>OY288280.1:72649812-73849812 GCA_958450335.1 Hibiscus tridactylites
TTAAAATGAAAAAAAAATAGGGTTGCTAACCGAGGGGGAATTCCTTAGGGACTTTTCGCTCGGTTTTCCCCGTGTGGCCCACTCGGACCGGTCGTTCAGCCAGACCGGGACGAGGGGGTTACACTTGTTGGTATCAGAGCCTAAGGTTACCGAGACCTTGGGCAGGTAAGTGAGGTAAGTTTAAGTTTTTAAATTGAATTGCACGGTGTTTGCTTGTTTTGCAAGAATGATTGCTTGTATGACAAGTATGTTGATTGTTTTATTTTAAAGCATGTGTGTAAGAGTCCCATTGCTACTATTACATTGGAAAAATGATTTTATGTGAGGGAACGTACTTGAACACTTGGAAGCTTTGCCTTGCTAACCCAGCTTGTATGTTTTGTTGTTGTGGTTGTAGTTGATATCTGTGAGAGCGATGTCTGGACCGAGAGGTAGACCGAGGTTGGTTCGTCAGGAACCACGAGTTGCGGCTCCATTTGAGCCGGCAGTTGGTGCGGAAGCTCACCTTGAGGGGCCGGTGGCCGCGGGAGTTGGCGCTCCTCCACCACCTCCACCACCACCACCTCCTCCACCTGGAGTTGGGGGCGAGGATGGAGCCGGAGGAGATGGACCTCAAGGTGGCCAAGGTCCAGCTGGAATTGACATGACTCCGCTTGTGCAAGCAATAGCGAGAGCATTCCAGGCCGCAGTTGCGGGAGCTCAGGCTGCAGCTCAGCCTAGGTGTGATGATGCTAGTCTACCTTTGGAGAGGCTCAGTAGCTTGGGGGCCGAGGAGTTTAGGGGATCTACTCCGGAGAGGTTGAAGTTATGGTTGGAGAAGACAGTTCGTATTTTGGCTCAGATGGGTTGTGCGGGCGCACGTAGATTGGGTTGTGTGATCTCATTGCTTCAGGGTGATGCCTACACCTGGTGGGTCACCATTACTACTGGGGTTCCAGAGACAGATTGACTGGGAGTTCTTTGAGTCTGCTTTCCGGAAGAGGTACTTGGGACCGAGGTACCTAGATGAGAAGAAGAGAGAGTTCATGGCTCTCACTCAGAGAGATGCTTCAGTGACTGATTATGAGATTCGTTTCGTTCGTCTGAGTCAGTATGCTCCGGAGTTAGTACCTACTGAGAGGGCTCGATGTGATCGTTTCAGATACGGGCTCCATGAGGAAGTTAAGAGGTATACCTTAGCTTCTGATTATTCTGACTTTGATGTCTTGGTTGCTAGAGCCAAGGACATTGAGCATAGCTTGGGGCTGGCCAAGCGTTCTGGGGGATCTAATTCTGGTAAGAGGCACAACAACTATGATGGTAGAGATGCCAAGAGGCACAAAGGTGGCGGACATCAGTTTGACCATAGACGTGGCGGTGGCCACCATGGTAGGGGCCATCAGGGCCATAGGGGAGGAGGGCGGTTGCCCGAGTGTACCCGTTGTGGGAGGCAGCATGCTGGTGAGTGCTGGGGTAATTTCCATGCCTGCTGGAACTGTGGTTCGAGGGACCACTTTAGGAGGGATTGTCCACATCAGGCGGCTCAGGCACCGAACATTGCTCAGGCTCCTGCGAGAGCTAATGATTTTCAGAGAGGCCGTGGGCACGGTCGTGGTTACTTCCAGCCTAAGGCTGATGCACCTAGGGTAGATGCTCAGAGGAACCTTGCTCATGTTGTGGCTGTGCAGCCAGAGGCGGGAGGACCAGCGAGAGTCTATGCTCAGAGAGAGGTCGGGAGGACCAGCGAGAGTCTATGCTCAGAGAGAGGTCGGGAACGACACCGATGTGATAGCAGGTAATTTCGAGTTACAGTCTATGTCTTTGCTTTCTTTGGTTGATTCGGGTTCTACGCATTCCTACATTTTGAGTGAGCATGCACAGAAGTTAGATATTCCTGTTGAGATCTTAGATGTAGGTATGCATGTTACTAGTTCTTTTGGTGAGACAGTTGTGGTTAGACGTATGTATAGGAGGTGTCCACTGAAGATTCAGGGTCTTGTGTTTTCAGTTGATATGATGGAACTTCCCTTCTATGGTTTTGATATTATTTTGGGTATGGATTGGTTGATTGAGCATCGTGCTAGTGTGGATTTCTAGACAAAGAGAATTTCTTTGAAGCTTTCTGATGACTACGAGGTAGTAGTAGTAGGCGAGAACATTAAGTTCTTGTCTAATGTAGTGTCAGCTTTAGAGGCTCATAGGTTGATGGACTCTGGATGTGGGGCTTATTTAGCTTATGTTATGAATCCGGATATGACTGAAGCTAGACCGAAAGATATCAGAATAGTGTGTGACTTTCCAGATGTGTTTCCTGAAGAGTTGCCGGGTTTGCCTCCTGACAGAGATGTTGAGTTTGTGATTGAGACAGTTTCAGGGTCTAATCCAGTTTCGATAGCTCCGTATCGTATGGCTCCGAAAGAGTTGAAAGAATTGAAGAGTTAGTTGCAAGAATTGTTAGACCGTGGTTTCATTAGGCCTAGTAGTTCTCCGTGGGGTGCTCCAGTGTTGTTTGTGAAAAAGAAAGATGGTAGCATGTGCATGTGTATTGACTATAGGCAGTTGAATCAGTTGACTGTGAAGAATAAGTATCCATTGCCTCGTATAGATGATTTGTTTGATCAGTTGAGAGGTGCTTCAGTATTCTCGAAGATAGATTTGAGATCCGAGTACTATCAGTTGAAGGTGAAAGAGTGTGATGTTCCGAAGACAGCTTTTAGGACTAGATATGGTCACTATGAGTTTCTTGTGATGCCATTTGGGCTCACGAACGCACCAGCAGCATTCATGGACATGATGAACAGAATTTTCAGAGACTATCTAGACCGTTTTGTAGTTGTCTTCATTGATGATATACTTGTGTATTCGAAGACAGAAGAATAGCATGATGAGCACTTGAGGTTTGTTTTACAGAGATTGTTGAGCAACCAGTTGTATGCGAAGCTTAGTAAATGTGAGTTCTGGATTCGAGAGGTGGTATTTCTTGGCCATATTGTTTCGGCCGAAGGCATTCGAGTTGATCCATCGAAGATAGAGGCTATTGTAGAGTGGAAACAACCTAAGTCCGTGACCGAGATTAGGAGTTTCCTAGGATTAGCCGGTTACTATAGGAGATTTGTTGATGGCTTCTCTAGAGTAGCTGCTCCTTTGACTAAGTTGTTGCAAAAAGGAGTCAAATTTGAATGGTCAGATGCAAGACAAAAGGCCTTTGGGAAATTGAAAGAAGCTTTGACGAATGCTCCAGTGTTAGTGCAACCTGTTTCAGACAAGGAATTTGTGATTTACAGTGATGCTTCCTACGTAGGCTTAGGATGTGTTTTGATGCAAGATAGGAGAGTTGTTGCTTATGCTTCTAGACAGTTGAAGATTCATGAGAAGAACTATCCTACTCATGACATAAAGCTAGCCGCAGTTGTGTTTGCATTGAAGATTTGGCGTCACTATTTGTATGGTGAGAAGTGTATAGTTTACACCGATCACAAGAGCTTGAAGTACTTGATGACACAGAAAGAGTTGAACTTGAGACAGAGGAGATGGCTAGAGTTGTTAAAAGATTATGATTTGACCATCGAGTACCATCCGGGTAAAGCAAACGTAGTAGCTGATGCTTTGAGTAGGAAAGTGGCCGTTGAGTTGAGAGCTATGTTTGCTAGATTGAGTGTGTCTGATGATGGTGGTTTGATCACCGAGTTGCAAGTGAAGCCTTCTTTGATTCAGTTGATTAGAGAAAAGCAGTTACAAGATGTGAGTCTAGTTCCTCATGTTCAAGACATAGCCGAAGGAGGATCGACTGAGTATAGTTTCAGTGGTTAGAGCTTGTTGTGCTTTAGAGATAGAATTGTTGTACCAGAAGATGTTGAGTTGAGAAGTCAGATTTTGAGTGAAGCACATTCGAGTCCCTTTTCTATGCATCCGGGTAGTACCAAAATGTACCGAGATTTGAAGAATGATTACTTTTGGGTTGGTTTGAAGAGAGATGTAGCCGAGTATGTGAGCCGTTGTATGATTTTTCAGAGAGTGAAGGCAGAACATCAAGTTCCTTCAGGTTTGCTACAGCCTTTGAAGATTCCGGAATGGAAATGGGAAAGGATCACCATGGATTTTGTGTCGGGGTTGCCTTTGTCTCCTTCGAAGAAGAACTCCGTTTGGGTGATTGTTGATAGGTTCACGAAGTGTGCTCACTTCTTAGCAGTGAACACTACGGATTCCTTAGACAAGTTGGCAAACTTGTACATCCGTGAGATTGTGAGACTTCATGGAGTTCCGAAGTCCATTGTTTCAGATAGGGATCCTAGATTTACTTCGAGGTTCTGGGGTTGCTTACATAGTGCTTTGGGTAGCCGTTTGCATTTCAGCACATCTTATCATCCGCAGTCCGATGGGCAGTCAGAGCGAGTGATACAGATTCTTGAGGATATGCTTCGTTGTTGTGTGATTGATTTTCAGGGTTCTTGGGAGAAGCATTTACCGTTGGTTGAGTTTGCTTACAACAACAGCTATCAGTCTAGCATTCAGATGGCACCTTATGAGGCTTTGTATGGTAGACGATGTAGGACTCCGATTTGTTGGGCTGAGACAGGTCAGAGGTTGTTACCTATGCCAGACTTGCTTAAGGGAACTACAGAAAAGGTGAAGTTGATTTGTGACCGATTGAAAGCAGCTTCCGATCGTCAGAAGTCTTATGCAGACTTGAAGAGGAAAGAGATTGAGTACTCAGTGGGTGAGAAAGTGTTTCTGAAAGTATCTCCGTGGAAGAAGGTAATGAGATTTGGCCGAAAGGGCAAGCTGAGTCCGAGGTTCATTGGTCCGTATGAGATAGTTGAGCGGATTGGGCCTGTAGCTTATCGTTTAAGGTTACCTTCTGAGTTAGAGAAGATCCATGATGTCTTTCATGTGTCCATGCTTAGGAGGTATAGATCGGATCCTTCTCATGTGATGCCCGTTGAGGAGATAGAGTTAAATCCGGATTTGTCCTATAATGAAGAGCCCGTTGAGATACTTGCTTCTGATAGCAAGGTACTGCGCGACAAGACCATAGAGTTGGTCAAGGTGTTGTGGAGACATAGAGGCGTGGAAGAGGCCACGTGAGAGAGGAAAGTAGATATGGTTGAGCAGTTTCCGTATTTGTTTCCACCAGGTAATTTCGGGGACGAAATTCCTTAAAAGGGAGAGAGTTGTAACACCCGTGTCTTGGGCCTAGGAGTTAGCCGGGTTGTTGTTCGAGTCAAATAAAATCTAATTAAAATAAACCAACTTTGAATAATGACCTATTTGAATATTAATAAAGAGGGAGGGACCAAAGTTGTGATTTAACCACATTTTAAATAAAGCAAGACAACTTTTATGGAAAAGTTGTCATCTTCCTCCTCATTTCCCCTTTCCCAATTTCAAAACCCTCTCCCCCATTTTCAAACTCTCCTAAAACCCTAATTACTATTCCATTGATTTTGCCACTCGATTTCAATACCAAATTAAGAGGTAAACATATTTTCTTAACCTCCTCTCTATCCTCTACTTATCTATTGTTTTAGATTTCAAAAATATTGAGTTTTGGGAATTAGGGTTCATATGGAAATTTGGGTTTTTGATGGGGTTTTTCAATTTGTTTTGAGAAATTGTTTTGGGGATATGTTTAGTCATGATGAAATATACAACATATTTTAATTTGGTTGATTTTGGATGAAATTTCGTAGTGGGTCCTTAGGGCAAATTTTAAAGTATGAAAAATTGGGTTTTTGAGAGGTTTAGTGTTGGAATTGAAGGGCTGATGGTCTACCTATGTTAGGAGGGTGATTTGGGATGTTTTGGAAGTCATTTGAGTGCTTAGAAATGGGTATTTCAGCCAATGGTTGTTGGAGTCCGAAAATTTGGTTTTGAGATGTTATGAGGTTTGGGAATTTGAGGAAATTGGGTTGTGATTTGCAAAGTAGATTGATGGTTGAATTAGCATTGAATCGGGAAGTAACTTAAGTGTTTTGTTTGACTAGAAGCAAGAGGAAACGTGGAAGAGGCTTTGGGACCGAATCCAGGAAGTTGAAGGTGATTGCTTGCTTGGTCGTTGAGCTTGGAAGCTTAGGTGAGTGGTTACTTGTTTTTAAAAGGTTTTAAAATAGTTGGTTCGAGTATATGGACTAGGTTGGGCTTGGTAGACCCACCTAGAGTTAGGATTAGGGTGGTAGCCTAATCCTAAGCTTGATCTAGAGCCTTTGGATGAACTCTTTTATGTGGTTGTGTATGTCTCATATGATATGTGATATGAATGGTTATGTATATTGTATTATACATGTGGGTTGAGATATGAATTGTGATGATTGAGACATGCATGATGATGGTTGTTGGTGAGTACGTGCTAAGCACGAAATTGGTTGAAATGAGTAATGTGAAATGAGTAAATGTTGGCACTAGTATACTTGAATACAAATGATCGATCATTAGGATGTTAGTGTGTACACATGAGTCAAAAGTCGCGCGTGGCCTTGGTGGCGTTGAGTCACCAAGGAGGAGTACGGGTTCGCCCGGAAATTGTAATTAAATATAGTCGGTGATGAGTGGAATCCCATCGACGGGGCGTGAGGATGAGTGGAATCCCCTCCGCGAGGCCGGTGATGAGTGTAATCCCACCGTGAGGTAATGTGGTTGTTGGATGTGAGTTCCAACGTGTCTATCCGTGTATTCGGGTCATAGCTAGGTGCCAATATTGGTTGATAAATGTATCAATGTGTTGAGATTAATGATCTTAAATTCGGATGTATTATGTGACCATTTGTGTTGAGGATTTAGAGCTTGTTGATCATGACATTTACTTGTATATTGCTCATGCATCTTATCTTATGGCTCTTATGGATCCTTGGGTTATATGTGATTTGCCTTGGCTAGATCATGCTCGGACCCTGCAATGTTGAGGTTTGTTTTTAGAGCTTACCCTCACTAAGCATCATTGCTTACGCTCTCTTTGTTCAACATTGCAGATCCTTAGTTCGTGGGTTGCTTGAGCAAGTGGAGGGCCTCCAAGTGTGGTTGTTGGCTTGAGTACATCAAGTATGGCTTTTAAATGTTGAACATGTAATAGTTTAAGCAATGGGACATGTGTCTTTTGATGGATGAATGATGGTTGTTTAGGAGCTTGTTTAGACTCCATGTTATGTTGCTTTTGTATGGCTTGTGATGCCATGTTTGAGTTGTAATCCATGCCTAAATTGCTTATCTTGAATGTTGGTTGAGTGCCCTTGAGTTTGCCTTATGTTGAATGTTGAAGTATGAGCTTTTGGATGTTTAAGTGTCATCTTCGATTCAATTGCATGCTCCTTTGATGTATGTGCATGTTGGATGCTTGTATGGCTGCGAAGTGGTATGTAAATGATGTATGAATGCTTGTTGGGGTCTAAGAGAGTCCTAAATTGCATTTAGAATCAAGTCTTGATCGTTTTTGCTGAGTTTGGAGGTTTTTGCTGTGCAGGGGTATCGATACGGTTGGTATGGTATCGATACCACCTTCTTGTTCAAGCCTCGTGTATCGATACACTTGAGAGGTGTATCGATACTATTTTTGCTACTGGAGCTACTGTCCAGTTCCGTATCGGTACGGGCCTTTATGCGTATCGATACGGTCTCCTTAGCGTTGACCGTGGGAAGTCAAGAATTGGGGAGGGTATCGATACACTCTTAGGTGTATCGATACGGTCTCCACAAGTTGATTTGGACCAGTTGACTTGGTCAAGGGGTATCGATACACCCCTTAGGTGTATCGATACACCTGCAGTTAAGTTTTAAAATTGGGCTGAATTATGATTGTTTGAGTTCTTTCGATTGTTTCGTTCATGTTGTTCCGCTGTATGATCACTTAGGGTTTAATATCCATCTAGACAAGATTTTTAAAATGAAAAAAAAATAGGGTTGCTAACCGAGGGGGAATTCCTTAGGGAGTTTTCGCTCGGTTTTCCCCGTGTGGCCCACTCGGACCGGTCGTTCAGCCAGACCGGGACGAGGGGGTTACACTTTACGCACCACCTCTTTCATCGCATGGTTTAGCCGCCTTTGAGCATCTATAGTCGGCTTATGATCTTCCTCTAAAAGGATTTTGTGCATGCATAACGCCAGACTAATGCCTTGAATATCGGCTATCGTCCATCCAATTGCCTTTTTGTGCTGCTGCAGCATCCCTATTAACTGTTGTTCCTGTTCCTACAGCAACTTGGAAGAGATGATTACGGGCAACGTATCATTTGAACCAAGAAAAGCATACTTTAGCTGCCCTGGCAGGGGCTTCAGTTCTAAAACAGGGGGCTCAACAGTAGATGGCTTTTGGATTGCATGGTTATCCGAAGTATAATTTAAAGGTTCGAATAACTTACCTGGACGATCGCCTATCCAGTTTACCTCCTCCTGATCTTCAGTATCAGATGTATCGGGTTCTGAGGAGTTGTTGTCGTCGGTGCTGTCGTGACAGTCCTGTAGGTGGCTGTCGAGGCAGTGACCAATTTTGATGTCGTGACAGCCCGACCTGATGCAGGGTTGATCAAGGGTAACTTCAGTGATAACCTTTCATTCCTCGTCTGCATCAGCATGTTTCATAGCTTGGAGAACATTCAACTTAATCTCTTGGTCGTTCACTCTCATGGTGAGTTCTCCTTTTTTCACATCAATCAGTGATCTTCCCGTGGCTAAGAAGGGTCGCCCAAGGATGATTGGTGCGTTTTCGTCTGCTTCACAATCTAAAACAAGAAAGTCAGCAGGAAATATAAATTTATCCACTCTTACCAGAATATCTTCGATTTTTCCTTCCGGATGAAAGTAAGAGCGGTCTGCCAGCTGCAGAATTAATGTCGTAGGCCGCGCCTTTCCAATACCTAATTTCTGAAAAACAGATTTTGGCATTAAATTAATACTAGCACCAAGATCACAAAGTGCCTTACCCACATATTTATCTCCGATTACACAAGGTATGATGAAGCTCCCCGGATCCTTCTTTTTCTGGGGTGGCTGCCTATGAAGAATACTCATGCATCCTTCTATCATCTTTACCGTTTCAAATTCCCCAAGTTTAGATTTCTTTGACATGACATCCTTGAGAAATTTGGCGTAACCGGGCATCTCCCTAACGGCATCTAACAACGAAATATTAATATGAACCTGCTTAAAAATATCATAAATCTTTTTGAGCTGAGATTCTTGCTTAGCTTGCTGTAACCGTTGAGGAAAAGGAGGTGGGGGACGATAATCAGCAATATGTCCTTTCCACTGCATACGAATCTGAGGAGGTTTGGGTTCATCATTTTTCTCCTCTGTCGCTTCTGATGTCGTGACAGGCTCATCGACAGTAGTTTGTTTATTACATGTCGGGGCAGCTTCCTCGGCAGGTCTGTCCAAGACTGGTTTTCTTACTGTTTCAGCTTCCTTTTCCGGCCCTGGTAATTTCTTCCCACTCCTAGTAGTAATGGCCTTACACTGCTCATGTGTGGGCTGCCTAGCATTTTCAGTATTACTAGGAAATCCTCCAGTCTGCCTTGGCTTGATATGTTGGGAAACCTGACCTATTTGTGTCTCCAAAGATTTCAGAGTAGCTTCATGATTCGTCATCCGCATCTCTGTTTTATCCATGAAAGTCTCTGTTTTCTTGACAAAATGATTCATATTCTCAATATAAGTACCTGTCTGAGACATAAAAGTGGCCAGAATCTGTTCCAGTATACTGTTTGTGGCAGCTGGTGGCTGTTATTGCTGCTGTGGCGGCTGCAGTTGCTGTCGAGTCAGCAATCTAGGTCCTCCCTGGTTATGATTACTGTGTGCTTGAAGATTCAGGGCATTATTAGGATTACTCCAAGAAAACTTGGGATCCTTTCTCCAGTTGGGATTGTAGATGTTGGAGTTGTAATTAGGCTTGTAGTTTCCAACATACTTTCCCTCTTCTAACTGAATAGGACACTCATCCGAACTATGATTTCCCTCACAGATTTCACATACCTCCTCAACAGCAAATCTATGTTGTGCATCATCATTCAATAGCTTTTTCATTGCTTTAGTAAGGAATGCCACCTGTGATTTCATTGTGCTGTCGGCCTCATAATCCTTAACAGCTAGTACCCGTTTACCCCCTCTTCTTGCTGTCGGAAACTGCTCCTCATTCTTAGCCAGATTTTTCAATACTTGCATTGCCTCATCTGGGTCTTTGTCCAACAATAGTCCGTTTGCTGCTGAATCAATTTGAATACGAGTTTGTAAATTGGCAGCATTATAAAACTTAGTTACCTGATTCCAGACAGGGAATCCATGCATTGGGCAGTTCCGTAGAAGAGTAGTAAATCTGTCCCAGGCCTCGTGCATCGGCTCGTCATCTTCCTATTGAAAAGTAGCAATTTCATTACGTAATCCCTCAGATAAATGCGAAGGATTAAAACGAGATAAAAATTCACGAGATAAATCTACCCAAGTTCTAATTGAACCCGGCGTAAGTTTATTCCACCAGGTTTTTGCTCTGTCCCTCAATGAATGGGGAAATAACCGAAGCCTCAGTATCTCCGGATTAACTTCTGGCAGTCTAAACGAACCACAGATTTCCTGGAACATTTTTAGATGCTCCCTAGCATCCTCTGTAACAGCACCACTGAATTGACCGGCATTGTTGATCATGCTAAACATAACAAGTTTCAGCTCGAAGTTGTCAACATCTATGTCCGGCAGCGTGGTTTCCAGTTCTACATGATCGTTCAACATGTAGTCACGACAGGACCGTCGTCCGGCAGCGGCAGCAGGGTTGCTGACAAGAGGTATAATATCTCCAACAGGCGGGTCGTTTCCTTGGTGGGCCATCGTCTCTAACTGTTCCTCAAGGTACTCGTTCCTGGCTAGAATGTGACGAAATCGGTTCTTGAGATTGAATGAACGTTCGATTTCAGGATCTAATGGATACTCAGGATCTTCACCTCATTTCGATCTGTGCATAAACAAGAAACCTTGTGAAAAGAAAGAGTTGAACACACCAAAGAAAAACAGAAAAATAAAAATAAAAACAAAAACAAAAAAGTGCAGTAAAAGAAAAGGTAGAGTTATGTTGCCAATCCCCGGCAACGGCGCCAAAAACTTGTTGCGTGTAAAATAGTCTATCGCAATGGTAGTGCAAGTATACACGACGCAAGTAGTAAAGTGATACGAAGTATCGGATATCGTCTCCACAGGGATTGGGCTAATAGCTTCACCTTAATTCACTGCATGAAAGTAAAGAAAATAATTGAGAAGTTGTCACGAAAATAATAAAGTAAACGTAAATAAGAGAGTAGAGATATCAAGATAGAGAGAATGGGCTGGTATTGAATTGCTCAGTAGTGCAGGTATTGCAGAGTTTAGGAAATCCAGTTCTGTCGTCGCTTCCCGTCGCGGCAGCACCTGTCGCGGCAGCAGTTCGTTGATTGTCGCGGCAGCAAACACTCAACTCAGTACTTCAAGTTTGGCAAGAATCCCATATGTGCCTTGGCCTATCCCTAGGCCCAAGTCTGTCGATGATCACGTCTTTGATGATACCTCCCGACGTGAATCGAAGGATGAACACCGATGTGGATGAATTCTTCTTTAGCCACTTAACCTCGTCCTATCCCTAGGCCCGAGATAGTTCAACTATAAACTAGAGAACTTGCTCTTATTTCTTTCGTATACTTAACTCTCCCGATGCTAAGTAAATAGATAACCTCACAATGCTCTCCCGATGCTCTTGCAAGATATTAATAACCAAAATAAGAGAACTTGAAGTTTATTTTATTGAACTAAAAATTCCTAAAACAAAACAACCCTTGCAACTACTTTACAAATCAACCTGTGGCCCTAGGGGGGATTTAGAACATGTTGTGGGAAGAAAAACGGCTAGAGTTTTGGGAAGGAAGCTAGGGTAATCGGTTATGCCTTCCTAGGTCAAAATATATGCCCTTATATAAGCTTTGGGCTCAAGTTATCTAAATTAGCAAGAATACAACTTTAAATAAAAGTATGATTCTAATAAAGACTAAATCTTCAAGGAATCTACTTTTCAGCCGTCATCTTTCTTGCTTGGGATTTTCTCTCCTTGAACTTTGGGCTTTGACATTCCTTTTGATCTGGGGCTTGGAAAAATATGAGGTTTCCACACGACAGACGGGCTGAATTTTCTCTATCTGTCGAGGTCCACTTTGCTTCTTCTCCTCAAAACTGTTGTCATCCTCTGCTGTCACAACGGCAACCATGGCAGCATCGTCCTCCTTGACTGCTTGTCCAGTTCCAGCTCTTCTGCTTCACTGCCCAGCGCCTGCCCTTTCCGGCTGCTACGGCAGCAACCTGCAAAAACAACCATTTTTAGTAGAAATTGTGCCTTTTAATATATTTGTGATGTTTTGCTATAAGCTGACCTAAATGCAATGAATAATGCTTGAATGCAGCAGAAATATGGGTTAAATAGGGTGTAAATAATAGAACTTTTACACACTCAACACACCTCTATCAAAGTCGCCAGACCTCTTCCCAAAACTAGAACCACCAGAACATTTGGTCAAACCCAAACTGCGCTTTATGTCCTTGGCCCTAGCGACCAAGACATCAAAGTCAGTGTAGTCCATAGCCAAAGTGTACATATTTATCTCCTCACTCAACCCGTAACAGAAACGGTCGCATCGTTCCCTCTCAGTAGGAACTAGCTCGGACGCGTACTGGCTCAACCTGACAAACCGTATCTCATACTCGGTCACTATCAAGTTCCCCTGAATCAAAGCCATGAACTCTCTCATCTTCTCATCAAGATAACGGGGACCCAGATACTCCCAAGTAACCTCGGCATCTGGCATACCCGTAGTAATGGTGACCCACCAAGTGTAGGCATCACCTTGAAGTAGGGAAACAATACACCCTAGTCTGCATGCTCCAGTACAACCCATCTGAGATAAAATACGGACAGTCTTGTCAAACCAAGCCTCAGATCTCTCGGGTGCCAACCCTCGGAACTCTTCACCTCCCAAACTACGAAGCCTCTCTAGTGGCAAACCGGTGCCCTCACCCTGAGGTTGTGTCACTGCCTGTCCCCCAGCCACTGCTGCCTGAAAAGCCCCAACTATCGCCTGAACTAACGGAGCCAAATCTATACCAGCCGTACCTTGGCCAACCTGGGGTCCTACACCCTCGGCTCTCGCCTCACCTCCCTCTTGACGAGAATGAGAATGAGGTGGAGGAGCATGCGCCTCAACAACCGGCTCAACCTCCGGAGTTGCTGCCCGTGGTTTCGGATGAACCATCCTAGGCCTGCCTCTAGGTCTCATCTTACGGCTAGCAAGATAACAACTACAAACAAACACACAAGGATTTAGTTAGCAAAGGTAAAGGTCCAACGTGCTCAAGTATATTCCTTTACAAAATCTTTTCAAATAAGTAATAGTAGCAATGGGAACTCGATACTACGCCTCAACACAACAACCATACTAACACATGCTTTAAAACATCGTACAAGCAAGCAAACAACAAGCATTCATGGCAAAACATTCATCGTACAACATACACCGAGACATAGCAACACAACACTTCAAACTTACCTTACTTACCTACCCGAGGTCGCAGAAACCTCAGGCTCTAATACCAACAAATGTAACCACCTCGCCCCAGTCTAGGCGACAGACCGGTTCGAACAGGTTACACGGGGAAAACCAAAGCGAAACCCATTAAGGCTCCACTACGATTAGCAACCCTAGAAAACTTTTTCATTAATTATCTTGTCTAAATGTATCATTTAGTCCTATGTGTAAAAGTGACAGTGGAAAACGAGAACGAAAGATACAAACGAGGCGTAAGGTAATATAAATTTACCTAGTATCAAGTTAGTCCATTTACAAGCTTACGAAGCAAGACCATACATAAACGATACGTATAAGCTTAACAGGGAAGCATACAACCAACGAGACTAAAACACGACATCTCGGAACCCTTGAAGATGCTAAAAAGCCCAAATTACAAGCTTGCGTTTCGAAACGGCTTGCCCGTTTCGATACGCGAGCTCCAGTTTAAAAGCCAAACCAAGCTGTACCGATACGGTCCATTCCGTTCTGGTATGGGGGTCTCCAGTGTTGAAACATTTTGGAATAGATTCCGAAACAGGCACCTCCAGAGGCAAACCATATCGAAACGTGTACCGAAACGGGAACTCACAGTGTCAAATCGTATCGAAACACGTTCTGATACGAGTATCTCTGGAGCTACACCCGTTCTGAAACAACCACGAGCGTTTCGAAATGCTTGCACTCTGTGTGACCCTGAAAATAGTTTTCTGCATCTCCGAGTGTTCCCAAACATACCTCAAATCAACAAGAAACATTAAACAACAAACAAGCATACAATCTATAGGCATTACACCCTAGTACAAGCATGATCAAACATATACACACGCATAAAAGGCCATTCATTCAAAGAAACATACATCCATATCACATAGCATAAAATATGGTTATAAGCCTCCAATGCATACACATAGACATCAACATAAATATGGTTTATAAGTCCACAACATTAAAGCATTAACAACATAGGAGTCTAACACATGCTCCTAAAACACGTAGCATCCCATTGCTAAACTACTACATTATTTACTAAAACCATACTTGAGCAACCACGAACGTATTTGGATGCCCTTTCCTTGCTCCTTGCTAACTCCACACTAGTGATCTGCATTGCCGAAAACGAGAGCGTAAGCTAGAAGCTTAGTGAGGGAGCTCTAAAACAAAACAACGACAATGCAGTGTTCAAAGCATGGTATCCTTAAGACATTTACAAGGCATACATTTACGCTAACATAGTAACATAGCCAAACGTTAAGAGAATGCATGAACATGGCATCTTACCTCATGTTATGCTAAACAAGATATAACAAATACCTTACACAACAACCACACATGAACAAGTATATTGGCAAATATTAGCTTGCTCAGATATGCGGATAACTTCCGTTGGGATTTTCACCCCCAACGTACTCAACAACAATTACCTTCCCGTGGGATTACACTCATCACTGTTTTCACTCATGGATGGGATTACACTCATCATCACATGATAACATTTTCTGGTAGAATATTACTTCACCGTACTTCTCCTTGATGACTACACATCACCAAGGCTACGCGCGAATTTGACTCTTACCGTGTGCACACTCATCCTAATGATCGATCATTTATACCCGGTAATTAACTAGTGTCAATCATACTATACAAGTCTCACCATGATTTCACAATCATGCACACAACATATTGTCACCATATACATCATCAATATATATCAACATGCATAACAAAAACATACTACACAAGTTCACATTTATGCACATTAAGCAAGAACTCATAAAGGCAAACAAGAGATTAAGCTACCAACTTAATCCTCTCCTTGGATTGGCCTACCAAGCACAATCCAACACCTCAACTACACACTTGAACCAATTTAAAACCATTTTGAATAATCCACTCACCAAACACCCGTAAGCAAACCGAAAAACCCGATCAAGCCTCCAAACTTCCTGAAATCGAGCCTAAAGCTTCTCCAACAATCTCCTTTGATTCTAATCAACCAAAAACAACACATTACTACACAATTCATCCACAAAACCTCTGTCACAAATCAGATTACAAACACGAGACCATTTCTCTACATTTCCAAGCCAAAACTAACACAAAAACCTCATTTTCGAATTTACATTCAACCCAGCAGAAACCCACTGATCTCAACACCCAAATCATCATTAAACACCTTCAAAACAACCCTCAAGCATCACTATATCATCAACCCCACTCTCCTACACCAAACTACCTCAAAAATCTAAGTTTTTAACCCTTTAAAACACCCACGAAAACCCATTTCGAGATTTTCATCAAAATCCCACCATTTTCACATATAATATACTTAAGGGCAAGATTAAAACACTTATTAACTTTACAAATCAAAACTCACATGAAAACTCATTAAAGCTTCTTCCTTTTCTTAAAACTTGAAAACTTAAAAAACTTCAAAGATGGTGTTTATGCGAAAATAAAATCATGAGAACGTTCGGAATAAAGAAGAGAGGTCAAAAACGTGATTACCTCGTTGAAAACACTTGAAATGGTGAAGGGAATGGATGGAATAGTAACTTGGGGGTAAGGGTGAGGTTTTTGTCGTGAAATAGCTAAGGGAAGAAGATGAAGAGAACATTTCAAAAAGCCCCTTTTTACCCATCTTTTTCCTTTATTTTGAAAATTACTTTTTTGCCCTTAATAAAAACTCATGGCCCTTTTTAATTAAAACCAAGCCCAAATTAAATTAAAACGAGCCTACGACTTGAACCCGATTTAACTCTCCTAACACCCGACCCCTAAACCCGGGTGTTACAAAACATTTAAAAAGTATGATGCTTATATTTCATTGAAGAGAAAGAAGAAATCAAAAGTCTCATCCCAGTTAAATCGTTATTTGGAAGAATATGTCATTCCTAGAACACCAGACTTTGATATATTGAATTGGTGTAAGACAATTGGGCCTCAATTTTTTATCTTACAAGCTATTGTCAGAGATATTTATGATATACCAGTTTCCACTATTGCATCAGAGTCTAGTTTTAGTACGGGAGAGAGATTGGTGAATCCACAACGTAATAGACTTCATATATCAACTTTAGAAGCTTTGACATGTTATCAAAGTTGGTTATGCACCGAAGAAGGTATACTATAAAAATATTTTAATTATATTATTTTTATCTATTATTCTCTTATTATATTTTCATTTTCATTTTTGTCATTTTAGATGAAGAAATCGAGGCATTAAGCTCCTTCTATGAAGATGAAAAAATCGAGGAATTAAACAATATCAGATAACGGTAATGAATAATTCAGATTTATTACTTTGATTATTTTATTATTTAAATACATTGATCCAATAAATTTATTTGTAGGATTTTTATGGTTAATGAAGATTGAAGAAATTAAAGCTGATGGTTGATAACAATGGATGCTTTGTGGTTGTTAAGGTTAATAATTGAAGTTTAACTTTGCTACGAACTTGCGATTTTAATTGCCCTAGATTTGAACTTTAAACTTGTTTTGTGATTAAACTTATCTTTGAACTGTTTTGTATTTAGACTTGTCTTTAAATTCATTTTGTGTTTAAACTCGTTTTTAAATGCATGATTGATGGCTGAGTTGGTACTTTAGATATAATATATTGTTTTGTGTATAGGGGATCCAATGGAAGAAGTGCATGATATTTTGGATATATTCTACTATAGACTGCAATGTATATTTTAGGTGTAATCAACATTTATACTGCAGTTAATTATATTTAGATGTCCATCTCTTTATTTGCTTAGAGTTAGATAATGGCACATGGTTGTTCACCCTCCTCTCTATCTATTTAGTAAGCATAAATGTCAATTATATGAGTATTGTTATTCATTATATTGATTTTCAGTATGTAATGAAGTGCACGATATTTTAGATATATGCTACTATGGACAACAGTGTATATTTTAAGTGTAATAAGCATTTATACTGTAGTTAATTATATTTCGATGTCCATCTCTTTATTTGCTTGGTGTTAGATAATGGTACATGGTTGTTCACCCTCCTCTTTATCTATTTGTTAAGCATAAAATGTCAATTATATAAATATTGTTATTCATCATATTGATTTCCAGTATTTAATAAAAAAGTAAAAAAATAATTTTTTTTCGAGTCGGGGCGGGTCGGGGTTGGGTATTGCCTCCAAAATTCGTGACGGGGTTGGGCCGGGACAAAGGCCTCTAAGTACCGGGGCGGGACGGGGTCGGGTATTGAGTTTTAATGTTCGGGTCGGAGTCGGGGCGGCAAAAAACTCGACCCACTCCGCCACGTTGCCATCCCTAATGTTAAGAGACCAAATTCAACTAAAAAATAATTAGGATAAGCCGAGCAAAAAATAATAATCAGGATAAAAAAAGATACAAATTATAAATATCGATAATTAAATTTATCATTATATATCTATGCTATTGATATATTATTAATTCGATTGGATAACAGAGGCCATGTTCTCCCTTAAGGTTGCTTAATATATTTAGTTTCACATGCAGTATCTCCCAATTGAAGGCTTGGCTGCTTTCAATAAGGTGACAGCAGAGCTGTTACTTGGAGCAGACAACCCAATTATAAAACAACAAAGAGTAAGTGAGAATTTTGGGTATTATCTTGTAAAATAAAATTATATTTTAGCTCAGTGTGATGAAGTATTTCAGGAGAAGTTGGAGAAATTGAAATTGGTTTCATTTTATTTTATGTTTTTCATTTAACCAGGTTGCAATGGTTCAAGGGCTTTCAGGGACTTAGTAAAATTTGTTCTTTTCTTTTATGTTTGGTTACACTGAAACGAGAAGGTGTTTTTCGTAGGGAAAACTGTAAATCCAAGCTCCAGTTAGATAAGGGGTTTGTTTGCTAAGCTAAAAAAATTTGGGTTAGAGTTTCGGAGAAGAAGAAATAAAATGTAAGATTTACAGTTTTAACCTAAATATTTAAGATGATTATTAAATTAATAGAGTTTGGACTAAATTGATAAAAATATATAAATTTTGGGGACTAAAATTGTGATTATCCCAATTAAAAATAAGTCATGTCATTATCTCTTTTTATTTTTAACGGCCAAGTACTAAAACAGAACAAAAATGTAACGTTAAATATTATTTTATCAAAATAAAATAAGTGATATATTAAAATAAGAACATGAGAATAAGTAGATACTAAATATATATAGTAATTTTTAAAATTTAAATCAAAATAATTCCGAAATAACAATCCCATATACATTTTACTTATAATAAACTTGCACCGAAAAACGTAAAAATCTCAGAACCACAACAACGTTATGGATAGAACCCTCAAGGTAGTATTTGGTGGCATTAAATAATTGGGCGAAATGTAGTGGTAAATGTAAACCGGGTTTAAATGTCTGACAAAATTTCAATTCTAACACGTCAACCTCTGATAGGAGCATTAAATAGGCCAAGCCAATAGCAGATGGTCCCGCTCTGAGAGCTAGCCTATATACGCAATGCAGGACCAACTACAGATCCATAGGATGCTTATAGGTTGAGTCGAATTTAATTTGAGTAGTAATTAATTTGTGCTGGTTAAAATTTTGTTATTCGATTCGACTCGTTACTCGTTAAGTTTGATAAAAAATTATTCGACCTGGGCTTATTAAAATATTTCGTTGTTAGACTCGATTCGTTACTTGTTAAGGTTGCCAAATTTTTTACCTTGATATTTTTAATATAATAAGTAAAATCTAGTGATATTATTAGAGTAATAGAGTTTAATATAAACATACAAATTCATGAAAATTGTGAGGATTGAAAAGATAAATAAACGAATTTGTCATGATTGAGATAAATATGAAGTTGATATTTAACTGTAAAATTTTTTTTAATTTCTCAACAACCTTCAATGAACAAGAAAGATAAAAAAAACCTATAAGATTTTAGGGTTTTAACTTTTAATTGCATTTTTATACGAAAACCAAAGACTTATTTCCCAATCTACTTTTATACATAAATTATTAGTAAAAAGGAAAGACTTTAATAAAAATCATAAAAAGGAAATGCTAATTATTATAATTTTATTTTTTATCAATATAAATTAATTTTTTGAATTCTCAAGAAATATTAAACGTTTTAAAATTTTGAAATCAAATATTTCATGAGTAAATTACCTAGTAAGTCACTAAAGTTTTCTAGAGTTTTCAACAAGCATTTAAACTTATTGAAATCTATTTTTTTAAGGTAGCTACAAAAAAATTATAAAAAAATTATATAATAAATAACGAGCTATTTGTAAACTTATCGAGTCTAGTTGGGCCTTGCTTGACTCGACTCACTAAGGTTTTGAGTCGAGCTCAAATTTGAGTCGAGTAAACTCGAGTCGAGAGTTGACCAAGTTAAGCTCAAGTTGTTTGCGAGCTGCTCAACTCAATTAGCACCCTTAAATTTGATGAGACGTTAAGTCATTTAAGTGAAATCAAAGATTCAAATTTTGATGCTGTAAATAGGGTGATAACGAGCCAAGCTGAGCACGAGCATGTGCAGGCTCGACTTGGCTCGAAAATAGTATTAGTGGGCTTGACTCGTTGCTTTCCTCAAATTGCTTTTAAATATTTTTATAGAAGTTTTAGAAAATAACATGTGAAAATGTATTTGAAAAATATAATATTTATTTTTAAAGTCCACAATTAACCATAGTACATTTTTTAAATTATACAAGTGAGAAAAGGATTTAAAGTATTTAACCATGATAACAAGTTAACAACAATGAAACATATAAGTGTATATGAAATATATATAATAGTGTGTGGATATATATAATTATTTCGAGCATGTTCACAAGCTTTTCGAGCTGAGGTTGGGTCAGCTCGGCTTGTTAAGGTCTCGAATCGAGTACGAGCTCGAGTCAAGCTTTGATCGAGTCGAGACCGAGTAACTTGCGATTCTATCAAACTCATTATCACCTCTAGTTTTAAATGCATAAAATTAAGTTGGAAGAGTCATACCATAATAAGCATATGAAAATTAAATTAAAATTAGTCAATTAAAAAGTTAAATACCCATAATTACACTAATAAAATTTACGCAATACAACTACTTAAAAAAAGTACGCAATACAAGTAAGACATGGTGTCCGTAGATGGCGACGGGTGGGTTTTTGGATGATTCGAAAATTTCATTTGATTTTCTTTTTATGAAGAAAATATACGCAATGCCAGTAGGTATATTAAAAAATATATTATTAAAAAAATATATATATACATATATATATATATATATATACACGCAATAAGAATATTTTTTCTGTGTTTTTTATGATTAATATTCAAAAATCGTGAGTGTTTTTTTACTTTGAAAGAATTAAAAAAATACTATATATTTAAGACTGAAAAACTCATTACGACCGAACAGTTTGTTGATGATTTGAAATTTGAGAGAGAAAAAAAAATGTCATGTTCAGACATATTCAACCCTGTCTTAATCGGGTTTAAACCATTCATGCTTTCGTAGTTTCTAGTACATCTTTGTCGGATTCCGCTTGCGTTTCCCATTTGCCCTTTGCTCATCTGTTGGGTTGAAGCTGGAAATGAAGCATTAGTCAGCCATCAAACTTATTTTCCAACGCTGCTATTTATTGCAATCTCTCCATTGCTATAAAATACCACTGAAACCAATCCCAGGAAAACGGAAAGAGCTCCCCACTAGTTATTTTATTTTCCAGATTTTCCCAGAATCCAAACAGGTATCGTAGTTCTCACAGTTTTCTCTGCCATGTTCGTTTGGTTTTTTTTTCAACGAACATTTCATCCTTGTTATTGTTTACAGTTTCAATGAACATGATTTCAACCCTAGCTAACTGCTCATTTGTTAAATATTTGAGGTAGGGCGGAGTTTGGGAATGGGGTTTTTGGATCTTTTAGTGGTGGCACTTATGCCGGTTCTAAAAGTATTACTGGTAACTGCTGTTGGATTGTTTCTTAGCATAGAAAAAGTCGACCTCCTGGGGCCTCAGGCATCCAATTACTTGAACAAGGTAAGGCACTCCATTTTCTCACAATAGCTTTACTCGGATTTCAGGCAAAGTCTTAAGTTTCTTATTTTTATGTATGGGTAAAGTACAAAAACGGCCAATAAACTATCTAAAATTACAAAATGGTTACTAAACTTTCAAAAGTTATATAATAAGCATTAAACTTTAGTTTTTGCTATAAAATGGTCACTGGGCTGTTAAATGGGTGACATGGAAGTTATGAAAGTTTGTATAACAACACATTTAATCCTCAATATTTACACATTCAATTAATTTAGACATCAAGAATGAGGGTTAAATTAGGATGAAATTTATTGAATGTATAAATATGGAGGATTTAATGTGTTATTATTCAAATTTTCACAATTCTCACGTCATTCACTGAACGACAGTAAAGACTCAGTGACCATTTTATAACAAAAACTAACATTTAGTGACCATCATGTAATTTTTAAAAGTTTGGTACCTATTTTGTATTTTTTAAGATAATTTAGTGACCATTTGTGTAATTTACTCTCCCTGTATATATTTAATTTGACTTTATTCTCGTGTTTTACTTAGATTGCTTAAACTTTAAAGGAAATGATGATTAGATGATTGAACTTTTTTACGGTGCTAATTAAGGGTGAATATATGATCGATTTGACTGAAAGAAATTCGAGTTAGTCTAGTTGACGATTCTTATTCTATAATTTAACTTTTATTTAAATTTTTTCTGATTCAAGTCAAGTTTATGAATTTCGATTCAATTCGAATTTATGGATTTCAATTCGACTCAAGTCGAGTTTATATACAAATTTAATTGTAATTATTTATGATGCTATAGTACAAATTATTCAAATTTAAATGATTTTCTCTAATCATATTATATATATAAGCTATATTTGACAATTATCGGATAGTTAATAGCTAATAGCAGATTACATCAGTTGATAGCAGATTGCATTAGCTAATTTGACTAGATGATTGAATTAGCTGGTTATATAAAAGTGTTTGTTAAAAATTAATTGATGGCTTCTATCTGTTTGATTATTTGAACAAGCAAAATAATATATAAGAGTATGATTATATTCGACACTTGTTTGAATAGTTTACTAGCTACCAATATTATATTTATATATAAATATTAGTTAGATTAAAAAAATATTTTTTAATATAACATTACTAAGTATATTTGAATGATTTATATATTAATTTATTATTTATATAATTATTTTTAATACAATTTGATTAACTATTAATTTAAATGAAAATAGTAATAGCTAAATTTAGGTTATTTGGAGATTATTTTTAATTATTAATGGTAGAAGAGTCTTTATAACACTTATGTCAAAGCTTCTAATTTCAAAAAATTCCTATTAGCAGCTTTTTCAATTTGAGAGGTTTCACCCCAAGCCGATTTTACAATCCTTTAATCACCAAACATCTAAAGTAACATATTTGATTAGTCAAACCTCTAAGTTTGTCTCAAATCATTGTTTTCCAAACAAGTATATTTCTTCATATTTGTTTCACATGTATAAGTAAAATATGTTATGTTATTTAATAGAACAAATATCATCCCAAATTATAAAATATATTTATAATATTATTATTGAAAAAGAAATTTTCGAGGACAAAATATTGATGTAAGTATAAAGGAGTCAAAGAATTGATGATTTTTTTTTTTACAAAAAAATACAGTTGAAGAACTAAATTGAAAAAAATATGTAAAGTTAAGAGACTAATTTCAAAAAAAATATCGTTACAAGTATGAATTGAATTTACATAGATATTGTATGATGGTAGTGGAGCATGTGGTTCAAATTTGGTCAAAAATGACTTAAAACAAAGAAGGAATTGAATAAATGGTGAAATTATATATATGTGAGGGACTAAATTGAAAAAAGAAGAACTTTGTTTTCAAAAATAATAATTAAATTTAAATAAGTATTCTACGTTGATTTTAGGAGCATGTGATTTAAATTTGGTCAAAAATTGATTTCAAATAAAGGAGTTGAAAAAATAAAGAAAATAAATATTAAATCGTAAAATAGTAAAATTTGAATTCGAACTTGATTCGAACTCGAAATTCTCACAATTATTTAAGTTGACTCGCATAATTCGAAATTGATGTCATGAAGTTTCGCTTGAGAGTTCTGGTGGCTTACTTTACTGTTTTTTTTGGGTGGTCTTTATCTTGGTTGGACAGTTATATATATTAGTGTGATGTACTCTTTTCTTTTATTTAGATTGTAGAGAGGTTTTATTCATCCTTAATACTAACATGATTAAATTTATTTTTTTGAATCAAGTCAAATTTTACTTAGTTGATTGAGTTTTACTCACCCTTAGTAGTTAGTACTAACATGACACTTGTGTAATCGTTCACATATACTTCATTACTAACGTGGCAATATTCCACGTCAACATGTAAATTTCTAAATGATTAAAAACATATTTTTTAAGATAATTCATTATAAAATAGAATAATATGACATAGATTGTCGTATCAATGAGGTAGTTTTGCGGCAAGGTGGTTAATATACGGCTAATATACGGCGTAATCGGTTAGAAAGGTGACCGGTAAACATAACATATTCGGTAAAATTACCTATTTTGTTGATAAGAGTATCAACATATCAAGTAAAATTACTTATTTTGTTGATACTTCGAAAGTATCCATACTTTTTTAAAAGTATCGATACTTTTTTAAAAAGCAATGTAACCGGTTGCAATGTGGCTCGAAAGTATCGATACTTTTAAAAAAGTATCAACAAAAAGTATTGATACTTTAATACTACCGAATATGTTGATACTCTTATCAACAAAATAAGTAAAATTTTACCTATTTTGTTATACTATACTTTTTAAAAAAAGTATGGATACTTTTAAAAAAGTATGAATACTTTCGAAGGCCCCATCAGCTTAAACTTTAATAACAAAATAGGTAAAGCGCTACCGAATGTATTGATATTTGGATCAATAAAATAGGTAATTTTACCGATTTTGTTATCTTTTTTAAAAAAGTATGGATACTTTCGAAGGCCCCATCAGCTTAAACTTTAATAACAAAATAGGTAAAGCGCTACCAAATATATTGATATTTTGATCAATAAAATAGGTAATTTTACCGATTTTGTTATCTTTTTTAAAAAAGTATGAATACTTTTAAAAAAGTATGGATACTTTCGAAGTCCCCATCAGCTTAAACTTTAATAACAAAATAAGTAAAGCGCTACCGAATATATTGATATTTTGATCAATAAAATAGGTAATTTTACCGATTTTGTTATCTTTTCTAAAAAAGTATGAATACTTTTAAAAAAAGTATGGATACTTTCGAAGGCCCCATCAGCTTAAACTTTAATAACAAAATAGGTAAAATGCTACCGAATATATTGATATTCGGATCAACAAAATAGGTAATTTTACCGATTTTGTTATCTTTGACCGATAACCTAAATTTGCCGGTTACCATTTTTTTTTTATTTTTTCATGTTTTTTACCGGATACATTATCGCATATCAACATATCCGGTAGCGCTTTACCGGATACATTATTTATCTTATAATGTTTTCGGTAACACCGTTTCTTAGCCGTATATTAGGCGACCGCATACTAGAATTGTCCACCGAAGTACACGTGGACTCAATGTTGTGAAAATTTAATATTTAAAAAAAAATGTTGTGAAAATTTAATGACGTAGTCATCATTTAAAAAAATCAAAATAATTTGATTAAAAACAAAAAGAATGATTGAGGTCCAAATTAAACTAAAAAAAATATTGGAAAGATGTAAAATATTGTTGACTAAATTTGTCATTATGTCTTGGTTTTAAGCGACTATGATCAAATAAAAAATTAATTTTTTATTCGCCTTTTATATAGGCTAATAGAACATTAAAGAATTAGTCATTGACATTAACACCTTTTATTGTTAAATCGAAATACGATGAGCGTGAATCACATAAACCCTACCGCTCTTGAAAACCCTAGTGTTACTAGCTTGGCTGGCGCTGATAGACGACCGTCGGACTTAGGCTGTCATGATGAGCTGGACGAGACGGGCAGTAAGGCTGTCCACGAGGAAGGTATGAAGCAAGAAGTTGATGGCCAGGAAACGGGGACGGCCGTCGCTACTGTCCATGGAAATTTGGACGACAATATGATGGATACTGGCACCCCTATACCGCCTCAAGTGGCCCTAGGGGAGATCAGTGCCAGGTTCCGCATGCCCCTGCCATGCACACAATGGAGAGTCTGGATAATACTGGCAGTGCAGGAAGGAAGCCCTCCTTCCGTGATGTCATACTGGGACAATCAACAGAGACTCGGGCTGCGTCCGTCATCGATGAGTTGGATGTGGTGGTGCTAGAGGATAATGTCCGCATTCTGACTGACGGTGCGCTACCGGAGATCACCTTCTCCGAGAGGGTTCACACTGCGATTGATAAGAGACTAGAAAATTCCGTTATTGTGAGACTTTTGGGGAAGTCGATAGGATACAAGACCTTGCTCACCAGAATTGAATCGATATGGAGACCGAAAGGGGAGATGTGAGTCGTTGACCTTGATAACGAATACTACCTTGTACGGTTTGCGATGGCGGAGGATTGTGAGAAAGTGCTGACAGGAGGACCGTGGGTAATATATGGCTCTTACCTCACTGTTCAGCCATGGAGTCGAAACTTCTTAACGGCAAAAGACTACCATTCTAAGATCATGGTTTGGATTCGCATTCTGGGGCTTCCCTACATGTATTACACCAAGAGCTTGTTTAGTTACATTGCTAGTTCGCTTGGTACCGTGGTTCAGATAGACTATAACACCTCGGAGGGGAGTCGGGGCAAGTTTGCTCGGCTTGCTTTGATGGTTGATCTTGAGAAGCCACTTAAGAGTGGTATTATTGTTGATGGGAAGTGTCAAGTGGTTGAATATGAAGGCTTGCCGACTATTTGTTTTTCCTGCGAGAAGTATGGCCATACAAAGGAGAATTGTGAACTCATGTTGTTGTTGCCCCCGACCAGGCTTCACAAGAACCGGTGGTTCCCGAGAAGGAAATCTATGGACCATGGATGCAGGTGTCTAGTAGGAGAAGGAAACCAACAGTAACTAGAAAGGAACCAGTGCCTTTGGCTGGTTCGATTGCCCCGGCTGGGCGTGCGCAGGGGTCTCACTTTGTCACGTTAGATGACGTGGTAGAGGGAAATGGTGTTGAGGCTCCAGGGAATAGTAAAGGTAAGAGCATACCTGCAAGGAATATGGAAGTTCCTTTGGTCCGCACTGGGCACGTTTGTAGTGGGCACTAGTAAACAGGGAGCGCGGTCAGGCGCACATAAAACAAAGGCAACAGAAGTGGTAGTTATATCATCTCAAGCCCCTCTTGCTGCATAAGGTCGAGTGGAGGAAGTGCCAGGGGTGAGAGAAAAGAATCTAGCTATTGCATCGATGGAGAACATCGTGCCTATTACAACGACTCTAGACAGAGGGCACCATGCGGTTGTCTAGGTGATTGACACGTCAGCAAGGCCAGTGCTGCGTGAGAGGAATGGGCATGCCCTCTCTGCCTCTATTTTGAGCTCCACTGCTAAAGGTTCTGATAAAAATAAGGTGGTGATTCCGAGAGTCGCTCGTGCGAAACTAAAGAAGAAAGTTTCGAAATCCCCTAGTCAACCAGTGTTGCAGGAATTGGTAACATCCTTGTCTTCGGAGCTTGACCACGCTCAAGGAGTGATGGACAAGTCAAAGCTGACTGTGGGATTGTCGGTTCAGTGGCGTGAAAATACTGCTTTTGAGCATGTTGATATGCAGGTGTAATCTGCGCTCTAGCCTCTACTATCTGTTACTTATGGTTAAGTTTATTTTATGGAATTCCCAGGGTGCTCTAGACCCTGCCTTTAATCGCTATTTCAGGTTACATGTGCGTACTAAACGCCCGGATGTTTTTGTTGTGTTTGAGCCTCGCATTGGAGGCGATAAGGCGGACATGTTTATCCGTCGCTCATGCTTTGATTTCTTGTATCGAGTAGAAGTAGAGGGTTTCTCTGGTGGTATTTGGGTGTTGTGGAATTCATCAGTTGTGGTGGATGTGGTGGCAGTTTCCTCTCAATTTGTTCATGCATTTTGTTCCGTTCCATCGATGAAGCATAATTTTTTCTTCACCTTTGTTTATGCGAATCCGTATGCTTTAAAGCGTCGTGAGTTGTGGCATCAGTTGAGGGCGATTGATCCAGGTGTAAGTAGGCCGTGGGCTATTGGTGGGGATTTTAATGTTATAGCAAACAGTTCTGAACGATGTGGCGGGTCACAACGTTGTTCAAGTGTGTGTTCGAATTTTACTACTTTCCTCTTTGATAGCGGTTTGATTGACATGGGTTTTAATGGTCCTAAATATACTTGGAAGAGGGGGGATTTGTCCCAACGCCTGGACCGCTTTCTTTGTAACAGAGAATGGATTGAGGTCTTTGCGAATTCAGAAGTCTCACACTTGCAAAGGTTGGGCTCTGACCATCGCCTTATTCTACTTGACACAAGGGATGCATCGGATACTCCTATTAAGCAACCTTACCGTTTCTTGGCTCCTTGGATTGATCATTCAGACTTCCCGCGACTTTTGGAGACGTCATGGTCGGAGGCGGACTTCTTAGAAACTAATATCATGCGGTTTCAGGAGAATAGTATTGATTGGAACATCTCCACTTTTGGTCACATTGGAAGGCGCAAGAGCCTTCTTCTAGCTCGCTTGAGAGGAATTGAGAAAGCCTTGGAGCTGCGCGAGTCTCCTTTTCTCTTGAATCTTGAAGAATCACTCAAATTTGAGCTTGAAACGGTACTTGAACATGAGGAAAAGTTATGGCAACAGAAGTCTCGTATGAAATGGATTAGTGATGGCGACCGGAACACGTCTTATTTTCATGCTTGTGCGATGATTCAGAGGAAAAAAAATTCAGTACGTATGTTGGAAATTTCGGATGGCAAGTGGTGTGATAATCCCATGGCACTTCAACAACATGCTTTACAATTCTTCCAGGAATTGTTCACTACCGAACCAAGGCAACTGCCTAGCACTCCAACGCGTTGTGCGTTTTATCACTTTGAAGCAGCCGAATTGCGGACGGTATTGGCTCCAGTATCGGCTGAGGAGATTCGCAGCATTATATTTAACATGGCACCTTAGAAGGCGCCGGGGAGTGATTGTCTTCCGGTTCTATTTTATCAGCGGAATTGGGCTGTAGTTGGACACGCGTTGCACCAGACGGTTAATCAATTCTTTAAGGAGGGGCATTTGGAGGAATGGATTAACCAAACGCTCCTTGTTCTTATTCCAAAAGTGGAATGTCCTACGAAGATTAATCAGTTTCGTCCCATTAGCCTTTGTAACGTGGCTTACAAGGTAATTTCGAAGACAATTGTTGATCGGATTAAACCATTCTTGCATAAATGGATTGCTCAGAATCAGGCGAGTTTCGTACCGGGAAGACAGATAACGGATAACATTATTTTGACGCAAGAAGTGATACATTCCATGTGCCATAAAAAGGTCGGAAAGGGTGGATGGCGTTAAAGGTGGATCTCGAAAAGGCCTACGATAGGCTTGAGTGGGACTATATCCAGGAAACCCTCGAGCTCACTGGTATGCCAAGTAGGCTTGTTGATCGTATTATGCTTTGTGTTCGCTCAGTTTCGATGCAAATTTTATGGAATGGAGAGGCATCGGAGACTTTTAAGCCTACGCGTGGGATACGGCAAGGGGACCCTTTATCCCCCTATATTTTTGTACTCTGCATGGATAGGCTATCACAATCAATTTCTCAACGTGTTGAGGAGGGGAGCTGGAAGCCGGTACGGCTTTCTCGCTATGGACCGGACATATCCCACCTATTTTTTGCCGATGATCTTGTACTTTTCTTGGAAGCATCCGTAGACCAAATGCAGGTGCTCCATAGAGTATTAGATGATTTTTGCCGTGAATCTGGACATCGTGTTAGTGCTTCTAAAACACAAATTTATTTTTTTAATAATACTCTAGCCTCGTTGAGGGCAATTATTGGTGCTGGACTGGGTTTTGAGGAGGTTAAGGACCTTGGTAAATACCTTGGTGTGCCACTACTTCATTCGAGAGTAACCAAAGGTACATATGCTTATTTGTTAGAAAAAGTGCGTGGTTATCTTACCGGTTGGGCAACCCGATCTCTATCGTTAGCATGGCGTATTAAGCTTGCGAAGTCGGTTCTCCAAGCGATTCCAACCTATGCCATGCAAACAACTTGGCTTCCAAAAGGTTTTTGCGAGGAATTGGAGAAGATAATAAGGCGATTTGTGTGGGGGAATGGATCGAACAATCGTGGGATTTCTCTTGTGAGTTGGCATGATATGCAACAACCAATTGAGGGTGGGGGGCTTGGTTTTCGTGACCTGCACGTTCAAAACAAGGCATTGCTAATGAAGGTTGGTTTTCAGCTTGTATCGAATAAGAATAAATTGTGGGTACAAGTGGTCAAACACAAATATGGTTGGGGCGTGTCCGTGCCAAGAACTTTGAGGAGGCAGAACTGTTCACGTCTTTGGCAAGGGTTGTCACATGTGTGGGGAGACGTTTGCAGCAACATTTGTTGGAATATTAATAATGGTGCCAAGACGGATTTTTGGTACGATAACTGGTTGAATCTACCCGAACCACTGTCTAGCTATTGCACACGTGATGCCTCTCCGGTACCAACGAAGGTGTGCTTGTTTGCCCCTCACGACGGACAGTGGAATTGGAGCTGTCTCTCGCAGGTCCTTCCGGACAACATCTTACCCCACATTGCTGCTGTCTGCCCTCCAAATTGCGCTGCGGGTGACGATACAACAGGTTGGCGGTGGGAGGAATCTCGGTTGTTCTCCACAAAATCTGCCTATAGAGCGCTGAATTCATCTATTCCAGGTGAGATTTCTAATAAATGAAAGACAATATGGAAGTTACAGGTACCCAACGAATCTGTGTTTTTCTTTGGTTAGCATTGAGGGGCAGCTTGTTGACGAATGTGGAAAGATTTAGACGCCACTTAGCTATATCCAGTGCTTGCCGGTTGTGTGGAGGTGAGGTCGAGGATATTTTTCATGTGCTACGAGATTGTAACAAGGTTCGCACCGTTTGGGATAGGGTGATCTCGGCCAGCGAGTTCCACCGATTCATGAGTTTAGATCTTCAGTCGTGGTTAATGGACAACATTCATCCTGGCGGAAATGATCCGCAACGTCTTGATTGGCAGGTGTGTTTTGCTGTGATTTGTGTGCGGTTATGGAAACGAAGATGCAGTGTTATTATGGATGAAACCTATGTGGAGAATGGCGATTTCATTGAGCTCTGCTTCCAGTTTGCTGCATAGATTTCTAATACAAATTTATTGAGGTCGACACTTCCGTTGACCCGGACTATGACGACTGATTTGTGGCGGTTACCGGAGGAAGGGCGGGTTAAGGTGAATGTGGACGGCGCTGTTAACATTACGGATGGATCGGCTGCTACAGGGGTGGTGTTGCGTGGTGATAATGGAGTTTGGATAGCTGGTTACTCGCGTAGCATCGGCGTGTGCTCAATATTAACGGCTGAGTTGTGGGCGGCTCGTGACGGCCTGCACTTAGCTTGGTCCCATGGTTATCGTCGGATTGAGTTGGAAACGGACAATGTGGAGGTTTCGCGCATACTCCAAGGGTCTTCGTCGGCGCTTCATGGCTCAGCTTTAGTGAAGTCGATACGTAGTTTTTTGGCCTTTCGATGGGACGTGAAGGTTCGGTATATCCGGCGAGGTGCTAATAATGTTGCTGATGCGTTAGCAAGATGGCTCGTGGGGATCCGATTGATGGCCGGCTGTTCCAAAAACCACCCCCTGAAGCTGCTGGCCTTGTTCTTATAGACTTGCAAGGAGCCCTGTAGGGCTATTATAGCTCAGTTTCATAAAAAAAAAATTAGTCATTGAATTTATTTTAGTGGACACATTAAGAAACAAATAAAAATCTTATTCACAGTTGCATCAACTTAAATTCCAAATCTCATATTATATATTGTATCAAAATGTAGATATATTCATTTCAGTCTTTGATTATTGTTCACATGGCTACTATATCAAAATGTAGATATATTCATTTCAGTCTTTGATTATTGTTCACATGGCTACTAAATAAAGCTAAGAATGTTTTACAATTTCACCACTTCATTTTTCTCCTAATGTACAGATTGTATTCTATCTATTCAATCCTGCCCTTTTAGTCAGCAACTTGGCCCAGACAATCACTTACAAAAGTTTGGTTACCTTGTAATAAATCCAACCCCATTCTTTATTCAATTTTAGATGATTTCTTGTCTCTTTTTTTTTTTTGGCTAATTTGTTCAATCTGTTTGTTGTTTGTTTCAAGATGGTTCATGCCCCTCAACGTTCTTCTAACATTTCTCGTTGGCTCAGCTCTTGGTTGGATTCTCATCAAAATCACTAAAACTCCTAAGCACCTTCGAGGCGCCGTCCTCGGCTGTTGTTCCGCAGGTTTGCCCGAAACGAACAATACTCTATAGTGGTTGCAGTCCGACAAGCCTTTTAATTCCTTCCGGTTTAACATTTTCTTGTAGCTGCTGGTGTTGTGAATGAAAATACTTGCATGTTTTATGTGTAGGAAACTTGGGAAACTTGCTTCTCATTGTTATTCCGTCCGTATGTGAGGAGTCGAATAGTCCATTTTCGAATATATCTACTTGCTCTACAAATGCTAAGGCTTATGCTTCACTGTCTATGGCAGTATGATCTCGAAATTCAAATCTTTTCGATCTTCAAATTTGTGCTTTCTAGTAATATTCTTGAATCTTCATATTTCCCCTGATTCCCTGAACTCTGCATCCGCAGATAGGAGCCATTTGTACCTGGTCATATACGTATCCTTTGGTGAGAGCTTATGCTATTACGAATACGGAGCAAAGCTTGATCCAGTCTTCCGTAGCAGCCTCTGAACCATCTTCAGATAGTTGCACGGAACCATTACTAATTCCGAGTTATAGCGACGATTCGGGGAAGCTCGAACTGCCTCTCACTAATTTGCAGGAAATGAACAAGGTTTATCCTGTTTCTACTTTCTTACTATCATGTTAACTTGCTAACTTCTATCGTATTTGTTAATAATCTATAAACTTTTTGTGTAGATTTCATTAATGGAGAAGATTGTTCGTTGTATTAAGAAGGTGTTCGTGCCATCGGCTATTGGAGCGGTATGCATTGCGTTTATTAACAGAATCTGCTTCAGCACCTTAGCATATGAACATCTTATCCATCGTTTTTGCTTTCGTTATCCTTTTCTCTCTTCAGATAGCCGGGTTAATCATCGGAGTTGTCTCTCCGCTCCGGAAAGTACTAATTGGCGACAATGCCCCTCTTCGAGTACTCGATAGTTCCGCAGCATTGATAGGGCATGTTCTAGTCCACATCTCTTTCGTATTCCACTGCAGGGAACATAATATATCTTAATACTAAAAATGATTTACAATTCCATCTGATTTACAGGCAGGCAGCCATTCCAGTAATGACCCTGATAATGGGCGCAAACCTTTTACAAGGTAGTTTCAATGTTCTAAATTCCAACTACGGCATGATCGAAAAAGAGACCAAGTTAGAATGTTGTGATTTTTGCAGGTTTGAAAAGATCAGAAATGAATGTACCGGCGATTTTAGGGGTAGTTGCAGTTCGGAACGTTTGCCTGCCGCTGTTGGGGATCGGTGTCGTTAAAGCAGCAGACCACTTTGGGATGGTGGGATCGGATTCTTTGTATCGATTTGTTCTTATGTTTCAGTACGCTGTTCCACCTGCAATCGGTGTTGGTAAGATTAGCATGTTTCGTGGATCTTACTTACACTCTCGTGTTCAAACACACATGGAAATTTTTTTATTTATTTTGATGGTGGGTCCAATCTAATGAAGTAATTTTGTAGGTACAATGGCACAACTATTCCAAAGTGGTCAAGGTGAAACATCTATCATTTTGTTCTGGACTTATGCTTTAGCTTCCATCTCTCTAACACTTTGGTCAACATTGTTCATGTCTCTTGCAATTTGATTTGTTCGCCCAAGTTACCTGTAACATTCAATACTCGGCCTAGACGTTACGACCGAATATCAAGTGTCACAATTGTTACTGAAATAAATTTATCATTACAAATATGAATTGAATTTACATAGATATTATATAATGGTAGTAGAGCATGTGGTTCAAATTTAGTCAAAAATTGACTTAAAACAAAGGAGGAATTGAACAAACGGTGAAATTATATATATGTGAGGGACTAAATTGAAAAAAGAAGAACTTTGTTTTCAAAAATAATAATTAAATTTAAATAAGTATTCTGCAATGGTTTTAGGAGCACGTGATTTAAATTTGGTCAAAAATTAATTTCAAATGAAGGAGGGGCTGAAGAAATAAGGAAAATAAGTACTAAATCGTAAAATAGTAAAATTTGAGTTATTTGTTTTGACAAAATTGAATGTGATTCGAACTCGAAATTCTAACAAGTTATTTAAGTTGACTCGCATAACTCGAAATTGATGTCATGAAGTTTCTCTTGTACTTTACTATTTTTGTTTGGGTGGTCTTTGTCTTGGTTGGACAATATATATATATATATATATATGGGTTAGGATCAACTTACACCGTGTAAAACTCTTTAAGTTTTACACCTTTTTTGGATCGTTGGATGGGGGAAATGGATGGTTGAGATTAACTCCGTGTTTTTAATTCCCAAGTGATAATCTTCACATATTTTACTGTTAATCTTATCCATCCGTTTCACTCATCCAACGATCCAAAAAAGGTGTAAAACTTAGAGAGTTTTACACCGTGTAATTTGATCCTATCCCTATATATATATATATATATATATATATTTGCGTGATGTACTCTTATTCTCTATCCTATTACATGCTAAAGTAGTGTAGGAGTAGTGATGGAAATAATCAATCCTGCAGACTCTTCCGTTAATAGTTTTGAATTATACCGACAAACTGTCACAAAAGAGATCTAATTATATTTGACTGCTGACCTTCTTTGACCAAAGATGTGTGTCGTAATGATCGTTATATGAACACCAAATTATCATAACATAGATGAGAACTATGCCACAAAATGAACGAAAATTGTGTTATGAAGACAAATAAAATAAACACAATAAGATATGAGCAAGTGAGGAATTCTAACAGAATTCAGTTTATAGGCTGAGTTTTAGTTAGTCTTTCTTGTATTTTGTTTCCTGATTAGTTAAGCCTTCTTGTTTTAGTTTCTTACTTAGTATATAAACAGACTCTTAGTTTCCTTTTTAGAAAGTTTTTAAAATACGACACTATTACTTGCGTTTTGGTTATTGAATAAAACTTCTTCTTTGCTTATCGTATTTCTCTCAAAAACACCCGTTCTTCCCCAAATTGAGAAATCAAAAAAACCCTAGAAAACTCGATTTCAACATGGTATCAGTTGAGTCTTCCGATTCGCGTTCATCTGATTCCTCCGCTTCTCGTTTCAAGAATCTCGATCCCTCCGATGAATTTTTCATTCATCCCAGTGAGAATCCATCCCTTGTTCTCACTTCTGTTCCGCTTTCCGGATCCAACTATCATTCTTGGGCAAGGTCCATGCGCATGGCGCTGATTTCAAAGAACAAATATCAATTTGTTGATGGTTCGATTGAAGCCGATGTCAGCTATTTCCCGTGGGTTAAGTGCAACAATCTGGTGTTGTCTTGGTTGCAGCGTGCCATTAGTCCTGAAATCGCCCAGAGTGTTCTTTGGTTTGATATTGCTTATGAGTTGTGGGAAGATTTGCGTAAGCGGTTCAGCCAAGGTGATCTCATCCGGGTCTCTGATCTTCAACAGGAATTTTATTCCTTTAATCAAGGTATAAGTTCTGTGACGACTTTCTATACTCAGTTAAAATCTATTTGGGATGAGTTGTCCGTTTTACGCCCAATTTCTGGTTGTTCTTGTTCAGCCGTTAAGTATCGTAATCAAGATTTTTCTCTTCGTTTCATTCGTGGTCTAAATGAGTCTTTTGCAGTTCCAAAATCCCAAATTCTGATGGTCAAACCCTTCCCCGAAATACATGAAATATTTTCTATACTCGTTCAACATGAAAGGTCTTTGTCTGCTGGTATTACCTGTGATAGTAATGTACTTGCTGTTGATAGAGGTCCTTCTGGGAAATTCCAAAAACGTTTTAATGCGTCTTCTTTGAATAGTCGTTGGCCTTTGTGTTCTTTCTGTGGCCTTTATGGTCATTTGGTCGATAAGTGCTATAAAAAGCATGGTTTCCCACCATGGTACAAATCGAAATCTGCTCTTGTGTCTGGTAAGGTCAATTTTGTTGGGAGTATGAGTTCTAAAAAATCTGATAGGTCTAGTGGTCCTTTTGAAAAGTCTCATCTTGATAATTCTTTGGAAAGATGTTCTTTTACTAAAGAACAGTATGAGGGGTTACTTTCTTTGTTGCAAAGTAAGTCATCTTTGAAGGATGTATCTGCTCCTGAGTTTCAATCTTCTGTCAATGCTTTGACAACAGAGCATGTTTCTTCTGAAGAACCAGGTATGGTCTATTCTACTGTTTCTTTGTGTTTTTCTTCATGAATTATAGATTCTGGAGCTACTGACCACATTAGCAATAATCTGCAATTGTTTAGGTCTTATTCTGAGATTAGTAACAAGTTTGTTAGGTTGCCTAATGGTCATCTTGTTAAAGTGTCTCATATTGGTGATGTTCAGCTTAATAAGGATTTGATTCTGTATAATGTTTTGTATATCTCTAGTTTTGGTTTTAATTTGATATTTGTGAGTCAGCTTTTATCACATTCGAATGTTTCTGTTTCATTCACTAACAGAAGTTGTTTTCTTCAGGATATTTGATGCTTGAAGATGATTGGTTCAGCTAAAGTAATAAAGGGGCTATATCATTTTTCCAGTGCTCATGAAAGGTCAAATATTTTCTCTGCTATGTCTCTTAATTCTGATTGTTGTGCTGATAGTTTTATTATTAATAATGCTAGTGTTAAACCTGTTAATGCTTCCAATGTTAAGTTTGTTAGTAATGCTTCTAATGTTAATTCCTCTGTTGAACATTCTGGATGTGTTAAGCTTAGTAAAGTTACTGCTGGTGTTAAAAATCTTGTTGATTGGCATGCTAGGTTAGGACACCCTTCTAATCCTAGGTTGCTAGAGTTTTCAAAAATGTTTGATGTTATTCCTTATGGTCGTGTTCCTGATTGTGATGTTTGTCATCTTGTCAAACATAAAAGATTGCCTTTCCCTATTAGTGTATCTTGTTCTGATTATGCTTTTGATCTTGTTCATACTGATGTATGGGGTCCTTTCCCTGTAAAAAGTCTTTATGGTCACAGTTATTTCTTGACAATTGTTGATGATCACAGTAGATTTACATGGATTTTCCCTTTTTCTAATAAGTCTGAAGTAAGACAGTTATTAGTGGACTTTTATAATTTTGTTTTAACTCAATTTTCTGTTAAAATTAAAGCTATAAGGTCAGATAATGCACAAGAATTTCAAATGCATTCTTTTTTCAAAGAAAAAAGTATAGTGCATCAAACTTCTTGTGTTTACACTCCACAACAAAATAGTGTTGTGGAGAGAAAACATCAACATTTTCTTGCTGTGGCTAGAGCTCTTAGGATTCATGCAAACTTGCCTTTAAATTTTTGGATTGACTGTGTGCTCCATTCATGTTTTTTGATAAATCTTACCCCTACTCCTATTCTTAAAAATAAAACTCCCTATGAAACTCTTTATAACAAATCTCCTTTTTTAAATCATCTTAAAATTTTCGGATGCTTAGCATATGCATCTCAGTTGCCTAAGTCTGCTACCAAGATGCATGCTAGAGCTATAAAATCTGTTTTTATTGGTTTTCCTAAAAATATGAAAGGATTCAGACTTTACAATTTAGAAACTAAATCTGTTTTTGTTTCTAGGGATGTGTTTTTCAATGAATCTGTTCTTCCTTTTTCTGCATCTTCACCTACTGTGATTTTACCTAACTGTGATAGTTCAAGCCTTTTGCATGATTTTATCATTTATAAACATGATCAAAATCAAAATTCTTCACAACATGGCCAAAATCAAAATTTTGAACAAAATAGTCAAAATCAAAATTCTAAGAATTCTATTGATAATTCTGATGTTAGTGACTTTGTTTCTGCTAAGTGTGTCAATAATGATTTTGTTGAGCAACATCAAAATCAGAATCTTCCTCTTGATTCTGTTATAAGTGTTCCTTCAGTGGCTAGGCCTTCAAGGTCTGTTAAACTTCCCCAAAGATTTCAAGATTTTCAGGTAAATCTACCTAAATCTCGAACTTCAAAGCATGTTGTTTCTAATGTTGTTTCTTATGATAATATATCTGATCAGCATGCTTCCTTTATTGCTAGTGTTGACTTGTTAACTGAGCCTAAGAATTATAAACAGGCTGTTGTTCATGAATGTTGGAGAAATGCCATGAAAGATGAACTCACTGCCTTAGATAATAATAAGACATGGGATATTGTTCCTTTACCTCCTAATAAAAAAACTATAGGCTGCAAATGGGTTTTTAGAACTAAACTAAAGTCTGATGGGTCATTAGATAGGTATAAAGCAAGATTGGTGGCCAAAGGTTATACTCAGCAGCTAGGTGTAGATTTCTTAAGTACATTTAGCCTTGTTGCTAAAATGACAACCATAAGAACTATAATTGCTATTGCAGCCTCTAGGAATTGGAATCTTCAACAACTGGATGTTAACAATGCTTTCCTTCATGGTTCCTTACATGAGGAAGTTTATATGGAAATGCCACCTGGTCTTAATAGTGATAAAAACAGTGGCTTAGTTTGCAAGTTAAACAAAAGTTTGTATGGATTTAAACAGGCCAGTAGGCAGTGGAATGAAAAACTGACTCTAGCTTTACTTGAGCAAGGTTTTAAACAATCTTTTGCTGACACTAGTTTGTTTACTAAAGGAAAAGACAATAATTTTATAGCTTTAGCAGTATATGTTGATGATATTGTTTTAGCTAGTCCTAGTTCAGCACATATTTAAAACATCAAAAGTTTCTTGCATGACAAGTTCAAAATAAAAGACTTAGGAGATTTAAAATTTTTTCTAGGGCTTGAAGTTGCAAGATCAGCTGCTGGTATAAATGTTTGTCAGAGAAAATATATTTTAGAGTTACTTGATGAAACTGGTTTTTCAAATTCTAAACCTGTTTCAACCCCAATTGTTGTTACTAAAGGTGCTAAACGTCTCTCTAAAAATGACGAGATTCTTCTAGAAGACATCACTGCTTATAGGAGGTTGGTAGGAAAATTGTTATATCTGACTAATACTAGACCAGATATATCTTTTTCTGTTCAACAGCTATCACAATATTTATCTTGTCCTACAAATGAGCATTTGAATGTTGCTCATAGGATCCTTAGGTATTTGAAGGGTACACCTGGTCAGGGTCTTTTCTTTTCAGCAGATAATACCTTAAATTTGAATGCTTTTTCTGACTCTGATTGGGCATCTTGCCCTGACTCAAGAAAGTCTATTACAGGATATTGTGTTTTTCTGGGTAATTCTTTAATTTCTTGGAAGTCTAAGAAGCAACAGACAGTTTCAAAATCTTCTAGTGAAGCAGAGTATAGAGCTCTTGCTTCTGTGACTTGTGAATTGCAATGGATCTGTTATTTACTTCAAGACTTTCATTTAAATTTACAACCTGCAAACTTATACTGTGATAATTTGTCTACTATACAGATTGCAGAGAACTCGGTTCATCACGAGAGGACAAAACACATAGATATTGATTGTCATATTGTTCGAGAGCGGCTTCATCAAGGTTTCTTAAAGTTGCTGCCTGTTTCATCTAACAATCAAATTGCAGACTGTCTAACTAAGGCATTGCCAAGCTATCTTTTTCATTCTTTAGTCTCCAAGTTGGGCATACATAACATATATGCTCCAACTTGAGGGGGCTAACAGAATTCAGTTTATAGGCTGAGTTTTAGTTAGTATTTCTTGTATTTTGTTTCCTGATTAGTTAAGCCTTCTTGTTTTAGTTTCTTGCTTAGTATATAAACAGACTCTTAGTTTCCTTTTTAGAAAGTTTTTAAAATACGACACTATTACTTGCGTTTTGGTTATTGAATAAAACTTCTTCTTTGCTTATCGTATTTCTCTCAAAAACACCCGTTCTTCCCCAAATTGAGAAATCAAGAAAACCCTAGAAAACTCGATTTCAACAAATTCAAGACAACATTTTTTTAAGAACTAAAATTTAGAAGAAAAAAAATATTGACGATCAATAATATTGTAACAATAAAAAAGATAAAGAAAAACGCGTTGGAGGAAGAAATGAAACCAACTAGCATATTCATAAACGTAGGGATGTAAAAACAAGTCAGAACCTGGTAACCTGACTGAAACCTGCCTGAGTCAGAACCTAATTTGACCTGAGTTTTTGTTGACCCGAACCCGATCTGTAACCGACTGTTGTTGATCCGAACCCGAATTTGACCTGTTACTGTAGCAACCGAACCCGATCTGCGTCCGACTGAAAACGACCCGAACCCGAATTGGACCTGTTAATTTGGACCTGAAACCCGACCTGCGTCCGACTGAAAAGAACCCGAACCCGAAGCCGACCTGGAAAATAACCGAAATTACCCGACTGAATTGACCTGATATCCGATTTTACCCGACCTGAAATGGACCCGACCTGAAAATGGACCCGACCTGAAATGAACCCGACCTGAAATGGACCCGACCTGAAAATGGACCCGACCTAAAATGAACCCGACCTGAAATGGACCCGACTGAAATGGACCCGACCTGCTTTTAAACCCGACCTGTTAAGTGACCCGACCTGTTCTTGACCTGAGCTGAAATTAACCCGAAACCTATGACATGATGAATTAAAAAATTTATAAAAGTTGATATACCATATACATATATAATGTATATACATATACACTTACATATATTGATATAGGTGATGTATATATATTAAGTACTAAAGTTTGAAAAAAGAATAAGTACTTGATAATTTATGAAAATAAAAAATTAAATGAAGAGTTGTTTTTAATTTTAAAGTTTATTCATTAACTTGAATAAAATTGTAAACTTACAAATTATAAAAAATTAAATAACAATTGTAAACTTATTTGTAGTTCATAAAATTTACTAAAGTTATAACATATGTATAGTATTTGTAGTTCAAAAATTTATAAGTCTACAATTTTATAAGTCTACAATTTTATTTTTTTATACTTAACAGTTAACACTTAACACTTAACAGATTCTTCAAGTTTGTAAAACTTAGTGAAATTATAACTTATGTATAACATTTATAATTGAAAAAAGATTAAGTAAATTTAGAAATTATAAAAAAATTGAAAGTCTACAACTTTAATATTTTATACTTAACAGATTCAAGTTATAAAAATTGTAAGTCTCCCTACAACTTTTGCAGTTCAAAATTGATAAAGTTATAAATATATGATTTTACTTAATTAGAACAGATTAAGTAATTGTTGTCTTAAGTTACAAAATGTAGAATTAAGTTAAGATATAAAATAAAATTCATACACTTAAGTAAAAAATTAACAGATATAAAATAAAAATAACTAGAAATTAATTTTGAGTTAACAGACATATGTGTGATGGATGAATTTAAAAATTAATAAGTTGTGATGGATGAATTTAAAACAAATTATTTAAAATTTAAATCAATTTATTAATTGTGATCATTAAATTTAAGAAATATTTTATTAAAAAAAATTTAATTATAACTATTAATATAATAAAAAATATTTTTTAGTTTAAGGGAATTTTTTTTAAATTAATGGAGAAATTTTTTTTTGATTGATAGAAAATTATGGGGGGAAACAAAAATAAAATGGGGGTTGCCGCCCTTTAAACAAAATTGGGTTTGGGGTGGTTTGCCGCCATTCAAACAAAATTGGGTTTGGGGGGGAGATTTTCCCGCCTATAAAACAAATTGAGAGAGGTGAGATTTTTTATTTATTTAGGGGTTAATTATGCTTTAGGTCCTTCCTTAATTAGATGGTTAGGGTTTATGTTTAGTTTTTTAAATTTTATTTAATTAGGCCATGTTTTATAAATTAATTAATTATTAAGCTTTTTGGTTTGTTTTAAATTTAATTTGGTCATCGTATAAAGATTTCGTAAGTAATTAGGTTTAATAATTTTATTCATTTGTAATTTGAGCTCTAATTAATAATTTGGTTTTAATTTATTTTTAGATATGTCCTTTTTATGTTTCAATTTATTTTGTTTGTTAGATTTATGAGTTTATGTTTAGGGTTTAATGGTAAGTGTGTCAAGTTGATTGTTTGGGGCTATGAGAGTAATTTAGGGATTGTGTGATTATGCTTGCACTCTAATTATTAGTGAATAGTGTATGTAAGATTTAGATATTCATGTTTGGGGTTTAGGGGTAAATGTGTCAACTTAATTATTTGGGGTTATGAAATTAGTTTAAGGATTAGGGGATTAAGCTTATACTCTAATTATTATTGATTATAAGATTTAAGGGTTGAGGTTTATGGGTATTGTTTAGGGGTATACATATATACATACACAAATGTCTGTTAACCCATTTTGATTATTTTTTTAATTACTCTAATGTTTTATAATTATAATTTGATATGACTTTAAATGATTAACTCAAAATTAATGACGATTGACGAAGGTCAACCTAAAGTCTATCAACTACTTATATGGTTGTACGACCGAACTCAAACTGAATACAAATTTCAATCCCAAAAATACCCCGACCTGAATTACCCGACCTGAAGCTACCCGACCTGAAATTACCCGACCTGAAATGCACCCGACCTGAAATGCACCCGACCTGAAATGAACCCGACCTGAAATGAACCCGACCTGAAATAGACCCGACCTGAAACGGACCCGACCTGAAATGAACCCGACCTGAAACAAACCCGACCTGAAATGAACCCGAACTGAAATGGACCCGACCTGAAATGTATCCGAACCCGAATTAACCTGCTAATTATCTGCTTTGGACCCGACCCGTTCTAACCCGACCTGAAATGGACCCGACCTGAAATGGACCCGACCTGAAATGGACCCGGTCTGAAATGGACCCGACCTGGAATGGACCTGACCTGAAATGGACCCGCACCCGACTCGAGTCGAGTCAAATTTTTTTTTTACCTGAAATGACCTGTATCCGATTTTACCCGACCTGACAGAACCCGACCTGAAACCTGACCGATTACCTGTTTTTACATCCCTACATAAACGTGCTAAAATACAAAATTACCTTCAATATTAAATTATTTTAAGAGAGAGAAAATAATAATTTTAAAAGGCAAGAAGTTAGGAAAATATTTATTAAAAATATCTAGCTTTTAATCATAACACTTAAGTGAGATAGTAAAAATTTTTACTACTTTAATTAATGGTCGTGGGTTAGATATTTACCTTAATTCTATAGTAGCTTTAAAATTTATTGTCAGTGTCTACTCTTATAAATTTGCAGAATACAAAAATTTAGTCATTAAATTCGTTCTAATGGCACCTTAAAAACAAGAAACAAAAATCTAATTTCCTTGCACGTCTTTTTTTTATATAAAAAAGTTCCCTAATAAAGCTCACCATTCAAAACCAATACATGTAAAATTGGCAAGATGGACCAGCTTTCGCCATCTCTAGCCTACCCTCCTTGATTGCCAATAGGAGAAAAGAGGGTTTATAATTTATAATTAGAGAGCTAAAACTCAGAAGAGTGTTAGAAGATTATATTAGAATCAAAGAAGAGAAGAGAACAAGGAGCATATTAGAGAATTAGGTTCAGTTTGTTAGAAAGTAGTTAGTTTGTTAAGAACACCTTTATAAAGTCTCCATATGACTATAATTAGAAACCGTTGTATTTTCAAGATCAATAGAATTTTTTCTATTCATTCTTCCTTTCTTTACTCTTGATTGTTCGATATTCCATCATGGTATCAAAAGTGTCCATGGCTGAAAGCTCTTCTTCTTTCAAACCATTCACCAATAAGACGATCTCTATTCGTCTTGATGATTCAAATTACTTGTTTTGGAAACAACGGATTTTGTTTGCTCTTGAAAGTCTAGCTCTAACTGATTATCTTGATGGTTCTTTGCTTGTTCCTCAACATACGATCGTTGGCGAAGGACGTTCTAGGGTTTCTAATCTTGATTACGTTCAATACATGCAACAAGATTAGGGATGGGCACGGAACCCGGACCCGACGGTTTCTGACCTGACCCGGCCCGATCGGGTCGGGTATTTTTTTTGAAAAAATCGGGTTCGGGTCAGGTCGGGTTTTTGTGTAGAGTGAGGTCGGGTCGGGTCGGGTTTTTGTGTAGAGTGAGGTTGGGTCGGGTTCGGGTTTTAGGGTGAAAAAATCCGACCCGACTCGACCCGGGACTAATAGTGTAATTTTCCCCTAAATTTTTTAGGGATATTTGTAATAATACCCTTTATATATATATATATATATTTTTATAATTAGGTCCTTAAAATTGATTTTTTATTTACAATTTAGTCCTTAAATTTATTGTTTTTTACAATTAAGTCTCTTAATTTTTTTTTACAATTTAATCCCTAAAATTGATTTTTTTATATAGGTCGGGTCGGGTCGGAGTCGGGTTTAAGGTATTTATTTTCGGGTCGGATTTTTTAAAAGATATGGTCGGGTCGGGTTCTTATTTAGGGTTAATATTTTCGGCTCGGGTTCGGGTGGGCCAAAAACCCGGCCTGACCCGACCCGTGCCCATCCCTAAACAAGATAATGCTTTATGTTCTTGGTTGTTGTCATCAATTGGACGTTCCATTTCTCCGACTCTTGTCAATTGCCGGACCGCACTTGATATCTAGAATAAGGTGAAGCATAATTTTTCTGTCACTTCTACTACTCGGATTATACATCTTCACTGTTCTCTAAAGAATATTCGCAAACGGGATCAATCGATGGGAGAATATTTAGCTCAGAGTTCTGTTTGATCCTCTTTAGATTCAGATGATACATATTTTTCTATTTCTGATTCGAATAATGCTCAACTTTAGCATTTGAGACTTGGGCATCCCTCCAATGAGGTTCTTGTAAAACTGTCCATTTCTTGTAAAATTTCAAATATCAATAAAATTTCTTTTTGTGAAGCATGCAAGTTGGGTAAAAATCATAAGTTACCTTTTTCAGAAATCATAAGTTGGGTAAAATTTCTTTTTGTGAAGCATAATTTTTCTGTCACTTCTACTACTCGCATTATACATCTTCATTGTTCTTTAAAGAATATTCACAAACGGGATCAATCGTTGCGAGAATATTTAGCTCAGAGTTCTGTTTGATCCTCTTTAGATTCAAATGATACATATTTTTCTATTTCTGATTCGAATAATGCTCAACTTTAGCATATGAGATTTGGGCATCCCTCCAATGAGGTTCTTGTAAAACTGTCCACTTCTTGTAAAATTTTAAATATCAATAAATTTTTTTTGTGAAGCATGCAAGTTGGGTAAAAATCATAAGTTACCTTTTTCAGAAATTTGTTATTGTATATTCTCAACCTTTACAATTGATTCAAATGAATATTCGAGGCCCTGCACCTTTAATTTCCAATAATTCTTGTTATTACATCAATTTTATAGATGCATGTACTAGGTACACGTGGATATACTTCATTCCTAGAAAATTTGATGTGTATAAAGTTGTGGTTGAGTTTTATAAAATGGTGGAAAGACAACTTAGTTTGAAACTAAAAGTTATTCAATCAGATGGTGGTTCTAAGTTTAAACCTCTTGAGCTGTATTTTTCTCAGTTAGGTATTCAGTTTAGGCATATTTGCCATCATTCTTCTGAACAAAATAGTAAGATTGAGCGTAAACATCGTCATATAGTTGAGCTTAGACTTACTTTGCTTGCTCAGAGTGGTGTACCTTTTAAATTTTAGTCATATGTTTTTTACACTGCTATTTATTTGATAAATCGTTTACCAACCAGGGTTTTAGGAGGTATAAGTCCACATGAGAAGTTGTTTCAACAGAAACCTAACTACGCTTCTTTTAAAGTTTTTGGCAGTCAATATTTTTTTCTCATTAGGCCTTATAATCAACACAAACTTGATTTTAGGTCAAAACCATATACTTTTCTAGGGTATTGTTCTAAGCAATTTGGCTATAAGTGCCTTAGCAGTGATGGCAGGTTGTATGTTTCTAGGCATGTTTTATTTAATGAAAATATTTTTCTTTTTTTATCTTTTCAGTCTCAAACTGATAAACATGGTGAGATTTCTAAATTCCTTAAAGCTAAATATTATGGATAAGTTTCTACTAATATTCTTAGGCAGAAAGACCTAGGAGCTTCTTCCTTTTTTCAACAAGATAGGCCTGACTCTTCTCAGTAAGATGGATCTCATGCAGAGTATGTCTTTCCTACAACCAGTTCTGAGAACTCTAGTGCATCCCTTGTTCTACCTACTGGTTTTGCTAATTCATACATGCCCAGTGGTGTTCCAAGGAGATTAGTTCCTCTAGCATCTGATGGTGGTAATTTAAGTCCAACTATTTTACAATCTGGTCATTTGTCTGCACACCCAGTTCAAGATCGTCAATCCTCAGCATAGTCACTAGAGCAGTCGTATGATTCTATAGGTGATGGTAATCAAGCATTACAACAGTTGCACACATCGAATGCCTTACAACAACCGGTGAGACCGTTACATGAACTTGAAGTTGCTTCAAGTGTTCCAACACCTGCTATAATTCCCAGACCTGAAGAAGTTACTCGTGTTCATGCACCTGCCCAGGGAAGTCATACTATGATAACCCGATCGAAAGTTGGTATCTTCAAGCCCAAAGTTTTCCATACTTCAAAGATTTCTTCAACATCAGAACCAAAATTACCCCGTGATGTGTATCAAGCAATATAGTCTAATGAATGGAAAGAAGCTGTGCTAAAAGAAGTTGATGCACTAGTTCAGAAAGGAACATGAGAGTTGACACATTTACCTGCATATCAGGTCTCAATTGGATGTAAATGGTTATTTAAGGTCAAGAGAAATCCTGACGGGACTATGGCATGATACAAAGCAAAGCTTGTAGCCAAGGGTTATTTTCAGGGTTCGGTTACAAAGAAACTTTCAGTCCTGTTATTAAACATGTTACTATTAGAATTTTTCTTAGTGTTGCTTTGAGCAATGGCTGAATTCTTAGGCGATAGATGTGGATAATGCATTTCTGAATGAAAATTTGACTGAGGAAGTATACATGTTGCAACCCCTGAATTTGACCAAGAAGATGGTTTAGAAAAGTAACTTGTTTGTCGCCTGAAAAAGTTATATGGGCTTAAACAAGCACCTCGTGCTTGGTTTGATAAATTTAGAGATCTTCTGGTTAACACTCTTGGGTTTACTCCTTCACTTGTAGATGTATCTCTTTACTTTAGAGAGAGATAAGGTAACAAAGTATATATTCTAGTATATGTGGATGACATTGTGGTTATTAAAAATAGTTCAACTAAAGTGAATAGTGTGATCAATGATATAAATTGTGCATTTTCAATAAAGGATTTAGGATGTTAGAATTTTTTTCTTGGGGTGAATGTTTGTGCTGCCGAGAATGGAGTAATTTTAAACAAGAGGAAACATATCTCAGATTTGCGGGAAAAGACTCAAATGATGGATGCTGCTATTTCACCGACTCCAATGGTTACAACACCAAAACTTTCACTCACTGATGGAGAACCTTTACCTGATGCTACACTTTACAGACAAGTTGTAGGAACACTTCAGCACATCTGTTCCACAAGACTAGATATTCAATTTTCGGTAAACAAAGTTAGTCAGTTCATGCAGGCTTCCCTTGACAAGCATTGGAAGGCAGTTAAGACGATCATTCGATATCTTAAAGGAACTATTGATCATGGACTCTTCTTCAGTACACATTTATGAGTCTTGTTGATGCTATATGTAAAGCGATTTGGATAAAATCTCTTTTTGACATAGCTACAGATTTCTCTTTCTTCAACTCCAATCTTATGGTATGATAACACCAGTGCGATTGCTCATTCCTCCAACCCAGTTCACCATGCAAAGCTCAAACACGTTGAGTTAGATCTTAGCTTTATGAGAGAGAAAGTGTCAAATGGTTCTTTTCATATTGATTATGTTCCTGCATCAGAACAGATTGTTGACGTTCTAACTAAACCATTATCTGCGGCCTTTTTTGTTCATCTTAGACAAAAGTTAAGAAAATTTTGTGTAGAAGAACTTCGGTTGAGTGATGTGCATTTGACATATGTTGATAACCTTGGTGATAGACTGATGAATACAAACTGATTTTTTTGGAAGACAGAAAGAATGTTGGGATCAAAGAAGAATAGAGAACGAGAGACATGTTAGAGGAATATATTGGAATCAAAGAAGAGAACAAGAAATATAAGAGGATTATGTTAAATCAAGAATTAGATTAAGTCTGTTAGAAAGTAGTTAGTTTGTTAAGACGTCTTTGTGAAGTCTCATATGGCTATAAGTATGTGATCACAGCTTGTTTGTGTAATCACGTTGTGTGTCAAGATCAATAGAATTTTCTCTATTCATTCTTCCTTTCTTTACTCTTGATTGTTCGATATTCGATCAAAGAGACAATGTTTTTTTTTGGTTTGATTTGTGTTTATTTTATAGTTTATATTTAAATTTTGTAATTATTTTTTACTGATTTTATTTTCAAAAATTAAACTTAAAATTTATTTGTTAAAAATATAATGCACTTCACCGTAGCGTATTTCTTTCAATATGTGTGTCAGTGTGTGAGATATTTTGTAAAAAATGTGATTTGTGATCAGTGTTTATTTTTATATAAATAAAAAATTAATTATTGAACTTGTTATAGTAAATACTTTAAGAAGAATAAAGTGCTAAAGATGTAAAACATTTCATGTAGACACGTTTTTTTCTTAAGCCAAACTCTATTCCACCTAAACTAAAAAAATAAACTTCAAATGAATAATTTTTTTTGGATCAAAACAATATTTTATTTCTTCGTAAAACCACAGTATTGGAATCCAAGCAGAGAATAAATTCAATATTCTAATATTGGAACCCAACTTTCGAAATTTATTATATTCAAAAGTCTAAATTCAATACAAATTTAAAAGGCTTGGTTTTCTTAATACTTATGAATTCTAAATGTCAGAATTCGTATCTATCAATCATTGTATATTAAGTTGAAATTTATTATATTCAAAAGTCTAAATTCAATACAAATGTAAAAGGCTTGGTTTTTTTTATATCTTTCATTTTTTAACTTAAAGAAAATAAGTTTGGAATTGAAAGTAATGAAATGAGAAAAATGATTTAAGATCTCTGGCGATTATTTTTTATTTAGGTTTTGAAAAAGAAAAAGAAAAAGAGAGAGAACAATATTATATTTATGAAATGAGAAAAATGATTTAAGATCTTTGGCGATTATTTTTTGTTTAGGTTTTGAAAACAGAAGAAAAAGAGAAAGAATAATATTATATTTATGAAACGACGGATAGATTAGTAGGGATGGGCACGGGTCGGGTTTTTGGCCCACCGAACTCGACCCGAAACTAATAATCCTAAAACCGAACTCGACCCGACCCGATCTAATTTTTTAAAAAACCCGACCCGACCCGAAAATAAATATTCTAAACCCGACCCCGACCCGACCTATAGAAAAAAATTAATTTTAGGGACCTAATTGTAAAAATATAATTTTAAGAGGCATAATTATAAAAAACAATAAATTTAAGGACTAAATTGTAAATAAAAAATTAATTTTAAGGACCTAATTATAAAAAAATACATAAAGAGGGGTATTATTACAACTATCCCTAAAAAATTTAAAGAAAAATTACACTATTAGTCCCGAGTTGGGTCGGGTTGAATTTTTTCACCCTAAAACCTGAACCCAACCCGAACCTGATTTTTTCATAAAAATACCCAACCCGATCGGGCCGGGTCGGGTCGAAACCCGTCGAGCCTGGGTGAAATGCCCATCCCTATAAATTAGGGATAAAAGAAACATTTTGTAAGTACGAAGGAGATGAAAGTCACATGGAATATAAATTAATGGTGAGTTAGATAATCTTTAATTACATGTAAATATATTCTTAGTTGATATTATATTATTAATTAGGAACCATAAGTGATGTAGTGGGATGAGTCCATAAAAATAATTTCTCACAACAAAAACGACAACAACTATTCCACCAAAAATGTTCTTTGCAATTAATTTATTTTTGTTATGAATATTTATCTACGTGGATGTCTATCCTGATTAGAACTTTATTTAAGGAGTTTGATTTATTTATTATTATGAATATTATCTCTATTAATTAGAGTTTAATGTATTATGTAATTCTTATGCCTATAAATAGATGAAGGCATTGTACACAATTCTAGTTTTGATAATAATATGAATCTCTCTTTCTCTCATCTCTTTATTCTTTTATATTATTCGTTGTTCTTTATTATTTTATTCACAACACATTATCAGTACGAAACTCTAATCAACTAAGATCTTTATCATTCGAATTTAAAAGAAGTTACCGAAAAGAATGAATTCGATTATAAAATGAAACTAAAGATAAAGTTTTTTTCTCTCTCATTTTTTTAGCTATTGATTGTCTTTCTCTTTATATTTTGACTTTTATTTTATTTTTTTGAAAAGAATGGAAGCATGCTTAATCGCATCGAATCCAATCTCGCTCAAAAAATTTATCTCTCAAGCAACCCAAATCCATATCAAGGGGATCGTGGGGAGAAGATGATTATCTTGAGTATATTTACAGATAAGTATATTTTTTATGGATTCATGATATATAATACGGTGAATGTTTTTTATTATTTTATTTAACCATATTTTAAGTTTTACATGATATGCTTAAATGGCTTGGAAAGAGGCGTGACGTAAAGAAATTATGAGAAGTTGTTTCAGTCATTTTCTATGTTTTCATTGTCCTCGAGAAGAAAATTATTATCGGTAAACTTTTTTCTCTTTAAATTATGATTTTAATGTGCGATAAATCATGATGAATTTCAATCTATAAAAAGATTGTTATAAAGTCTATATTTTCTCGAAAGCAATATTTCTTCTTCGTCGAAAAACTCGACCACAGACTTCTCACAATTTCAAGTTACGAAAATCCATCTTGATCCAAAAAGTTTTATGGGAGACATTCCCTGAAGTGAATGCAAAGCATGATGTTTATTCCATGCAATTATCAATGAGAGGACATTCCTTGAAGTGAATGCAAGCATGATGTTTATTCCAAGCGGTTATTGGAACTGTTTCATTCCTTGAAGTGAATGCAAACATGGTAAATCATTATTCAATTAGAGACATAATTTCGATATAATCCAAGTTTATTGGCTGGACATCCCGTTCTACGAGGCTACTGGTCTCAAATGAGGTTTTTAAAGGACCTTGTGGACTGGTTTAACAATGCCACGTACGAGGATTAAATCTTTGTTCTCTGTGATAAGGATATGTGAAAAAGGTTTCAAAGGCTCACTGACTCAACTCCATTCCCTGAAGTGAATGTGAGATTATATTATGGAAGGAATAAAAACCACATTAGAAGTTGTGGTCGTGGTCGAGGCTATGAATATAGACATAAAAAATATGATCATTTTAAGAATACTTCTACCCATCAGTAGTGATGTTATAAGGATGCAAGAGTGATAAAGATTCTAATGAAGTAAAATCTTTTTTATTACCAATGTGATGTTATAAACCATTGGTCTCACACTTGTCATACGTTGAAAAATCAACAATCATTGAATGATAAATGGAAGAAAATAGAAGCAATTTTTGTTTGCGAAAAATGACGAAGATGATGTTAGTCCAACTTTATTTGAACATTGTTGGTCCCAACTCATTTGGACGTTTTTGATTTTCTTATAATCCTCGAAGGGAATAAATCATCTTCTAATTATTCTCATAACTTTGAAGAGAATTATTTATCTTTTTATTTATTTTACTTTATGTTTATTTATTTTACACACATTAATTATTTATGTTTTATATTTATATTTATATATTATGATATTTATTTATTTGGTTTAACATGATTATTTGTCAAATACAATCTATAGTGATGATTTATGCTCAACATAAGCATAAGATATATTTTTCCATTTAAATGCAAGGGAATAATGTGAGTACTATATCTTAAAGTACTGAAAATATTGATGCTCTAGAAGAGCAATAAATTCTTGAGAGAAAGCACATTATGAAAAGTGCAGAATTGCGAATATTGCAATAATTACCGCTAATAGTAATAATATTGTCACTACTAGAAGTGAAAATTTTTAAGATTGCAATATGAGTTCACAAAATATCTCTTCGGAAATTATAAATAACATATGTTATCAATTGACGTTTGAAATAAGCCAATGTGGATATAAGTTCTGGTAGCCAAAAAGTCAGTTGAAAACTCTAGAAGAGTTATATATTGCTACCAAAAGATAATTTCAATTGAAAGCTCCGAAAGAGCTAAATATATTCCTATTTGTAGCGACCCCCTTTGAAATGGTAGACCAGACACCGGAAATAGAAATTAGAGATTCAAAAGGGTTCGGGAGTCGGTTACACGCGAGGAAGGGTTAGCACCCTCGACGTACCCAAAATTGGTACCAAAACTTTACCGCTGAATTAAAATCAAATTTTACGAATCGAAGTGACAATTTTAACCGAGACTTGGTTATATATGCGAGTAAATTTTGAAAACCCTGATATTCGAGAGCGAACGCCTAAACCACCACCACTACGACTGGTACTAGCCTCGTTCGTTTCCGAATAAAAGGACATCACACCTTTGAAAATAATTCTAAAAAACGAAATGCATGAATACAGAATTTAATCTAATCTAAAGTCCTACAACTCCAAAGGAGTCGATATACGAGTATTTGAAATATCGTTCCCACGCGAACACCGAGACCGTGAGCTAATTACGACTAAATAAGAAAGCCAAAATCCGAAAGAGACGAGATCAAATGAAAATGAAAATTTAAGGAACGAAAATTAAATAAATCATAAACATGTGCACATACATATATAGATATAGTTATATAAAAACCTTATGATAATATATATATATATATATATATATATATATATATATATATATATATATGACTACATAAGATTATATGATATCCATAGCTGCATGAAAAAATAATGCTCAATGTAACCACATTCCAAGCATACCGATATCAAAACACAAAATATAAATTATGAGGATTGAAATCTAAACATGCATTAATTAATAGGCTGATTAAACAATTAAACCACTAATTAAGTGATGGAACTGAACTGAAATTAAAAGGACGAGGACTTAATATGGGATTTACCCGAAAAAAAAAACAAAAAATTATCAAAGATGTTAGGAGGAAATTGAAAGCCAATTTAAAACTACAGGGACCAAAAGCGTGATTTAAGATGACCCAATTTTTTACATGTCGGCCGCCGACAACCAACGCCGATGAAATTTTAAAACGACCCAATTTTTTTCTTTCGACCCCTTAAACTCTGACCAGCCTCGTGTTCCCTCTTGACTCGAGAGCTCACCCGAACGGGGTTTATTATCGGAAGACAATTGGGACGAAGGGGAGGGTGAACGACCGCTACGACTGATACCAGTAAAAAACACTCCTATCCCTTTTTCGTATTAAATCTTACATGCAATAAAAGAAAAAGAAGACAAAGTACCTCTGACATTTTTGTTTTTATTGATTTTTCCTTTGATTTCTGAATCGTTTTCAATGTTTTGGGTTGCGATTTTTATAACCGAAAGTTACAAAGAGATGATGAAAAACAAATGTGGTTGACTTGTGCTCTGATTTTTGTCTCCATTAGCCTCTGTTGCACTGTTCCATTTGCATGTGATTTCTGATTTTTTTTCATTTTTAGTTGTCTAACGCTTTGCCTTCTTCTGTTGCATGTCGGGTTTGCTGATTGGGGGAGGGAGGCATGGCTGTTGCAGGCGCGTGATCGAGCGTGAAGATGGCAGAGGAAGGGTCACGAGACTGGGCTACGCGCACGTGAGGGAAGTCTGATCGCCATAGACGCGTGCGTGTCAGATGCGAAGGGGCTTGCGTGTAAGGCACGCATGGTCCAGAGAACTCTCGGTTGACCTGAGGCCGTTGGATTGCGCCTAGATCTAACGGTGCTGGGTGTGCGGCGCGAGGCCGCTGGGAGTGATCTGGGCCGTTGATCGCGCCTGGATCTAACGGTGTTGGGGCGTGTGACGCGAGATCATTAGGGAAACTCTCTAGGGTTTCCTTTTGTTACGCGATCTGGACCGTCAAACTTAAAACAGATCTGACGGCTAACAGCTGGCTGAGCGAGAGAGAAAAATATTAGGGTTAGTTTTTTTGGTCAATGTAGGCCAAAACAGGCCCGATTTATTTTGGGTTTTGTATTTTTGTATTTTTAATGAACTCTTATTTTTTAATATACATGCTTCGTTTATATATTCTTACTTGGGTTTGTTTATTTATTTTATTTATGTTACAATAATAATAATAATAATAATAATAATAATAATAATAATAATAATATAATGACAATATATAATAGTAACCAGAACAAAAATAATAATGAGAAGTAACTTAATAATAGCAAATAAATACTAGCACCTAAGCAATAATACTAAATAATAATAATTCTAATAGCTAATAAATACTAATAATGGCAATAACAATTAATAATAATATTAACATATATGACATAATATGTAGGTAGTAATGACACTAATAATAGTACGACACACACGTAACAATATATATAATATTTTTTTGTCCCTTTCTTTTCTTTTCTTTTCTTTTTTTTAGCCTGATAACAAGCCCAAAAGTAAACACGAAGAGTTCAAGGCCGGACAAAATTAGTGATTACATTATTCAAATGAACTATTTTGATGGTCGTACTAGACATGTATGAGTGAGATTGAATTACATGTTATGGTAAACAAGAAGTTTAAAAATTCAGAGATATATACACACTTGTATATAGTTGGCATGATCGGTTAGGCCATCCTGATCAATAATGATGCGAGAGTTATTAAGATTTATATGCACATTTATTAAAAGAACATGAAGTTCTTGTGGTGCTTATTCTCAAAGGAATTGATTAAATTCCACTTATTAAAGAACATGAAGTTCTTGCGTTGCTTAAAGGAATTGATTAAATTCCACTCACTAAAAGAAACTAAAGTTCTTGTGTTGTTTGTTCTCAAAGGATATAGCTGATCCCACTTACCAAAAGAATTAGAACTTGAAGTTCTTGTGCTGAAGTTGAGACTGCATGTCTTGTATATCTGAACAAAATATGGGCCCATATATTCGCAAATGTGAAAAGTTTTATATGATTTTAGTAGATGCATCTACATTGTTTTATCAACTTACAGCCAGAAGTTTGTGAGATTGATTATAAAAAGATTCAGATTATGCAGTTAGACTATTTGTCTTGCAAAAGCTAGTGGGTTTATATTTTAGGCTATATTAGTTGTTACTAGGGGTGATAACGAACTGAGCCGAGCCCGAGCCTAGCCAGGCTTGGCTCGGCTCGGAAACAGTGTAATTGGGCTCGACTCGAGGCTCCCCGAGCTTAGAAGTTTAGGCTCGAGCTCGGCTCGGCTCGAAATGAAAAATTTTGCTGTAGTTTTTTTTATATAAACTATTTGTTAAAAATCCCTTTCATAACCAACACTAAAACGAAATTCAATGACGGGAAAGGGGAAAAAGTTCTAAAAATTAGATTAATCCAAATAATCAATAAATATTCTTATAATACAACACATAATTAAAGAAAATACAAAATCAAACAACAATCAACTAATGAAAGAAAATACACACATAATTTATTTTAGTGCATATGTAGATTCCAAGCCTGTTCACGAGCTTTTTGAGCTGGGCCCGAGCCCAAGTCCTTCTCACTCGAGCTGAGCTTTGACCGAGCCGAGCCCGAGTAGCTCGCGAGCTGGTCAGGCTCATTATCACCCCTAGTTGTTACAAAGCCTATTGATTATAAAAAAATAGTTTAGCAAAATTTCAATTGGATGCCTTCTATTTAAAAGCTAAACTATGAGAACAAAAGAGTTATTATTTATATGGTGTTTGCTATGCGGCTATTCAAGCACGCATCCCCTCATACCTCGTTATGCCCCTATACCCTTACATACATTGGGTATATATAGGGCTCATGGCCTAAGTTTGAGTCCTCTTTAAAGTAGAAGTTCTTAAAGTAATTTACATTAAATACATATTGTTATTTAGTGTGGACTCTTTGGACGTTGCCTTCTCCCACAAGTAATGATAAGTACTCCTACTTATCAATCTTGGATCAGCTCTACCGGCCGCTACATGCTTCAGAAAACTGCACGACCGGGCTCAGGGAATTTCCCTCTTTCAATTGCGATCCATCTTGACTAAGTTAGTGTAACTCTTGCTTGGGCGACACTTGGCGGCAATGCTGCTTCAGCAGCGTTTCATGGCGGCATCTGGAACTGCTTTAGTACACCTCCTTTTGTTCCAGCTTTCTTGTCATCTCATGTCCTCTCCTGAGCTACAACATCTGAAAATATAAACTAAACTAAAACAATATCTTTTCTCAACCAAACATAAAATATTCAATAAAGGCATGGTGAAAGAGAAAGTATTGTTACTATGCATGCAATGCACCTAAATATGCCTAAATAAGCTTAAGAATTGCAATAATAAGGGCATGAATATGTACAAATTGTAGAACTCGTGGACACTCTACACACCCTCAAACTCAAACTATTGCTTGTCCTCAAGCAATGCAACCTAGTTAGTAAATCTGCTCTTAGCAAAAAATTAATAGAAATTTTAGCCTTTAACTTGATTTCTTACCTCAAGGTCGTGGCACCTGTTTAATGTTAGTGATAGGGAATGGCATGGAATGACTTAGATTTTTATTTTTCTTAATGCTAGAGCAGTGTGTGCGGGTCTATGTTCATGCTAAATATGCTGAGATAACTAAGTTAATAGAGAATGCCTAAAATAATTAAATTGCTAAAAAGGATACGAGTTGCTTCCTTGGAAGCATAGTTAGGCACTTCCATCTTCTTTTTCTGATCGTGGCTTTAAGGGCTTCAGCTCATCATAACTATTCTCCGGGTCTGAAGCTAAGATATGTGCACTCTACGAAACTCCGAACCCTTTGAATAGAGTCATCCCGTGAAGGCTTTCATTCACTCTTGCTAATTTGTTCGTCACTTGGTTTAGATACGTGGACTTTGATAGAAGCGGAGTATCCCTGCTCATGATCCTTCCTAGGGCCTGTTTCGGGCACCTCTAGGGTATTAAACATCCTGCCTAGAGCCTGTTTCAGGCATCTCTGGGGTTTTCTCCATTTTTTTGCTGCCCTATGCTGCCGTGGCGGAAAACATGTATCCAATCAAGGAATTTTTGTTAAGTAAGGCAGACAGTGTTAAACTTAAAATTTAAGCAAAAATTTAGCATTTAACATACATTGTAAGGATAGTTGGCAAAAAGAAAAATTTCTAAGTATTTTTCATTCTTCTTCTTATAGTTAGGCTAAATTTTTTTAGTTTGGTGCGAATATAAGTAGTTGGCTAATATATCATAGGCACAAGTTTGAAACTAAAAAAATCTACTACATAAGTGCTAGGGGCAGAATTTACATAAGACCATATGTGCTGCTAAATGATCCTAAAATCAAAGAGGACTATTCCCTCTAAACTCAAGATTTGCATTGCTCTCAATGCCTTTATACAAAGCAAAAATTTAAAACATAAAATAAAGCATAACAAGAAAAAAATTAAAAACAGAAAAATAAAACATAAAAAGAAAAATAAAACATAAAAATTAAAAATTAAAAATTAAAAATTAAAAAGAAAAGAAAAGGGTGCTATAGATTAGGGGAGTTCCCCTCTATTGTTGCTGCGTTAGAGGAGGATGCTGAGGAGGCGGGCAGGACTAGACGGCGCGTGGTAGATGCTCTGGGGGCTGGGCTCTTTTCCTTACTACGCGGCAGTTGGATGCGGCTAGGGGTGGGTTTCTTGGATGGTCCTTCAGGTCCTCCACCTTGGGGCTCTATTGCTGGCCGATTTATCTTTCTTACTGCCTCTGCTGGTTCGTCATCAAAGGAGTCTGAGATCTCCATGTCTAAGTCGCCGACATCTTTGGCAGCGACCTCTTTTTCTACTGGGAAGGCAACGATGGTCTCCTCCTCTTTCTCTTATTTTGGATGAGGAAGTGAGATTGTATGGTTGGATGGGAGTTGAGGAGGTCATTCTTCTGAGACAAGAGTAGCAGTTGGTCTAGGGGTGATATGGATCAACTTGGATGCTGCTAACTCCGTTGGGAACGCGGGCAACTGTGAGCCACCGTCTTGGTACTTGTCAAGCAAGTAGGCCGCAAAGGCCTCTTGCACGTCCGTGACATATTTGGTGAAGATCACATGTTTGTGCTCGATCCTTTGGCAGCTTTCGACTAGGCTGCGCAACAGGGGGATCACGACGGATGAAAGGGCAGCTTCAGTACTGCCCGCTGCGGCTGGGGTGGCGGCAGATTGAGACGGTGGCTAGGCGGTTGAAGGTGTTTTTGGCTCTGGGTCCTGCATCATCTGATGGCGTGCCTTCTTGTCCATCATTCCTTGGCAAGAAGTATTGTGTCTTTGGGGTGCGGCGACATACGTAAATTGGTCCATAGGCCTGTGATGAGTGAAGGGAAGACGAGAGGTCCCTTGGCGTTTGGCTTTTCTGCGTGGGCATGTATCTCCATTAGAGTTACTTCACCAACATTGATTAGCCGCCCCTTCATAATGATATAGATTAGAGCCAGCCGCGGCTTGTTGACTATTTATCCGTGCGTGGTGTGCATCAGGCGGCGTTGTACGAAGTTACTCCAAAAGGCTGCCTCCGGCAACAGGTCGCGACGGTTGACTGAGCTGTTGTTCTTGCCTGTTAGCCACTTAGTGTTGGACTTACAGATCTCTTTCTTGATCTTGTTATAGTCAGCCGTCGTTAGGTAGGACTCATATTCTTTATGCGGATTGCCGCATATTTCTATGTTGTAGAAACTATTGATCGTATTCGCTGTGAACTGGTCATCACCAGTTCTGTCAGCTTGTCGAGGCGAGCATTGACAGATTCTGAGGCTTCTACCTCGTTCACAACAGCTAGCCGCCTAACGATGCTTCGGCAGGCAGTTGGGTACTTGTAGTTATTCTTGGCGACTTGGTTGAGTATCCGCAGTGCCTCCTATGGTGGTCTGTCGAGGATGATTTTGTTGGTTGAGGCATCAATCATCATCCGTGTTGGGTAGTTCACCTCGTTGTAGAACATTGACACTTGTGTCCAAGCTGGGAAACCATGTTGCAGGCAATTGTTAAGCATATGTTGGTACCGCTCCCATGCTTTGTACATCGCCTCATCATCCCCTTGTCGGAAGGTTGTGATCTCGTTTCTCAATCTGTCTGTGACATTGAATAGGCTGAAACGATCTAGGAAATCTTTGCACAGCTCTGTCCATATGTTGAATGACCATGCTGATTGGTTGTTTAACCACTGCTTTGCCATATTCCTTAGTGAATATGGAAATAACCTCAGCCTAAGCACGTCTTGATGGATTCTATGTATTTTGAATGCCCTGTAGATGTCCAAGAATCCTTTTAAGTGCTGTCGAGCATCTTCTGTGGCATTCCCAATAAATTTCCCTAACGTGTTGATCATGTTGAACATCACGAACTTTAGCTCAAAGTGATCCGCCTCAATCTCAGGTTCTGTCACTGTCGGATCGAACCCTCTGAAGTCATGTTCCAAGTAATCCCTGGTGGTTAGAACATACCGTGGCTGCCTGGGCGGAATAAGGGGTGGTTGCCTTAGTGGAACTTGTTGTTCTCTGGGTGGCGGGTCTTGCTGCACATCCTTGCCGTTCACAGCATTGTTAGCAGTGTTGTCGTTTTCCATGTTTATCTCTGCTTTTCCTTCTTCTTTAGTTTTCTCTAGAGCTACTTTGAGTTTCATCTTTAGCTCTCTTGCTCTTCGTTCTATATCGTCGTAAAAAACGATTTCTCCTTTTGGATTTGCCCTCATCATACACTAGCAAAGGAAACCGTAAAATTCTTTTTTTTCGATTAAAAATAAAAACTAAAAATAAAATTAAATGCAAAGAAATAAAAAGTGCAGAAATTGAAAACGAATTTCGTTGTTACCAATCCCCGGCAACGACGCAAAAAACTTGTAAAGCGTTGAGGTGTTCTCTATTTATGAGCGTAGACGCGCAGTCCTGTCAAGTTATAGTATAAAAGATATCATCTCCCACAAGAATTGGACAAATTGATTCGAATTGTAACTCCTGCACAAGAAAAAGTAAATGCATAATTAATTCGGATGTTTGAGAAAGAAAGTAAAATAAAAACACAAGTAATTAAAAAGGAAGTGGTCAGATTGATAGAAAGGGTCGGGTTATGTTGTTGTTTAGTGTGAAACTGCGTTGAATATGACAAATTGTATTACGCTGACAGACTTTACTGCCTCGGCGGGTGATGGCAGGTAGACTGTTGAGACCCTCTCGCTGCCTCAGCAGAGGAATGGAACTGTGTCTCAGCGGCAAACTCAGCAAAACTACAAGGCTCGACAGAACACTTCAAATTTGATCCCGATTATGTCTAAGTCAGAATTCTGTTGATGCCCACTACATATAATACCAGTCACGGCGTGAATCATGCAAAGACATCAATGTTAACTCGTCCTTTTTAGCCGCCTTAAACCCTTAACCTATGTCTAAGCCAGATTGATCACACCGTCTATAGATGAAATTGTACTTACTCCTTTTGTGAGTTCGACTCTCTCGATACCGAACAAATGGATAAAATTCAACTAATCTTTCGCCTTAATTGAAAACTATAAAGAACATGGAATAAGTAAACCTTGAAGTTTTATTTGCAAAAATAAATTTAAAATCCTAAACAACCGTTCTCACACTAATTAAAACATAACCCAAACCCAAGGAGAAATTTTGAACATGATGGCAACAAGAAAACCTAAACTATGCCTAAGGAAAACCTAAGTTGTTTTGAAATATAATTACAATGGGTGTATATAGGCATTAGCTAGGTCTAGTCCTTCTTGAAGTGGAAGTCTTCAAAGTAGCTTTTTACATTAAATGTGACTTTAAACTATGACTTCTTTGAGTTGAATGTGGACTTTATCACGTTGCCTTGCTCCGTAAGAAATCTTGATATCCTCCTTTGGCGGCTCTGCTTGCTGCTACAGACTTCAGAAAATTGAATGGACATCATCAATGGATCATGATTTTCTGCTTTACAAATCGCACTCTGGTTCTCCAACTCTACAGTCTGCTGTCTTGGGCGGCAGGTTGGGCGGTGGCAGCTACTCGGCAGCTGTTGTCTTTGTCTAGAACTGCTTCAGTACAACTCCTTGGTTTGCTGCCTCATCATCATGTCCTCAGCTCCTCTTTCCCTCTATCAGCCTCTAGGACCTGAAACTAAAATTAACTAAAATAGTACATTTTCTTCACCAAATAAAAGATAATCTATAAAAGCATGGCAAAGTAAAGAAAATATTGTAAAATGCAATGCATGGTCCTAATTATGCCTAAAATGTACTTGAAAACAACAATAATATGAGATGAAATGTTCGTGAAATATAGAACTTGTGGACACTTTACATCAGGCCATGTAAAGTATTAACGCTCAAAAGTAGATTGATGTCATGCATGAAGAGTATAAATCCATGCAAGATAATAAAGTTTGTGAACTTGTCTCATTACCTGAATGTGCAAGACCAATTAGTTGCAAATGAATATTTAAAACCAAGAGGGATGCAAATGGTAATGTGGAGAGGTATAAGGCACGTCTTGTAGCTAAAAGATATACTCAAAAGGAAGGCATTGACTTTATAGAGACTTTCTCTCCGGTTTCATCGAAATACTCTTTTAGGACAATCATGACACTTGTAGCTCATTTTGATCTTGAGTTACATCATGTTAAGACTGTGTTTCTCAATGGAAACATTGAAGAAACAATTTATACGGTGCAACCAGAAAACTTTGAGTTGGGAGACCCAAAGAATATAGTTAGCAAATTAAAAAAAATCTATCTATGGACTCAAGCGAGCTTCTCGTCAATGATACCACAAATTTCATCAAGTAATTTTCTCGTTCGGTTTTGAGATGAATATTATTGATGATTGTGTGTATCACAAGTTTAGTGGGAGTAATCATATATTTTTGGTTTTATATGTCGACGACATTTTGCTTGCCACGAATGATATAGGCTTATTGCACGAAACCAAGAGATTTCTATCTAAGCATTTTAAAATGAAAGATCTTGGGGACGCTTCTTTTGTTTTAGAAATTCAGATACATCAAGATCGATCTCGAGGTATTCTTAGATTCTCATAAAAGATCTATATCGATAAAGTACTTAAAAGGTTTGGCATGCAAAACAGTAAACCAATGGACACCCTTGTCGCTAAAGGAGACAAATTTTGTCTTGTCCAATGCCCTAAAAGTAACATTGAAATTCAAGAAATGTAGAAGATTCCCTATACATCAGCTATTGGGAGTCTGATGTATGCTTAGGTTTGTACGCGTCCGGATATTGCGTACATTGTTGAGATGTTTAACATATATTCAAGCAACCCTAGTATGGACCATTGGATAACAGCCAAGAGGGTTATGAGGTATCTTCAGAGAACAAAAAATTACATGTTCACTTACAAAAAAGCAGATTATTTGGAGGTTGTAGGTATTCAGATTTTAATTTCGTTGGGTGCAAAGATAGCAGAAAATCTACATCAAGCTATATTTATCTGTTAGCTGGAGAAGCTATATCCTGAAAAAGTGTCAAACAAACACTTGTAGCTTCTTCCACTATGGCAGCATAGTTTGTAGCATTCTATGAGGCATCAAATCGTGGAATATGATTGCGGAACTTTGTCACTGGGCTGCGTATTTTGGAGAATATAGAAAGACCACTTAAATTATTTTGTGACAATAAATCAGCAGTATTATATTCTAACAACAATAGAAGTTCGTCTAAGTCAAAGCACATAGACATAAAGTTCCTAGTTGTAAAAGAAATAGTGCAAAGTGGACAATTATCCATAGAATACATTGGGATAAACTTCATGATAGCGAATCCGCTCACAAAAGGTTTACCGCCTAAGATCTTTCATGAGCACACTGCTCATATGGGTGTTGTATCATTTGAGAACATTATTGTTTGAGTAGAAGTTTGTTATTTGTTTGCTTTATGTTTAATTTCGGACATTTATGTATTTGGTTATTTTTCTAATCAAAAATAAATTATTCAGTTTATTCACTATTTTCTTATTTTGATAAGGACCCCACTTAAGTTTAAAGAAGACCAGTTAAAAATAGGCATGTTCGGTTTACATTTACATGTAATTTCCATGATATGCATCCATGATTAATCTATGTCATTTGATTATGTTTGTATGCGTGGTCATTGATGGGTCCAGTCATGATTGATATGACGAAGACCGTTTTGATCCTATATAGATATAGTTGATGGACGAGATTGTTAAAGAATATCTATTGTATAATAGCAAATTTTTGAGCTCATAAGGTTATACATTTGTCATGAAACATATGTTGCCCAAGTGGGAGATTGTTGGGTTAAAATTCAATAATAATGGGTACATATGTATAATGTATGTTGCTATTATAAAGTTTTACACGAAATTAAGTGATCAATTATGTTACACGTGTTATAGGTATTAAATTGTCATGAAATTAAAAGTGTAGATACTATGAGTTATATTTATAATTCAACGAGGGGCAAAGTTGTAAATATTAATAAACCGTTTTAATTCAATTTATATAAAGGGTAGGGGTCTCGAGATATAGGTTAATTTGCATATCTCTCCTTCCCTGTGAGAGAATTGTATGACAAGAGATAATCTATCATCTTAGAACGTCAGACCATCTCTGAAAAATCTCTATCAATGGATTCAGGAATTTAGTCTTTACTTTTAATGATTTGGCATGTATGAATCTTAGATTTATTATTCTCATGAATATATTTTGTTGGCGTTTTCCATTTCCCCTCTACATTTTTTGGGTTGATGTTGAAACAGGAAATGGACCATTATTTAGCAATCAAACTTAATTCCTCGATTGCCTCCTCAACGCTGCTATTTATTTGACATTTATTGGCATCTCTTCAACGCTATAAATACCGCAAAAACACCAACCCCAGGACAACGGAAAGAGATCTCCAGGACTTGTTTTGTTTCAGATTTTCCCAGAATCAAAGTCGCCAAACAGGTACTGTACTTCCCACACTTTCTCTGCTATGTTTGATGTTTTTTTCAATGAACATTTCACCCTTGTTATTGTTTACAGTTTTGAGGTGTGGCGATGAGGTTTTTGGATCTTTTAGTGGTGGCACTGATGCCGGTTCTAAAAGTATTACTGGTTACTGCTGTTGGATTGTTTCTTAGCATAGAAAAAATCAACCTAGTGGGGCCTGAGGTATCCGACTACTTGAACAAGGTAAGTAAATCCATTTTCTCACAATACCTTTACTCGGATTTCGGGTAAGTCTTAGTACGGCTATAAACGAATAGCACGTTTAATGAACGGTTCGTGAACTATTTAAAAGGAAATTTATTAATTTATTAAATTATTGAACATGAACAAGATTTTTTGTTCGTTTAATTAAATAAACGAATGCGAACAAAGGGTTCGTTCATTTACGTTTATTTATTTATTTATTAAATTTATTCACATATGTTCATCTGTTTATCTTCGTTTAAATTTATACACACATGTTTATTTATGTCCGTTCGTTTGTGTTTGTAAATTTTAACGAATGAACATGAACGAACACGAACAAACTGTATTCCTCAACGAGCGAACACGAACAAGAAATTATGTTTGTTTAGTTATTCGTGTTCGTTCACTTCTTCGGTTAAAAAAACAAAAAAATATAAACATACCCTCATTTGTGTTCGTTCAGTTAGTTTACGAGCGTAAATCTTAGTTTCCTACTTTTATGTCTAAACTCATGTCTCAATTTATATTCGATACAAGTGTTAGATTCTAATACTTCAATAGAAGTGAAGAGTTTATGTGATAAGATTAATAGACAATAGATTAACAATATCTTTTTGTATGATTAATTCAGTCGCTTAGACATTCATTTGTATACATTTTAAAGTTACATACAAAAGTAATATAATTTTCATAAAGTACTTACTAATAACATTTTCGAGATGACATCATTTTTATTCATTGAATACACATAATTATACATATAAATAGGTCTGTAAACGAATCGAACGAACATGAACGATAGTATATTCATTTTATTTATTTAATTTTAATAGAACAAATAAACGGACACGAATAACTATACGAACATGATTTCTTGTTCGTGTTTGTTTGTTCTGAAATGTAGCTTGTTCGTGTTCGTTCGTTAAAATGATAAACGAACATAAATGAACACAAACGAACGAACATAAAAAGACATATGTGAATAAATTTAAACGGATATAAACACACAAACATATATGAATAAATTTATTCCTAAAAAAATATGTGAATAAATTTAATTATGAACGAACAAACCCTTTATTTTGGCATAATAACAAATCTCACCCTCAAATTATATATATAATTTAACCTTATTCTTTCTTGAGTTAAATTGCTCATAGCCTCAGACTTTTAACGGAAATTCAATGTATACATTTTTTAATATATTGGTGTGATTACAAAGTTGTATATATTTAATTTTTCTTAATCCTTTAATAACGCACGCATCGTACATATATAGTGCTCGAACCCGAATCACTTGGATGAAATACATCATCCTTTACCACGGGACGAAGATCACTCCACGTCAACATATACATTTTTAAATTATTAAAAATAATTTTCTTATTGAGCAAAAAATAATATTTTTCTTAAAAAGTAATTTATCAATGAGACAGTTTATCACATTAATATCAAAGTACACACGGACTACTATGCACATTGCAACATCAGTGATGTAAAAATTTTGATGACCTAATCATCATTTTTGTTAAAATCAAATAATTCTATTGAAAATAAAAAGAATGGTTGAAGTCCTTAAAAAAAAAAATTTAACAATATATATATACTCCGTATGTCCCACAAATTTTGTTTTTATTTTTTTTTATTTTTCACGTAGTTTTAAGAAGAAAAAATTTGTAATAGATGTTTTGTAAAATAATTAAAATGATAACTTTAAAAAGTTTTTAAAAGTTTATTTTGTTGGAAAACTAAAAAGAGAGTAGAAAAAAGAAATATATCTAATAAAATGGTTGAGATTTTTAATGAGACAATTTATCGGACAATTTTAGAACATAAAAGGAATAAGTTTTATAGGACGGAGGAAGTATAAAATATTGAAAGCAAAATCTATCACAATATCTTTTGTTTTTAAACAAATATAATTAAATCAAAAATAAAATTTTCAAAGTATAAATTGAATCAAAATTATTCTTGATATTCATGATTGCACCAAATTAAATTCGATATCTCATTATTATACAATGAATCAAATTTTACATATAATTTTGAGATTTACCAACATTCATTTGACAGGGCTACTAAATAAAGCTATGATTGTTTTACAAATTCACCACTTTCTTTTTTCCTGATGTACAGATTGTATTCTATCTATTCAATCCTGCCCTTTTAGTCAGCAACTTGGCCCAGACAATCACTTACGAAAGTTTGGTCACCTTGTAATAATTCCAATCCCATTCTGTATTCAAATCCAGACGTTTTCTTGTTTTTTTTTTTTCAATCTGTTTACTGTTTGTTTGAAGATGGTTCATGCCCCTCAACGTTCTTCTAACGTTCCTCGTTGGCTCAGCTCTTGGTTAGATTCTCATCAAAATCACTAAAACTCCTAAGCAACTTCAAGGCGCCGTCATCGGATGTTGTTCGACAGGTTCGCCCGAAACGAACAATACTCTATAGTGGTTGCCCTCCGACAAGCCTTTTAATTCCTTCCGGTTTAACATTTTCTTGTAGCTGCTGGTGTTGTGAATGAAAATACTTGCATGTTTTATGTGTAGGAAACTTGGGGAAATTGCCTCTCATTGTTATTCCGGCCCTATGTGAGGAGTCGAACAGTCCTTTTTCGAATACATCTACTTGCTCTAGGAATGCCCAGGCTTATGCTTCACTATCTTTGGCAGTATGATCTCGGATTCGAATCTTCAAATTTGTGCTTTCTAGCAATATTCATATTTCCCCTCAACTCTGCATCCACAGATAGCAGCCATTTGTACTTGGTCATATACGTATTCTTTGGTGAGTGCTTATGCTATTACGAATACGGAGCAAAGCTCGATCCAGTCTTCCCAAGCAGCCTCTGAACCATCTTCAGATAGTTGCACGGAGCCGTTACTAATGCCGAGTTATAGCAACGGTTCGGGGAAGCTCGAACTACCCCTCACTAATTTGCAGGAAATGGGAAAGGTTTATCCTGTTTCTTATTGACATGAAGCTCAGATAGCCATTGCCAATAATATATAAACTTTTTTTGTAGATTCCATTAAGGGAGAAGATTGTTAGTCGTCTTAAGAAAGTGTTCTCGCCATCGGTTATTGGAGCGGTAATATGCAAAATCTGCATCAGTACCTTAGCATATGAACATCTTATCAATTGTTATCCTTTTCTCTATTCAGATAGCCGGGTTAATCATCGGAGTAGTCTCTCCGCTCCGGAAAGTAGTAATAGGCAACAATGCCCCTCTTCGAGTACTCGATACTTCAGCAGCTTTGATAGGGCATGTTCTAGTCCACATCTCTTCCGGATTCTAATGCAAGGAACTTCATATATCTTATTACTAAAAATGATTTGCAATTCCATCTGATTTACAGGCAGGCAACCATTCCAGTAATGACCTTGATAATGGGTGCAAACCTTTTACAAGGTAGTTTCAGTGTTCTAAATTCCGATTACGGCATGAACAATTCATATATCATGTAACATTTCTTATTCGGTACGAAAGCTTGATTGGATAAACGACGTTACATTCTAATAACGAAACAATTAAGATTCAAAGTTGGGTTGAGTCTCTTAACTTTTTATAATCAATTTTAATTTAAGAAGTCTTTGCAGGGACTAAATCGAATTTAAAATAGATTACACGACATTATTGAATGTTTAAACAACAATTCAAACATTAAATGAACCTATGAGTACTCATTTATACATGATTAGGAACTACTTCACAACAATTTAGAACACTAGGAGTGTTTGTGTAATATTAATGAATTATTTTATTGTTAGGGATGACAGTAGATCGGGACGATAGTGAATGTAGTCAAATCCTTCAAATATGTTCTAGTCAATGACCTACACTGCTCAACAATCAATGTATTATTTTAAGAATTATTATCACCTCGATAGATGTGGGATATATTCATCCCGTATCTATTAAAATTTTTATAGTTGTTTCTAATATATTCGAATTTTGCTTATAAACAAGGGCATTTATAAAATATTTAAATATAGAAATAAAACATTTTCCATATTTTTCAAGACAAAATATTAAATAAGAAAGAATTTGGAGTTTTTCGTAACACCATTTTAGAATTTTATAGTAATTTGTCGACGTGCCAAGAACTCGCAGTGAAAAAAATGTTTACATAAAGTTTATTTTGTTAAAGTTCATTTTTGTTGAAATTTTATTTGAAAAACTGAACAAGTTTTTTAAGGAATCATTATGTTTTCTTTCACACTCTTTGATTTTTTTTGATGTTTTTATCTCTATGAATATTAGAGTGTGTTAGACTTTGTAATTATTTTTTTTTATTAATGAAATTCAGTTAAAGTTCGTCATTAAAAAATTAAGTTTACAATAAAGGTTTAGGACTAGAGTTTAGAAAATTTGGTGTAAGGTGTATTTTTAAAGTTTAATAATTAAGATTTAAAATTTAAGACTGAACCACAGAATTCCATATGGCCGCAGACGTTTCAGATCCAACAAAATGAGAAAGAATCGAAGCACTTATCGTCTGTTTGTTCGCAAACGATTGTGCCATCGTCGTGGAGGCTGCATCAGTAAGATCAACAACAATGGCTTCGTCTGGCATCGCGAAGGAAAGACGTAATCCAAATCAGACAAACAAGAAACAAAGAACGAATCGGCAAGAAAAAGACACCAAAGGACCAGAATCAGAGGCGACTAATACCATGTGAAATTGACAACGGCGGCCGGAGTATGAAACTCATCGGAAAAGATAAAGAATAGAAGATGAAAAGAGATTAGGGTTCGATTTGGGGAAAATTGATACAACCTCTCGAAATTCCTTTTTTATTAAAATTCAAAGAATAATGTATTGAATACAAAAGAAGATTGAGCTTGACTAAAGCCCACACTAATACATTTATAGTCCACAAACGACCCATAGCAATCTAAACAGCCCATAACCAATTGAATAATAGATCTAACAAAATTTTAACAGATCCAACGACGAACTTTTAGCTGAACTAAAGTTTATTCTTTTAACACAAGACCCCTACACTTTGTGAATTCCAGGATAATTTTTTTATTTAATTCGGTGTTGCATAAAAAATACATTCCTCACTTTTACTGCAACTATTTTACAAATGACAATGACAAAAGTTGCACTATTACAACCATGTTCTATCAAAAGATTTTTCTCAACAAGGGAAACAACTTTTTCATTTGAGTTGCAACGTTATGAACTTGGTGTTTGTAAGCATTCTAAATTTAGAAGAATATCAACCCGGTCTAAACTTTGTAAAAAAAAGTTATTTGAGATTGGAAAGTTATGTACTCATGTATACATTGATTTGTCTAATGGTGGTTTTTTATGTATTGAGACCTGAGTTTGAATAGCTTTGTCCGTAAAATATTATCAAATAGTTAAAAAAAATTATGAACAAATACTACTTTATAAATCACTTTAAAACTATTAAAAATAAATTTAAATCTGTTTTGTTTATGAAGATTGACTTCGTAATAAGATGTTAGATGGGTTTCTTGAAAATTTACTTATTTGTTTACATTGAGAAACAAATTGGTGAAAGTTTTGAGATAAATGAAATAATTGACGATTTTAGTGCGATCAAAGAAATTGGTGAAAGTTTTGGTTCATATCTCTTTGAAGTACTTTACCTCTAATATTTCATTTTAGATTAAAATGACTCATTTGTAGATAAAAATTGTTAATCAACTAACAGTAAATAACTTGAAATGATATGACAAACATACATTACAATACATACTAGCACAATAGTGTCATATAGACAAAAGTGCTAACATGATAGAATAACACATCGGTCAAAAATAATTTTATAAAAATATATAAAATATAAAATTATTTTTTCTACTGACGTGTGATCCTATCAAGTCATTTCAAGCTGTTTACCGTTAATTGACTAATAATTTTCATCTAGATAAAAATCATTTACACCAAAATAAAATATTAATAGTTAAAATAATTCAAAAAATAAATAAAGGCTAAAATAATTATTTAATTAAAAGAGATATTTTTTAACATTAAGCAAAAATTTTTTTGCAAAACTTCATTCAAAACAAAACTAACATTTTTTTCTCAAACTTCCCTGCAATTCAACATATAATTCCTTACAATTAAATATTACAATAGGTTTATTATTTTATACATAAATTGTAGAAAAAATTATTTTTCATTTAAACTATATAATCTAACTTTTTTTAATCTTTAACCCTAAAATCTTAATTACAAACTCTAAATCTTAAATTCTAAATTATAAGCATTAAATCTCAAAATAAATAAATTTATATAAACTAAAATTTATAGATATAAATAATTTTTCTAACAAAAAAGTGGAGTGCAGATTTCTTTCAAACAATGGAAGTTTTGGACATATGCAAGATGAACGAATGTACAAGGTCCAAAAAAGGGCTTCAAATGAGTTGAATTAAATATTTATTAGAAAAAACAAAAGATTTTAATTTAATAAATTACAAGAAAATAAATAAAACAAAAGACTTTAAAGAGGCCCCATAATATATTTTTTACTAAAATAAAAATATATTTTTAAATTTTTTTTACATATCTTTAGAATTATAAATTAAAAAGCCTCGTTTTAATAAATTACACAAGGCTTCGTAAACATTTGAACCGGACCTACTTTTACAGAAATTAAAAAAAAAAAATTGTTCCTTGGGTAAATCTGAGGTGTCTCCCTTTTATAATGGTAAATATTTGTGAACATGTAATGGAATATTCACAATATAGGATCTCAAGTTTAACATTTTTTCTACCATCAATCCTTCTTTTATCCTTTCTTCTTCTCTATAAAAATTTTCTTTACAATTAAATATAAACTCACCCTTTTATATAAACTTGAGATCCTTACAATTAAATATTACAATAGGTTTGAAGGTTTATTATTCTATCTGACTCTATCAATGTGAATAGGTAATGGAATATTCGCTCCTTAACTCACCCTTTCTATTTTATTAGATATGGTGAAGTCACGTTTAAACCCTGAACGTTTGATTGAATAATAATTTTTGTAGTTATTTTTTAAGTATTTTAACTTTTAATGTTTTATTTTGTATTAAAACGAATTTTTAATAAATAAAAATTATTAGTCAACTAAAGGTAGATGGCTTAAAATGGCATGACAACTTATATGACAGTGCACGCTAATGTAGCAGTGTCATGTAAACAAAGGTGGCAACTTTGACAGGATGACACATCTTAAAAAATAATTTTATAAAATATATAACTATTTTTTGTTGGCGTATCATTCTGTCAAGTCATTTCAAGATGTTTATTATTAATTGACTAACAATTTTTCATCCATTGATAGGTTATTTTGACCCAAAACAAAACGTTCAAACGTAAAGTGCTTCGAAAAAGAAAACTGAGATAAAATGATTGTTCAGTCAAACGTTTAAGACATTTTTTGATATTATACTTATTTTAAATGATAAAATGAGCTTTCATGATATTTCTTGAAAAGGGAAATTTTTGTACTATTAGCAGGGATGAACGTAAATTTTCACATTAGAGTGTGAATTTTTAGGAATTTATATTAAAAATTTAAAAGTATAAAACTATAAAAATGAATATGAAATTGTATCATAAATAAAAAATACAACATATCAATTTTTTTGAATATTTTAAATAATATTTATTCATAGATATTCTTAAGCCTTTAACTATACACACGTAGACAAAACAATTAAACCGAATGTTTTAAAATAAAAATCATCTATTTTTCTAGTGAGAACACTTATTAAATTTAAAAATTTAATTTTATTAAAAATACACTAACATCCCAAAACGGCAATACTCTTTTTATCAATCCCTTATTGGTGTGGAACTCGATTCTGTAAAAAAATTAATACAAAAGTGCGCACGAATGTTCCAAAAAAAAGTGCGCACGAAAATTGTTGACACATCATTTTCTTCTCTGTCTTCCTTTACGTAGCACTAATAAAGTATAAAATAATGGCCGCCAACTTTGGTATTATTCTTTATTACTTTTAAGTCCAATAAAAAAAGAATGGCTGGTAACATTTTGGTATTTAGCCGTAACCTAACAAAAAAAATTTTGCATTAGGGTTCCGCCGGGCCACTAAAGTTAAACTATTTGTATAACTAAGTGTTTTTATATAATACTTAAAAAATATTTTGGAATAAATTAAAAGGAATTTAATATATTTTTAGTCAAAAACAACGTGAAAATATGTTTAAGGATTTTACAAGGATTTGGAATGATTTTAAAGTGCATTTAAAGTAGTCAAAACCGTGATTTTCAAGTACTCGTACCGATACAGTCTGGTACCGTACCGATACGCCCTAGGGTTTCAACTACAGTAATTTTCCAGTAGTCAAAACCTGTACCGATACGCTTAGCCGTATCGATGCGGTGTGATTTAAAATAGCCCAACGGCTAGTTCGCGTACCGATACGACCAACTACCCCCAACGGTCTTTTAAATTGCAGGAATGTACCGATACGCTTACTAGGCATATCGATACGCACCAGCTGAAGTGCTCAACGGCTACTTCCTTATCGGGACCGTATCGATACGGTTTGAGGAGTATCGATACGTGTTGCGTGTAAATAAGACTATCACAAATAGTGCAAGTGTACACGACGCAAGTAGTAAAGTGATACTAGAGTATCGGATATCGTCTCCACAGGGACTGGAAATAACTCTATCCTTAAATTGTTGCACAAGAAAAAGAAATAATTTAAATGATTGTTTGAAGTAATCTTGAGAAATAATTGAAATAAAAGATAAGATAAACAAATTGAGAGAATAGGCCGGTATTGATATGCTCAGTAGTGCAAGTGTTGCACTGTTCAGAGGAACTTCTGTCGTTATGTCGTCGTTCCTATCGCGGCAGAGGTCCGTTGATGTCACGACAACGACGAACAACTCTGTACTTCAAGCTTGGCAAGAATCTCTGTTATGACTTGTCCTATCCCTAGGTCCAAGTTCTGTTGATGAACACTTCTTGGATGATACCTCCCAACGTAAATCAAAGGGTGAACACCAATGTTTGTGAATTCTTCTTTAGCCACTTAACCTTATACTTATCCCTAAGCCAAGATGGTTTAACCATAAACTGGAAAACGCGTATTTACCCCTTTCGTATGCTTAACTCTCCCGATATCAAGCAAATGGATAACCTCACAATGCTCTCTCGATGCTCTTATGAGATATTGAAAACTAGAGTAAATAAACTTGAAGTTTTATTACTTGAACAGAAAAATCCTAAGAACAATTACAATCCTCACAACTACTTTACAAAATCAACCCTTAGCCCTTTGGGAAGTTTAGAACATGGTGAAGAGAGAGAAATGACTAGGGTTTAGGGGAAGACGGCTAGGAATGAGATATCCTTCCCTAGGTCGAATTACATGCCTTTATATAGGCCTTGGGTCCAAGTTTTCTAATATGACAAGAATACAAGTTTAAATTAAAGTACAACTCTATTAAAGACTAAATATTCTGAGTAGATGCCTTTAATTCGTCCTCTTTTCTTGCTTTGACTTTCTTCCTTAAACTTTGGGCCTGGCCTTCCTTCTGCATCAGGGCTCAGAAAAATATGGGAGTGGCGCACGACAGACCGGCTTGAAATCCTCTATTTGTCGAGCTCCACCTCACTTTTCCACCTCAGTGTCTCTCTGTCATCATAGCTCCCACGACATGTGTCACGATAGACGGTGCTCTTTGTCTTTCCACTCCAGCTCCTCAATTCGCCTCTGCTCCTTTGCTGCCCTGGATTGCTGCCGCGGCAGGTACCTGCAAAAGTGACCAATTTCAGCAGCATCTGTGCAGTTTTATCTTATTGTGATGTGTATGTAAGAATTTATCCTAAATACAATAAATCATGCTTGAGTGCAGCAAAAATATGGGTAAATGAGGGGTAAAATATAGAACTTTTATGCACTCAACACACCCCCAAACTCGAATCTTTGCTTGTCCTCAAGAAAATGCAACCTAACTAAAAATAAAAACTTTTCGGCTTGGCTTAATTCAGTGAACTTTCATTACCTACAACACATTCACTATCAAGAGCAGTACCTTGTTGGGTGTTTATGGATTTATCCGGAACAATGTTATAATTCTTGTGCAAGTGTGTGCATGTTTTGTGAACAAATATGTGCCTAGACTCCCTTAGCTACCAGAATAGTTATGCTACTTGAATTTTATGCCAAATTTCATTTTTTTGGAGGCAATTCTTAGGCTTCTTTAGTTTTTTCGAATTTAGACTCAAGTGTTTTTCTTATTTTGATTTTACTAGAGCCCGTTTTTTGGGCACCTCTAGCTATCTTCCTAGAGTCGTTGTTAGGCACCTCTAGGGGTATTGAGTCTAAGTTTCTCTTTTCTTTTATTCTTTTCCTAGAGCCAGTGTTAGGCACCTCTAGGGGCAATTCAAGTGGTTAAGCTTTTCTACTCTAGTTCAATAACAGAAGTCTAGATAACATATAAGTCACAAGGGTGTTTTTAAAGTTTAGAACTATAGCAAGGCTCGAAATAGTTCCTAAAACATTCTAAAGGCACTGCCACGACAGAGAATGTCGCGACAGGTAAGTTCAGTTCAAAGACTTAAGCCAAATTTTTATCTTTTTTATCTTTTTTTTTTCAATAAAAACTTACTAAATGAGACACAAAATAAAGACACAAACTAAAAGTTCATTAATTAATCGAGGACTGCCTACCCCCAAACTCAAGGGTTGCATTGTCCCCAATGCATGACAATAAAATAAACAAAAGAAAACATCACAAAAGGATAAATAACAGCAGAACATCAAGCAAAATAGAAAAGCACTTAAGTTGATGAGCTGTTATCGCTGCTGCTGCTGATCTGGAGTTACCGGTGGACAGTGACCTTGACAGTAGAGGGGTTGAGAGATGATGAGGCGATCTTCTTTTTGGCCTCTCGAGGTGGATGGACTCGGGTAGGTGAAATATTAGGGGCTTTGTCCAGGACCTCGAGGTCATCATCACGGTTACTGCTGTTGTTGCCCTCCGATCTGTCGTGGCAGGGTCCTTCAACAGTTTCGTTTAGCTTCTTCCTCTTCATCGGAGGGAAGTCCTTCGATATGTCTCGGATGACAGATGGTTCCGAATCAGAATCATCATGCCAGACGGAGGAGGAGGAGAACCTTTCAAAGTATTTTAGGTCGATCTCCGGTAGTGGTTCATTCCTTTTCTCTCATCTGGGAGTGGCAGATCTTCTGTCGCCATCTCTGGTCGTGGCAGATGGTGATGTGGAGGCAGAAATGAGTGTTTTGGGGCTAGCAGCAGGTGTGGGGTGGCAAAAAGAGTTTCTGGGAAAGAAGGGAACTGCACGTTGGGAAAATTTAAATCAGATTCAATAAAATTTACCGTGGCAGTAGTGAAATCCCTTATGAATCCCATGAAGCCTAGTTGTTGTTCCTCCATCTTCTTCAGCATCTGCAGGATTTAATTGGAGGTGTCTGTCAGAGTTGCTGTCGTCGTCTGCTCAGGTTCTGCCATGACAGGATCAATGGACTCAAGGTCTGTTGTTGGTTATGTTGTGGCAGACGGGTCCACAAAGGCCAAGGGGGTGGCGGGCTTCATCTCCATCAAGCTGTAAATGTTTTGTTGCGTCCATCCCTTGCCTTGAACTTTGACGTCCTCATCAATTTCTAGGACCTTGTTTGCTTGGCAGAGGGTGGTGATAAGGTAAGGGAAGAAAAGGGGCCCAAATGGTCGATGTACACACTCGAAAATACCGTCAATGATGTACATGCCGATGTTGATATGTCGCTCGTTGAGGATTGAGTGCACGAGAGCTAATCTCTGCCGGTCCACCGTGGTATTATGTGAGGTAGGCATGAGGCGTTTCTTCACGAAATGGTTCCAAAGCTTTGCCTGTGGTGTGAGCTGGGTCCTTCGCACGGTCCATCTATGCTTGGGATCCTCATTCCATTGTGTGCTTTCCTCCGTCAGTTCTGCCATGACAGCATCATAGTCTGTCGGTGACAGACTGTTAACGAACCTCCTATGGGCATCTTTCTTCTTGCTCACATATATTCCGTACAAGGTGTTGATGTAGGCCTGTTCTAAGGAGATTTCCTTTCTTCTGACGGTCACTGTCGTGGCATCTTTGGAGGGGATGACAGCATAGAACTCTCGAACCAACGTGACATTCATCTCCTCTGGCTGGACGACGAACATTTGCCATTTGAGTGCGATGATTTTCTTGGAGATGAAACTTTCGAGCCCTAATTCTCCCGTCTTTTGGGTGTAGGTGAACCCTCTCTCTTCCCACATTTCTCGTTTCTGGAACGAGCCATAGTACCTCATCTCTGAATCTGTTGATGCGAAACGTCTTGGGATTCGGTTGTGGCTGGTGTAGATACTACCTTGGCAGAGGTGGAGGCAGCACTATGTCGGGTTGATCTGGTAGCCATTGCGAGGAAAACTGTAGCAAAACAAAAGAAATTTCTGAGATCTAAATTCTGGAAAGCAAAGTAGAGAGAATGAGAATAAGATGAAAAATGAAATGGGAGTGAGGGTTTATATAGAACGGGGTTTTTTTGCCCGTTGAGACTGTAACGACAGGCGCGAATAACGGGGCCAGCTGTTACGCGGTTTCCTGACGCGTCTGTCACGCGTTTCCGCGTCTGTTACGTGTTTGCGTGTCTGTCGCGACAGCTCCGTGACATGCTGTATTTTCTGCGTCTGTCGCAACAGCTGGTAACAGGCTATCACGACAAGTATGTCCATTGGGCTTTTTGGGCTGTTGTGAATGCGGTGGGCTGGTTCATTCCTCCTCTTTGCTTTGCTTCCTTTATTTCCTAAAAATAAATAAATAAATAAACTATATTAAAATCTTATTTCCTAAAAAATAATAAATAAATAAACTAAAGAAAATAAAATAAAACTAATTTAAATTAGGGATGCCTTGAGGGGCATCTCCTAAAGTAACTACTTCTTGCATCCTTGGGGCTTCAGTCCCCTGATAATGCTTGAGCCTTTGTCCATTGACCTTGAATTGGTGCGTATCCTTCATTGATCTAATTGTAATGGCACCATGGGGAAAAACTTGGACAACTTGGAAAATGCCAGACCACCTAGATTTAATCTTTCCTGGAAAAAGCTTCAACCTAGAGTTAAACAACAACACTTGCTGCCCTGGGCAGAACTGTCGTGGCAGCAGTTTTCTGTCGTGTCACTTCTTTGTTTTGTCCTTGTAAATCTTAGCGTTGTCGTAGGCCATTGCTCGAATTTCTTCAATTTCATTCAAGTCCAGTAGCCTTTTCTGCCCTGCCTTGTCCCAGTCCATATTGACTGTCTTGATAGCCCAGTATGCTTTGTGTTCTATCTCGACATGTAAATGGCAAGTTTTCCTGTAGATGAGGCGGTAGGGTGACATTCTCAATGGTGTCTTGAATGCTGTCCTATAGGCCCAGAGTGCATCATTTAGGTGTAGAGACCAGTTCTTTCGAGTTGGTTTGACCATCTTCTCTAGGATGTTCTTTACTTCTCTATTTGATATCTCGGTCTGCCCATTGGTTTGAAGGTGATATGATGTTGCAATTCGGTGCTTTAATCCGTATTTCTTTAGTGCACTAGCAATTACCCTATTGTCGAAATGCCTCCCCTCATCGCTAATTATCGCCCTTGGGATGCCAACCCTTGAGAAGATGTGCTTGTGAAGAAATCTTTGCACAGTCTTGGCATCGTTCTTTTGAGTGGCAATCGCTTCTACCCACTTAGATACATAGTATACTGCCAGTAGGATGTATAAATTCCCGCAAGAGGCTGGGAATGGTCCCATGAAGTCAATTCCCCAAACATCGAAGATTTCGACCTCAAGTTTGTTCTACGGTGGCATCTCATGCCTTATAGATATGTTCCAGTCCTTTGGCATTTTTCATAACTCTTGTAAAAAGCTTGTGCATCCTTGAACGGTGTAGGCCAATAGAAACCAGATTGCAGAACCTTGACAGTAGTTTTATTTCCTCCCAAGTGTCCTCTATAAGGGGCAGCATGGCAATGGTGAAGCACTTCTTTCTGTTCCTCCTGTGGTATGCATCTCCTGATGATCTGATATGCACAGTGCTTAAAGAGAAGAGGTTCGTCCCAATAATAATGTTTCGCATCATTTTGGAACCTCTTGCTAGCTTGATAATTAAGTTCAGGAGGTAGCAACCCACTTACAATATAATTGACAATGTCAGCATACCAAGGGGTTTGAGAAAGCTTACCTGCTGCCATGGTTGTCGTGGCAGTGCTGGTGGCAACGAACAATTGCTCATCTGGGAAGGTTTCCAGTATGTTGGTCTTGTCTTTCTCTTGATTCCTTCCCATCTCCAACCTTGACAAGTGATCTGCTACTTGGTTCTTTGTCCCTTTTTTGTCCTTGATGTCAATGTCAAATTCTTGCAGTAACAGAATCCAACGTATCAATCTTGGTTTAGCATCCTTTTTGGTGAACAGATATTTAAGTGCTGAGTGATTTGTATGGACCACCACTTTTGTTCTAAGTACGTAGGTCGGAACTTGTCAATTGCAAACACCACTGCGAGTAGCTCATTTTCTGTTGTGGTGTAGTTTACCTGGGCATTATTGAGAGCTTTGCTGGCATAGTAGATTACATGGAAGAGTTTCTTCTTCCTCTGCCCTAGTGCTGCCTCGACAACATAATCACTAGCGTCACACATTATCTTGAATGGTAGGCTCCAGTCTGGTGGTTGCACTATTAGGGTTGTTACTAGCTTTTCCTTCAATATTCTGAATGCTTCAGTACATTCAGTGTTAAAGTCAAAGGCACGATTCTGTTCCAGCAGGATACGCAGGGGTTTAGTGATTTTCGAGAAGTTGGCAATGAATCTTCGATAAAACCTTGCATGTCCTAAGAAACTTCTTATTCCTTTGACTGTGGTGGGTGGCGGCAGTTTTTCAATAACCTCTATTTTGGCTCTGTCTACCTCTATGTCGCGGTAGCTAACCTTGTGGCCCAACATTATGCCTTCATCCATCATAAAGTGGCATTTTTCCCAATTCAAGACAAGGTTTGCCTCTTCACATCTTTCAAGAACCTTCTGTAAATTGCCTAAACAATCGTCAAAACTGCCTCCAAAGACGAAAAAGTCATCCATGAAAATTTCTAGGAAATCCTCCACCATGTCAGAGAATATTTCCATCATGCACCGTTGAAAGGTTGTTGGTGCATTGCAGAGCCCAAATGGCATTCTTCGAAAGGCATATGTGCCGTATGGGCACGTGAAAGTGGTTTTCTCTAGGTCCTCTGGTGCGATTTCGATTTGGTTATAACCTGAGTAACCATCAAGAAAACAGTAGTAAGGCTTCCCCGCTAATCTATCTAACATTTGATCGATAAAAGGTAAGGGGAAGTGGTCCTTCCGGGTAGCTTTATTAAGCTTCTGGTAGTCCATACAAACCCTCCAACCGGTCACAGTCCTGGTTGGGATTAGTTCGTTGTCCTTGTTCGTTACTACGGTTATGCCTCCCTTTTTGGGTACGCATTGTACCGGGCTCACCCACTTGCTATCCGAGATGGCATATATTATTCCAGCATCATGTCACTTGATGATTTCTTTTCGTACCACTTCTCGCATAGCCTCGTTCATTCGTCTTTGGGCATCGATTTTCGGCTTATGGTCATCCCCCAAGAGGATCTTATGCATGCATAATGCCGGACTGATGCCTTGGATATCAGCAATGGTCCATCCAATTGCCTTTTTATGCTGCTGTAGCATTTTGATCAGCTGTTGTTCCTGTTCCTGCATCAACTTGGAAGAGATGATTACGGGCAACGTATCATTTAAACCAAGAAAAACGTATTTAAGTTGACCTGGCAGGGGTTTAAGGTCTAAAACAGGTGGTTGTTCAATAGAAGGCTTTTGGATTACATGTTCATTCGAGGTATAATTCAAAGGCTCGAAGAACTTACCTGGACGTGTGCCTATCCAATTTACCTCCTTAGGACCTTTAGTGTCTGATGATTATGTGTCTGAGGGGTCACTGTCATTGATGCTGCCGTGACAATCTTCAGGGTGACTGCAGTGGCAGTGACCAAATTTTCGGTCGTGGCAGTTCGACCTGATGCAGGGTTGGTCTAGGATGACTTTCGAAATTGCCTTGCACTTTTCCTCTGCATCAGCTTGTTTCATTGCTTGGAGAACATTGAGCTTGATTTGTTGGTCATTGACTCTCATCATCAGTTCTCCTTTTTCTACATCGATCACTGTTCTGCCTGTGGCTAGGAAGGGTCGCCCCAGGATGATCGGTGCGTTTTCATCTGCTTCACAATCTAAAATAAGAAAGTCAGCAAGAAAAATAAACTTATCCACTCTTACCAAGATATCTTCGATCTTTCCTTTCGGTTGTACGTAAGAGCGGTTTGCCAACTGCAGCATGACTGTCGTGGGCCTTGCTTGTCCAATACCTAGTTTCATAAATATAGATTTGGGCATTAGATTAATGCTAGCACCAATATCACAATGTGCCTTACCCACAAATTTGTCTCCAATTATGCATGGTATGATGAAGCTGCCAGGATCCTTCTTCTTTGGGGGTGGTCTCTTATGGAGGATTGTCATGCATCCTTCCATCATCATCACTGTTTCAAACTCCCCAAGTCTGGACCTCCTGGACATTGCATCCTTCAGAAACTTTGCATAACCAAGAATCTACTTAATGGCTTCTAACAACGGGATGTTGATATGTACTTGCTTAAAGACATCATAGATCTTCTTAAGCTGGTACTCATGTTTCAGTTTCTTTAACCGCTGTGGAAAAAGGGGTGGAGGATGGTAATCTTCAAGGCGTCCTTCACGTGGAAGTCGGATCTGAGGAGGCTTAAGATCTTCAGTTTCTTTCTGCTCCTCTATTTCTTCTGCTATCGTGGCAGGTGTGACGATAGCAGACAGTTTCTCTTCTGTCGGGGACGTGTTCACGGCAGTAGTCTGTAGGGTCGATTCCTTATTTGGTGTTTCTTTTATTATCGACCCCTGTAGTTTTTTCCCACTCCTCGTTGTAATCGCTTTGCACTGCTCATGTGTGGGTTTTCTAGTGACCTCAGTATCACTAGGGAATCCTTCGTTTTGCCTTGGGTTGATGAACTGTGAAACCTGGCCCATCTGTGTCTCTAAGGATTTTAGGGTACCCTCATGGTTTGTCATTCACATCTCTGTCTTGTTCATGAAGGACTCAGTTTTCTTGATAAAGTGATCCATGTTTGCCATATATGCTCCTGTTTGTGACATAAATGTGGTCAGGGTCTACTCCAGTATGCTTGTTGTGGCCGTCGGCTGCTGTTGTGGCTACTGATGTGGTTGCTGTCGTGACAGAATCCTAGGACCTCCTTGATTCTGGTTGTTCTGAACTGGAGGATTCAGTGCGTTGTTGGGGTTACTCCATGAAAATTTTGGGTCCTTCCTCTAATTTGGGTTGTAGTGGTTGGAGTCATAGGTTTTATTCCTGTTATAGTTCCCAACATACATCCCTTCTTCCAGCTGTAAAGGGCACTCCTCTGTATTGTGGTTTCCACTACAGGTTTCACACACCTCTTCTACATAAAATATAGCCTTAGAATCTTTCTGCTGCAGATTTTCAACTATTTTAGTGAGGTATGCAATCTGAGTTTTGACCGAGTTGTCAGCTTCGTACTTCTTTACAAATATTCCTCGTTTACCTCCCCTTCGAGCTGTAGGAAACTGTTCATCATTCTTTGCTAACTTTTTCAACACTAGCATTGCCTCATCTAGTTCTTTATCCAATAATAACCCATTCGCTGCTGAATCTATCCTCAGTCGAGTGTGTGCATTGGCAGCGTTGTAGAATTTGACAACCTGATTCCATACAGGGAATCAATGCATTGGGCAGTTCCGTAAAAGAGTTGTAAATCTGTCCCACCCCTCATGCATTGGTTCGTCATCTTCCTGTTGAAAAGTAGCAATCTCGTTACACAATCTTTTAGATAAATGAGAAGGATTAAAACGAGAAAGGAATTCACGACAGAGATCTGCCCAAGTTCTTATTGAACCTGATGTTAATTTATTCCACCAAGTTTTAGCTCTATCTCTTAATGAATGAGGGAATAGCCGGAGCCTCAGTGCTTCTGGACTTATTCCTGGCAGTCTGAACGATCCACAGATCTCCTGGAAAGTTTTAAGATGTTCACGTGCATCCTCAGTAGCAGAACCACCAAATTGGCCAGCAGAATTTATCATGCTGAACATGACAGGTTTCAATTCGAAGTGTTCAGCTTCCACATCTGGCAGGGTAGTTTCCAGTTCAACATGGTCGTTATCCATGTAGTCTCAACAAGTCTGTCGTGCTGCAGGGGCATCGGGCGGCGTCAGATTGTTTATGGGGTCATTAAGAGGATCCACATCACCCCTAGGGTGGTTGTCATCTTCCCTATGGCTTTGCCTTCCGTTCACCATTGCTTCCAGTCTCTCCTCAAGATAGTTGTTTCTTTCTATCAAGAGTCGGGCTTGGTTCCTGAGTTGATATGTGCGTTCGATCTCTGGGTCTAATTCGTACTCAGGTTCCTTACCACGTCTCGATCTGCGCATAAGTAATAAGAGAACCTTGTGAAAAGCACGGGGAAAATAAAACAACTAAAAACAGAAAATAAAAACAAAGACAAAGTGCAGTAATTAAAAGGTAAATGTATGTTTCCAGTCCCAGGAAACGACGCCAAAAACTTGTTGCGTGTAAATAAGACTATTGCAAATAGTGCAAGTGTACACAACGCAAGTAGTAAAGTGATACTAGAGTATCGGATATCGTCTCCACAGGGACTGGAAATAACTCTATCCTTGAATTGCTGCACAAGAAAAAGAAATAGTTTAAATGATTGTTTGAAGTAATCTTGAGAAATAACTGAAATAAAAGATAAAATAAATAGATTGAGAGAATAGGCCGGTATTGATTTGCTCAGTAGTGCAAGTGTTGCACTGTTCAGAGGAACTTCTGTCGTTATGTCATCGTTTCTGTCACGGCAAAGGTCCGATGATGTCGCGGCAACGACCAACAACTCTGTACTTCAAGCTTGGCAAGAATCTCTATTGTGACTTCTCCTATCCCTAGGTCCAAGTTCTGTTGATGAACACTTCTTAGATGATACCTCCCGGCGTAAATTAAAGGGTGAACACCAATGTTTGTGAATTCTTCTTTAGCCACTTAACCTTGTACTTATCCCTAAGCCAAGATGGTTTAACCATAAACTGGAAAACGCGTATTTACCCCTTTTGTATGCCTAACTCTCCCGATATCAAGCAAATGGATAACCTCACAATGCTCTCCCGATACTCTTATGAGATATTGAAAACCAGAGTAAATAAACTTGAAGTTTTATTACTTGAACAGAAAAATCATAAGAACAATTACAATCCTCACAACTACTTTACAAAATCAACCCTTAGCCCTTTGGGAAGTTTAGAACATGGTGAAGAGAGAGAAACAACTAGGGTTTGGGGGAAGACGGCTAGCAATGAGATATCTTTCCCTAAGTCGAATTACATGCCTTTATATAGGTCTTGGGTCCAAGTTTTCTAATATGACAAGAATACAAGTTTAAATTAAAGTACAACTCTATTAAAGACTAAATTTTCTGAGTGGATGCCTTTAATTCGTCCTCTTTTCTTGCTTTGACTTTCTTCCTTGAACTTTGGGCATGACCTTCCTTCTACTTCAGGGCTCAGAAAAATATGGGAGTGACCCACGACAGACCTGCTTGAAATCCTCTATCCGTCGAGCTCCACCTCACTTTTCCACCTCAGTGTCTCTCTGTCGTCATAGCTTCCACGGCAGGTGTCACGATAGACGATGCTCATTGTCTTTCCACTCCAGCTCCTCAATTTGCTTATGCTCCTTTGCTGCCCTGGATTGCTGCCGCGGCAGGTACCTGCTAAAGTGACCAATTTCAGCAGCATTTGTGCAGTTTTATCTTATTGTAATGTGTATGTAAGAATCTATCCTAAATGCAATAAATCATGCTTGAGTGCAGCAAAAATATGGGTAAATGAGGGGTAAAATATAGAACTTTTATGCACTCAACAATCCGCCAAGCTGCAAAACTGCATTTATGGTGGGAATTATAAAGGCTCCAACGGCTCCAAAATAACTTCAATGGTCCTCAACGGCTACAAACTCAATTGTGAGTATAAAAGGGACCTCCAAGCATAAAGAGATGGCCAATGCTTCAATTGTAACAACATTATGATGTCAAAATTGTCTTAGAACTTATTTGTACATTTTCTTGTATAGACAACACTTGTGAGCTTAATTGTCAAATTTGCTCAAGTATATAGGTTTTGGGTGAGAGCTTAAGATTGCAAACAAATACCTATTAGAGGGATTTCAAGTTTGCTTAGAATTTCACTTGTAAGAGAGTGTTTGATTAAGCTAAGGGTAGTTAGCTTAATCGTTGTAACGGTTTCCTTCTAAGCCGAGAAAAGGGGACGAAATTCTTAGTGAATTTGGTTGAAATCCTTAGTGAGGAGCTAAGGTAGTGGATGTAGGTGTTTGTTAGAAGGCCGAGCCACTATAAATCCTTGTGTCATATTGTCTATCTTTCACCTCCCACAAAATCACTCAAATATCCAACTTCTCCACACTTGGCGAGCAAGAACGGTTGAAGGAAATTGAGCACATAAAACTCAACAATTGGTATTAGAGATTGGCTTAATTGAAGAGAATTAACATTCTATTGAGGCGATCCGGCAAGCTCGAACAACATTTTATACAACCGGTTCAATGGCGCAATCCGTCGATAAGCCACTTTTCTTCGACGAGACCAATTATGCTTATTGGAAGACAAGGATAATGTTCTTTGTCAAATCTAAAGACTACAAGCTTTGAGACATTATTGAGGATGGCTCGTTCGTACCACAAGGAAGCAAGGCGGAGTGGAGTGCCGACGACCGCAAGAAGATGGAACTAAATTGCAAGGCTTTGCACTTCATCTTGTGTGCACTTAGCCTTAACATTTATGGGAAGATGTCTTCTTGTGCGAGTGCCAAGGAAGTATGAGACAAGCTTGAAGTTGCATACGAGGGAACAAACGAAGTAAAAGAGACTAAGATCGGCCTCCTCAACCATGAGTATGAGAACTTCAAGATGGAACCGGAAGAGAACATTGAGAAGATGTTCCATCGATTCTCCACCATCAACAATGGACTAAAAGGCTATGGAGAAGTCATTCCAGAAGAAAAGATTATCCAAAAGCTTATCTACTCCGTTCCCGAGTCATGGGACTCGAAAAAGACCGCCATCATCGAAGCCAAAAATCTCAAGACCTTGAAGCTTGATGAACTAATGGGGTCACTTCTCACTCACCAAATCATGAAGAAAGACAAAGAAGAGGAGAAGAAGAAGGAAGAGATAAGAAATATGGGGAAGAAGAAGTTCATGGAGCTAGGCATCAACGCGAGTGTCATTGCTCTCAAATCCTTCACATGCCATCATGTATAACTAAGTGAGTAGGAAAACGAAGATGAAGAGATGGCTTATCTCTTCAAGAAATTCACTCAGTTCATGAAGAGCGAAATGGATAAATCTAATCATGAATCGAAGAAGAAGATGAAGGAATCACACAAGTCCAACAAAAATAGATCATCTTCAAAGAGAGCATATGTGGCGACATGGAGTGATGAAGACTCCACCGATGATGAGGTAGCACATCTATGCTTTGTGGCCCTCAACGAGGGGAGGTAACTTCTAACTCATCTAGTTCAAATTCATATTCTTTTGATGAGTTACAAGATGCCTATGATGATTTACTTTTGGAATTTAAGGTATCATTTTCAAAGAACAAAAGTTGGTTTCAAAATTGAAAAAAGGAAATGATTTGCTTTCCAAAACAAATATAGAGTTTGAAGCAAAACTTAAAGATTTTGAACTTAAAGTTTTAGATTTGCTTCAAACGATGAAAAAAGATCATCAAAAAGAAGTTGATGATCTTAAGAAAGAAAAAGATTTGATTTTCAATGAACTTCAAAAGAAAAACAATTTAGGAAAATCAATTTTTTTTGTAAGATAATCTAATGCCCCTAGATTTGTGAATGGTAAAATTTTTAGAAGTATTTGGGTCCCAAAAGGATTAAGTACTTCAACTAAAAAGGATGAAATTGAAAAATGGATTCCTAAGATGACTAAACTATGTGCAACTAACGTCTACGGATACCAAAAATTACTTGATTGTCTTGTTTTAGGTGTGATGGAGAGTGATCAACAAGTACAAAATTGAGGGGGAGCTCCATACACACAAGAAAGAACACTTGAAGAAGGAAGGGTTCACATTCTCCCTTGAAGTTCAAGTGTTGGTAAAATCTAGTTGTTTTATTTGTTTAATTTAATTTATTTTTTTAATTCAACTAGATTCTCATATATGTTGAACTAACATTGTTTGATGATTTGAGTACGAGAGGGGCAATTTTAAAACCAAATTTTTAATTGTGTCAATTTTCTTTTTACCTCCTAAGTTATTTTGAGCTTAATGTCATTTTAAATTCTTTTTTATATAACAAAAATGGGGAGAAATGATTTGAAAAATTATTTTTTCAAGTTTTTCAAGAGAATAAGGGGAGCTTTAATTTCATTCAAATTTTAATCTCTTATTCAAATTTTTAAAATACAAAGGGGGAGAGAATCTCAAACAATTTTTCAAGTTGGTTTTATTATATCAAAAAGGGGGAGATTGTAGAACTAAGTGTTTTGGTATAATATTTGAAAAATGTTTTGGACTAAATTGAAAAGAATTTAAAATATGTTTTTAGTCAAAAACAACTTGAAAATATGTTTAAGGGTTTTACAAGGCTTTGGAATGATTTAAAGTGCATTAAAAGTAGTCAAAACCGTGCTTTTCAAGTACCCGTACTGATACGGTCTGGTACCGTATCGATACGCCCTAGGGTTTCAACTATAGTAATTTTTCAGTAGCCAAAACCCGTACCGATATCTTTGTTGTATCGACACGGTGTGATTTAAAATAGCTCAACGGCTAGTTCGCGTACCGATACGGTTGTATCGCATACCGATACAACCAACTACCCCAATGGTCATTTTCCCACAGTCTTTTAAATTGCAAGACCGTACCGATACGCTTACTAGGTGTATCGATACGCACCAGCTGAAGTGCTCAAGGGCTACTTCCTAATCGGGACCGTATCGATACGGTTTGAGGAGTATCGATACACCAAGCTGCAAAACTGTATTTATGATGGGAAATAAAGGCTCCAACGGCTCCAAAACAACTCCAATGATCCTCAACGGCTACAAACTCAATTGGGAATATAAAAGGGACCTCCAAGCATCAAGAGATGGTCAATGCTTCAATTGTAACAACATTATGATGTCAAAATTATCTTAGAGTTTATTTGTACATTTTCTTGTATAGACAACATTTGTGAGCTTAATTGTCAAATTTGCTCAAGTGTATAGGTTTTGGGTGAACCTTAAGATTACAAACAAATGCCTATTAGAGGGATTTCAAGTTTTCTTAGAACTTCTCTTGTAAGAGAGTGTTTGATTAAGCTAAGGGTAGTTAGTTTAATCGTTGTAACAGTTTTCTCCTAAGCCGAGAAAAGGGGACAAAATTCTTAGTGAATTTGGTTGAAATCCTTATTGGGGAGCTAAGATAGTGGATGTAGGTGTTTGTTAGAAGGCCGAACCACTATAAATTATTGTGTCATATTGTCTTTCACCTCCCACAAAATCGCCCAAATATCCAACTTCTCCACACTTGGCGAGCTAGAACGGTTGAAGGGAATCGAACACATAAAACTCAACACCATTACTATTTTGTATTGAAAAATTATATAAAGAATTATCATTTGATATATCGTGAATAAAAAATAATTTTATAAGTAGTGTTTAAATAATATCAAATGTTCTTAAAAATATAAAAAAGAATAATAAATAGACTACTTGTTGTCAACATCTAAATGCCCCTTGTAAAACTATTTATTTACCAACATTATACCAAATAATAATCCATAAAACTAATATAAACTAATGTAATGTAATCTGCTAGCCAGCGATGGAAAATAAAATTTCCAATTACATGTGATGAATATTTATATAATGGTTGTGTATTTTATTGTTTTATAATTATTATCACAAATGAATAATTATTTGGTATATTGTTAGTATTATTTTCTACAAACAAGAATAAAATAATTGACAAGTGATGTCATGATAAATTAAAAAAATTTAATAATCCTTTATATAAAGGACTTCACTCGCCAATTATTTTATTCTTGTTTGTAGAAAAAATACTAACAATATATCAAATAATTATTTATTTTTAATAATAAGATTTAGATTAAGTTTTAATGGTTTTTTGGTTGTTGTTTTGATTTTTTAAGACTTTGCCTTGACTAATTTAAATCAGTCGCATCGCATATCTAATTTTAATAAGCAAGTCTCTCAACGAGAAATTATATATATATGACCTCAAATTCAAGACTTAAGCGATATCGATATCAAACTAATTATTTTTTTAACATAAACTACTTATTATTTAGGTTAAATTGGCCAGATATTCCCTTTTGAATTTTTTTTAGACAAATACCCCCTCATAACAATATTTAGAAAAATACTCTCATTCGGGCCACGTAAGATTAACTCGCGTTCTACAGGATGCGATTTCAGAACTCGCACCTCATAGGGTGCGACTCAGGCCGATGTGGATTATATTATCCGGTATTAATGTTTTTTTAAAATAATCGCGAGAATTTCAAACGAATCGGCGTGACTTTATTGTGGTATATGCGAAAGTTGTGTTATGTAGAATGCGAGTTTGGCCTAATCCTGTTGTTTAAACAAAGTTCGATATGCTTGTTTATGGTTAATTTGTATGGTCTTGGGGGATAATTTTCATGGTTTTGATCTTTTACCTCATAATAGTGATGCATCTCTTGAAAATGGTGTAAAAATCGGACACGAGAAATCACATATGTATAAATTAAATTACATAAAAGAATATAAAAACACGTATGTATAAATTACAATATATAATATAATAAAAAACTAAACTAAACTAGATAAAACTTACATTTCTACGATGATAATCAAACACGTGTTTGTGATCCAACCTTATCGATCTCGCCATTATATCGGACACGAGAAATCAATCGGGAAATTGAAAGAAAGTAGATTTGAGAGAAAGTGAATTATTTGGTGTGGGGTAAAAGGGGAGAGTGAGGACCAATTTATAGTGAAAATCGCACCGGTTGGGGTGCGAATATTGAAGGGAAACTGCATCCTGCAGGATGCGAGTTCCATAAATCACATCCTGCAGGACGCGAGTTCCATAAATCGCATCTTGCAAGACGCGAGTTCCGTAAATCGCACCCTATAGAACACGACTTTCTTGTAATCTTAACGCGGTAAATAAATTTTCAACCGTTGCAATTTATTACCGCGGAAATCGCAGCCCACAAAACGCGACTTCAGTTTATCGCGACGAGTCGTTTAAAATTTTCGTAAAAAGTCACGTCCTATAGATCACGATTTTGTTTTATTTTTTAAAAATAAATAAATACATAATAATATAATCCACATCGGACTTTGTTTTATTTGTTGACATGTTATTCTTAGGGGATATTTAGAAGGAAAAAATCTTAAAGGGAATATATCGCGAAATTCCCCAATTCCTTGGAGCTTAATACATTTTAATTGTTTTTTATGTCATATCACCTTAATACATTTTAATTGTTTTTGATGTCATGTTGATATGCTATTATATTTATAGGCACCCGTGTGACTGAAGGCTATGACCCCGACAATTAAGAAAAGTAAAGTATAAAAAGATACTCGTCGTATTGTAATCTTGTTTACAAGGCAACATCTGTCCCTACTTATCAGAACAGACGATTATTATCACCCCAATAAATCAGGCAAAGATAGCTATTGGTCCAATAGAGCGGATGAGTAATACTCCACGAGCAGCCCAAAATTAGGTACGAAAAAGTTGAGGCAGCAAACGGGTTCGAGTTATTTCAGTTCAAGTTATTTTGAGTTTTATTACATTTGATTTAACTTCGATTCAGATTTGGTTCAGACGTTCGATTTTATTTCAGGATTATGTTGATTTTAGTTTGGGTATCGGATCGGGTAGTGTAAAACCATTATATGATTTTGATGAAACAAATAATCTAAAGACTAAATTGCAAAGTAAATAAAATTTTAAGTGCTCAAAAGACTCACATTTGACAAGTAAAATTTATACTTAAAATGTTTTGAAGTCAAAACTTAAACCTCATAAATTTTTTTAAGTGTTTCAAAGATATAATACTCAAAATTGCCCAAGCGTTTCGAAACACCCTCAAAGTGTTTCGATACGATTTGCCACTAGAAACGTTCGTTTCCATACGGACTAATCTGTTTAGAGACAAAGGTTTCCAAACAGGCTTGCTCGTTTTGATATAGCCTTCATCTGGGCTTTTGATTTTTAAGTGTTGTTTTGAAACGACTCATACCCGTTTCGATTAGGGGTTAAGTATTTTCAAAATTGAGCATTAAATAAACTAGTTGTTACTAGTTAGAATCGAACTTTTGAAAAATTGGTTAAGTGTTTTGATACGTTCCTTTGTTGTTTCGAAACACCAATTTACAGTTTTAAAACGTTTCGATACAACCTATAGCCGTTTCAATACAGTCCCCTTTTTACACTTAAAGGCATTTTATAGTTTCAAAATGTTTTGATACAGCCTATAGTCGTTTCGATACGAGTCCCTTTTACACACAACGACTCTTTATTTTTTGGGTGTCCATTTTGATACAGGGCCTCGTTTTTCGATACGGGTAGTTGCAGAACATTATTTATGGAGGGAAGAGAGAGCCCCAACAGCTCTATTGATGATCTCAACCACCCAAACGGTTAGAAATCAATGAGATGGTATAAAAATAAGTCTCCAAAACTACAACAACAACTATTGAACCTTCAAGCATCATTCAAGCAATTATTCCAAACCATTGAGCTTATAGAGTCAAATTTGTGTACCCAACTTGTAAAATTCTTCATTGTTTATCTTTCTTTCAAGTTTGGGGAGTGTTAGTTTGTAATTGGGCAATTAATTAGTCTATTGAGAGATACACTTTAGATTGCCTTTCTTTCTTTGTAATTATGAGTGAATTTGATTAAGCTTTGGGTAGAAAGCTTAATCGGTTTGTAAGGTTTCCTCCTAATCCAACAAAAGAGAAAGAATCAATTAGTGGATTAGTTGAAAATCCTTAGTAGGGGCTAAGGTAGTGAATGTAGAGCTTGTTAGAAGCTTGAACCACTCTTAATTGTCGTGTCTCATCTTTTTACTTATTCCTTTCATCCCTTTAAATTTTTAATTGACAATTCACCCCATCTTGGCCATTTTAAACTGTGTGATCAACTCAACAATTGGTATCAGAGCCACACTCATTGGAAGAATTACAACCCTTTTGAGTCGATTCTTGGAGAGTTCGATCAACAACAACTAGAAGCAATGACATCTACCTCCGGCAACAACTACGAGTCACAATCTATCACGAAGCCTTCTTACTTCAATGGGGATAACTATCCCTATTGAAAGAATAAGATGAAGCTCTTCATCAAATCTAATGATTATCTCATATGTGATGTTGTGGAGGATGACCCAACCATTCATTTGAAAAGAACCGATGAAGGAAGACTCGTTCCAAAGTCCAAGCACGAAATGACCGATGAAGAACGAAAGAAGCTTCAATTCAATGACAAAGCTCTACACATGATCTTTTGTGCTTTTGGACCGGATATGTACTCGAAGATGTCTTCGTGTACAAGTGCTAAGGAGATGTGGGACAAGCTAGAGACCACATATGAAGGAACCAATGATGTCACGTAGACCAAGATTAGGATCCTTAACTATAGCTACGAGAGTTTCAAGATGGAGCCTGAGGAAAGCGTCACTCAAATGTTCGATCGCTTCTTGGTCATCGTCAATGATACCAAGGGCTTTGGTGAGACCAATTTCAGAAGACAAGCTAGTTCAGAAGCTCCTCTATTCTCTCTCGGATTCATGGGAAGGAAAATGAATCGCAATCATCAAGGCCAAGAACTTGAAGACACTAAAGCTCGATGAGTTGGTGGGATCTCTCCTCACTCCTGAGATCATGAAGAAAGGAAGAGAAGAAGAAAAGAAGAGAGAAGAGTAGAGAAGAAGAATGTAGAGGAGAAGAAGCAAGGAACTGCTCTCAAAGCTTCACATGAAGAGAGTGATTCTAGCTTAGATGAGGAGGAAGAAGAATTGGCTATGATAGCCAAGAAATTCGCTCGATTCATGAAGTCCAATCGGGGAAGAAAGTTTCATAGAAGAGGAGACTTCAAGAACAAGAACAAAGAGAAAGAGAAGGACCAACTCATATGCTATGAGTGCAAGAAGCTGGGGTATATTCGATCCGAGTGTCTTCAACTCAAAAGGAAGAGCTTCAGGAAGAAGAAGAAGCTCAAGGCAAACGTTGTTACTTGGAGTGATGAAGAGTCATCCAAAGAGAAGCAAGAAGTTGCCAACCTTTGTCTCATTGCTTTTGAAGAGGATACAAAGATAACCTCTAACTCATCTACTTTAGATTTCACGTTTGATGAACTTCATGGTGCCTATGACGAGTTACAAGAGGTGTATGATGAGTTGGTTAAGAAATACAAAAAATTGGTTTTGAAAAACAAACAAATGATTTCGATTTTAAGAGCTCAAAACAAATCACTTTCCAAGACCAACTCAGAACTTGAAAAGAAGGTTTTTCTTTTACAAAATTCTTCGAATGAATTTGAAAAGAAATCCATTGATTTGAATAACCTTCTTGAAAAATACCATGTTTATCACAATGAGGAGATGGATAAACTAAAAGCTTCTCTTAACACTATTAGGAAAAATAGTTTTGGAAAAGGAAATTCTTCAAAAACCTAATATGTAAATAGAAATTTTAATAACTACAAACAAAGAAGCTCTCATAGGCACCCAAGAGGTAAAAGAGTTAGGAGTATGTGGGTTCCTAAGGAACTTGCAATTTCTAACAATATTGATGCTATTTCTTATTGGATTCCTAAGGGAACCAAGTATTTGGGAGCTAACTCACATGGACCCAAAATTATTTGGGTACAAAAAATCAAGAACTAATCTTTGTTTGTAGGAGGGCATTGCTACAAGGTCAAAGCTTCAAGTCAAAACACATGGTACCTTGATAGTGGATGCTCAAGACACATGACTGGTGACAAGGGTAGATTCTTGGATCTAAAGCCTAAAAGTGGTGGAGTGGTGAATTTCGGTGACAACCCCAAAGGCCATATTGAAGGAATAGGCTCCATTGGTAACCACTCTTCAATCTTAATTGAAAATGTTCTTTATGTCAACGGTCTAAAACATAATTTGTTTAGCATTAATCAGTTTTGTGATAAAAAATTTAATATTCTTTTTGATGTTAATGGTTACAAGATAATGAACATTGAAACTAATAGGAATATGCTCATAGGTCATCACATATGCAATATATATGGTGCATTTAGATGACATAAACATTTCAAATGCATGTTTTGTAGCTAAAAATGAACATGATGCATGGTTATGGCATAGAAAACTAGGACATGCTAGCATGAGTGTCTTAGAGAAATTGGTTTCTCAAGATCTAGTTAGAGGTTTACCTAAGATAAAATTTGTGATGCATGTACCAAGGGTAAACATAAACGAACCTCATTTAAACCTATTAATGATGTTTCAACTAGTAGAGTATTACAATTGATCCATATGGATCTCTTTGGACCAATTAGGACAATTAGCTCGGGTGGAAAATCATATGCTTTTGTGCTTGTTGACGATTTCTCTAGATACAGTTGAGTTCTCTTTTTAAGTACTAAAGATGAGACTTTAGAAAAATTCATCACATTTTCAAAAATCACTCAAAATGACATTGGTCAAAATATTTCTCATATTAAAAGTGACCATGGAACTGAATTTCAAAATCTAGGTTTTGATGATTTTTGTAATGAAAATGGTATAAGCCATAATTTTTCCGCACCTCGCACTCCTCAACAAAATGGGGTAGTTGAGAGGAAAAATTGAACTTTAGAAGAAATGGCTAGAACCGTGCTAAGTATATTTAGGCGGAAGCCACAAACACTTTTTGCTATATTATTAATAGAGTAATGATTATGCCACTTTTAAAAAAAATCCCTGTGAGAATTTAAAATCTAAAAGGCCTAACATTAGTTATTTTCATCCTTTTGGATGTAAGTTTTTTTGTTTTAAATAATAGAAAAGATAATTTGGGTAAATTTGATGCAAAAAATTATGAAGCTATTTTCTTAGGATATTCTTCAAACTCTAAAGCTTATCGAGTCTTTAACAAAAGAACCTTAGTTGTAGAAGAGTTAATTCATGTGGTTTTTTATGATAACCTCCTTCCGAGGAAAGATTCTTGTGATGACAATGATGTAGGAATCATTAAAGCTAATGATGGTGGGCAATCATCAAAGTTGGATGAGGTTCCAACCAAAGAGAAAGAAGCATAAGATCCTCCCATAAAAGCCTTGAAGGACATGAATCTTGGCGAAAAGGAAGTGAGCTACCCAAGGGAACTCAATTATGTCAAAGATGGTGAAATCTTGGGTGATCCATCTAAGGGGGTAACCACTATATCCTCTCTTGAACTTATGAATAATATTGTATTCATCTCATGCATAAAGCATAAAAATATCAAAGAAGCATTAAATGATGAATTTTGGATATTGGTTATGCAAGAGGAATTGAATCAATTTGAGAGGAGTAATGTTTGGACATTAGTTGATAGGCCTAGTAATAAGTCTACTATAGGAACTAAATGAGTTTTTAGAAACAAACTAGATGAGAGTGGTAACATAGTGAGAAACAAGGCTAGGCTTGTTGCTGAAGGTTACACTCAAGAAGAGGGAATTGTGTTGAGTTTTTAGGGGCTCGATTCGATCAACCAATGTTGCTCACCAAGTGGTGGAGAGATGGATTTTTGGGTGGAAGGGTTGTGGAAGCTAAAATAAAGATTGACACGATGATTTATAGTGGTTTAACCTTCTAACCAAGGTCTACATCCACTATCTTAGCTCCCCACTAAGGATTTCTCAATCAATCCACTATTGATTCGTCCCCTTTTCAAGGTTTAGGAGGAAACCCTTACAACCAATCAAGCTTTCTACCCAAAGCCTTGATTGAAACCCTCTTTACAAAGAGATAAACAAAGCAAACTTAAAACCCTCTAATAGGTGTTTGTTTGCACAATTAAGCACTCACCCAAAACCTAAAACACTTGAGCAAATTTGACAATTTTGGCTCACTAGTGTTTGTCTATACAAGAATTGACAATTTAAGCACTAAGACACCTTTTGATCATTTGATGTTTGATAATATGAGGATTAGCCTTCTCTTGATGCTTGGAGGTCCATTTTATACTCCCAATTGAGTTTGTAGCCGTTACTAGCCGTTGGGGATGATTTGGAGCCGTTGAGGACTTTATTTCCCTTCATAAATGTTGTTCTGCAGCTATCCGTATCGATACGCTTGGATCCGTATCGGTACGGCCTTCATCAGAAACTAGCCGTTGGGCTCTTTCCAGCTTGGGCGTATCGATACGCTTGAGGATGTATCGGTACGGGTTCACATTTAAATGGCGTTGGGAAATAGTCGTTGGGGTAGTTGAAATGGGATCGGTACACTTACCTAGCGTATCGATACGATCCCGATACGTATCGATACGACAAAGGCATGTATCGATACGGGTTTTGACAGTGGCCAAACTGGGGCAAAAAGGTATCGGTACGGGGGTTTACCGTATCGATACGGGTACTATGAAAACATAAGTTTGACTATTAAAAACATGAAAAATCTTTGCCAAAAACCTCTTAAAATACCTCAAACATAAATTCAAGTTGTTTGGACTTAAAAACAAGTTCTAAATTCTTTTCAAATTAGTCCTAAACATTTTTCAATTATTATATCAAAACACTAGTTCTACAATCTCCCCCTTTTTGATATAATAAAACTCACTTGAAAAATTGTTTGGGATTCTCCCCCTTTAACTTTAAAAATGTGAATAAGAGATTAACAATTTTTAATTCAAATAAAGTTCCCCCTTATTCATTTGAAAAATCAATTTTTCAAACCATTTCTCCCCCTTTTTATTATATCAAAAAGAATTTAAAACATTAAGTTCAAAATAACAATAGAGGTAAAAACTTTGACAAAAATAAGAATTTGGTTTTAAAATGGCTCCCCCTTTCTCAAAGCATCATTAAAAATGTTAGTCCAACATTTATGATCATCTAGTTGAATAAACTATAAATAAAACAAGTAAATGCAAAAACAACTAGAATTTTTACCAACACTTGAACCCAAGGGAGGATGTGAAGCCTTCCTTCTTCAAGTGCTCTTCCTTGAGTATGGAGCTCCCCCTTAATGTTTGACTTGTTGAACATCTCCATCACACCTAGCAATAGACAATCAAGTGATTTTTGGTATCCAAATTGCTTTGGATCCATGAACGTTAGTATCACAAATTTTAGTCCCCTTTGGAATGCATTTTTCAATGTCATCCTTTTTAATTGAAGTGTTAAGTCCTTTTGGGACCCAAACACTTCTAAAACATTTTCCTTTAATAAATCTAGGGGCACTAGATTGTCTAACATAGAAATTTGATTTTCCAAAATTGTTTTTCTTTTCTAGTTCTTTGGAAATCAAATCTTTTTCTTCTTTAACATTTTGAAGCAATTTTTGTAAATCAAAACATTTTAATTCAAACTCTTCAAGTTTTGCTTCAAGTTCAAGTTTGGTTTTAGAAAGCAAATCATTTTGAATTTTTAACTTTGAAATCAACTTATTGTTTTTCAAAATGTGGCTTTTAAAATCTAAAACCAAATCATCGTAGGCATCTTGTAATTCATCAAAAGAATAAGAACATGAAGTAGATGAATTAGAAGTTACCCTTGAATCTTCTTCGATGGCCATAAGGCAAAGGTTGGCTTGTTCATCATCGGTGGAGTCATCATCACTCCAAGTAGCCACATGTGCCTTCTTCTTATGGCTTGAAGTGCTCGCCCTCTCCTTTCTTTTAGGTTCTCGTTCAAGCTCTCTCAAGGCTTTCTTCATGAACGGGGCACACTTCTTGAAGAGATGAACTATCTCTTCAACTTCATCCTCCTCTTCACTTGAGTAGACATGATGGCAAGTGGAGGATTTGAGAGCCATGGCACTTGCATTGATGCCTAGCCCTTTGATTTTATTCTCTCCCATAGCTCTAATTTCTTCCCTCTTCTTCTCATCCTCTTTGTTCTTCTTCATGATTTGATGAGTAAGGAGTGACCCCATGAGTTCATCAAGCTTCAAGGCCTTTAAATTTTTGTCTTCGATGATGGCGGTCCTCTTTGAGTCCCAAGATTCGGGAAGAGAGTAGATGAGCTTCCGAACAAGCTTTTCCTCCGGGATGGCTTCTCCATAGCCTTTGAGACCATTGGTGATTGCGGAGAACCTATCAAACATCTTCTCGATGTTCCCTTTCGGATCCATTTTGAAGTTCTCATACTCTAAGGTTAGGAGCCCAATCTTGGTCTCCTTGACTTCATTTGTTCCCTCGTATGTGACTTCAAGCTTGTCCCATACCTCCTTGGCACTCTCACAAGAAGACATCTTCTCATAGATGGATGGACCAAATGCACAAAATAGAACGTGCAAGGCTTTGCAATTTAGCTTCATCTTCTTGCGATCGTCGGCACTCCACTCCACTTTACTTCTTTGAGGCACAAACGGACCATCTTCAACTATATCCCATAGCTTGTAATCTCTTGACTTCAAGAAGAATTTCATCTTTGTCTTCCAATGGGCATAGTGGTCTCCGTCGAAGAAAGGCGGTTTGTCGGTTGATTGTGCCATTGAGCCGGTTGGTGAAATGTTGATCGAGCTTGCCGGATCTTCTTAATAGAATGTGAATCCCCTTCGATTGAGCCAAGCTCTTATACCAATTTTTGAGTTTTTATAGGCTCGATTCGATCAACCAATGTTGCTCACCAAGTGGTGGAGAGATGGATTTTTGGGTGGAAGGGTTGTGGAAGCTAAAATAAAGATTGACACAATGATTTATAGTGGTTCAACCTTCTAACCAAGGTCTACATCCACTACCTTAGCTCCCCACTAAGGATTTCTCAATCAATCCACTATTGATTCGTCCCCTTTTCAAGGTTTAGGAGGAAACCCTTACAACCAATCAAGCTTTCTACCCAAAGCCTTGATTGAAACCCTCTTTACAAAGAGATAAACAAAGCAAACTTAAAACCCTCTAATAGGTGTTTGTTTTCACAATTAAGCACTCACCCAAAACCTAAAACACTTGAGCAAATTTGACAATTTTGGCTCACTAGTGTTTGTCTATACAAGAATTGACAATTTAAGCACTAAGACACTTTTTGATCATTTGATGTTTGACAATATGAGCATTAGCCTTCTCTTGATGCTTGGAGGTCCCTTTTATACTCCCAATTGAGTTTGTAGCCGTTACTAGCCGTTGGGGATGATTTCGAGCCGTTGAGGACTTTATTTCCCTTCATAAATGCTGTTCTGTAGCTATTCGTATCGATACGCTTGGATCCGTATCGGTACGACCTTCATCAGAAACTAGCCGTTGGGCTCTTGCCAGCCTGGGCGTATCGATACGCTTGAGGACGTATCGGTACGGGTTCACATTTAAATGGCCGTTGGGAAATAGCCGTTGGGGTAGTTGAAATGGGATCGGTACGCTTACCTGACGTATCGATACGATCCCGATCCGTATCGATACGGCAAAGGCCTGTATCGATACGGGTTTTGACAGTGGCCAAACTGGGGCAAAAAGGTATCGGTACGGGGGTTTACCGTATCGATACGGGTACTCTGAAAATATAAGTTTGGCTATTAAAAACATGAAAAATCTTTTCCAAAAACCTCTTAAAATACCTCAAACATAAATTCAAGTTGTTTGGACTTGAAAACAAGTTCTAAATTCTTTTCAAATTAGTCCAAAACATTTTTCAATTATTATATCAAAACACTAGTTCTACAAATTGATTTTGATGAGACCTACGAACTCGTAGCTAAAATGGAAGCAATTAGGATGCTTCTTGCATTTTCATGATTTAATGAATTCAAGCTTTTTCAAATGGATGTCAAGAGTGCATTTTTAAATGGTTTTATAAATGATGAAGTGTATGTAGAACAGCCACCAAGTTTGGAATATCCAAATTTTCCAAACCATGTTTTTAAACTAACAAAAGCTTTATATGGTTTGAAACAGGCTCCTAGAGCTTGGTATGAAAGACTTTCAAACTTTTTAGTTGAAAAAGGTTTGATTAAAAGAAATGGCAATGACATATTAGTAGTTCAAATTTACGTTGATGACATTATATTCAGTTCTACTAATGAGTTTTATTGTCAAGAATTTTCTAAGCTAATGCAAGGTGAATTTGAGATGAGTATGATGGGGAGCTCTCATTCTTCTTGGGACTCCAAATCAAGCAAATGAAGGATGTCATCTTCATCAATCAAGCTAAATACATCAAGGATATACTCAAGAAGTTTGGCTTGGAGAATGTGAAACCTCAAGTCACTCCTATGAGCTCATCAATTAAGCTTGAAAAGGATGAAGGAGGTAAGTGTGTTGATTCTAAGCTTTATCGTTCCATGATTGGATCTTTGCTTTACCTTACTGCTAGTAGACCCGATATTATGTTTAGCGTTTGCTTGTGTGCTAGGTTTCAAGCTAGTCCTAGAGAATCTCACCTTATAGCCATGAAAAGAATCTTAGATACCTTAGAGATACACCTTGTTTAGGTCTTTGGTATCCTAGAGACTCTTCCTTTGATCTTCATGCCTTCTCCGATGCAAATTATGGGGGGTGTAAAGTAGATAGAAAAAGTACCTTCGGGACATGTCAATTCCTAGGTAGTATGTTCATATCTTGGTTCTCTAAGAAACAAAATATTGTAGCCTTATCTACCACCGAAGCAGAATACATATCGGTCATGAGTTGTTGTGCTCAAGTCCTTTGGATGAACCAACAACTCTAGAACGAAACACATAGGAATAAGACATCATTTCATTAGAGATCATGTCTTAAAGAAATATGTAGTTTTAGAGTATGTTGACACCTTAAACCAATTAGTGGATATCTTTACCAAACTTCTAGACAAAGAGCGTTTTTGGACTCTTACGAGGGAGTTGGGTCTAACTAGCCTATCTTGACTTTTTAGAGCCCTTAAGTGTAAAAATTTGCTTGAATTTTGAATAATGATCATGCTTATGTGATTTTGCTTCTTAATGCATCTATGCTTGTTTCTAGGGGGAGTATGCATCAGTTTTAGTCTTTATATCTTGCTCATCTACCATTCACATACATTTAGGGTCGTTCAAAGTGGGTTTTTTGACATATTTTTGTCCAAAATACATTTTCTGGCAAAGGTGTATCGAAACAGGTACATCTATTTCGATACGGGCTCGATCTAAGTTGATTATAGTAATGAATCGTATCGAAATGAGCTCGTTGCGTTTCGATACGGGTTCGCGATGTTGTTCCAAAATAGGGTCAACCTGTATTGAAACAAATCTCATATCGAAACGACTCGAAAGTGTTTCGAGACCCCCGTTCCAATACGCCAAGTGGTGTATCGATACGCGTCCATGCATATTGCTTTAAATAGCCTTAAATGAGCATCAAACTTTAATTAAAACACCAACTCTCTTTTTCTCTCAAATCCTAACCGAAAACCTTTATATAAACTCCTCAAATCCCTTGATTTTCACATCAAAACCTAAATTTTTTAAGGGTTTTCAATCTACACATCAAGGCTAAAGCTTTGCAAGCAATTTGGTGCATTAATCATCCCTCATTCATTCATTATCCTATATCAAGGTATAAACCCCTTTTCTTTTCTTTTAAATTTTCGTTTAATATTATTGGTTATTTTTAATTAATTTTTGTATAAAACATATACATATAGTATGGGTTTTCAAGTTTTTGCAAAAGAAAAATCTTCAGAATTCGAACTTTTTTATTCGAATATAAAATTATACTGTATATTTTTAAAATCTATTTTTCGAAATTATTTTTACCAAAATTTTATTTTATGTTTATATATGTTTTTAAACTATATTGTATAGATTTTTATATAACTTGACTATTGGATTGCCTATTGGATTGAATTTAGTTGACTTACGTATACATGTGTTTTTGTGTCTTGATTTATTTCCAGATTTCGAAAATAGGTTCTAGGAATAGAGTACGAATCGATGAGGCTTATGGAAGTTCTAACATCGATGACGATTCTTCTCGTCCCAACCTCACTCTACTCTATTAAAAGAGTCTTTGAACCAAAGACGCCCATACCAACTTCAAGTTCTTTCAAGATCATGCACTCTATCATGAGTGTATTTTCTCTATACCCTTTTTGGATTATAAACGTTTTCAATTTTGCTATCTCACTTTATTGAGGCATTGGAATTTCCTACCCTTTTTTAGCATAGTTGGTACTTTGTATCATAACATGGTTCTTCTCTTATATGACAATGTTCGGTGTATCTCCAATGCTGATCACTCTTAAGTGATAGTCATTGAATCCTTCCTCACGGGTAAGAAGTTTTGGGTTGATCCACAAACCTTAGTCAATGTCTTTGGATTTGAAGATGAGGGCATTTCGGATGAGAACTCGTTGGGACATACTCTCGGTGGCTCTGTCACGGTCCTTGATGGTCATGATTGCATCCTTCATCTTATAGTCTTGTGGTGATTTCTTCCTTCTGGAGGAAAATTCTTCTATATTCGACAAGTTGATGATTTTTGGATTCGTTGCTTTCGTGGGGAACGTCGACCAAATCTATGCCAAATTATGTTTGCAGAGATGCTGCATCTTGTTCAAAACCGCAACTCGGATCTTGTCACTTCCTTCACTTATGGCACCGCCTTGAGTTACTTGTTCTCAAAGTTGGGGATCGATTGCTCTCTTTACTTTCCGGAATCTCTCAAGGATCCCATCGATGAGCGCACACTTCTCCGTTGCAAATTTCATTTCATTGATGGAGAGTGGATTCGTGTCGAGCATCCTCCTCAAGTTGCGGCCCCCGAACCTCAACCTCAAGTTGCTCCAGCAACAACGAAGCCCTCATGACTTTCCTTACCAAGCAATTCAATGGCTTGCGAACCCACATGGACTCTGGTTTTGCCACTCTTGACATACGTCTCACTTCCGTGGGGAGACGTATCTAAAGTGTTGATAATCAACTCACTCCGGTTGAAACTCAACAAGCCTCAATAGACATGTCTTTTACCGGCTTCTATGGTGAGTGGAGACAGTTTCGAAGGAGCACCGCCAATGATGAAGATGAAAATGACGATGAGCCTTAGATCTTTGCATTCTGTTGCATATCATCTAGTTTAGGATTTCCCTATTTAGGCACCTATCTATGTTTTTGCTTTAAGATCTATGCTTTGATCTATTGTTTTTAAGTATTAAGTTTGGATATTATGTTTGGATATTGTAGAACTATTTTACTTTGGTTTATTATGCTTAATGAAATTATGTTGCTTTAATTATGCTTTGTCTTGTGCTATATTGCTTTATCTCATGATTATATTCTCTCATTGATTTTGATCTAACAAAAAGAGGAGAAGGGTTAAGCTAAAATTTTCAAGATCTTTTTCAAAACCTAGCTTCAATTTAGGGAGAGTTTACTTAAAAATATATTTTGGTTTTGTTATATCAAAAAGGGGAGATTGTAAAACCAATATTTGATTTTGATATAACGAATAATATAAGGACTAAATTGCAAAGTAAAAAAAATTTAAGTACCCAAAAGACTCACATTTGACAAGTAAAATTTATACTTAAAATGTTTTGAAGTCAAAACTTAAACCCCATAAAATTTTTTAAGTGTTTCAAAGCTAAAATACTCAAAATTGCCCAGGCGTTTCGAAACACCCCCAAAGTGTTTTGATACGTTTTGTCACTGGAAACATCCATTTCGATACGGACTAATATATTTCGAGACAAAGGTTTCGAAACATGCTTGCTTGTTTCGATACAACCTTCATCTGGGCTTTTAATTTTTAAGTGTTGTTTCGAAATGGCTCATACCCGTTTCGATACAGGGGTTAAGTATTTTCAAAATCGAGCATTAAATAAACTAGCCTTTACTTGTCAGAACCGAACTTTTGAAAAATTGGTTAAGTGTTTCGATAGGCCCCTTTGTTGTTTCAGAACACCAATTTACAATTTCAAAACGTTTCGATACCGCTTATAGTCGTTTTGATACAGTCCCCTTTTTACACTTAATGGCATTTTACAGTTTCAAACTATTTCGATACAGCATATAGCCATTTTGATACGAGTCATTTTTACACACAATAGCTCTTTTTTTGGGTGTCCGTTTCGATATAGGGCCTTGTGTTTCGATACGAGTAGTTGCAGGACAATATTTATAGAGGGAAGAGAGAGCCCTAACGGCTCTATTGATGATCTCAACCACCCAAACAGCTAGAAATCAATGAGATTGTATAAAAACAAGTCTCCAAAGCTACAACAACTATTGAACCTTCAAGCAACATCCAAGCAATTATTCCAAACCCTTGAGCTTATAAAGTCAAATTTGTGTACCCAACTTGTAAAATTCTTCATTTCTTATCTTTCTTTCAAGTTCGGGGAGTGTTTGTTTGTAATTGGGCAATTAATTAGTCTATTGAGAGATACACTTTAGATTGCCTTTCTTTCTTTGTAATTGTGAGTGAATTTGATTAAGCTTTAGGTAGAAAGCTTAATCGGTTTGTAAGGTTTCCTCCTAATCCGAGAAAAGGGGAGGAATCAATTTGTGGATTAGTTGAAAATCCTTAGTAGGAGCTAAGGTAGTGGATGTAGAGCTTGTTAGAAGCTTGAACCACTCTAAATTGTCTTGTCTCATCTTTTTACTTATTCCTTTCCTCCCTTTAAATTTTTAATTGCCAATTCACCCCTCTTGACCATTTGCAATTACGTGATCAACTCAATAGTTAGGTTGATTTTCAGTTCGGTTAGTGTCGAGTCGATTATTTTCGGGTCGGTTGATTTCAACTCGGGTCAATATTAGGTTATAGGAGATCGATCGATTTCAGTCAAATTTTAAGGTCGAATTAAGTTTTTACACCCTACATATCGGCAATTTTGGGTGAAAAACCCCTTTTAAAATATTATTTTTAATAATGGCTCCCAAAAACATTTATTTGGCAAAATGACCCCCTTTCTTGCCAGGTCGGCAGACCTCGCGTTTTGTAGAACGCGAGGTACGATATCGCGTTGTACAGGAAGCGAGGTCTGTCGACGTGGCGTTCCAGTCCGTTTTAACGGTTTAACAGTACCTCGCGTTCTGTAGAACGCGAGGTCTCCGAGAAATTGAAAAGGCGGCTGGAATATATCGGACGGACCTCGCGTTCTGTAGGACGCGAGGTCTGCCCGCAGCCTAAACCGCAAGCAAAAACATGCTTAAGTAGGCCTGTTCGAACCCAATTTCGAGCGTGTAAATGGTATATTTTTAGCGATCATCGAGTTTGGAGTCGTAGTACTGAAAATTGTCTATCGTATGACACGAACATGATTAATTTCCGTCCATTCTACAATGGTTTAAAATGGCTTCGAAAACCCTATGCTAGCATACTTTTTTCGATTGAAGTTGTATTTCAACTAATGTCGATTTTCTGTTTTTTAATCCTATTAAATTTATTAAAAACAAAAATTAAATAAATATTATAAAGTTTAATTATAATATGCAAACAAAATTATAATTCATAAATAAAATTAGAATATGACATTATAAAATTTTAAAGTGTTTTACATAAATATTAAAAACATAAATAGAAAACAACAAAAAAAACTAAAAATGCCTATGTCCACCGGTTCCGCAGTCGGGTGGATGACGCTCACGATCCGGATACCTCCTCTGTCCATCGTGTGGTGGTCCCTGGTCCCTATCATCCTGACCATCGTGCGCGATCTGCGGATCTGTGCTGGGCCTAGGCGGGGAGTAAAACAAACTACCCATCGGCGTATTCTCCACCATATGAAACTCATACTGAGGTGGATAATCGATAAGTAGAAGGTCAGTCGTGGGCGTCTGGGGGCGTTAGGCATCAGTGGAGCCGAACTGGGGTGGAGGCATCGTCTGCTGGAAAGTCGATGGACCGCTATGCAATGGTGGTGCTGAAGATGATGCCCCTGGAGTGTCATATCGTGGTCTGGGACCGCGCTGCGTCGACTGCCTCTGGGTCTGGGACTGGCTCTGGGTCTGGCTCGCTCGCCCGCTCCCGCGTGGGCGGTTTTGGGGTCGCTGGGGAAGCCCGGCTTGCAGCTCCTCCGGAGTAAGGATATGTCGCATCCCATTGTCCCTATACCACTGGCCATAATTGAAAGTGACCGAAGGACCCCCTTCTATAATTGGTTGGAGAAAATGTGGGCGTCTGTGAAATCGTTGACCCCAAAGCGCTATCCAGACAGCGTGGTGCTCGGCCCAGTCAGTCTCCGTCTTCCCCTGACGCGTAAGATGGTGGAACTCGTCCATATTTTGCGGAGGGCGTGGAACATCTTGGACGTACCCGAACTGTCGGAGTACCCGATCCGCAGAATGCCACACGCAAACTTCGTAGTTCAGCAGCGGAACTACGGAAATCCAGAGGTCTCGCTGTCGCTGTTGCACAATATCTGCTGGAGTAATGCTGCGAATCTCCTCTGAATCGTAGGGCGTCCACACGAACTAAAAAGAATGAAAAAAGTTAGTAAAATTTCTATATGAAATATTATTGGAAAAAATAGTATGGAAAAAACCAAAATAATTGTTGAATTACATCATCCTCCGTCAAGCCATCGAATCTATATCTGTATGCTTTCTGGGAGTCCGGTAGGCCGACGTGGGATAGGTTGGCGGTCCACCTTTAAATAATGAAAAAGATCGTTAAATAAAATAATTTAATAAAAAAATATAGTAGATTATGTAGTACCTCCGTAAAAGCGGAAATGACAGAGGACTGGGAATCCGAAGCTGTGGTGCCAAAGTAGGGATCCGAAGCCAAACCCAAGCCTGCAGGAATAAACAGCATCCTCCCATCGATGCTTTGGAGGCGTCAACGTTTCTGCAGAGGTCTCTGATAAGAAACGCCAAGACAGCTGACCCCCAAGATTTTTGTCCAGACTCGGCTAAATCTGTGAGATGATGAAGCCACATAACGTGCACTTTGTTGCGAGTTTTGTCGGGCATTAATATCCCGCCAATAATGCGCAAGATGTGGGCTCGCGCATACCGCTGTGAAAATATAAATTAATAAAGGCATCCTAATTAAAAAAATTGTAAGTTCATCCTAAATAATAAAATTGTAAGTATCCTAAATATTTAATGTAGGCAACCTAAATATTTAATAAAGTATCCTAAATAATTATTGAATTCATCCTAAAAATTTATCCTACATATTTATAATTAATCCTAAATATTTACTAAAAAGATCCTAAATATTGTCCCTATTCATCATAAAAAATTCCCTAAACGCTAATGTGCAAATAAATAATTTTAATTTAATAATAAATTTAATAAAAGCATATTAAATTTAATAAAAAAATACCTCAAGTGTAACAGCATCTGCATCGGGGGGAGGGGTTCCAAAGTTTTCCTCCAAGTACGTTAGAGAAATTTTTCCTCCGTCCCACGCTCTATCAGGGGGCATCACCCCAATTTGTTCAGCAAATAGGAGTGGCCAATGTCCCATCGCCACACCAGTAATAACGCTGCCATCTATAGGCAACCCGAGAATGTAGGCAACATCCTGCAACGTAATTGTTGCCTCGCCAAATGGAAGATGGAATGTGTGCGTCTCGGGTCTCCACCGTTCTATCAGCGCGCTGATCAACGACGGTCTAACCTTCACCCCCCCTATATAGCGACCTATGTGCCCAAAACCAGCCCGCTCAAGCAATAGCCTAACAGCAGGAATGGGTGCGACGGTGATACGGTGAATGTAACATTGTAAGTTACGTTCGTATCCCTGAAAAAAAATAAAATAAAATAGTTAGTAAAAATAAAAGAATAAAATTTAATTAAGTAAATTTTTTTAGAAATTAATAGGGAAAAAAATAATACCTCTGGATTGCTGCGCCAATATTCACTGTAGTGACTCGCTCGGTTGCGTAGCAAGGGCTCCATGTGATCAAACGATATATAAAAATTGCACTCAAATTTTTGTGAAACTTCTATAGAAATCGCGTTCTGTGGAGGTTTTTAGGAAAAAAACCTCCAATTTATAGAGGACCTCGCGGCGCTTGGGAAGCGAGGTTAATGAACCTCGCGTTCTATAGAACGCGATATTCGTACCTCGCGTCCTATAGAACGCGAGGTTCACTGAAAAGGCACGTCAGTGATCAGACGCGTGAACTGAACGGTCAGAAAGGAACCTCGCGTTCTATATAACGCGAGGTTCTAAAGACATCGCGTTCTACAGAACGCGATGTCGTGGGGTTTTTTAAATTTGAGTTTTTAAAGCGGGAAACTCATTTAATATACAATAATAACAAAATTTATTTACAATAACAATAAAAATTAAAATTAAAATTAAAATAATAATAAACACTATTTTTTTTGCCTAACAGTAAACTCTAAATATAGATTCGAATGTTCATTAATTTACTTACTGTCAAACAAACTACTAAATACTAATCACATATTCGAATCATACCCACCTTTATACTCTAAAACTAAATAAAATTTATATATTCGAATTGTACTAACGAATAAAATCACTTACATTAAGGCGGCGATAATTACACGCGTGTCCTTCATCTAACCTCAACAAACCCGCCATTATCAACAATTAGATCGCGATATTTTGCAAAAATGAACATCGGGCTGTAAAAAATTTTGAGAGAATTTTCGGGTGAAATTTCTCTCAATCCCAACGGCGTTATATTTTCAGTAGTAACTAAAAATAACGACATAGCGCAATATTTTGGAAGTTAAATTAAAACAAAACTTCCAAAATATGCGCTATGTTGCCATTAGTAGCTTCAAGCGAAAACTGCGTACGTGAATACAGAAAAAAAATATATCTCGGTGCTCCTTGCCACTCCAAGAGTTTGCTATTTATAGAGGGTTTAGGGTTGACGTGGCAACCTCGCGTTCTGTAGGACGCGAGGTCACTCATACATCGCGTTTTACAGAACGCGAGGTCTATGTGTATATATATATATGCAGGGAGATGGATTTTTGTAAGCAGTTAAGTTTATTTGAATATGAGTACGTGTAATGCTGAGTTTTTTTCCGTTGCAATTTTTATGTCCGAAATATTGTTCCTTTATGATAGTTGGAGTTCACTTAAAGATTTGTGTTCATCGGGGGTACATACCTTAATATTTACCGACATATCACAATATTTTGGAGGTTGTATGCTGCAGTAGTGGCTTCAATGGCTGCTTCTGTAGCCGCCGTCGAGAGGATCCCCGGCTACAGTTTTGAAAAGAAAGGACTTTTACGAAGCGGGGGCGGATTCAGATCGACATTTTCAAATGCGGCGGGTGCCGATTACATTTGTTAATGTGAATCAAAGCTGCTACCATTTACTCATTTCAGATGTGGCGTGGCAGTCAACATTTACATCTGGATTTCGCTCTCTGCTTCTTTTAGTCGGGACCTCCGATCAAATTTGCCCGCCGGAGCTACTGAATTTATTGTTTCGAATTTTATAGATAATTTATGTAGTTGTCTCAATTTACTTATTAAAGAATACATGTTGAAAGTTTTGTAAAATGAAATTCGACTTAAATTTATTTATGTGGTGTTTTTCCTTTCCTATAAATACCCACGAATTCCACCATCATTTACTCATTCCAAATTCTCTCTAAACACCCAATCCTTGCTCAGCTTATGGCAAAATTTAAGGCAACATTTTATTTTCTCGATACTTATTTTGAGTCAACAATCACCGGGAAAATGTCACTGAAAGATTTAATACAGTTGACAACAATCGAGGTTAGTAAACACACCGACAAACAAATTGCGGCCATGGAATGTCGAATCCCATCACCGTCAGCTAATGAAACGCACTACGTTATGAAGCTTACGAACGAAACAGACGTTCGTAACATGTATGACCGGCTCAATGCCGTCGGAGCTAGAGACGTCGATTTCAATGCTAAGTTTGTCAACGCCGACGAAGGTAGTACGTCTGCACCCGTAGAACCTGCTCCGAACACTGAACACGCACCGTCTTCACCGGATGTTGATGCGGCTGTGGAGGAGCTGCAACTTTTTATGTACAGGCGTAGACAAAGAAAACAACAGATGATCGAAGAACTAAACCTAAGTTCAGACGTGTCCACTGACTACGATGATTCAGATTAACCATTAACTTATGAAATGATCTTCCAATTATGTTATATGACGTCTTATTTCATCCTTTATGAATGTTAAACGGACTTCAAATAATGTAAAATTACTAGTACTAAATTACATTATAGGCACCAGTATCAATTACAATACTACAATTGTCTAAAATTCTCGAACATGTTCTCAATTACAGAAACAAACAAATAGTGAATAGTACGCTTATTATAACTTCTGACGGAATGTCTGAAACAAAGTAACACTGAAGTGACCTCGCGTTGTATAGAACGCGATATCTATAGTACATCGCGTTCTATAGAACGCGAGGTATTAATATCGCGTTCTATAGAACGCGATGTACGGATATCGCGTTCTATAGAACGCGAGGTACTGGTGTTCCCTGCCTCCCATCAAATCTATCCCTTACTTGTCGAAAGTAAGGGGACTGCCTCCCAGGCACACACACGCCATTCCTGCCTCCCATCAAATCTATCCCTTACCTGCTTATCAGTTTTAGGTAATGGACAAGCAAAGTCTGTCAAATTTTGCCTATATATGAACCCTAACCATAAAACGAAAATATAAGTTTCAATTGGCAATCAATTCCTAAAATTTTCTAAGTATCAAAATTTCAAAAGTCTTTCAAAATATTCAAATGGCCGGACGAGGCGTTACTATGAAAGTTTACTACGATGGCCAGATATTCGAGGGTACTGAACAGGGGGTCCTTTTTTACTGCGAAGATCCGGTAACGATAAAGCTTCCGAGGAGATTATCGTTCAAGAAGTTGGTCAAGGAACTAGAGGCAAAAGTTCCTCATTTCAATAATTATCGTTTGTCCGACGTGAAGTATCGGCTGCCAATATCTATAGACCCTTTACGGTACATTGTATGCCAAGTGGCGGCAAATGCTGATGTGCAAATGATGATGGAAGCCCACTTCGAGTATTCAATCGGGGGGGCCCTCGAGCTGTATGTATCGTTCTCCGAGTCTCATCCAGTTGTCGACATACCAAGCTGGGGCCGGGTGAATTTCGACTTCGATCCGAATGCCAACGTTGATAGCCCGACCGCAGGTCTACGACGTGATTTTGGCCTACTCTGTCGAGACAACGAAGTTGGTGCATCGTCATCTGCTCCTCCAAGGCAGTCCTGCGTAGCTAGTCTCGGGTTCGACCTCAACCAACCCCCAAACGATGAATTTGATGCACCGACAAATGCATCGTACAGTCCATACGATCCATACAATCCATACAATCCTTATAGTTTTGGGGGGGAAGGAACGTCGGCTCCTTAGGTTACGCACGACCATGAAGCATCATATGGCCGGCACTCAATGTATGTCTCTGGCACCGACTACGGTCAACCATCTATGGGGAGACATTCTTCTTTTGGGGGTGAGGGAGCATCGTCTTCTTACGCTATGCACGACCATGATTCATCATATGGACGACACTCAACGTATGTCCCTAGCACGGAGTACGTTCAACCATCAATGGGAATACATTATTCTTATGGTGATCTTGATTTTGGTCTTGGAAATGAGGTTCCTGAGCGATCTCGTGAGAGGTCTCCCGCTCCTCGACCCCAATCGTCGCCTCAAAGGGTAGTGATTCCAGAAGCTCTACTATTCCAGCTCCCGGAGGATGCTGCTGACGAAGAACCGATTAGAGAACCCGGGCCAGACGGAGACGAGCTGGGGCCATTCTATCCGGAACCAGAAGACTTGACAGAGTTACCAGAAGACCCAGAAGACACTGCCGTTCCACCACCAGATTTGGACGAAGAACCGACTGCCACCAACTTTCCTATACACGCAAGACCAATTTCTATGTTCCAGCCACCATCCCACTTCACAACGGTTGATATGGATGCAATGGACGTCCCTGATTTTCCCCATGACGACACAATAGATGGCCGACTCCACCGTTCTGATGGTGAACTAAGAATTGGTATGGCATTCGCGAACAAGGAAATTGCGGTGGCGGCAGTTAAGCAGTACAACCTTCGTCATAATGTTGAGACGACGGTGAAGAAAACCCAAGCAAAATACTACAAGGCTCAGTGCGTCCAAAAGGATCAAGGCTGTAAATGGAAAATTCGTATATCAGACTTGAAGAGGGCAGGCAACCGTTGGAAAATAACAAAACTTGAGGGGCCCCATACATGCACCGTTGGTAGCCTCAACCAGGATCACAAGAACCTGGATGCAAAGTACCTCGCCGACATCTTTTCCACAATGGTGAAAACAAATCCCACTGTGTCGGTCCCCACATGTCAGGCTGCAGCTCTAGCTGTCACCGGCTTCCGTCTAGGTTATTCGAAAGCATGGTATGCAAGGAAAAAGGCCAAAGAGGAATTGTATGGCCGATGGGAGGAATCTTACATAGAGTTGCGCCCGTGGCTTAATCTCCTGCAGAAACACATCCCTAGAATGGTTGTCAAACTTGATACGATTCTGGCATACGAAAATGATCGTGTCGTCCGAGGTGTTTGTCAATTCCACCGGTTATTTTGGACTTTCCCCCAGTGCATCCACGCATTCAAGCACTGCAAACCGATGGTCCAAATCGACGGCACATGGTTGTACGGAAAATATACACAGATCCTACTTCTAGCTATAGCACAGGACGGCAATCGCAAATGCGTTCCTGTTGCATTCGCAATCGTCCCGAAGGAGGATTTGGATTCTTGGACGTTCTTCCTTACGAACCTACGAAAATATGTCCTTGATCCTGTAATACGAAGAAGAAGTGATGAAGGGGTGTGTGTTATTTCTGACAGAGGCACAACGCTGATGTGGGCGATACAAAATTTGGGTGATTATTGGAAGCCTCCATACATTCACCACCGTTTTTGCTTGCGGCACATAGCCGCAAACTACCTGCTGAAATACAAGAATCGTGATGAACGTCAAATGGTGCTCGATATGGGTACGTCATTTATGACATTTTCATTTACTATATTACTTGTTACTCGCTTCAATTTACGACCTTTTTTCATGTGTTTTTCGACCATAACTATTCAATTGTCATCTCGTAGGCAACTCGCACTACAAACAAGAGGTGGCTGAAATGCTCGAGGAACTGAGAGCGAGAAACAAAGAGGGAGCTGAATACCTTGAAAAAATCCCAAAAGAAAAATGGCTTCGATCGTATGACGAAGGTAAACGTTATGGTCACATGACAACGAACTTGGCTGAGGCAGTGAACTCATCACTGAAGGGAGTTCGGCAGTTGCCTATCACTTCCATTGTCAAGGCGACCTATTATCGTTTAGCTACCCTTTTTGCAACCTTGGGCAAGCAAGCAACTGAGTACATGGCCGGTGGACACAAAGTTCATCCAGATTTTCGCGACAGACTGCATATTCAAGTGGCCCAATCAAGACAGGTGCAAGCAACCCTCTTCTCGCGACAAGGACGCTTGTTTCGTGTTGCAGAATTTTCCAGGCGGTTAGAAGGCATTCAGCACAACGCTTACGTTGTAGATCTGAGGGCAAAAACCTGCGAGTGCGGAATATTCCAAACTTTCAAATACCCGTGCGCACACGCCATTGCTGCTTGCACTAACCAACGAATAGAATACATTCGTATGGTTGATCCGATATACTTACTCAAAACGGTGCTTAAAGTTTACGAAAAAGAGTTTCCTCCAATCGGAAATGAGGTTGATCCAAATGCTGTGGACACTGAACCGATCATACGCCCAGATCCAGCACTACTACGAGCCAAAGGACGTCCACCTTCTACAAGAATATATTGTGTCGAGGATTTGGTCGAACATCGAGAGAAAACCGGACAAAAGAAGCATTGTTCTATATGTCGAAATACTGGGCACACAGCTCCTAAGTGTCCTAATCGCTCAGCCCCTCGTATTAATTAATTATTTTTAATTTGTATATGCGAGTTTGCACATGACAATCTAATCAATAAAGTCAGTTTACTTCTATTTATACGTATGAAATTCTGCTCGAACATGCCTATCGACATTAGTTGAAATACAACTTCAATCAAAAAAAGTATGCTAGCATAGGGTTTTCGAAGCCATTTTAAACCATTGTAGAATGGACGGAAATTAACGATGTTGGTATCATACGATAGAAAATTTTCAGTACTACGACCCCAAACTCGATGATCGCTAAAAATATACCATTTACACGCTCGAAATTGGGTTCGAACAGGCCTACTTAAGCATGTTTTTGCTTGCGGTTTAGGCTGGAATTGGGCAGACCTCGCGTCCTACAGAACGCGAGGTCCGTCCGATATATTCCAGCCGCCTTTTCAATTTCTCGGAGACCTCGCGTTCTACAGAACGCGAGGTACTGTTAAACCGTTAAAACGGACTGGAACGCCACGTCGACAGACCTCGCTTCCTGTACAACGCGATATCGTACCTCGCGTTCTACAAAACGCGAGGTCTGCCGACCTGGCAAGAAAGGGGGTCATTTTGCCAAATAAATGTTTTTGGGAGCCATTATTAAAAATAATATTTTAAAAGGGGTTTTTCACCCAAAATTGCCCTACATATCACTTTATATAACATGTATATTTGACTTTTTCGTGAGTTGTGCGCCACTTCACATCTCATATTTCTTTCTTTATTTTTAATATTTTATCTTTATTTCGGGTTGCCTTTTGTTAGGGTTGCTTTCGGTTCGGGTAAAATCAGTTCGGGCCTATTCGGTTCGATTGAAAATCAGTTTGAGTACATTCGGTTGGGTTGAAAATTAGTTTAGGTCTACTATCGAGTCAACTAAAATTCGAGTAAGTTTCAGTTCGGTTCAATTTGTTTTGAATTTTGAGTAAGATTTAGGTCATCGTGCTCAGGTCGATTTTAGATATCGGATCAAATTTGTGAGATCTATAAAAAATATAACTTATTCAATACAACTACGGTGTAATACCCATTTTAACCTAATTTTTTTCGTGCCCCAATCCTAACGGCCACAATCTTTTTTTTATCTGTTTCCTTAGCTGATAGTTGGTAATCAGTTCGAAATACCAACACTAACATCCGATCCAACAAAATCACCAAGAACAATATTATGTAATGCTTATGGAATCAAACTCCACCCGACATTTGTCTTAATCCCCTACTTTTCAAATGAGGTGAAGTCTGTAGAAAAACAAAACGGTGACATTCAGCTCCGCTGTCTTGCACTAAGTAAAGCCACCAATAAATAAAGTGTTTAATATATATATATATATACAATCCGTGTAAAATTTTACAAAATTACTAGAATTTTACATAAGTTTATATATTTATACTATAAATTCAAATTTAAAATTATAAAATTTAAACTTTAAAAAACTAAACTATAAACTTTAAACCTTAAATATCAGTCTTAAATTCTAAACACTACAACTCAAACTCTTAAACTTTAAATCTTAAATTAAAGATCTAACCGCTAAAACTAAAAGACTTGTATAAACTAAAATTCACACCGACCGAAGTTTTTATAAAAACTATGTGATAATTTACGAATAAAATTTTGTGTTAGTGATAAAAGGATGTGGTGAATTCTTCGAAAATTCTATATTTTATTAGACCACTCATTTTTATTATTATTTGTCAAATCACAAAACGGGTACACACTAGAAATTTGGAAATTCTATAAATCACACAACATGAATAAATAATTCAAGTAGATTAAATTCAGTTTGGCTGAGAATACATAAAATTAAATATATATGCTCTAACACTTAATATATCATGATTTATAAACAGATATATAATTTACGGTAAACACAAATATAAGACAATAAAATATACAAATTACCAAGTCTGGAATTAGCGTGCACCACTAGTTACTTGCGTGCCTGGGTTGGCATTTCATTTTATAGTTTTAAGTAACTATAAATGCTCTTTACTTTATGCTGTCTTAGCTAATAGAATAAGTTGTTGAAATTTGAAATGCATCAAAAATTTTGGTTCTGCTTTCCCTATATATTCCAACACATCAAACGCATTCTTACATAATAAACGGTCTCCGGAATTCTCGTCTCCACAGCTTTACACAAGGTATGTGCATTTCATTAAGTTAGTTATTTAGATTTACTCGTTTTCTCTTTGAATAGACCCGTTTATATAATGTAAAATTATTTTAAAATAATTTAAACGATTTACATTTTCGCAATTCATCTATCATGTTGATTTTCCCAACCAGATTTACGAGCACCAATACCCTTAATTGAATTTATGGCACTTCTCATTATTCCCGGTGTTTGGTTCAACAATTTTGTTTTTCGGAAAATATATACCGATGTTTGGTTTAGAAAAATATGACAAGTCAACGAAAAATGTTTTGTTAGTCAACAGAAAAAAGACATTTTTATGAACTTCTCAGGTGTTTTTTTTCTTTTATGAAGTCAGTTTCCGACATGAGATAAAAATCGTATATTCTCTCAAATAGACCTATTCATGAGTTGGATGCCCGTTTAAGTCGGGTTCTTAGCAAGGATTTTCAACCTATAAATTACTAAAATGCAACAACGAATATAACATAAATTATTTGTATACAAATCAAAGAATCTAAAGATTGGTACCATTAAAAGGAGATTATAATTTTTCTTTAAGAGATTCGAGTTTAAATAAATTTTTTTAAAAGATATGTATAAGTTTTAATGAGAACTAGAATATAGAATAAATACTATTATGAGACCATTTTAAGTCTGCTAAGAAATATGTATTTTATCATTTAAACGTAAGTGTTATTTTTGTTTACAATCATTCGAAATATTTATTTTTACAAATTCTCTTTTCCAACTTAAAAGCAAAAAAGAAAAACAAAGTTTTATTTATTACACAATTTTTTTGGAAAAAAAGTACGTTTAGTTTTGATTCACTCTTATAATCAAATTTCAAACAAAAATGAGCAAATTTAATCAATATTATGTTTCAATTTGCTTATAAAAGTTTCAATGTATGTTAATTAAGAGAAACTGATACTCGGTGTAAGAAATTATAAAAAATCAACCAACGAGGTTGATTCAAGTGGTAAGCGGCTTGGTATCGCTTAAGCAGATATTAAGTTTGAGATCTTGTGTATGCATAAAATCTTGCTAGAAAACTCACTCACCAAAGCTTAGTGTGCAACATGGGTTAATTAGTCATGACAAAGCCTTGGGAAACCAGGAGGACAACAGAAAAAAAAACTGTAGAAACCCAATATTATAGAAAAATACGTATATTTAATTTATATAAAAACTAAAGCTAGAATATTTTCTTGATATTTAAGATGGGAGGAGTTAGATTTTCCAAGTATAAACATTTTTTCTAATTATTTATCATTTTTAAACCTAATATTTTGTGCATTTGATTTTTATTTGTTATTTTAAATTCTGCGGAAATGTATATTATATAATAAAATTTCAAGATTGTCATAAAACATTGTATAATATTTTTTTCAGATAACAAAAAGTCAATAAAAGCTAGCTGGCACCATTAATCAAAAAAATAACAAAAAGTATATTGGTATCACTTTTAGAGTTTGTAGAAAATACAATTTAATTTTTAATCTTAATAATTCTGTTAGGTCCAAAAAATAGGATGGATAAAAAATTTAGTCCCTTTTAAAAAATATCTAGGTATTAAGTCCAATATTGAAGACCCAATCCACTTATAATATATATATTCTCTATAATATAGCATAAAAACATTAAAACACATATTTTAAGCTATTCATATTAAAAAATAAATATTTCATAAAATCATGTCTATTTGAATTACATATGATATATTTAGGTTTTAGGGTCCTTTAAATAAATATGATTGTAAAGTCTAAAATAATATATTTTTAAAATAATTTAGATAAATATTATATTGGCATAGTTAAACGTTTACGTGTTACTCATTTACAAAAATAAATAGATGTTGATGGAATTCAATAAGTAGTCCCGATGGAAAAACAGATTATATCATCTTAGGAGAACCAAGTTTAATTGTAATGTCTGCAAGATTATTCTATCAACTATCCACTAATTACTAAATAGAGCCTATATCTCATCACGCATTTTCAACATAACTTCTGCCTTTTCGTTCTTATCTACTTACCCTAACAATTACTTACAATAAAACTAAAAGTTGTATATAATTTCTTCTTCATTTTCAGGCAAATTTTGGGCAATGTGGTTTCTAAATCTCTTCATTGTGGCAGTAATGCCGGTTCTCAAAGTAATCTTGTTAACCGGAGTCGGCTTGTTCATTGCTTTGGACCGCATCAAGCTTTTGGGGCCCGAGCCTAACCGCTATTTGAACAACGTAAATAAGTATTCCATATAAATGAACCATTTTTTATCTTCTTTATTTCTTGAACAATTAATATTTTATTTTATTTTATTTCCACCTTTATAGCTTGTGTTCTACGTATTAAGTCCTTCACTTGCAGCCACCAGCTTAGCTGAGACCGTCACTTTCCAAAGTTTCGTGACATTGTTAGTTCCACTCCATTACCCTTGTCTTAATATTTTATTTACTTTCTTTTCCTTAAACTCTTGTTAGCTGAAGTCGTTATCGAAAACAATCCCGCGTTTGGTGTTCATGTTCTGTTCATGATTCGGCTAATCAGGTGGTTCATGCCATTGAACCTTCTGCTGGCATTCGTTTTCGGTTCGATACTGGCTTGGCTTCTCATCAAAATTACTAAACCTCCTAAACACCTTCAAGGCATTGTCATCGGTTGCTGTTCTGCAGGCATGTTTATTAAGTTGTGAATTCGAATATTTACGGATATTTTACTCATTTTTATAGATTCAAATGTTGTGGTATCTAAATTCAACAGGAAATGTTGGGAATTTGCCTCTGATTATGGTTCCAGCAGTATGTGAGGAGTCAAATAGTCCATTTGGAGATCCATCTGTTTGTTCTATGCATGCCAGGCCATATGCTTCACTATCTTTAGCAGTATATATCATTCCTATTATTTTTCAATATTTAATTTCAGTTTTTTAAACTTTTGATTCGAATGACCTTAACACAGGTTGGCGCGATTTATATATGGTCGTATGTGTATGGTGTGATGCGGTTGTATATAAAACCAGGCATGGAGAATGGCTCCACCCCTGAAACACTGCCCACGAGTTCCACTCAATTAGCTGCCCTTCCTTCTAGTAATGGTCACAGTAATCCGATGCATCCCGCCGGCTTCGATGGAACAATTGCAAAGGTTTGTTCCTTTTCCTCTTCTCATCTGATTCAATGGTACTAGAAAAAATCGGCATTCTCATCAACATTTCCTAATGTAGATGTCGGCTTCGAAGAAAATAATGCGACGAATCAAGATCATTTCGGAAAAGGTTGACCTGAAGAAAGTGTTTGCACCAACAGCAATTGCAGCGGTATGCTAAAATGAATTCCCTCGTTTCCTGTATTTTTATCACATTCATATATTTCTTTTACTCGTATGGCAGATTGTTGGGTTTATAATAGGGACAGCGACTCCGATCCGAAAACTATTGATCGGAAATAAAGCTCCGCTTCGTGTACTTGACAGCTCTGCATATATATTAGGGTATGTAATGTATGCTTTGATGTACATCCTATACATATTGATTTCAATTTAAAGATAAGAAGTAAAAAAAGGATGTTAAATGCAGGGAGGCAGCAATTCCATGCATGACCTTGATAATGGGGGCTAACCTTTTGAGAGGTTGGTGTTTCTACTATAGTTTTTAAACAATATTAGATTCAATCTCTGTTAATTTACAAAAATGAAAGCTACTCTGTTAAGACCAAACTTGAAATCGAGTACTGATCCGTAGATCTTTGCCGTGGTAGGTCTCAAAGGATCGGATGTGAGCCGAACCGTGATCTTAGGGATAATAGGAGTGAGGAACATATTCCTGCCATTGATAGGGATCGGTGTTGTTAAAGCTGCTCTCTATTTGGGGTTGGTTGCATCAGATGACAAGTTATACCAGTTTGTTCTTATGCTTCAGTTTGCTGTTCCACCTGCAATGGCTGTAGGTAAGTATCTGTACCACCAACACATGAATATAAATACGATTATAATACGGTTAAAATACACAAACGCGACATAAATATACGAATGTTTTATACTAATTTGATATTATAATGAACATTGGCAGGTACCATGACCCAATTCTTTCAGCTGGGTCAATGTGAAACATCAGTGATAATGCTGTGGACTTATGTTGTGGCAGCATTCAGCCTCACACTTTGGTCTATCTTGTTCATGTGGATTCTGACTTGGTAATACCAAAAGAAACAAGAGTTAACTTCCCTAAACGGGGTACAACATTTCTAGCTGTGTTTGTCAAGGTTTTCATAGATAGGATATTTGAAGTTGAATGATTTATTTTCAATGCCAAGCTATGCTTACTAGGAATTCGAGTATAAAATAGTAATATGTGGATATACTCGAATATGTTAACACTCTGTTTTCCTTACAATTAAACTATTCCTTCAGTGTCGGTCTGCCGGATTCCATGCGACTTTGGATGCCTAAATGCTCATCATGGACAACGGCTCGAATCTCCTCGAAATGAATAATTTTTTTATAAAAAATTTCGCCTCGTTAAAAAATCTTTTCATAACAACACTAAAGCGGAATTCGATGTCGGGAAAGGAAAAAGAGTGCCCAAAAAATAGATCAATCTAAGTAACCTAAGTAATATTATTACAATACAAACACATAATGCTCAATTTATTTTAGTTAACTTTTTTTAAGTAGATTTCTCCTAGTTTATTTTATTACTTTTTTTTGCTAAAGAGATTACTTTTAGTCCATATGTAGCATATATATAATTATTTCGAGCCTGTTCACGAGTTTTTCAAGTCGAGCTTGGGTCGACTCGACTCGACTTGTTAAGATCTCAAGCCGAGTCCAAACCGAGTTTTAACCGAGTCGAGCCCGAATAGCTCGCGAGCCGATCAGGCTCATTATCACCCCTAATAATCGCAGTATATTAAGAGAATTCACCCACACAAATATTTAAATCAAAATAAAATTATAAAAAACTCACATATTCCCGTTTCAATGTAATTTAGGTATATTTTTTGTCTCCATTTTGTAAAATTGTACATTTGGATATTACGTGCCATCAGGAACATCATTGTATTGCACCTAACATTGTACAATGGATCGAAACGAGCAATAGAACAAAAAAATATTGATGGGAGTGATAATCATATAAATTAATGGGATTGATTTTTAAGATGCTCATTTATTTCTTTACCTTTTTGCTTAAAAAAGTTGTTTATTTTTTAAGTTAACCTATCAAAAAAATAATTTAATATATTTAGTAAAATAATTACCCGCAAATTTTATCACGCAACTAATATGAATTAATGAAAAACAAATAATTATATTCAGTAAAATAACATTTTACATATTATTATCATTTTATAAAATTCCAATTATTTATTACTGAAACTGTAATTTGACAAAATATAACTTTAATTTTATTAATTCCATGCCTATCTAATTTAAAAGGCTTAAGTAGGCCTGTAAACGAACACGAACGACAGTGTGTTCATGTTCGTTCGTCTAACTTTAACCGAACAAATGGACGAATACGAACATAAACGAACACAAAATTTCTTGTTCGTGTTCGCTCGTTAAGGAACGTAGCTTGTTTGTGTCCGTTCATGTTCATTCGTTTAAATGGTAAACGAATATAAACGAACATAAATGAACACAAACGAACATATATAATTTGTTAAATATTTAATATTTTTGGTTAGTTCAATTAATTCAGTTAATTAACCGATTTTTAACCGAATTACTCGATAATTGAAATTTGAAAAAAATCTTAATCATTAGCAGAAACCTAAAATTATTTAATAGATTAACCAATTTTATTTTGGTTCGGTCAGTTAGTTTGGTTTAACCGAATAATAAACACCCCTAGACATATGTGAATAAATTTAAATGAACATAAACGAACATAAATGAACGAACATAAACGAACGAACATAAATGAACAGATTACTGAACGTTCATGAACATAATTAAATGAGCGAGCCCTTTGTTCATGTTCGTTCATTTAATTAAACGAACAAAAAATCTTGTTCATGTTCGTTCGTTTAATAAATAAACAACCATAGACGAACTTATCGCCGAACAGTTCACAAACGGTTCACTGAACGTTCGGTCGTTTATAGCCCTAGGCTTAAGTGTCAAATAAGTGGCCAAACTAAACATTTCTCTAGATAGGTGCCTAACGTTTTTAAAATTTTCATTTAGGTGCCTTGTTGTTAACATTCGTTAAAAAAATTCAGTTACCTAATAAAAACATGACATGTGGCATGTTTTATTTTCAAAAATATCATAAATTTCTCAAAAATTTTTAAAATAGTCCCCAAATCCCTAAATTCTCAAGTCTCAAATCTCAATTCTAGTTGTTGTCGTCGTCAATCGCATACGGCATGCCCACCACTTCTGTCACCAGATCCCATGATCATTTCCCCATTCTTCCGTCATCGATAGTCGACAGACAATGTGCCTATTGTCGAAATAAAGTCAAACTCGCGAAAGGAAAAAACAATCAACGGAAAATGGCGGCCAATCGGCCGACAAACGATGTTTGAGTCTTGCGACAAGAGAAGAAAGCTTTATTCCGTTGTCGGCACGGTGATGAACGATGACGACAATGTCCGAATTTAGGGATTCAGAGATTTTAAGGTTATTTTATGAATTTTGGTAAATATAAAGATTTTTTAAAGTAAGTTAACGGCAAACACCTAAAGGGGTAACTTTGAAAACGTTATGCACTTATCTAAAAAATCTAGTTTGAGCACTTATTTGACGCTTAACGAATTTAAAACTTTACTATACAAGTTCTCAATTGAAAAGATCAGCACTGCAATTTCTTTTTACATTAAAACATGTATATCTCTTCTTGCTTGAAACTACAAACTCAGTATTGAATTCTGAGAGTTGTTTTTAGTAAAAGAAATTGCACCATTTTGAGTCCGATGGGGTTTCTAAATCTCTTCATTGTGGCACTAATGCCCGTTCTCAAAGTAATTTTGATGGCCGGAGTTGGCTTGTTCATTGCCTTGGATCGCATCAAGCTGTTGGGGCCTGAGCCAACCCGCCATTTGAACAATGTAAGTCCATATAATTCAAAGGTTTCAATTCCAATAGTCAGTTGCCAATTGTGGCTAATGTGGATGGAAATCATTTGCCCCAAAGTATGCTTCCATTTGTGCCCCGCTTTAAAATATTGGGTTTAGGGTTTAGGTTTTGGGGTTTAAGGTTGGGGCTTAGGGTTAGGGTGTAGGGAATTAGGTGTAGGGTGTAGGGAATTAGGGTTTAGGGTTTGGGGTTTAGGATATAAAAATTAGGGTTATAGGGCAATATTTAATTATTAAGTATTTTTAGGCAGGGGGCATAGAAGGAGGCATGGTTAGGGGGCAGAAAATTTTTACTCGGCTAATGTTGCGCATGTTCACACGAATACCCCTCAAGATTCAAGGAGCTTTCAGCCATATAATGGTGGCAGGTCAGGATCTCGAGGGAGGGGACGTATGCGTCTTCAATGTCAACTTTGTGGCAAGAATGGACACTCTGCTGATAGATGTTGGCGTCGTTTCGATAAATCATTTCCTGGAGTGCTGACAAATGTTAATTCTGAAAGAATTGACTCAGCAGCGGCTCACATGAATTCTTTAGAAGCCAATAATGCTCACTTTGCTTGTTGTGCTCACAGTGGTGGTGCAGCTTCCTCTGACACGTGGATGGTGGACTCTGGTGCAACACACCATGTCACTCCTGAAGCAGCTAATTTGGTGAACAACACAAATTATAATGGCCCATGTAAGTTGGTTGTGGGCAATGGGCATAATCTGAAAATCTTTAGTACTGGACAAGCCATGTTACAATCTTCTTCTCGTCCTTTAATACTCAATAATCCGTTTCATGTTCCTTCTGTGACTAAGAACCTCCTATCTGTGTCTAAATTTGCTAGTGACAACGATGTGTACTTCGAGTTTCATGCAACAAAGTGTCTAGTTCGTGATGCGATGAGTGGAGAGGTGCTGTTACAAGGCTCACAACTTAATGGCTTGTACACATTTGCTGCTGAAGTAGATAAAGGAGGTGGCACTGTTGAAGCAAATTCAATTAGGAAATCTAATGATAGCTATGATTTGTAGCATCAAAGGTTGGGGCACCCTGCTCACAGGACCTTGATGCAAGTTTGTAAAAATGAAGAAAATGTAATGTCTTCACAATGCAATAAAGATGATGTTTGTGTTCCATGTCGTCTTGGCAAGAGCCATAAGCTGTCATTTAATGATTCTAATACAGTGTATACTACTTCGTTTCAGTTAATATACACAGATCTGTGGGGACCCTCTCATATTGTTTCAGCTGATGGTTATAGGTACTATGTTTCCTTTATTGATGCTGTCACTAAGCATTGTTGGTTGTATTTGCTTAAGACTAAAGACCATGCACTTCCACCCTTTCATTTGTTTCATAATATTGTAAAAACACAGTTTGATGGAGTTGTCAAAGAGGTGCAGAATGATTGGGGTGAGTACATGAAGTTGTCCATAGTGCTGGCCTCCCTTGGTATTAATTATCGCAAGACATGCCCACACACATCTGAGCAGAATGGTGTGGTTGAAAGAAAGCATAGATACCTTGTGGAGCTTACCTTGGTGTTTCTGGATTAAGCATCCCTTCCTCTAAAGTATTGGTCTTATGGAGTCAGCACGGCAGTGTACCTCATTAACAGGCTTCCCACACAGGTTTTACAGCGCAAATCACTCTTTGAGGTGTTGCATAAGAGACTCCCTCATTATAATTTCATGAGGGTCTTTGGGTGTCGTTGTTTTCCGCATCTTAGACCTTATCAAAGTCACAAGCTTAGTTTCATATATGCTTCTTGCACGTTCCTTGGCTATAGTGCTCAACATCGTGGATATGTGTGCCTTGCTCCTGATGGACGTATCTATATCTCTCGTCACGTAGTTTTTGATGAGGAGTGTTTTCCTTTTGCAGAAATCTCTAGGTCTCCTACTGGGGTCACTCGTGAGGAAGGCACAAAGGGCAACAGGTTGTCAGTAGTCAGTGGTGCTTCGCGTGTCTGCATGGGCATGCAACGTACGAGTCCAAGTGGTGAAGTTTCACCTCATGAGTCAGGCTCTTGTGTGAGACTTGAGTCCCCTAGTCCTGAGAATGTTGATCCCAGTCCTTCAAATCTAGGTCTCTCTCGTGTTGCTTCGTCGTGTGGTGTCCAACCTGTTGAGCCTCAACTACCAAGTCCAGGAGGTGATGCTATACCTGTTGTAACTCCTTGCAATGTTGGTCATGTGCAATCTGAGTCTTCCACAACTGATCCAACTCCTCAATTGGGGGTACCTACATGCTCTTCCTCTCAACCTCTTGTTGAGCCACTGGCATCTTGTGAAAGGGCACCTACTATGTCTGGTTCCAGTACTCATGAAGTGTCGAGGGTCAATGGTCACTCTATGGTTACTAGGAGCAAGAATGGCATTTTTAAGCTAAAGGGGTATGTGGTTACCCATGATGTGGAAGAAATGGAGCCGTCGTCTATCAGTGAGGCACTTATGTCACCAAACCGGAGCCTTGCGGTGCATAATGAATATGATGCCTTGGTAAAAAATGGTACCTGGACACTGGTTCCTTTACCAGAAGGAAGGTCGACAGTGGGCTGTAAATGGTTGTTTCGAGTGAAAAAGAATGCTGATGGTTTTATATAGCGTTACAAAGCCAGGTTAGTGGCCAAGGGATACTCTCAAGTCCCTGGTCAGGATTTTCGCGATACCTTCAGCTCCGTGGTCAAGTCTGCTACGGTGAACGTTATTCTTGCTCTGGCAGTCTCTCACAAATGGAAATTGAGAAAAATCGATGTTAATAATGCGTTTCTCAACAGTGATCTTGAGGAAGAGGTCTTCATGCAGCAGCCACTTGGGTTCGAACAGTCAGCTTCAGACGATTCTCAGCTTGTGTGTAAACTTCAGAAGGTACCCTATGGCCTTAGGCAAGCCCCGCGCAATTGGTATTCGAAGCTACGTGATCATTTGCTAAGCATTGGTTTCACTAGTTCGAGGGCAGACAACTCTCTCTTTATCAAGAAGTCTGATGTAGGGTTCACATATGTCCTTGTGTATGTGGACGATATAATCGTAACATGTGGGTCAAATGATGAAATCGAATCTGTTGTAACTCAGCTTGGTCAACGGTTCTCTTTTAAAAATTTAAGGTTGTTGAATTTCTTCCTAGGCATTGAAGTGAAGCAAGTTGGTGATTCGGTTATGCTTAGTCAGAAGAAGTACATAATGGAGGTTCTTGCCAAAGTTCAGATGCAAAACTCAAACCATGTGCCTACTCCCATGGTTACATCACCAAAACTTACTCAGGATAATGCTGGGAGTCCACTGATGAATGCAAAGGACTACAGGAGTATTATTGGGGCTTTATTGTACATTTGTCACACAAGACCTGATATTGTCTATAGTGTCAACAAGCTTGCCCAGTTCATGCACAATCCTTGTGAACTTCATATGGTTGCAGCCAAACGTGTCCTATGATATCTTAATGGTACACTTGACTATGGTTTGGTGTTCACTGTGAATCAGGATCCGTGTCAACTTGTTGCTTACACTGATGCAGATTGGGGTGGCAACCTAGAGGATCGAAGATCTATCTCAAGAAATTGTGTGTATCTGTTGGGGAATTTCGTTCTATGGAACTCGAGGAAGCAAAGGATGATGTCCAGGTCCACTACAGAGGCTGAATATCGATGATTGGCAGATGCAGCCTCTGAGGTAACATGGTTAGATGCACTCCTGGGTGACATGGGAATTCAGACTTCTGCTTCACCTGTAATCTGGAGTGACAATTCTGGTGCAATTGCCATGAGCGCTAATCTTGTGTATCATTCAAAAACGAAGCATGTGGAGCTTGATGTTCACTTCGTTCGTGAAAAGGTGGCAGATAACAAGCTTCAGGTGAATTACGTTCTTGTTGCTCATCAAACAGTCGATGGCTTCACCAAGCCACTTTCAAAGGCGTATTTTCAGCTATTCAGCAACGACTGAGGGTGTGGTCGATCGAAGAAACTAGAGAAGGAAAAAGCAGGGAGCATGTTGAGTATAGTTGAGCTGGCATAGGTGGTTATCAATCAACCAGCTAACCAAATTTGTTAACCAATCTGTTAAGAAGCAGTTAGTGTTGTTGAGGTTGAGCTAGGGTTTATGTAGTGTGTATAAATGAAGAGTTAAGCTAAGTGTATTGGCATTGTAATCGAATTCATATTCTTCATAAAGCTCCTCTTGAATGTTATCTTCTTTAGGTTTCCAATTACAGTTTACATAGCTTTCCAACATCAACCAACCCTTTCTTTCTTCTTTAATATCAACAGTACTTTTCTTAATTGCTTTTCCCATCGTTTTCAGATTGTATACTATGTGTTTACTCCGGCGCTTACGGCCATCGGCTTAGCTGAAACTGTGACTTTCCAAAGCTTCATTGCATTGTGAGTTCCATTCTTGTTTTAATAGAACTAAAATTATAATGGTTAAAATTTTAGGCACCTATTTTTACACAAAAAAAATACTTTAAGCTCCTAAAGTTCGAAAAAGTATACTTTAGCTACTTATTTTTCATTTAAGCCATTTATTTTTGGCAGAATGACTTTTTTGGCCTCTTAATTTTACTAGTGTACACCATTTTAGCCCTTAAACTTTTATTATATTCTTTTTAGCCTCAAATATTTTCTATTTGTTTTATAAAAGGCTTAATATCCAAATAGGTGCCCATACAATGCTTGTGGATCACTTTTGGTGCCTAAACTATTTTTAGCTCTAACTAGTTGCCTAAAGTTTCAATTTTGGTCATTTTAGGTGCCTAACCGTTAACTACCGTTATTTTTCTTAAAAAATGTATTTTTTATTTTTATTTTATTACTTTTTAAATTAAATTTATTTTTAACTTAATTTTTTATAAAAAAAACTCTAAATTTCCCAAAACTTACAAAATAACCCAAAATTCGAAATCCCTAACTTCCCCAGCCGATTCTGCCGCCGATGGTTATGCCGCCCCGCCACAGGACCACCACGACCGTTTCCCCCAACCACCCATCGGTGGTAGGTGTGTCGATCGGCTTCCTAACGTCGAAAGAGGCCAAAATCGCAAAAAAGAAGTCGTCAGCACACCTACCGTCGGTTATCGACGATAGTTGGTTGGGAGAAACGGTCGTTGTGGTCCACCAACGGTGGCGGTCTCCGGTGAGGTAGTAAACGGCGACAATGATAGTAATTTGGCGAATTTGGGTTAGAGATTTGGGACTGTTTTGTAAAGATTTAAGACTGTCAATTTATTTTAAAAAAAATGAATTTTGAATTTTATTTTAAAATTAATTAAAAGAAATTAAAAATTAAAACATGCAAGTTGTCACATTTTAATTGGCTAATAGTTTTTATTGACGGTTAGACACCTAAAATGACCAAAATTGAAACTTTAGTCACCTATTTAGAGTTAAAAAATAGTTTAGACACCAAAAGTGATCTACAAGTATAATTTAGGCACCTCTTTAAGTATTAACCCTTTATAAAATTGACCCAAACATGACAAAATACTGATGATGTTTTGTCCTTATTAAAATATTAATTTTATCTTTTTCTTCCGTATCATCTAAAGTTTCAAAAACAATATTAAAATTTATAAAAAGAGAAATTATATCAACATTTTAGTAAGAAAAAGTTGACTAATATTTCATATTTTTATGATGCGGAAGAAAAGGGCAATGTAATTGATGTCAATTTAAAGAAGTCTTTATTATTCTGTCAATTAAAAAGTGAATTGAGCTCAGATATTTAAGATGAATAATATTTTTTTACTGAGACAATTCATTAGGTATTAATATTAATCTTTTTATTTACAGAATACACTAAGATTTTAAATAACGACGACGTAACGATGTTGCATTCGCTATTTAATGGTAGCGGTATCTGTCGCAGTTAAAAATCATTCACGTTAATAGCAATAATAAGAACGAAGAAATGAAACATTTGCAGAGGGAATTTGTTGTAGCGAAAGAGAGACGATACTCTCTAGAATTTTATTGATAAACTCGTAATATCTCAAATGAGATCGGGTAGCATTCTATACACAGTTGAGTAAGTTAGCATAGTAACGACAATCTAACAGTTTCCTAACTGCTCTTGCTGACTCATCACAACCAACAGCCTTTACATCAATTTACAAGAAACTACCTAGTCTAAACTCATAACATTCACCTTGTTTTTCTTGTCTTGAAGACCCTACTTTCCGTATATTGTTTGCACGATAACCTGCAACACAAGAACAACGAACAAACAGACAACTGTAATTTGGAAATGAAATAAATGTACCTTAACTGTTATCCAATGATGTTCTTGATACGGGTACCACAACAAGCTTGAGCCGAAAATGAGAAAATATGGGAGCTGAAAGAGGTTTCGTCATAATATCTGCTATTTGTTCACAAGCAGGAACTTCATTAACCAGCAATTTTCCTGTCGCAACCTTTTCTCTGACAAAATACAAATCAAGTTCCACATATTTGAACTTAGAATGCATGACAGGGTTGGCTGACACCGCAACTGCATTGGAATTTTCACACCACAAAACTGGTGTGTCTTCCAAATCAACATACAGTTCACTAAGTAGAGATTTGGAGCCACAAAATCTCAGTCGTTGCACAGGCAACATCACGATATTCAGCCTATGCGGTAGTACGTAAAACCACAGATTGCTTCTTTGAGCCCCAAGACACAAGATTACCAGCAAAGAACAGACAAAACCCTATGGTAGAGCGGCCATCATCCACGTCAGACCCCCAATTTGCATCAGCAAAAGCTGTAATACTCATCTGAGAACCTACAATAAACCTTAGACCATAATCAATAGTACCTTGTAGATACCGTAAAATCTGTTTGACCGCCTGAAAATGAGTATCTAAGGGTGCTTGCATGAACTGGCATACACGATTAACAGCAAAGGCAATTTCAGGTTTGGTGATTACTATATACTGCAAAGCACCTACTATACTCCTATAATCTGTTGCATTCTCTATAGGACTACCACTGGCAGTAGAAAGATGCAAGCTTGTAATCATGGGCGTCGATAATCCCTTAGCATTCTCTAATCTCGACTTCTTTAACAAATCACCCACATACTTTTTCTGACTTAGAGCATCTCGATCATACTGAACTTCAATTTCTAAAAAGTAATGCAGTAAACCCAAATCCATCAAAGAATTTTTTTTGTCCAAATTGTCTATCACACTTTGAATTTCATCATCATCACACCCAGTAATTATTATATCATCTACGTACACAAGAAGATATATTGTTCGATCCCCTATCTTTCGTATGAACAAAGACGAATCAGACTTAGACACATGAAAACAAACAGATAACAGATATGCACATAATTTTTTAAACCAGGCTCTTGAAGCATGCTTTAACCCATAAATAGCTTTGTTGAGCTTGCATACTAACATTTTCCTATCACCTTGCTCGTAACCAGGAGGTTGCGTCATGTAGACCTCCTCGGCCAAGTCGCCGTTCAAAAACGCATTGTTGATGTCGATTTGTCATAAATTCCACTGTTTTGCTACTGCCACAGAGAGAATGGTCTGGACCGTTGTTAGCTTCACAAACGGGCTAAAGGTCTCGTGAAAGTCATAGCCAGCTTGTTGAAGATATCTTTTTGCGACTAGCCGAGCTTTTTACTATGACAATGTTCCATCCGCATTGCGCTTTACCTTAAAAATCCACTTGCAACTAACCGTGCGCCTATTTGAAGGTAATTCAACAATCGACCAGGTGTTATTTTTTACAATAGCATTGTACTCCTCTTGTGTCGCAGATCTCCACTGATCACTTTGCATTGCCTCATAAATATTTTGAGGTTCAACAATATCAGACAAGTGTGGAAGAGAAAGATTAGCATTGAAGGCTTTAGATTTTCGGATACCATCCTTCCCTCTCGTCACCATCGTATGGAGATTCGTGACACCAAGAGCTGACAAAATTTCTTCAGGAATGGAGTTGGTTATCTCCGCGAGAGAAGACAGAAGACCTAGATCTTACTGCGCCCCAATTTCTTCTTCATTTTGTCGAACAAGACATAAGGAGAAGCTCTCATTCATGAGACCTAAGGACGGTTCAGGAGATCCATTCATATTAACCGGAAAGGAACAAATATGAGGAGGTGAGCCCACAACATCAGTAGAGCCCAAATCTGCAAGCAAGCCCGGAGCACCCAAATCTGCAGATGAACTCGGTTCGCGAGAGGAGACACCATCAGAATAATCCTGGACAGGGCTCATCCTAGGTCCCTCCGATTGGATATTGGAGTTATTGGACTGAGATTCATTTGACTGAAACCCATTTATAGCATGAGATGCATAATCAATATCTGTCATGGGTTCATTGGGCTGGTCATTATTTGTAGGAGACTGGCCCGGAGCAGTCCTTAGACCTGAAGCAAACGTATCAGTCCCTTTATCTAATGGGTTACTTCCATCTGACTGGCCCGTTGCATTTTGATTAGGAGACACAAGAAAAAAAACTACCACACCAGACACAAAAGATTGCTGGGAATCTTCACCACAACCGGACTTTGGGAGATCAACCCTGGGAAAATTAGTTTCATCAAAAATAACATGTCGTGATAGAATATTCTTCCCTTCATCACTTAGACATTTGTAGCCCTTATGCCATGGACTATACCCCAGAAAAATACACTGCTTCGTCCGGAATTAAAGTTTATGCCGATTAAGCGATCTCGTTAATCGAAAACATGCACACCCAAACGCTCTCAAGAATCTATAATCAGGCTTTACTTTGTACAAAACCTCGTCTAAAGATTTTCCATGTAAAACCGGGGTGGGTAACATGTTTATTAAGAACACAGATGTAATGAAAGCATGACTCCAATAATCGAGACTCAAGCATGCCTGAGCTAATAACACCAGCTCTATTCCAACTATGTGGTGGTGTTTGCTCTCGACCTTGCCATTTTGTTCCGATGTACTAGGAGTCTAGGACAAGTAATACGATGCTGAACACCAATCGTACTTAACCAATCAGCTAAAACTTTATATTCAGTGCCTCTATCGGTTTGTAAAGCTTGAACTTTGCACCCAAATTGTACCTCAACCAGCTTATAGAAGTTCACAAAACATTGAAAAATATATGACTTCCGTTTAAGCAAATATAACCATGTAAACCGACTATGAACATCAATAAACGAAACATAATAGAAAAAAACCTTCAGATTCAATATGGGCAGGCCCCCAAACATCAAAAACAATTAATTGAAAAGTCGAAACATATTTTGTAGTAAACAAATTAAACGGGAGTTTGTGTTCTTTGCCTTGCAAACAAGGCACACACACAATAGACAACTTATTATCACGCACATCAATATTACAAGAGTTCAGTGCAGCTTTATGTACAAGTAAAGATGAATGACCAAGACGTTTATGCCATAACTCCAAAGGTAAACTAGACTTAGAGACATTACATGTCACAGCAGAAATTTTATTTGCATCAGCAGAAAACAAACTATGACCAGGTTCACCAGCCGAACGAAGCTCATAAAGACCCTCAGGAGTGAGCCTCCCCTCCACTAGAAGTGCTTTGGTTTGTGCATCTTTTACAAAATATGCATGAGGGTGAAATTCAAAAAAGACAACATTATCTCGAGTAAAATGTGAAACAGAAAGCAAGTTCTTTTTTATGGCTGGAACACACAACAATTTCGTAAGCTTAACGACCTATCACGACTTGTTAATGTGCCAAAACCCACATGAGAAATATTAAATGCACTACCATTGCCTATAAGAAGAGAGTCCATACCTGAATAAACCACATCAGACTGAAGATTCGAGTGATCATTCGTAATATGATGTGTGGCACCCGAGTCAGGATACTACACAACCTCCCTGGAACCAGCTGGACCATTTGCACTTATTCCAGAAAATGTCGCATGACCTAGAGCAGAAGAAAGTGGTGAAGATTGAACCAAATTCTGAAAAGTCGATCCTACAGAAGATTGCGGAGTGAACACAGGAACATAGCTGAGGTTAGCAAGATTGGCACTCATAGGAGCAGATGGAAAGAAAGGCACACTATATGTAGCAGCATATTCAGCTGAAGGAATACTGGAGACAACATGAGAATAAGCCTGAGCGAGAGAATGTGAGTAGTTTGAAATTGAAGACTTAGTTCTCTAGCCAGAATTGTGAAAACCACCTCTGACATTGTTGTAGTCAGAAGAGGAACCGTGACAATTGCAATCAAATTGATAGTAACATTTTTGAACCAAATGACCATATCTTCCATAGAGTTTACACTGAGGACGGTTGGACCTATAACGACCTCGTCCTCGTCCTCTAAAAAGAGTATTACCACGCTGACCTCTGAAAAATGAGAGGGGTTGATTCTGAAAATGATCCTTAGAAAATTCATCTTTGTCGTCTGAAGCATCAACAAGATTATTTTTGTGATTAGTATGTGTGGCTACATTTGCTTGAACAGAGAAACTATTAGCCATAAATTCCTTCTATCTAGCCTTACAGTCAAATAACATTTCAGATACACTTTCAAGCATTAGAGTTTCTCGAGAAGCTACTGCAATTACTGACTCAAATTCTGCAGTCAGTCCAACAAGAATTACACTTACCTGTTCATGCTCAGTCACAGTGCTCCTAGAGGCATTCAAAGTATCGCATATCAGCTTGATTTTAGCAAGATAATCACCAACTGACAAACCTCTCTTCTGCTGAGAATGAAGACTATGTCATAGAGATGAAATCCTAGCTGTCGATCTAGCAGCATAACGTCTAGACAAAGTATTCCATATTGCTAGAGCAGTTGTAAGACCCGTGAGATGTGACAAAACTTCAGAACTTATAGTTGAGAGGAGCCATGGAGCTAAAAGCTTATCTTGCTTCAAATACGCAAGAAATATGAGATTAACCACAACCTGTCCAGTTGTATCAGTGATAACTTTCTCAGGAACCTTATGGTCTGAGAGAAATGACATTAAACCATATCCTTCAACAATCAAGAGAACTTGATGTTTCCAGAGAACATAGCTATTATCAGTCAGCTTTACGGTGTCTAGTTTTGGGAATCGTTGAACATTATACTCACTAGAAGAAAATGTGAGCGAAGAGAGAATTGAACTGGAACTCACTGGATCAGAATTAGAGGGAGATTCTAGAGCCATTGCAAAGAAAACACTTGGAGAAAAGAAAAACAACACACAACTTTTAGAGGCAAATCATCGAACAGATACCATGCACATACGACAAAGCCAAATAGATTCAATCACCAAAAGAAAGTATCATCAATCACCAAGAAGAGACATTACATGTCACAATAGACATTTTTGAACCAAATGACCATATCTTCCACAAAGCTGACACTGAGGACGGTTGGACCCATAACGACCTCGTCCTCTTCCTATAAAAAGAGTATTACCATACTGACTTCTAAAAAATGAGGGGGTTGATTCTGAAAATGATCCTCAGAAAATTCATCTTTGTCGTCTGAAGCATCAACAAGATTATTTTTGTGATTAGTATGTATGGCTACATTTGCTTGAAAAGAGAAACTATCATCCATAAATTCCTTCTGTCTAACCTCACAGTCAAATAACATTTTAGATATACTTTCAAGCGTTAGAGTTTCTCGAGAAGCTACTGCAATTACTGACTCAAATTCTGCAATCAGTCCAGCAAGAATTTCACTTACTTGTTAATGCTTAGTCACAGTGCTCCTAGAGGCATTCAAAGTATCACATATCAGCTTGATTTTAGCAAGATAATCACCAACAGACAAACCTCTCTTTCGCTAAGAATGAAGACTATGTCATAGAGATGAAATCCTAGCTTTTGATCTAGCAGCATAACTGTTGGGTTTTACGGTGCTCGATTCCTTCAATTGTTCTTGCTCGCCAAGTGTGGAGAAGTGGGATATTTGGGTGTTTTGTGGGAATGAAAAGATAGACAATTTACACAAGGATTTATAGTGGTTCTGATAAGTGTTTATTTTGGTTATGTTTTTAGTCCTTGTTTTGATCGAATATATATGTTTGAAGGACTTAATTGGGTTGTTTTTGTGTTGTTCTCGTGCAGGTTACGTAATGCTGGAAACGAGTTGAAGTGCTGCAGAAATACTGAATTCGTGGGTAGATTCATGGGCATGAACCAGGGCATGAATGTTGACTGGGCGCCACGTCAGCACCTTCTAGAAGATGACGTCAGCAAGCTTGATAACCTATCAGTCCACTTATCAAGATAGCCTATCATCCGAATTTTATCTTTTAAATTCAAAACTTTGATATTTATCTTATGTAATTTTATTTAAATTTATTTTAGGATTTATCATCTTAGGTTTTTAGGGTTTCTTCAACTACTATAAATACCCCACTTTGAGGGTGAATTATTCATAAAACATTTTCCATTGTTCTCTTCTTCCTTGAGTAATAAAGTTCTCCATTTTTCTCCATTTTCTTTTCTCCATTTTTATTTATTTTATTAAGTATGGTTTTTTCACAAACCATGCTTAACTAAATTCCCTTTAGCCAAAAGCAACGCCAAACCCGACAAACATCGTGAGATTAGGAAAATACTTCAATCCTTCGATAATTCCTTTTTAGATTCTCTGCAAAGTTGATTAGGCAATCGACCTAATCTTTAGGCATCGCAATTGTTTCATTCCGAGAGAGCGCATCGGCTTGAAGTGGTTTAGATCCATCGTTGGGGACGAGGAAAAGCTTGTAGCCAATTCAACTCCCTAAGAACAAACTTAGTGGCGGTCCACTAAGGGGAATCGAAATCGGAAACAACTCTCATCGAGACGAATATCCGAGCACGGGCTTCTCCAGCACTAACTCAGATCTGGGTTAGCATCGATTGCTGTGGCTAATTCACAAAAGTTTGACTTCAAGGATTGCCCTGGGAGTCGAATCTACCAACGAGAAGTAAGTTGCAAGGGTTGGGCCTTGTAGACTGTAACCTGCAGGAAAGTCGAAGAAAAATCAACTTCAGTGATCGAAGATGCCGTGGCAAAGCGTGGCTTGAGGCTATTTCTATCCATAATTCTTTCTCAACATTTATTTTTACGTTTTTACTATTTTTCTCATTCAAATCACTATTCTGAAATCCCCCTTTATTTCCTACAGGTTATTGGTCTAAATCAGAAGAAAGGTGTTAGAGTTTCTGTTCCCTGCGGATCGACCCTTACTCTCACTATATTAATTTAATTCTTATTTATTTTGAGTTTAAGGTTTTATTTTTGACACTATACGACGCGTGTCAAAATTGGCGCCGTTGCCGGGGAATCCGGCAAATTACTAATATCGTTTTATTTTATTTATAACCAGGAGCAATCCGGGAGAACAAATTGAACTCATCCCGGAAATCGAAGCACTAGCCCGAAAGTTGAACGCACAAACACTTCGGGAAAAGAAAAACAAAAGACGCCAACAGAGACTCGAACGCGATCTAGAAATCACATCCGAAGCAGAATTGAGTTACGAGCCCAATCCGATGGGAGACGAAAATCAAACCATTCGCCAACTTAATGCGGCGCCCGATGGCCAACAACCTATGTGCATAACTTTACCGAATGGCGAAACACCGTTCGTGCTAAAAACGGGTTTGATCCATCTCTTGCCTACCTTTCACGGCTTACCGACGGAAAATCCTCATAAACACTTGAAGGAATTTCACATGGTTTGTCTAACTACAAAGCCACAGGGAGTATCCGATGACCAAATCAAACTTAGATCTTTTCCATTTTCCTTGGCTGATATAGCGAAAGATTGGTTATTTGATTTACCCCCTAATTCTGTTACAACATGGACTGACATGGCTAAACTTTTTCTTGACAGGTTCTTCCCTGCAGCAAAAGCAAGCGAAATAAGGCGCAGCATCCTAAGCATTCAACAAAAAGAAGTTGAATCCTTGTATGAATACTGGGAGAGGTTTAAAAAGTTGTGTGCAAATTGTTCACAACATGGGTTGTCGGAACAAACCCTCCTCCAATACTTTTACGAAGGATTGACGCCTATGGACATGAAGGTGATAGATGCAGCAAGTGGCGGAGCTCTAGTCAACATGACTCCAACCGCGGCGAAAACACTGATATCAACCATGGCCGCCAATTCTCAAAGATTCAATCAGTCTAACGAACCATCTCGAAGGGTTCGCGAGGTAAGTACAGTTTCATTAGAAAACAAAATCGATAAATTAGCTGAAATAGTGCAAACTCTTGTTGCAGATAAGAGAAAAACAGCTAGACTTTGTGGAATCTGTACCAGCCCAGAACATCCGACAGACTGTTGTCCGATGATTCAAGAAGATGATGTCGCACAAGCCAACGCCATAGGGAATGCTTATAATTCTGGGTGGAGGAACCAATCAAATTATGGGTACGCGAACAACCAAAGGCCAAATCAACCGTACCAACAAAGACAACCCTACCCACAACAAAAGACGTCTCTAGAAACCTTGGCTGAACGACTAGCGATATCCAAAGAGAAGTTCTAGAACCATACCGAAATCCACTTACAAGAGTTAGACAAGCAAATGAGCCAGCTAGCCCAAACAGTAAGTCGTCTTGAATCCAAAGGTAAACTCCCTTCACAAACAGAGATAAACCCAAAAGAAAATGTTAATGCCATCACCCTTAGAAGTGGCACCGTGATAGAACCCAAAACCTCAGAGGTAAACACCCAAAAAGATAAACCAACTCCACCAGTCGAAAAAGATACATCAAATCCAACCCCTAAACCACCCCCTTATGCTGTCCAACCACCATTCCCGTCGAGATTGATGAAAAGAGACAAACAAGCAGAAGAAAAGGAAATCCTAGATGTGTTCCAGAAAATAGAGATCAACATTCCGCTCCTCGACGTAATCTGAAAAATTCCAAGGTATGCTAAGTTCCTTAAAGATTTATGTACTAATAAACGTCGTCTTATTGGAGTTGAAAAGGTTAATCTAGGAGAACATGTATCGGCGGTCTTCCAGCGTAAGTTGCCACCAAAATTGAAGGACCAAGGTATGTTCGCCATTTCCTGCAAAATAGGTAAAGTGGGTATTAAACGAGCAATGTGTGATTTAGGGGCCTCTATTAATGTTATGCCCCTTTCATTTTATAATTCACTTTCTGCTGAGCCTTTGAAGGATACGAGGGTAACAATACAACTGGCGGATAGATCCATAATCTACCCGGAAGGATTACTGGAAAACGTTCTCGTAAAGGTAAATGATTTAATATTCCTAGCGGATTTCTATGTCATTGACATGGAAAACGATCGAGCAAACAATTCTTCTGAGATCCTCCTTGGCCGCCCATTTTTGAGCACTGCAAACACAAAAATTGATGTAAGAAGTGGGATCCTTACAATGGAATTCGATGGTGAGGTAGTAAAATTTGACGTTTACAAAGCTATGAGACATCCTGAAAATGTTGCTAGTTTAAATTTTGTTGATGTCATTGAACCTGCCATAAATGATTTCTTTGACAATAGTTTTACTGACTTCATTGATGATTTGTACACAGAAATCGCGGAATCCGACGAAGAAGACATGGAGTTTGAAAATCTTTGTTCGATAAATAAAGACTTAACACTTACTGCATATAAGACTAAACCTTTACCTTCTGTATTGCAGGCACCCAAGATTGAACTTAAACAATTACCCGAGCATCTAAAGTATGCATTTTTAGGGGAAAGAGAGACCTTGCCGGTTATTATCTCAACCAAGCTATCAAACGAAGAAGAGGAGGACTTGCTAACAGTATTGCGAGCACATAAGGAATCCATTGGGTGGACCGTCGCAGACATCAAGGGCCTTAGTCCCTCCACTTGCATGCATAAGGTAAAAACCGAAGATGGGGCTAAGTCATCTCGACAAGGACAACGCCGCCTGAATCAACCTATGATGGACGTGGTTAAAGAAGAAATACAAAAGCTTCTATATGCGGATATAATCTATCCAATTTCGGATAGTGACTGGGTAAGCCCGATCCATGTAGTCCCTAAGAAAACCGGAGTCATGGTGGTTAAAAACGCAGAAGGTGAGTTGGTTCCAACAAGAGTCCAAAATGGTTGGCGAGTCTGTATAGACTACAGGAAGTTGAACTCTCTAACTCGAAAAGATCATTTTCCATTTCCTTTTATAGACCAAATGATTGAAAGATTAGCCGGTAAAAACTCACTACTGTTGTCTTGACGGATTTTCAGGTTTTTTCCAAATTCCTGTGGCGCCCGAGGATCAAGAGAAGACAACCTTTACATGTCCTTTTGGCACATTCGCCTATCGTCGAATGCCATTCGGGCTTTGTAATGCACCGGCCACATTTCAAAGATGCATGGTAAGCATTTTCTCAGATTTCATCGAAAAAGGTATAGAAGTATTCATGGATGACTTTACGGTCTACGGTAATTCCTTTGGAGAATGTTTATTAAATTTAACAAATGTGCTAAAAAGATGCCTCGAATTCAACCTTGTTTTAAATTATGAAAAATGTCATTTCATGGTAGATAAAGGGTTAATTCTAGGACATATTGTTTCCTCAAAAGGTATTACTGTTGATAAAGCTAAAACAGATGTTATACGATCACTCCCATACCCCACAACTGTGAGGGATATTCGATCGTTTCTTGGCCATGCAGGGTTTTACCGCAGGTTTATTAAGGATTTTTCAAAGTTGGCGCAACCTCTCTGCAGTCTTTTACAAAAGGATCAACCCTTCAATTTTGACGAGAAATGCAAGGAGGCATTTGACATACTCAAGGAGAAGCTTGTAAACGCACCTATCGTTCAACCACCGAATTGGAACCACCCATTCGAATTAATGTGCGATGCTTCCGATTTTAGCGTTGGAGCAGTGTTGGGTCAAAGAATCGACAAGGAACCACATGTTATAGCCTATGCATCACGTACCTTGGATCCTGCACAGAAAAAATATTCAACAACGGAAAAAGAACTCTTTGCTATTGTTTTTGCCTTAGAAAAGTTTAGATCTTATTTACTTGGTACTAAAATCGTTGTCTTTTCTGATCATGCAGCTTTGCGCTTTCTGATGAGCAAAAAGGAGGCAAAACCGAGACTGATCCGGTGGATACTATTACTCCAGGAATTCAACCTAGAAATTAAGGATAAGAAGGGATGCGAAAACCTTGTTGCGGACCATTTAAGTCGCATCCCCTTATCTATGTCCGATCCACCAGTTAGAGAGGAGTTCCCTGACGAAGGATTGATGGCCGCTCAGCTTAACGTTCCGTGGTTCGCAGACATGGTGAATTACTTAGCCACAGGTAAGATGCCGCAAGATTTACCGAGAACGGAAGTGAAACGAATAAAAAGGGAGTCTCGATTCTTCATTTGGGATGATCCCTATCTTTGGAAACATTGTTCGGATGAGGTAATTAGACGATGTGTAGCAGAAAGCGAGGTAAACTCTATCCTACATTTCTGTCATTCTTATTCTTGCGGTGGTCACTTCGGGCCTAAACGTACTGCACATAAAATTCTTGAGTGTGGTTTCTACTGGCCCAACATTTTTCGTGATGCATATTTATTTTGTAAATCTTGTGAAAAGTGTCAAAGGGTTGGTAATTTGAGTCGACGAAACGAGATGCCACTTAATCCCATTAATGTATGTGAGATATTTGACGTTTGGGGATTAGATTATATGGGCCCCTTTGTCTCTTCATTCGGTAACTTTTATATAATTCTTGCGGTAGATTATGTTTCTAAATGGGTTGAAGCTAGAGCAACCCGAAATAATGATGCTAAAACCACTGTTAAATTTCTAAAAGAATCTATCTTTTGCAGGTTTGGCACACCGCGAGCGATAATAAGCGACCGAGGGAAGCATTTCATTAACCGAGTGATTGATACTCTCATGAAAAAGTTCGGTGTCACTCACCGGATTTCAACATCTTACCATCCGCAAACGAATGGTCAAGCGGAGGTGTCGAATCGAGAGATAAAGACCATACTCGAAAAAATCGTGAAGCCGGATCGCAAAGATTGGAGCATTAAGCTATCCGATGCGCTATGGGCATACCGTACTGCGTACAAAGGCCCCATAGGGATGTCACCTTACCGTCTCGTTTACGGTAAACCCTGTCACTTACCAGTCGAACTGGAACATCGCGCATTTTGGGCAATTCAGCAATGTAACATGGAAATGGATGCGATTGGAAGGGAACGCAAATTACACATTCAAGAGCTCGAGGAAATCCAGAAACATGCCTACGATAGTGCACAAATTTTTAAAGAAAAAACAAAGGATTTCCAGGATAAAAATATTTCCTTTAAATCTTTTTCTGTTGGTCAAAAGGTTCTATTATTTAATTCTAAATTCAAACTTTTTGCAGGGAAATTGCGTTCCAAATGGCTCGGACCGTTCACTGTTGTTCAATCTTTTCCACATGGAGCAGTAGAAATTCAAGATACCGAAGGACATAGCTTTAAAGTTAATGGACAACGGTTAAAACAATTTTTCGAAAATGTCCCAGTTGGTTTGGTTGAAGAAATTTATTTCAAGGAACCGAATGCATAAATAAGGTCGTCAAGCTAGCGACGATAAACAAGTGCTAGATGGGAGGCAACCCATTTCTTTTTATTTTATTTTTCTTTATTTTTAATGTTATTTAAATTTTCTTTTTATTTAAAAAAATAAAAATAATAATAAAAAAAGAGAGAAGAATCGAAATCAACTAATCTGTTTAAAGATTTTTTTTATTTTGATTTTATCTCTTATCATTTTTATTTTCATTATTTTTAATATTTGTTACTTTATTTTATTTTATTTTCTTATCTTTTTTATTTTTATCTCATTTTATCTATCTTTTTGAATTTATTTTATTATCTCATCGTTTTATCTTTTTTATTTTGAATTCTATTTTTATCTGATCTTTTATTTATTTTATTTACAGATGATTTAGATCGAATTAAGGATGAGAAGCTATCCTTTTCAAAAGGATTTGGTGGGCCCAATTCTTAAAATATTTTTATCTTTATCCCATCCAATTTTAAATACCCTATCCGGTCAAACCATCCAATTTCAACCCAATCACAATAAAGTGTGTGGACCCCACACCTTTGACCTACATTAAACCCCCCTATTTACTTCCTCACCAGCCGCATACCTCATTCAACCATTCCTTTATTTTCTTCCATAACAGCCAACCGAAAAACCCTACACACCACCATGCCTCGCACCAGAAACCAGGCTCGCCGGCTCCCACAGCAGCCGTCGCTCGTCATCGGTGGCCGCCGACGTTTCCAGCCGCCGCAGTACGTCGCCCTCAGCAGCGACTCCGAGCTTCCACAGCAGCCCACCACCATCCCTTCTCCCGGACGTCCCATCACCACACCCCGTTCCGCCGACCATGCACCGCCACACCACCAACTGCAGCGACCACCGTCACCCTCATCCCCTTCCTTCCACTCCCTTGCGACGCCGACCACATCCATGCACACCGCCACTGCCCGCACGCATCACTCCTCTCCCTCGCACCACGACGATCCGGCCATGGCGAGGGGCACTCCCACGCACAGATCCGGGCAGACCAGCACCGGCCGCACTCCTCGTGTGACCGGCAGTGGCGAAACGCCACCGTCATCACTCCGCCGTTCATCACGACCACCATCGCCGCCACCTTCCCCTTACCACCCCTTGGCGTCCGATGCGGCTGGCGACTCCTCACAGCGTCATCCCATGCCCATGCAGTCACCTACCCGTGTGCCCTCCTATCACATGCACACCAACACGTCCGGGCATTCGGATAACTAATCGGCAGTCGATGAGGTAAGTTCTGAATTTTTTCCACCATTATTTGTTATTAACCCTACCTCTAAACATGCAGATTACATGCACGCTGATTTTGCTGCCCAAAATCCCTCGGACGCTGCTCAACCGGAATCACCGCCTCACGAACACAATATTCCATCGGACCATGAAGAACATCCACGACGTAGCCAACGATTTACGACACCCAACGATAACAACTTGAAAGGGTTTTTACAATTTACTGGAGACGAACTCGATATGTTTAATCATATTCGACATCGCCCACTTCCGGTCTGTAAGTACATTCCCGATCATACTTTAGATCGTTTGCATATACGTGAGTCGGTCCTAGCACAATTTGATAATATTGGATGGCGTCGGTTTCATATTATTACTTGTGACACGTACTACGAATTAGTTCTTGAATTTTATTCTACCTTTTCGTTTGATCGTAGTCGCGCTAGGTCTCTTGATACACCACATGTAATATCTTTTCGCTTATTGGGTCAATACTTTCGGTTGTCCATTACTGAGTTTAATGTTTATATGGGTTTCGTCACTAATGTTTCAGACCCTAACTATCAATCTGCACTTTTAGACATACCGGAAGATTTCGATAACGACATTTCTCTCGAGACTTTGACAGGTTTAGCAGGTGTGCAGTACAATCCGAAAACAACTAAGGACCACACTATTCATAGCTCTGCTTTACGATATATCCATCGCTTCCTTGTTTACAACTTGTCTTGAAGAAACGACACTCCATCACCCGTGAGTAGATCTGAGTTATTCTTTCTATGGTGTATGCAGGTAAATCTTAAGGTAAATCTTGGTTTTTGGTTGGCCCACACATTTCATCGTGTCCCCCGAACCTCTAGGTCACGACCATTAATTCTGGGCCCCTATATTACCCATTTAGCCTTGCGTATTTTTTTTGCTACTTTTGATCCATCTCAGTTTACTTATGCATTTTCTATGAGTGCTTTAGATGAGAGATGCCTAGATGCAATGGGCTTACTCGCAGGCACCCCTGATGCACCTTATATTGCTCCCCCGGGCACTCTCCCAACTCGTCGAGAACGAGTGTTTCGTAGACGCGCCCAATCACAACCAACACAGGACGACCAACCCCAAAGAGATATGGATGAGCGCCTCCATTCCATCGAGACCAACTTGGCCGAGATCTTATCCTATCTTCGCCCCGGCACCTCCCGCGGACGACGTGGCCGCGGTCACAATTGATTAGGGGAGTCTCTCCTTTCCTCTCTTTTATTTAATTTTTCATTTTGGGACAAAATGCATCTAAGTGAGGGGGAGGGAGATATGCTTATCAATTTTTATCTTGCTTATCCGTCTTGGATTTATTAAATTAAGTTCTCTGTTTAAATCCTCAATTTCGCCTTGTCTCATTGTTTTCACATGGTTCTGAATCTATCTTGTTAGAAAACTCTAGGTTGCATGGTAAATTTTTGGCATGATTAATTTTTAATCTTTTATATGACATTTTATTTCTCTATTAATCCACATGATGCTTACCTAAGTACACAAGACATATTTGTGAGTTTTTTTAGCCTAATGAGCATGCATGATATTTGCTCTTTGTTTCTTTGAGTGTGCCTAGCTAAATTAGTTGCATTCTAGAACTTGTTTTTAAATTCTTTTTGAGATTACATTGATTGATTATGATGCTTTAATATGATAGAGGCACTAGGTTTTAACCATTTCTCTTCCCAAATAAATTACCTACCCTTTAATTAATTTCCCCTAGTGAAACAATTTTTTAGCCTTAGCCTTTTTCTTGAAAATCACATCTTAAGCCTAATCCATTTTTCTTCTCAATTCCATTACTTTTGCTTCCTTTTTCAAGACAAAAATCGTCTTAAAAAAACTGATTCGAATAAGTGCAGTGCAGCAGTGTATTACACTGTGCAGAAAAAAAACTGTGCAGAATTGATTCGAATATACAGTGCAGAATTGATTCGAATATACAGTGCAGGAAATTGTTCGAGTCTGCAGAAAAACAAAACCAGAAAAAAAAAAGAAAAAAAAACAGTGCAGTTCGAAAAGAAAAAGGGTACACTGTCGAGCAGATTTGGTTCGAATGAAAAAAAACAGTTTCGAATATATTTTGAGATGATTTTTTTGTCTTGAGTTTTAGCCCTTATTTTCAGCCTTTATCCTACCCTTACCTTAGCCCCATTACAACCCTTATTTAAGACCTCTTGATTTTTGCATCATATTCATGTTAGTAGTGGAGATTAGATTTAAACACAAGCTTATGGTTATGCTCTAATTAGCTTTGGCTCGAGTGATTTTTTCTTACCCTTAAACACTTTGAGTGACATGAGCGATTCCTTGTGAGGGTACTTGGTTTGCATCATTGATGTTAGTAGAGTTTTAGAATGTCATCTTAGCTTTAAATCATTAGTCTTGCCATTTATCTATTTTTGCTCCTTAGTTTTCTCTCATATTTAGATGCTTAATCATATTGAGAACTTTTGAGACTTCGTGAAATTAAGGACGAAAACTTGAACTTAAGATTATTTAATTTTGAGATACTTGAGGACAAGCATCGGATAAGTGAGGGGGAATTTGATAAGTGTTTATTTTGGTTATGTTTTTAGTCCTTGTTTTGATCGAATATATATGTTTGAAGGACTTAATTTGGCTGTTTTTGTGTTGTTCTCGTGCAGGTTACGTAATGCCGGAAACGAGTTGAAGTGCTGCAGAAATACTGAATTCGTGGGCAGATTCATGGGCATGAACCAGGGCATGAATGCTGACTGGGCGCCACGTCAGCACCTTCTAGAAGATGACGTCAGCAAGCTTGATAACCTATCAGTCCACTTATCAAGATAGCCTATCATCCGAATTTTATCTTTTAAATTCAAAACTTTGATATTTATCTCATGTAATTTTATTTAAATTTATTTTAGGATTTATCATCTTAGGTTTTTAGGGTTTCTTCAACTACTATAAATACCCCACTTTGAGGGTGAATTATTCATAAAACATTTTCCATTGTTCTCTTCTTCCTTGAGTAATAAAGTTCTCCATTTTTTTCCATTTTCTTTTCTCCATTTTTATTTATTTTATTAAGTATGGTTTTTTCACAAACCATGCTTAACTAAATTCCCTTTAGCCAAAAGCAACGCCAAACCCGACAAACATCATGAGATTAGGAAAATACTTCAATCCTTCGATAATTCCTTTTTTAGATTCTCTGCAAAGTTGATTAGGCAATCGGCCTAATCTTTAGGCATCGCAATTGTTTCATTCCGAGAGCGCGCATCGGCTTGAAGTGGTTTAGATCCATCGTTGGGGACGAGGAAAAGCTTGTAGCCAATTCAACTCCCTAAGAACAAACTTAGTGGCAGTCCACTAAGGGGAATCGAAATCGGAAACAACTCTCATCGAGACGAATATCCGAGCACGGGCTTCTCCAGCACTAACTCAGATCTGGGTTAGCATCGATTGCCGTGGCTAATTCACAAAAGTTTGACTTCAAGGATTGCCCTGGGAGTCGAATCTACCAACGAGAAGTAAGTTTCAAGGGTTGGGCCTTGTAGACTGTAACCTGCAGGAAAGTCGAAGAAAAATCAACTTCAGTGATCGAAGATGTCGTGGCAAAGCGTGGCTTGAGGCTATTTCTATCCATAATTCTTTCTCAACATTTATTTTTACGTTTTTACTATTTTTCTCATTCAAATCACTATTCAAAAATCCCCCTTTATTTCGTACAGGTTATTTGTCTAAATCAGAAGAAAGGTGTTAGACTTCCTATTCCCTGCGGATCGACCCTTACTCTCACTATATTAATTTAATTCTTATTTATTTTGAGTTTAAGGTTTTATTTTTGACACTATACGACGCGTGTAACGTTCAATCTTCTAACCAAGGTCTACATCAACTACCTTAGCTTCCCACTAAGGATTTCAAAACAAATTCACTAAGAATTTTGTCCCATTTTCTCGGTTTAGGAGGAAACCGTTACAACGATCAAGCTTTCTATCCAAAGCTTGATCAAACACTCTCTTACACAAGAAAGACTTAGCAAACTAGAAATCCCTCTAGAAGGTAAATGTTTGCACAATTAAAGCTCTCACCCAAAACCCAAAACACTTGAGCAAATTGGACAATTAAGCTCACAAGTGTTGTCTATACAATAAATTGAACAATAAAGCTCTAAGACAAATTCTTGATCATTATGTTGTTGACAATTGAAGCATTAACCATTACTAGATGTTTGAAGGCCTCTTTTATACTCCTCTTTTAGTTTGTAGCCGTTACTAGCCGTTGGAGACTTAATTTCCCACCATAAATGCAGTTCTGCAGCTCCCCGTTTCGAAACACTCTTGGAATAGAAAGATCCGTTGCAGTCTGATGCAGCACCCGTATCGAAACGCCCGTATTGAAACGCTCATCACCGCATCGAAACGATCTACATTTAAAAGGTAGTTGGGAAATAGTCGTTGGGGGTTTATGACCGTTGTGGTCAATGCCACATAGGCGTATCAAAACGGCACTGCATGTATCGAAACGCTATGCAAAAATCTCACCCATATCAAGCCCGTTTCGAAACACGTTTTTCCACTGTGAAGCCCCGTATCGAAACACCAAAGGGTGTTTCGAAACACATGGATGGTTTTGTTGGATTTGGCTTTGAAAACACTTAAAACTCTTTTGAAATATCCCCTAAACATAGTTTCAAGTTGTTTGGACTTTAGAAATGGTTTTGAATTCTTTTTAACTTTGTCCAAAACATTTTTCAATTATTATATCAAAACATTAGTTCTACAATCTCCCCATTTTTGATATAATAAAACCAACTTGAAAATTTGTTTGGGATTCTCCCCCTTTAAGTTTAAAAATGTGAATAAGAGATTTAAAATTTAAAATAAAGTAAAGCTCCCCCTTATTCATTTGAAAATGCAAATTTTCAAACCAAACTCTCCCCCTTTTTGTTATATCAAAAAGAATTCAAAAGACATTTATGTTCAAAATAACTTAGGAGGTAAAGAAAGATGACAAAATTATGCATTTTGGTTTTTAAAATGGCTCCCCCTTACTCAATGCATCATCATAGTATGTTAGTTTAACACATGATAATCTAGTTAAAAAATAAATTGAATTAAGCAAATAAAATAATTATATTTTTTTACCAACACTTGAATCCAAATGAGGATGTGAAGCCTTCCTCTTCAAGTGTTCTTTCTTTGTGTGCATGGAGCTCCCCCTCAATGTTTGACTTGTTGATCACTCTCGATCACACCTATCATAAGACAATCAAGTAATTTTTGGTATCCAAATTGCTTTGGATCCATAGACGTTAGTAGCACTCAACTTAGTCCCCTTAGGAATCCATCTTTCAATTTCATCCTTTTTAGTTGAAGTACTTAGTCCTTTTGGGACCCAAATACTTCTAAAAACTTTACCATTTACAAATCTAGGGGCGCTAGATTGTCTTACATAAAAATTTGATTTTCCTAAATTATTTTTCTTTTGAAGTTCATTGAAAATCAAATCTTTTTCTTTCTTGAGATCATCAACCTCTTTTGGGTGATCTTTTTCCATTGTTTGAAGCAATTTTTGTAAATCCAAAACTTTAAGCTCAAAATCTTTAATTTTTGCTTCAAACTCTAAATTGGTTTTAGAAAGCAAATCATTTTCGATTTTTAACTTTGAAATCAATTTCTTGTTTTTCGAAAATGAAGCCTTAAACTCAAAAACCAATTCATCATATGCTTCTTGTAACTCATCAAAAGAATGTGAATTTGAACTAGATGAGTTAGAAGTTACCTCCCCTCATTGAGGGCCATCAAGCATAGGTGGGCTACCTCATCATCGGTGGAGTCTTCATCACTCCATGTGGCCACATATGCTTGCTTTAAAGATGATCCCTTCTTGTTGGACTTGTGGGATTCCTTCATCATGATTCCTCGATTCATGATTGGATTTTTCCATTCGGCTCTTCATGAACCGGGCAAATTTGTTGAAGAGATAGGTCATCTCTTCATCTTCGCTTTCCATCTCACTTAGTTCTACATGATGGCATGTGGAGGATTTGAGAGCAACAACACTTGCGTTGATGCCTAGATCCATGATCTTCTTCTTCCCCATAGCTATAATCTCTTCCCTCTTCTTCTCCTCTTTTTTGTTTTTCTTCATTATTTGATGAGTGAGAAGTGACCCCATGAGTTCATCAAGCTTCAAGATCTTCAAATTCTTAGCTTCGATGATGGCGGTCCTTTTTGAGTCCCATGACTCAGGAAGGGAGTAGATGAGCTTTCGGACAAACTTCTTTTCCGGGATGGCTTCTTCATAACCTTTAAGACCATTTGTGATAGTGGAGAACCTATCAAACATCTTTTCGATGTTCTCTTCCGGATCCATCTTGAAGTTTTTATACGCTAAGGTGAGGAGCCCGATCTTGGTCTCCTTTAGTTCATTGGTTCCCTCTTATGTGACTTCAAGCTTATCCTATACCTCCTTGGCACTTTCACAAGAAGACATCTTCTCATAGATGTTTGGGCCAAATGCACAAAAGAGAATGTGCAAGGCTTTGCAATTAAATCTCATCTTTTTGCGGTCGTCGGCACTCCACTCTGCCTTGCTTTCTTGTGGCACGAACGGACCATCTTCTACTATATCCCAAAGCTTGTAGTCCTTGGACTTTATGAAAAACTTCATCCTTATCTTCCAATGGGCATAGTGAGTTCCGTCAAAAAAGGGCGGTTTGTCGATGGATTGCGCCATTGAGCCGGTTGATTGAAATGATGATCGAGCTTGTCGGGTCTTCTCAATAGGATGTTAATCCTCTTCAATTGAGCCAGGCTCTGATACCAATTGTTGGGTTTTACGGTGCTCGATTCCTTCAATCGTTCTTGCTCGCCAAGTGTGGAGAAGTGGGATATTTGGGTGTTTTGTGGGAATGGAAAGATAGACAATTTACGCAAGGATTTATAGTGTTTAACCTTCTAACCAATCTCTGCATCCACTACCTTAGCTTCCCACTAAGGATTTCCAAACAAATTCACTAAGAATTTCGTCCCCTTTTCTCGGTTTAGGAGGAAACCGTTACAACGATCAAGCTTTCTACCCAAAGCTTGATCAAACACTCTCTTACACAAGAAAGACTTAGCAAACTAGAAATCCCTCTAGAAGGTAAATGTTTGCACAATTAAAGCTCTCACCCAAAACCTAAAACACTTGAGCAAATTTGACAATTAAGCTCACAAGTGTTGTCTATACAATAAAGCTCTAAGACAAATTCTTGATCATTATGTTGTTGAAAATTGAAGCATTAACCATTACTAGATGCTTGGAGGTCCATTTTATACTCCTCTTTGAGTTTGTAGCCGTTACTAGTCGTTGGGGTTTAATTGGAGCCGCTGGAGACTTAATTTCCCACCATAAATGCATTTCTGCAGCTCCCCGTTTTGAAACACTCGAACCCGTTTCGAAACACTCTTGGAATAGAAAGAGTCGTTGCAGTCTGATGCAACACCCGTATCGAAACGATCTGTATTTAAAAGGTAGTTGGGAAATAGCCGTTGGGGGTTTATGACTGTTGTGGTTAATGCCACATAGGCGTATCGAAACGGTAGTGCCCGTATCGAAACGCTATGCAAAAATCTCACCCAGATCAAGCCCGTTTCGAAACGTTTTGCCACTGTGAAGCCTCGTATCGAAACACCTGGATGGTTTTGTTGGATTTGGCTTTGAAAACACTTAAACCCCTTTTAAAATATCCCCTAAACATAGTTTCAAGTTGTTTGGACATTAGAATTGGTTTTGAATTCTTTTTAACTTTGTCCAAAACATTTTTCAATTATTATATCAAAACATTAGTTCTATAATAACGTCTAGATAAAGTATTCCATATTGCTAGAGCAGTTGTAAGACCCGTGAGATGTGACAAAACTTCAGAACTTATAGTTGAGAGGAGCCGTGAAGCTAAAAGCTTATTTTGCTTCAAATACGCAAGAAATATGAGATTAACCACAACATGTCCAGTTGTATCAGTGATAACTTTCTCAGGAACCTTATGGTCTGAGAGAAATGACATTAAACCATATCCTTCAACAATCAAGAGAACTTGATGTTTCCAGAGAACATAGCTATTATCAGTCAGCTTTACGGTGTCTAGTTTTGGGAACTGTTGAACATTATACTCACTAGAAGAAAATGTGAGCGAAGAGGGAATTGAACTGGAACTCACTGGATCAGAATTAGAGGGAGATTCTAGAGCCATTGCAAAGAAAACACTTGGAGAAAAGAAAAACAACACACAACTTTTAGAGGCAAATCATCGAACAGATACCATGCACATACGACAAAGCCAAATAAATTAAATCACCAGAAGAAAGTATCATCAATCACCGAGAAGAAACGATCAATCGAAGATGAAAAACACACACGGAGCAGTTAAAAACCAGCATGGGAAGGCTATGATGTCTAAAAGAAAAAAATAGAAAGACACAATTTCTAATCTAAAGAATTATCCACAAATCACTTATTTGCTCTTTTCCAATCAACACGAGACAGATTTCCTAATGATTCAACTGATAATCTTTCATACAGATCATCACATTGATGTTTAAATTGAGTCGAATGGGTACATAAATCTTGCCAAACCTGACCAATAAAGAAGACGAAAGGAGTCAAGAGTTTATTATTGAGTCACCAATAGGGGTGAGCAAAACTCGACTCGACTCGAAAAAATCGATATTTTTTTTCAATTTCGAGTTATTCGAGTCGAGTTATTCGAGTTGTTCGAGTTATTCGAGTCAACTCGATTAACTCGAAAAAATTTCGATTTCGAGTCGGTTTGGAATTTGCCCAACTCGAAAAATTGAAAAATCGAAAAATCGAATTTTACAGTTTTACAATTTAGTCACTGATTTCATTTTTCTTCAATTCCTCCTTCATTTTAAGTCCATTTTTGACCAAATTTGAACCACATATTCCTAAACCAGCGTAGAATACATATTTATCTTCAATTTATATTTTTAAAATAAATTTCATATTTTTTCAATTCAGCCCCTTAACTTTGTATGAATTCCTCATTTCTTCAATATCTCCTTCGTTTTAAGTCAATTTTGACCAAAATTGAACAACATGCTCCTAAACCAATGTAGAAACTAGAATACCTATTTAGCTTCAATTCATATTTTTAAATTAAATTTTCTACTTTTGTAATTTAGCCCTTCAACTTTGAATGTTTCCCATTTCTTTAATTTCTCTTTCGTTTTAAGTCTATTTTTTTACCAAAATTAAACCACATGATTCACTAACACTATATAATATCTATATAACTTCAATTCATATTTTTAACAAATTTATTCTTTTTTTTAATTTAGCCCTTTAACTTTATATTTTATTCAATTTGATCATTCAACCGATTTTTTTTGTAATTTTTTTCTTTACATCAATTCATTGACTCATTTATACCCCCATCAGTACTTTATCCTTAAAAGTTCCTTATTTAAAAATAATATTATAAATATATTTTAGAAGTTTAGATGATATTTTTTTTATTAAATAACATTACAAATCTTACTTATGCATGTGAAAAATAATATGAAGATATATATATATATATATATATATATATATATATATATATATATGCATATCTTATATGAATAGAGAAAGTCGTTTAAATTAGAATCAAATCGTACTATAACATGGTAAATAATTACAATTAAATTTGTATAGAAACTCGAAAACTCGACAATATAATTCGGAACTCGAAAAAAGTTTGTTGCAATTCTCTTTTTTGAACTACTCTTATGTTTTTGTTTTTATTGGTTTGTATCTTTTGACATGTGATGTTGGATTTTCTAAACTCTACTGTGTTATTTTCTTTAGTTATTAATATATTTTAGGGTACTCTTTTCCTCCTTCCGCTATCTTTGGTCTCGTCTTGGCGTTACCTAGATAAGAAGGAGGTTTTTAACGAGGCCCGTAGTTTATAATGGAAGGTTGAGTTTTCTTTTTGTTGGTTTGATTGTTACAATTGAAATTTGGACAGGTTTACCTTGTTTGATGAAAAATGTGTTCTTATTTTTGTGCTTTTAGAATCATTGTATTGTTTAGTCATAAGTCAATTTATATGTATGTAGATATAATTCAAAATCTTTTTTTACACATGTGAAAAATAATATGAAGAAATATATATGTAGATATAAATAGAAAAATGTTTAAATTAAAACCAAACTCGAAAAATCGAATCGACTCGAACTCGACTCGAACTCGCTAAAATCGACTCGAATCGAAAAAATTTCAATTTAAGTTCAAGTTGTAAAATATGACGATTGAACTCGAATAACTCGAATTTTTTTGACTCGACTCGACTCGACTCGCTCGAACGCTCACCCCTAGTCACCAACACAAATCACACTCATAGCCTTCAACACGCACCAGATTGTGCAGCAAACGGAACACCAACGCAACGAAGAGGCACCAAGAATCCAGCGACTGATACCATATTAAGATTGTTTAATAAGAACGAAGCAATGAAACATTTACAGAGGGAATTTGTTGTAGCGAAAGAGAGACGACACTCTCTAGAATTTTATTGATAAACCCGTAATATCTCAAATAAGACCGGGTAATATTTTATACACGATTGAGTGAATTAGCATGGTAACATCAATCTAACAGTTTCCTAACCGCTTTTGCTGACTCATACAACCAACAACCTTTACATCAATTTACAAGAAACTACATAGTCTAAACTCATAACAAGCACATTACGATCATTAATAATTTTACAATTGGTATTCCCAAAATATGTTACAATACAATAATATTCTGATAAATATTCGGACATTCGGTGTACAATAAGGGACGAAATTAAAATTAAAAGTTTAGGGCAAATATAAATGTTAAAAGTGGGGCAAATTTATAATTTATTTCAAATATATATATATAACAAACAAAGGTTAAAAAAAGTTTTCATGTGTGGGTCTTCCCCCATTGGGGAATAAGTAGATTCGTCTCTGTATACAATGTTTATACTATTTAAATTTCTCCTCACTTATAAATTGGAAGTTATTGAATATTTAAATATGTTCAATTTCACATTTTCATGTATATTATACCAACGACAATGTCAATCGAATTAAATCGACAAAATATAATAGCATTTGTTATGCCTATAAAATCGCAATCAACGTAATGGTATTGAAAGCATAGCGGAGAAGGCGATTTAAATCGCTTTCATAAGCATAAAATAAACATATACTCCATTAATTTCAGTGGTCTTTACGCAGATCGGAGCAGTTTATATGTGGTCATACGTGTATGGCATCGTGCAGTTGAATGCAAATGAAGGCACGGCCACTTGTGCAACACTTCCGAGGAGTTCCACTGAATTAACTACTCTTCCTTCAACTGATGGCCACGATTTCGATGCAACAATCCCACAGGTTTATTTCTGCTCCCATTTCCATCTAAATTTCTGGAAATTATTAACATTCTTAAATGATAAATCTGATCAAGATTTCTTACTATAGATGTCAGCTTCCAACAAAATCATGCAGCGAATGAAGATCATTTCAGAAAAGGTGTTTGCACCAACCGCAATTGCAGCGGTACGCTCGATTCGTATATTCTTATCGTGTTTATATTTAATATTTTTAGGCATCGACATCGTATATGCAGATTGTTGGGTTTATAATCTGGATAGCGTCTCCAATCCGAAAACTCTTGATCGGAAATAAAGCTCCACTTCGTGTGATTGACAGCTCTGCATATATATTAGGGTATGTAATGTATGCTTTGACATACATCCTATACATATTGATTTCATTTTTAAAAAATGATGTTAAACGCAGGGAGGCAGCAATTCCATGTGTGACCCTGATAATGGGTGCAAACCTTTTCAGAGGTTGGTGTCCTTGCTCTAGTTTCAAAACAACAAAGATTATATCATATATTTAAAAAAAATCAAATATGAAATCGACTGATATGTATATCGTTGTCGTTGTAGATCTCAAAGGATCCGACGTGAGTCGAACCGTGATCATAGGGATAATCGGAGTGAGGAACACGTTACTGCCATTGATAGGGATCGGTGTTGTTAAAGCAGCTCTCTATTTGGGGCTGGTTGCATCAGATAACAAGTTATACCAGTTTGTTCTTATGCTTCAGTTTGCTGTTCCACCTGCAATGGCAGTAGGTAAGTATCTGTACCACCAACACATGAATATAAATACGATTATAATACGGTTAAAATACACAAACGCGACATAAATATACGAATGTTTTATACTAATTTGATATTATAATGAACATTGGCAGGTACCATGACCCAATTCTTTCAGCTTGGTCAATGTGAAACATCAGTGATAATGCTGTGGAGTTATGTTGTTGCAGCATTCAGCCTCACACTTTGGTCAACCTTGTTCATGTGGATTCTAAGTTAGTCATTTGTTGCTCAAATACAAACAAAAAGATAAAAAGAAAGTTAATTTCCCTAAATGGGTTATAGCTTTGAGTTTGCCAATGTTTTCTTATATAGGAATTAGGATATTGCAAGTTGAATGTTAAGTTAACTAAATTTGCTCTGCTTGGAACAATTTATTTTTAATGGAGGATTGTTGCGGATATTTATATAGATTTGGAGAGTTTTTAATATTTTTAACCAATCGCTATTCAACTTATTGACTGATCAATTTAGATAGAGTTTTGCAAATGTCTAATATAAGGACGACTCTTCGAACTCAATTTTCTTCATTCACTACATCTGGACTCGAACCTCTAGCTTTACCTAAAAGACCTTGTTAGTACCTATAAGTAAATGTCGTCACTGTCGGAGTCATAATAAGAGGGACTGCAAATGACATAACGTAAGGGACATTCAATAACGAGCATAGCAATGCATATGAAACCACACTTGTGCACTAAACGGAGCCCTTCATAATCAGCAGACGAACAGACAAGACTGTTCGCAACATCATGCCTTATCTACTAATCACATGACTACGCACATGCCCACTGCGGGTATTAAAAGAGACCTAAAACGTCAAGTCATAACTCATCCAATCAAAAATGTGCCACTATTTCTTCATTACGGCACATGTTCGAGTAGTATAAAATTAGACATGCAGTTGAAACGAAAAAATACCGTCCATTCTGGACATCATCACTACCCCAAAGCGAGAGCAATAAACAAGCCTAAACTCAGGGCAAACATCTTGATCACAGTCGGACCACCGTCTCTGACCCCTTATCATTTTGATCATCAATCAGACATAATGCTTCATCATGCTTGAATATGAATTATGTTTTGATTTAAGAATTTTTTATATAGATAATTCAAACACAATTATATATTAAAAAAAGAAGAAGAAAAAAAGTTTGAGGGTATCGTAAGCCCTTAAAATTTTACAAAAAATCAATTAAGCCTTTGATTTTTTTTTTGCACTCAATTAAGCTCCCACACCAATAATTAAATCAATTAAATTCTTTGACTAATTTTGATCATCAATTTTTGACAATTTTTTCTTAAGATGTTACTGTCATGTAACACATTATAGTTCTGTAATATGACATTTACAAATTTAAAAAAATTATTTTTTATATTTTTATAAGTTATTTGAAAGTTTTTAAAAAAATTAAATAAACAAAAAAAATTTGGAAACATCAAGTGACAACACTGTATCACAACATGTTACACTAGCTGATCCAAAAAAATTGTTATATTTAACAGTTAACATTAGTAAAAGTAGTAAATTGAAGAAAATTTAAAGTACAAGAACTTAATTAGGTGTAAAAATGATTTAATTGATTTTTTAAAAAGTTCAGGGACTTATAATACTCTTAAGCCAAAAAGAAATTAGAAGGGCAGGAGGAACAACTAGTACCAAGCCTACGGGACTTGTGGCCCAATATGGATCTTACTTGTACTAGTTGAACTCGGGTTAAACACAATATTAGTTGAGTAAATCCATATCCATTGCAAAATTACATTGTCGAATTCGTCAAAACTGTGCTCCACTGCTTATATTGGAACAAACTGCCTATGATTCCTATATATAGAAAGCAGCAGTTTCCAAATTCCAAAGCAAATCAAAGTAGAAGCCACATGAAAACAGTTGACCAAATGGTGAGGGAGAATGCAGCTACCACATAAGTCCACAGCATAATCACTGAACTTTCACTTTGACCAACCTGGAATAATTGTGTCATTGTGCCTGCCAATACCATTTGATTAAAACCAGGTTTTGCAGAGTTTTATCAAGGTTTAAGTGAGTACTTAATGTAGCATACCTACGGCCATGGCCGGCGGAAGGGCATATTGAAGCATAAGAACAAACCGGAACAAGGGGTCCGATCCAACCACGCCGAAATGCTGTGCAGCTCTAACGACACCGATTCCCAAGAGAGGCATCAGTATGTTCCTCACTGCTATGATTCCAACAATTATTGAAGGACTGATGTCTGATCCTTTTAAGCCTGAAATTCAAGTTTCCAATATCGAATAGAAATTTGTTTAATTCTGATGAGTTTGAGTGAAGTACAAGTAACAATGGTAAATTGACTAAATTCTTAATCAAAACTGGGGATCACCTTTTAGAAGATTTGCTCCCACTAGCAAGGTCATGCATGCAACTGTTGCCTCCCTGCATGCATATAATTTGGCATCAATTTTTATGCTAAGAAGAATAAGGATGTCTAAGAGGACACACATACCCCATCAAATTTATGGAACTCCCAATAACACGAAGAGGAGCATCGGCGCCGATTAGTACTTGTCGGATCGGAGAGACTGTCCCGACGATAAATCCAACAATCTGTGAGCGGAAAAGGGTGAAAATGAGGGGGGATTCTCAGTGATTAGTAGAGTCTAATGAGCAATATTTACAGACCATATATATAGAATGTAAGAATTTTGGCATACTCCTGCAATGGCTGATGGTGCAAGCACCTCCTTCAGGTTAATCTTCTTCATGGTCGTATTTATGCATTGGAATAAATTCTTAAACGCTGAAATCTAATAAGAAAACAACAATACTAACATCACATTGCAGTCGCTATTTTAATACCGGAACGATTCACAAGACGAAATCAAAGGAATAAATGAGATCAAGAAACCTTTTCTTGTGTTGCAAGGTTGTGGAGAGGCAGTTCATGTGTCGAATATTCATCCGAAGCAAGACGGTCCTTTGAAGGTAGTAAAGCTTGACGATAACTTTCCGAAACTGCTTCCGAGTTTAACGTCTCCTTGGAAGTCTGGATGGTGTTGGTGAAGCTATCTTCTTTGCAGCTATTTGCGTATGAACGCATGATGCCATACACATATGACCATATGAAAATGGCTCCTACCTGTAGGCGAAAAAAACCAAGAACCGATTCAAATTTATGAGATTCACCAATGATTTCTAAGCTACTTTGTTTCTTCGTTATTTTTCAATTGTTCGTGTTCGATATTCATGTTCGAAGATCAAGTAGATGAATCTACCGCCAAAGACAGTGAAGCATAAGCCCCAGCATTTGAAGAGCAAGTGGATGAATCTCCAAATGGATTATTTGGTTCTTCACAAACTGCTGGGACTAAAATGAGAGGCAAATTTCCCAGATTTCCTACGAAAATAATAAACATAACATCACGTTGCGACCGTTATTTAAATCAAATATATAAGCAAATTAAGGAGGACAAATTACCAGCAGAACAACAGCCAATGACCATGCCTTGAAGGTGTTTAGGAGTTTTAGTGATTTTTATGAGAAGCCAAGCAAGTGCTGAGCCTATAATGAATGTTATCAAAATATTCACCGGCATGAACCACCTACAAAAGGATTGAATAATGAAATAAAGTGAACCATTCAAGCAGTTGGTCCAATCCAGTTTTGTAAGACAAATTTTGAATAATTAAACAAATTATATAAGTCTGGGGGTTAAAGTTATGCTGGGGAAACTTACAGTGTTAGAAAGCTGTCAAAAGTGATGGTTTCAGCCAAGTTGATAGCCACAAGTGAAGGGCCAAATACATAGAATACAAGCTGTTTAGATTAAAGAAGAAGAGAGATTGAGCAGTAAATAACAATCTGGAAAATAGTACAAGAGATACAGTGAAAATTTAACTAAAGTAGAGGGTCCAAATATAAATGAATATTAATGTGAAGAAATCCTAAAGTATACTTGTGTATGAAGACGAAGAGAGAAAGATGTAAGCATATCCTGGAGAGAACTTACTTTGTTCAAATGGTGCCTGGCGTCTGGTCCCAAGAGATTAACACGATCCAAAGCAAGAAACAAGCCAACCCCGGTGACCAAAAGCACTTTCGTAACCGGAATCAGTGCCACGACCAGCAGATCAACCAGTCCCATGGCCAAAACTTGTGCACTCGGAGGCCGGATGGACTCGCACTTTTCAAGAAAAACGTAAACTTCCTGCTGCAGAGGCTTCAGAACTCTGACAAACACAGAAAAGGGAAGATGGAGTTTTGGTGATTGTTTCAAATATATAACAAGAATGTGACCATGAGATTTGAAGTTTGATTCTTTAATGATTCATGTTTATCCTAATAATATTAGGATTAATCGGTTATTATATATGCATTGCCCTCGTAGAGTTTATACCTGATTTGACTTATGAGAACTGCGAATCTCACCCAACTTGATTTAGATATAAATAAGGAGTAATAATATTTTTATTTTGGCTCAGCAGTTATAAATTATTTTAAATGTACAACATTGAAGTGCACCCATGTGTGACAGTGTGAGCACAGCTTCACAGTTAGGAGTAGAACCAAAATTTCAACATGATAATATCTAAAAAAATATTTGCTAAAGGGACATCCGGTTCTCTCGATTTTAAAATTAGCTTATATCAATTTTAATTTTATAAGTAATTAAGAATAAATAATCACATTTTTAATATTTTTTTGTCAATTATGTGCAAATTTTACATACACACTAATAAAGTCGACCCTCAATTTTACACATTATATTAATTTAGTTCAAATTAAAAAATCTAACACACTATTTGATTTTAGACATTATGTAAATGTCGGTGGCTGAATTTGTATACATTATATTAATTTGATCCTAACTCTAAAAAAATTAACACATAATTTACACATTATGCAAATGTTGGGGATTACATTTGCACATATTAGGTTTAATTTGATCGTGATTCTAAAATGTTTAACACATAATTTACACATCTTGTAAATGTTAGTGAGTAAATTAGTTGATTTTTTTTTCAGAATTAGGTCCAAACTTACAATTTATATTATGTGTAAATGTTTATGGTTAGATTTTCTATTATGACAATCAACTTATGTAAAATTAACAAAAAAAAGTTAATGTCGTGATTAATTGTTCATCTTTAAAATTGACAGGACTAAACTATTTCTTTTCATGAAAGAGACTAATTTATTAAGTTTCAAAAGTTAAAAGGACCTAAATGATTTTTACCCATTTACTTAGGTATTCTTACCCATTATGAATTGAAGGGTTCAAAAAAAATGAAAGGATTATTATATAGTTTAATTTAATAATTATGGTTCAATCTCTTTTTCTTTAAGGTTAAGCATTATAACCAAATTTTTAACCTTATAATAATGTGAGAATTTTGTTTGGTGAGGGCCAGCCTGTGGCAGATTAGGTCAGTTCAAAATGTATTGTATTAGATCTATCTTTCTCCAAAACTTGATCCAAGTCAATTTATCCACCCAATTTAAAACTTAAAAAGTGAAACAACCCAATCTAAAAAGAACAAAATGATTTAAATTTAAAAGAATATGAATATGAAAAAGTTTAGACTTGTTGTGATTGAGGATGGGATGGATCCAATCTAGGCCATTGATTAAATAGTACAACTGTGTGTGTGTATATATATATATATATATATATATATATATATATATATATATATATATATATATATATATAATTCAAATCAAGTCATTTAACACAGATGTAGTCTATTTATTTATTGTGTTGTGAATTATAAATGTTTTCAATAATTTATTTAACAATTTAAATAAACATTAATCTTCTTAATTTGGATATAACTACAAAAACAATAAACTTTTGAATGATTTATTATAAGGTTGATCCAAGTGGAACGCAGTTTGGTATCGCTTAAACATGTCTCGAATTCGAGACCTTGTGTATGCAAAAAAATATACGTTGAAAGATTCACCGACAAAAAATAAGTATGCAATATTAGTCGGTCCAGATTAGTTAAGACATAACTCTAAAGAATCAAGATTATAACAAAAAAATAAAAATAAAAAGTATTAGTCCCTCGACATAATGAGAAGATTAGGTGGACAGTATAATGAATATTGTCTCATAGGTGGAGACTTTAATGAAATATTGTATGGTTTTGCAAAGGCATGGCTTTCAAATGGTTTAGATCTTCATGATGCGGGGTACACTACATCGGTTATAAATACGCGTGGTCTAAATATCACGACCGTAATAATAACATGCATGTGACAAGATGCTAATAATAACATTAGTATACACTCACAAATTCTATACATAATATCAAAAATGTAAAATTAAGAATATTTATATTGCACGAACCAATTTACTTTAGTGGTTAAGGGAACGGTTGTTGTTCCTAGAGGTCACGGGTTCGAGCACCAGCAGCTGCAGCAGGGTGATTGAACGTTCATTGTCAAACGGTTGAGAGTATATTTAGAACAGATACTACTTGTAATCACTTTAGCTTTCATCAAAAATATATTTATATTAATTCAAATTTGAAGTTAATATTTAATTGGTAAGAAATTTTAATGAATGAGATTTTTTCAATAAACAATTTTTTAGCGATCAATTGATAGTCCTATAGTAGGGTTTAATCTTTAGAGGTGTGAGTTTGAGAAGAGATTTACTGGAATATTTTTATGGGTAAATTACAACGTTCATCACTTAATTATATATCTTCTCATTTTTATTGTGGTCACTCAACTTTTAAATCTTTTAATTTACTAATTGAACTTTCAACATTGACTTTTTTCACCAATTTACCGTTAAGACAACATTTTGACTATGATTATGGCTTATTTTAATAATATAGGTGCCATGTAGGCACGCCAACGTGAATTTTAGACATAAAAAAAATTTGCGTTGGTATTTAAAATTTCTCTTTAGGGATTAAAATCCTTAAACTAACATTCATTTTTTATTTTCGATAGAAAGAGGTAGAAGAAGGCTAACAAAGAAATAAGAAGGATAAAATATATAGATGCAATGACTTAGTCGAACGACATTTTAATTTGTCGGTGTGAAAAGACAATTGTTTTAAAGACCGCATGGTCAGACGACGACCCTATGAAATAATTATTTTGATTGTAGTAATTACGGTAATAAATTACAACCATTGCCATTTTTTTTCTAATAGTATGAGCCTCTAATGAATCCTGGTGTAAAAGTTTTGCTTGTTGGGCTCCAATAATAGGGAAAAGGTGAAATGGGAGAATTGTTTGAAATGAGAGAAATACTTGGTTTTTTACACTCATAAGTCATGTGTTGTATTCTACTGATTATATTGTTGATGGATAAAAAATAAAGCAAGGTTGAAGATACAGATTTTGTCCGTAAGTATTTCAAAGGTTAACGATGAGGGTTGATTAAAGTACGATATATTGTAGCATGAAATGGTAGTATTTTGTTGGTACTATGAAATCATAATATTTTCTACTATGAAATGGTATGTTAATGTATGGTTGAACAAAGCAGAAAATAAGTTAACGTAACAGATTAAAATAACATATTTGTGTTATATATGTAATATGCGTGGATTGGTGTTATGTAATATATGTGAGATTGGTGTTAACAAATTGAAAGAAAGAAAATGTTAAAATAAAATAACGACACACTCAAAATGAACCCAACAAGTGTCATAATGGAAAAACGGACGATGTTCATCTCAGAAAATACGGGTTCAAATCGCTTTGTCTATAAGGTGTATGCGCATTGTCAAAAAGTTAAAAATTTATATGAATAAATATTACCTTGTAATCAACTTTAAACTATTTTTTTACAATAACTTTTAGCTATTAAAAAATACAAAATAAAGTAAATGAACTAAAAATGTACCACAAAAGAGCAATGAATTAACTGAAGTATAGATGAATTTGTCAACCAAAAATTGTTTTCATAAACCAAACATTTATTTTTTTTAATTTGTTGAATATAATATTATAGAAGCTATTAAATAACTTCTGCATAAAATTACCATAAATGATCATAAACAATCAAAATTTAGATATTTGGTTAGATATACCTAAATACCTATACAAAATACCATAAATTGGCATTTACCAATGTATACAAAGTTAGTCACAAAATACCAGTAAGTTTCATTAGAAAATGTCATTTCAAAAAAATAATTTTCACGAAATACAATTAACAAAAGGCTTATATTTATTTATAAAGTACATTAATTTTTTTATTTAGGTACTTTAATACTTTTTTGGTCAAAATAAATACTTAAAATATATATTTTTAATTAAATTAAATACTTAAAATATATATTTTTTGATCAAATTTTGTTTAACTAGACTCAACGCAAGTGAATAGTTATCCCTAATTGTTGCTAGTGGGGGATGGACTTTCATCGTTATTGCATAAAATGTAGCAAAGGTAAGATTTCGGGGAGTGTGTTTATTAATTGGTCAAGTGATAAAAAGTATTTATGTTATTTTATTTTTTATAGATTCAAATTTTAATATTTATATTAGAAATATAATATATTTCTGCTTAATAAAATGGGGTGTGATTGTATAAAAATGATCGAAAAGTGTGGCATATGAATTTATTTATTTTTTAATTAAATAAAAATATATTAATTTTAAATAAAATATTAAAATTTAAATTTATACAAAATAAAATAAATATAAATATTCTTATCACTCGATCAATTAGTAAATTTCAACTGACATAAGAATGTGGCGGGCGATACAGCCTCTCTTTTTTTTGGTAGAGTCTGCCTAAAACAAATCAATTGGATTGGGCTTAGTGGTTAACAGCCCAAGATTTGTCGGGTTCAAACTGGGCATAATACTAGAACTATCCCACTTTCTTAAATAAGAGCGAGTGTTTGCCAAAAAAAAAAGGCTCAAAATTTTCTAGACCCTCGGCCTTTTGCCTTTGCCTTTGCCTAGTATCTTCAAGAAGCTTTAAAGCCTTGGCAGAACTCCAAATTTTGCCGCTATATGTAGCTGACGTTTCAACTCCTAAAAGCCTTGTTTTCTGTGTTCCAAGAAGAAGAAAAATGGCCAAAAACCTTGAGATCCAGATCCAAGAAAAGAAGCCAAAATTCCCCAAGAACTTGTTGCTCTTGCTACCCAAACTTCCCTTCAACACAAAACGTAGCGTTGAAGTTGTGATCGAAAAGAAACCCAATGAAAAACAGTTGGGCGACGGTGACAATCAAATTACCAAAAATAATAAGCCGGCTGATGTTGTCAAGTTCTCGGAGCCCCGGCCCGCTGTTCCACCGCCTTTGACGCTCGAGGCCGGCGACACCGGAACCACTTCCAACAAAATAATTCTCTGGCAGGTCAGACCACGCCTTATTCTGCGTTTTTCTTCCTTTTTGATGATTTAGAGTGTGAATGAGTTGGAATTTAAATTATTTTTTAGCAACAAGAGTTGGAATTAAATTACGAGCGTATACGTGCCTTCGATCGTATTTATCGTAATAACATAAGGTTTTTTTCATTGATATGTGAACATGCAATTTTTTTTTATAAATTTCATTAGTTGTGGAATATTATATGATTAATTAATTGTTTAAAGTACAAATTATTAATTGATCTTCTATGTTTTTGTCGAGTTTAGCTCAATTAATATCATTGTTGTATTATCACGGTGCAATATCACATGAGGACTACAATCTTGCTTAAAAGTATTTTTGTGTGTTTAATAAACTATTATTAATAATAATAAAATTATTAATTATGTTTTAGTTTGTTGATATTGTTGTTCTTTTCTCGATATAGGTGATATAGATTTTAACTTGTTTAAGTATGCAATATTACTATGATTTATGGATGGATAAGGGTACGAATATTTAAATAAATTTAGAATTATAATGTAAGTTTTATATCAAAAAATTAATTATTCAATTTTTTAGCACTTAATTAACATCTAAGCGACACTTTAATAAGCATATTTGATAGAAACGAAATATTTTAAAGGTTGAAAAATCTATTTAAATAGGGAAAATCGGAAAGAGCACGCGATAGGCACGTGACCTCTCTGATCTCTCCGCCGATATAATAATAAATAAAACCTTGTTGTAGTCAGAAACAAGTCCAAGGTAAGCAATGGCGGAGGCAAATAACAAAGAAATCCAGAGCAAAGCTGAAAACCCTTTAGGACCCAGAAATATTTTCTCAATGCTACCCAAAGTGGAGCTCAAATTCCCTCTCTTTAACCAACAGTCGGAAAAACCTGACATCTCGGTTAAAAAAGAGGAAATTGAAATCCCGAAACCACCATCTTTATTTCTGGGAAAACGCCGGAAAATCCCTCCTCCGTTGGAATTCGAGTCGGAGGAGTGCCTTGGGAGAACTTCTAATCCTATTGTTCTCTGGCAGGTATTCTTTCTCTTGTTTCTGGGTGTTTATGTAGTTACAAGAAGCAAATTTTGGCTGGTTTTGTCAAATGTCGCCTTTTTATTCAGAATAAATCGAGTTCGGTTAGCATATTCTATTTTGTTTTTATTGTTACGAGTTTATGTCTGATTCTTATATGTATTGCCAGTTAGCAGAACTTTTCCTTTTCAGTGTAATTTTAGTTATATTTGGAAAGGATTGTTTCAAAGAGTGTGGTGGTAGCAATTATATGCTGATCTTTGTAGGAAGCAGAAAGAGCATGTATTTATGCTTTATTTTAGTATATTATTCAGTGTTGTGAAGAGCTCAAGAAGCACTGGTAAAATTCTGCTATTAGTTCCCAGTAAATTGTTGGGACAAAATATTTGAAGCCATGGCTTAAATTGTCAGAACAAGGTTTATTTAAAGACAATTCTTCTGGGTTTGTTTTGATAGAACCATTGATGTTTTGTAGGGGGAAACAACCGTAAATCAATAGGATTGGGATCTGAAAAAACAAGAAAAAAGTTGCAACTCTGGAAAACGTAGCGTTATGGAAAACCTCTAATTATGGTAGAACCATTGATGTTGTTTAGGGGAAAACATCAGTTGATCAATAGAATTAGGCTGAAAAAAGGAGAGAAAGAAGCTGGAACTCTAGAAAATGTGGAGTTGAAGAAAAAGTAAATTTTAAAGCCAACAACATTATGACATTCTTTGAATTAATAGAGAGAGACAGGTTTTTTTTATAACCCTGTGTTTTCTAGTGTTCCAAGTTCCAACTTCTTTCTTACTCATTTGTTCAGCCCTGGTTCTATTGTTTTACTGTCGTTTTCCCCTAAACCACATGAACCATTTGTAGCCTAGCTTTTCTGTAGAAATTATTGTAAGGGTAAGATTCGAAGAATGTTATTGGTAAGCTAGATTTTTTTTCTTCTTCTTACATGCCTCTTAGATTGATCTGCAGCTGTGTAAGATCAATAGTGCAGTATTCCTGTTATAGCTGACAAGGTATTGTATATTTTCATGTTTATGATATAACGAAGGCGAACTTGTTGAATTTAATATGTTTGTAAAAGGCATGGGAGATTACTAAGATACCAAGAAATGGCGTATTCCACCAGTGAACAGTGTCGTTAAGACGTGCAACTAGGTATTTTTAGCTGCTGAGTCTCAGTGTGAGACAACAAAAACATTTTAAATCATTTGAAGCGAGCCACATTTGATCAACTACAAATTTGATGCACTTAGGCTTGTTTTTTTCTAAGGTGGTACATAGTTGTGTTTTTATAAGCTATGTTGTATGGACTCGGAAATAGGTATGTTCAATTATTGTAAGTTCTTTTTATGTGTTGGGAGATTCTTGGGGTGTCATATTCCTATTCCCATGTTTGGTCATGAATTTGAGACTGCAAGTTACGTAGATTTTGTCTTTCATTCCAGCTTGAATACATTGCTTCGACTTTCGTTCCCAACACCATTTTACTTCATTATGTGTTTCTCTTATCAAATGAGTTGGTTTTGTCAGGTGTATGCCGTTGGTGGTATCTTCCTACTGAAATGGATTTGGGCAAGGTGGAAAGAAAGGAAGGAGATGGGATCCAAGAAGGAATCAGCCGATGAAGACGAACAGCCTCCCGCCGTCGACGACTCGCAATATGTATGATTCTCGATCGCACAGTTTACGTTCTGAACTTTAGGACTTATACTAAATCGAGACCGTGTGTGTACCTAATGCCTTACATTTGCTGTTTGTACTTGTTTATCATCATAAATACAATTTCATGGTTTTCTCTTTGGTAGAAAGAAAAGGAAAACAGAGAAGTTTCGGTATTAAGTTACAAAATTTTCAAATGAATTCCAACCATTAGATAAGATCCTTTTTGTTTAATATTCGTCGGATAATGGATATATAATAAGCGTTTGTACGGGCCGTTTCATATGAATTTAATATTATATTAAAAAACCAGTGAATTTAATATTGTAAAAATATAGAAGGTATAATAACACAGTCAAATCAAATACGCAAAATTTTAAAATTTCAGAGAATTTTATGAAAAATTTATAAAAGTGTTCACCCTAGTGATATAATATGCCTAGACTGTTAATTTGGATAGTTCTTTTTGTTTAGAATTAAATGTTTACAGTTGAATTAGGGTTAAATGGTTCAAGAATTGTTATTATATCATCTTAAAATTATGGGTAAATCACACTCATGGCTACTAAAATTTTAGTAATTTAGATTTTGATTCAGAGAACTTTTAAAAAGATGCGGGTTATTTGATGAACATAAAAATGAAGGGTTTACAGAGGTTTAAAGTTGGAAACTGATAGAACGGTTGGATTCGAATTTCGATGGAGGATCATTCCCATTTTAATATTATTTATTTCACAGTATTCCATCATAATTAATTAATTGATGTGTTAATATAAATAATTATAGGAAAAACTACACCACTGACCACCAAACAAATTGGGGATACCTATTTGAACCATCGAACTATAAAAAATGTCAATCACACCACGGAATTTATAAAATCAACCTATTTTGACCACCGCCGTTAAACATTTAACGGTGGAGTAACGAAACTGCCACGTGGCAACTGATGGGTATAGTTAAAAATTACACATTTGGTCCATGTTATTTACACATTCTTTCAATTTAGTCCTAATTTTCAATTAATAAAATAATAAATTATTTAATTAAGTGGTGACATATGTCAAGACCTTATTGGAAGATTTTAATTATTTATATTTAATTTTATTAATTTATTTTCCCCCTCCAATCTAAAGGGGAAAAACAATTTTTCTCTCACATGCGCGTTGGGGGATTTGAACCTAGGTCTCCAGGGTGTAAAGGTAATAGCTCTGCCACTGAACCAAGCACAACTTTGTATTATAATTCTCCAGATATAATATATATCTCGTATTAGTTTGTACATTTATAAGCCAAAAGTTCAAACGCTAAACACTAGTTTCTACATTATAAATCCTCAAACTTCAAACCAAGTACAAGTAACACAGATTCTTACCTGCACTTTCAGAAGCTGGTTGAGCATCAGCTTCGCCGGAATTATTGGTTCTATCATCAGAACCATCAGTATTTCCTTCTTGAAATTCTGACAAATCAATCTCGGTGGACTCCACGCTGCATGATTAAGAAAAAATACCACAAAAACCAAAACAAAATTATCACAAAAAACTAAAACAGAAGGATGAAGAAAGGGAATTCATGACACACTTGCCTAATTATAGATGTTTTCAATAATCTCACTGCTACACGAACGTGCCGTGGTTGTACCTGCAAAAAAAAGTCTGACTCCTAGGTTCATGATAATGAAATATGTTCTGTAGTAGATAAAGCACCTGAGTTTCCAAATAACTCCGAGCAATGGCCTCTGACAGCCTGACTAATGCCTCCAACTACCTAACTGTCATCCGGTATGCAACTCTATTTTCATGAGTTGTATCACCTCGTCTGAGCGCAACATAAGACTCAATCAAGAGTTTTCTTGCTTCAGAGGTTAGTTGCAATAACTAGCACCATTTAGCTATGCCAAAGGAATGGAAAGTAATCATATCATATGAGTGAAAGGTTATGGGAGAAACCTTTGGTTTTAAAGTTTTTGCATATGTAATGTATCGTTTCAATTGCGCAGTACTGAAAGCAGGATGAAGTGCTTCTTCACGCTTCTAATGAACTCTCACAATATAGTAATCAATTTGATCATCTGGGTCATCAATCATGACATATACCAGATCAAACCTAGAAAGGATTGCTGGAGGGAGAGCGACATTATACTGAAGAGGAAGAAACATAACCGAGCTATCAGTTTACAGGCACATATACCAAAACTTAAAATCAGCATCAAATACTACTGGGGTCCAATCAAATCAGCCTTAATACCTTGAGTGGTTTAGACTTATCATAACACCCTCCGGTAGGATTAGCTGCAGCTAGAATTGATGTCCGGGCATTTAGTGTTGCTTGTATCCCAGCTTTAGTAATGCTCATGGTCTGTTGTTCCATGGCTTCATGAATCGCAACCTTCATACACAATTGCTTATCAGATACCAGATGCTTCTGAATATACAAAATTGTTCTCTGGTAAGACAATATGAACCTTACCTGATCTCTGACATCTATCTTGTCAAATTCATCAATGCAACATATGCCATTGTCAGCCAGCATTAGAGCACCTGCCTGGAAATAGATCAGATGTAATTTTTTAGACAGGAGTTTGAGAGAATAAAAGTGGTTTCTGTAAATTTACAGTTTGCAGATCTCTAATTTAATAATCATAATCCTTAGGTTAGGCTGCACCATAATGAAATACGAGGAAGGACACAGAAAGTTTGAGAAAATATTTAAATACATCATATTACATAAAGTCCTTTTTAAGTCACACAACCTTAAATTTCCAACCAAATTGATCCATGCACATATATTCAAGCATCATATCAAAGACATTCCATTTAGTTGTCATGTTAATAGAGGGCAAGTAGCTAATTTTCATGGTTAAATAAGCCAAATACAATAAACAAAAAATGTAGAAACTAATTAATTTGAAATATTTAGGGTTAGAGTTTAGGGTTTAGGATTTATATATGTGAAATTAGTGTTTAGGGTTTGGGCTTTTGGTTTATAAATGTAGAAACTAATAAGAGATATATATTATATCTGGAGAATTATAACACATAGATGTGCTTGGTGCAGTGGCAGAGCTGTTGCTTTTACACTTGGGAAACCCAGGTTCGAGGGAAAAATTGTTTTTCTCCTCTAAATTGGTGGTGACACGTGTCACCACCTGATTGGAGGAGGAAAATAAATTAATAAAATTAAATATAAATAATTAAAATCCTCCAATAAAGTCTTGACACGTGTTACCACTTAATTAAATAATTTATTATTTTATTAATTGAAAATTAGGATTAAATTGAAAGAATGTGTAAATAACAGAGACCAAATGTGTAATTTTTAAATATACCCATCAGTTGCTACGTGGCAATTCCGTCACTCCACTGTTAGGTTTTTAACGGCGGTAGTCAAAATAGGTTGATTTTATAAGTTCCGTGGTGTGATTGACGTTTTTTATAGTTCGATGGTTCAAATATGTATCCTCAATTTGTTTGGTGGTCAGTGGTGTAGTTTTCCATAATTATAATAAAATAAATGAATGTGAATAATTTTAATTTAATATTTTATCAATAATTAAAACGGATTACCGGATCCAACAGGACCAAATTTGAAGCCGACTTGAATTTGTAGAAATCGGGTCATAAGTCGTGCTCGACCCGACGACCCATGAAGAGTGAAGACCGCTACTGTTGAATAAATATTCGAGTTTTCAGAGTCGTTCTCTGAATCGGTGGTGATATTTCCAGTTTCCATCCAGTGTTAAGTGTTTGATTGGACCATGAAATTCCGATACGCCATGGTTTGTTCATCGAACCAGAACCGTAGCATGGAGTCCCACTATCTCCTCAAGAAGCAGGGTTTCGACGTCTCCTCCTACGGCACTGGGACTCACGTTAAGCTCCCCGGACCCTCCCTCAGGGAACCCAACGTCTACGAGTTCGGCACCCCTTACAAACACATGTTCGACGACCTCCGCCGCAAAGACCCTGACCTGTAACCCTTCTCTTCTTTCCATTTCCACTCTCGATTTTATTCAAAATTGAAAAATCCAGAGTTGGATTTTGTTTCCAGGTATAAGCGGAACGGGATATTGCCGATGCTTAAGAGAAACTTGAGTGTGAAATTGGCGCCCCAGCGTTGGCAAGACAATGCTGCTGATGGTTATTTTGACATTGTTTTTACTTTCGAAGAGAAGGTTTTCGACATGGTTCTTGAAGGTTCTGCTCCTCCTTTTCAATTATAAATATGTATATATAATTATACTAATTGCTCTATGGATTTTATGATATTTATTTAAATTTATGCTTTTCCTAATTCGTGTTAGTGTTTTGTTGCTGAGATTATCGATTATGTGAGGATGAATTTTTGTAATGCTTTTCTGGTTGAGTAAATGTTAAATTTAGTTCATTAATCTATTGCTTCAGAAAATGAAATAAAGTTCAAGGCTTGTGCAGCATTTAACAAAATAAACAATAGGCAGGCAATCTCAATCGTTAATCCAAATACTTTGTAATGTAGTATTTAGTTTGAATCTCGATCTTATCCGATGGAAATGAACGATGTCTGAAAGAAGATGGATTGTAATCTGAAACCCTAACTCTTTTACAGTGCTAATTGAATTTTCTCATTATTTTTCGCTTTTGCTCCAATTGCTCTTTTGCCTGTCTTACTTGTTTTTTTTGTGTGTGTGTGTGCGTGTCTTTCTACTTCTCTATTTAGTTCTTATTGTCGTCACCGATGCTCTTTGATGTTGATTCGTAGTCATCGTCAAATCTGAACCATACATGCCATTTATAATACCAGATTGAGAGGTTTTTCTGGCTACCATAACTATGCCTTGGAAGTTTTTCAAGCTATGTTCTTTTAGGATTTCTCTCTATATCTATGCTTGAGGTGTCTGTGGCTATTATACAATTCTATGAGTTGCCTCGAGAATCATATAATGAACTGGAAGCCATGATGTCATCGCCATCATTTCGTCATCTAATTTCCAATGTCATTGGTTATTCTAGAGAGGATTTTTCCAAGTGGTCGAGGTGTGTGTCTGGATTCTGGAACAAGATCTCAGTGTTGAGGGAGCTTAATATTGCAGGAGACTTTCTTTCGTTATTTTTACTACTTTTGTAGGAGAATACACTCTGGAGGTTCGGGGGGATAAGTTGTTGGCTGTTGAAGTGAATCCATTTCCAGTGGACCTTGTCTCTAAACATTTCTCCCCTTTTATTTTATACCCTAGTATGATCATTGTTTTCATAAGATTATTCAGCTTGTTCTTTTCTTCTGAATGTTTTGGCATTTGAATTTTCTACGACGTTTCATAGATACAAATTTAATTTTACCTGTTGACTGAAATTCATCAAAGATAATGTTGGAAACCATCAATTGGAGATGATTCTGCTTTCCTCCTATATGTTGTTGTCTATTGGTCTATTGTCAAACTTATTCGTCTAATCTGCTTTTTATAATGCATCTCTATTTACATGTAGTTCAAATAGTCGCTTAAGTTTCTTTCGATCCAGTGAGAATTTTCATTTCATTTCCTTTTGTCCCTTATGACTTTTATTGATTATCATCTTTGATGTGTTGATAATGGCAGATCTGCACAACCGGGATCAAGTTCTCTTGAAAAGTGTGTTGGTGATCAATTTAGAGGTTAAAGATAATCATGAGGAAGCAGCCGTTGGAGCCCGTCTTGCTTTAGATCTTTGTGAACAGGTACATGTCAAGTATTGTCATGTTTTCAATATTCTGTGATGTTTGATATTCATGGGTAGGCTGTTACATTTGATACTTTGTTTTTTTCATGTGATTTCCGTGCTTAGATCGAAGCAGTTGAGTCATGGGAGGATTCGATTGATGATATTATGATCTCTTTCGAGAACAAGCACCGTAGGAAGCTGATGTATAGCATCTCTTTCTACTGAAGATAGCCTTACACTTGAATAATTAGTAGCTTCTTTTGTGACTGTCATTTTTGTTGTCATTAACCTGTTTCTCCTTGTGCATCCCACCATTTTGTGTAGGATTAGTGTGTGAATCGAATCACAATTTATATTCATGGTACTTAATCATCATTCCTTGAGTGTAACTTCCCTCTTTATGAATGGTACTTAATCCTTTTGTTCGAAGATTTTTGTGGCTATTGACCGTGTTTGCTGTCTCGATTACATCTATGTTTCCTAAGCCGACCTCTTTGCTGGAGTTTGTCTAGGGGAAGCAACAACCCTAAGTGTATATGTAGGCAAAATTTGTGAGGACTAAATAGCAATGTAGAGGGGAAACCCATTCTAGCATAGCTAACCCTAAAAGAGTGTAGCATAATGAGAAATTCTTGAACGCATATATGAGTGTTGGATATGGATATGCGTCTGATAAGAATATGTTCATTTCCTTTCTCGAACTTTTTTTTTCTTTTTTATGTATTCATTGGACACCATGACACTTTAATGCTCCAATTACCAGTTATATAAGGAATTTGATGAAAAACTTTTGTAAATCTTATATGTATCCGAATTAGTTACATATCAGTATTCTACAGTAATTACTAATTACCAAGGATTTGGAGTAGTGTCAAAATATGATAACAAAACCCGGCCATTATTCCTACACGTTTTACCACATGTAAAATAAATAAAATAATAAAAAAGACCGGACCAACACTCCATCAAGTTAAATCTTTAGGGTAATGTAGTTTAATGGGTTCCTGAACTTGACGATTTGATGTATTTTAGTATTTGAAAATTTCTGTTTTCATATTAACTTTAGAATTTGACAATTTTCTTTTAATTATTTACATGTGTTATTGACGGGATGTTTTAAGGTTATAATATATCATTACTCTCTATATATATTTAAAATCTTTAAATAATGATGTGATATAATGTTATAAGATATGACTTTTTGTTAAATAATAATTAAAAAAGGTATTTTATGATTTAAATTCTCTTTATTAATATGCTGGTGGTGTAATTATATGGTAGTATATGTTTATATTTTTTCTTACATAAGTATTGAACCTGAGTATTTTTGGATGAACGGTGTCATCTTTTCTATTGGAGCTACTTGTTGGATTTTATGATCTAATTTATTAAATATATATATAATTTGGGAGTCCTTTAAAAAAATAATTTGAGACTCAAGTGTAAGTAGTAGGTTTTGAACTTGGCTCAGTATTTCAGAATTAAAAGCAGGGGGGTTTGAATCTTGAGAAAAGATTACCTGGATTTAGACACAGCTTTAAAAGACTGCTGATTATTTTAGGGTTAAAAGCAGGGGGCATTGAGTTTAGAACATTTTGACCACAAGTTTGATGGTTTGTATAGTGTAGATAGTGGCATGCTGTGGTTGGTTGGTTTAGACATTAAAAACAAAACAAAGAGAGATGATTAAAAATGATGTGTTGAGATTGAGAAGATGTGATGGTTGCCATACTTTTGTCTTTTACTTGCCTTATGTAACCATGTTCGATTGCTTTTTCTTTCTAATAAATCATGTCTTTAATTAACTAAATAATTAGTATTTCCTTTGCTTTGATTTTAATGCCAAAAGTATCTGTTTTTATGTGTAATCTTTCTAGTCTAATTCAACCTTAAATAAAGAAAATTAGCCCTTAAACTATTTTTTTTGCTTTTAGTTAAATTATTTTTATCGTTTAAGTACCTGTATTATTTTCTGGTTAAAACAAACACCTAAATTATGTTATTTTTTTAATTACTTAATTATCTTTTAATGAAAAAAAATTGGCGTGTCAATCTTTTTATTGGTTGAAATAATTTAAGGACTAAAACTAAAAAATGATATAGCTTAAGGACTATTTTTCATTTAAACCTCTAATTTATTTCATTTAAAATATGTTAATTTAAATATTTAATTTTATTCATTTTATTTTTCAAGAAAATAAAAAACGACGAAGAAAACATGTTTAATTGTAAAATTAAAAAATAATCTTTTAGAAAATAAAATAAAAATAAGTGTAAATTTGAAAACATAAAAAATATTTTTCATTGTTTTCATTAAAAATGCTTTTGGAAAGTGAAAAGTATGAAAACAACAAGTTTCTTATTTTAATTTTATTTTAATTCAGGTTCGAATCATTCTAGTGTTATTTTTTTTAAAATTTTGTTTATTTATTCATATTTTATTTATTATTCCTATAATAGTATGTTTCTAACTATATTTTATTTTAATTATTTAATAATTATTTTTTATTTTAAAAATTAGATACTAAACATATTTTGTCGTGAATAAAATAACAAAGAACAATAATAAGAACAAAGAACAAGAATGGAAGAACAAAGAGATGAGAGAAAGAGAAAGATTTGTATTATTCTCAAATATAAATTTTTGTACAATGTCTTCATCAAGTCATCTATTTATAGGCATAAGAAGTACATATTACATTGAACTCTAATTAAATGAGATAATATTCCTAATGATAAAGTAAATCAATCTCCTTAAATAAAGTTCTTATCCCAAAGAAGCTGAACCCAACAAAGGTATCCCACTTCAGACCCATTAGTCTTTGTAACTTCTCGATGAAGGTAATCACAAAAATTCTAGCATCGAGACTGAAGATTTGGATTCCAGATATCATTCCTCACTCGCGGTCAGCCTTCGTCCAAGGTAGATCTATCCACGACAACATCATCCTCGCAAATGAGGCTTTTCACGTGATCAAACGAGCAAAAAAAAGGAAAGAAGGGGTTTATGGCTCTGAAAATCGACCTCGAGAAAGCATACGATAAAGTTGACTGGGATCTCTTTTGCTTTGTCATGGAGAGGTTGGGATTTAGTGAGTGGTGGGTTGACAGAGTTCTGGTATGCGTGTCATCCGCCTCCTTCTCCCTAGTGCTCAATGGGGGAGACAAGGGGCGAATTCTCAGCTAGTAGAGGTTTAAGACAAGAGGACTCGCTCTCTCCTTTCTTGTTTACCTTTATTTCTAACATTTTGACGTGGATTTTGAATAAGGAGGTCGAATTGGAAAGTTTTGATGGCCTTCGCATTAGACGTCGGTGCCCAATTTCGAGTCACATGTTATTTGCAGATGATTATCTCTTGTTCGCGGAGGCAAACCAGAAGAATTGTCAAGTTGTCCTGAGTATCCTGGATCTCTTCCAAAACTCTACAGGTCAAACGGTCAATATCCTGAAATCGTCGGTCACTTTTTCCCCGAATATCAGCAACAATCAGAAGAATTTTCTCTCTAATGCTCTGTGTTTTCAGCCAATGGAGAATGATAATAGATATCTTGGGCTTCCTTCTTTCTGGGGCAGAAGTAAAAAAAAGCACTAAATTTTATCAAGGAGAAAGTTCAGAACAGGATCAAAGGCTGGAAAGCTAAGCTGCTGAATCAGGCAGGAAAGGAAGTGCTCATAAAAGCTGTTGCACAGGCTATCCCTTCGTACATCATGCAATTTTTTCTTCTCCCTGTCACTTTCTGTGATGAAGTCAGTTCGCTTGTGACTAGGTTTTGGTGGAACAACAATGGAGACAAGGAAAAAAGCATTCACTGGGTAAACTGGAAAAATCTTTGTCGCTCGAAAGATCAAGGGGGTTTGGGTTTCTGCAATTTAAGAACCTTCAACAAAGCACTAATCACAAAAGTTGCTTGGAAACTAGTCAAACATTCGAAATCTTTTCTTGCCCAGATCTTACGAGGGATTTACTACCCGAACGGAAATATTTTCGACGCCCCCAAGATCAAGAATCATTATTGGGCCTGGGCAGGAATTAGAGAGGGTATTGAGGCGATCAGGGATGGTTCTTTTTGGATGGTTGGAAATGGTCACAATATTTCCATGTAACACCCGTGTTTTGGGGTTAGAAGTTAGCCGGGTTTATAGTCCGAGTCAATAAAATTAAATTAAATCAATTCAACTTAAACAATGACCTAATTGAGCTTTAGTATAAAGGGGAGGGACCTATGTTGTAATTTACCCAAAAGTTTTTAAAAAGGATGACAACTTTCAAAGTTGTCATCTTCTCCCCCTTTTCCCATTATCCCCCACGTAAAACACCTCCCCCATTCCCCAAACTCTCTCAAACTTCAAACTACTATTCCCTTGATTTGCTACTTGATTTCAACACCATTTTAAGAGGTAAATATGTCTTCTTACTCTCCTCTTTATTCCCTATCAAACCATGGTCTTAGATTTCAAAGTTATGGAGTTTTGAAAATTAGGGTTTATATCAAAGTTTGGGTTTTTAAGGGGTTTTTCATCTTGTTTTGATAAATTGAGTTGGGGCTTTGTTTACTCATGTTAAAATACACATTATATGTTAATTTGGTTGAGTTTTGTTGAAAATCCGAAGTGGGTTCTTGGAGCCATTTTTAAGGTGTCAAAAAGTTGATTTTTGGTGGGTTTTAGGGTGTAATTAGAGGGCTGATGGTATATGTATGTTAGGAGGATGATTTGGGACATTTTAGATGTCATTTGGGTGTTTGAAATTGGAATTTTCTGCTGGGTAAAATAGGAGTACGAAAATGGGAATTTTGCTTATTGTTTGGGTTGGAAATTGTTGGAGCTTGGCTTGCCCCTATGGGTTGATGTTGTGGCTGAATTTAGCAATCATTTGTGAGTATAAAATGTGTTGGAAACATAGTTTTTGGAAGAGGTATTGGGGCTGTCCGAAATTGCTAAGTATGGGGTTTGGTCATGGCTTGCAACATTGAAATTGTGATTGAATTGTATTCCGGGTTGGTCTTTTGATGTTAGGCTGATTTGGAATTGTTTGAATTGTATTGAGGTTGTTTAGAAGCGAGAGCTTGCGTTGGAGAAGCATCAGGAAGAAATCCGGGAAACTTGAAGGTGATGCTTGCTTGGTAGTTAAGCTTGGAGGTAGAGGTGAGTGGTTAACGTTTTTTAAATTGGTTTTTAAGTGGTTAGTTCAAGCATGTGAACTAGGTTGGGCTTGGTAGACCCACCTAGAGTTAAGATTAGGGTGGTAGCCTAATCCTAAGCTTTAGTTAAAGACCTTGGATGAACTCTTTAATTATTGTTATGCCTCGTGATGATTTGTGTTGTGATGATTGCGTATAATGTGTTATACATTTATGTTGAGGTATGGCTTAATGCGTTGTTATATGTATGTTGGTAACTAATATAATGTGGATACATGTATGTGAACATATGATGTGACAATGTTTTGGATGACATACATGTGGTGTTAGTTTGTGCAATGAAGTAATGAGGTAATTGCATGATTTTGGAGAATCATGGTGAGCACGTGCTAAGCACGGAATTTATATTAAAATTGATGTTGTGAAAGGTTGTGGAATTTGATTTATATTGGCACTAGTATGCTTGGGTACAATGATCGATCATTAGGATGAGTGTGCACACAAATTGAGTCAAAACGTACGTGGCCTTGGTGGCGTTAAGGCACCAAGGAGGAGTACGGTGATGTAGTATTCCACTGGAAATTTATATATATATATATTCTACGTGATGATGAGTGGAATCCCATCCGTAGGGCATGTGGTGATGAGTGGAATCCCGCCCATGCAAGGACCGGTGATGAGTGTAATCCCACCGAGGTAATGTTGTTGTTGGAAATGCGTTTCAACGGGTTATCCGCGTATTCGAGTCATAGCTAGGTGCCAATATGAGGTTGTTTATGTATTCTAATGTGAGATTATGCATATACGCTTGTATGATACGAAATGTGATGCCCTTAATGATTTGATATATGATGTGGATAATGCATTGAGATATGTATCGTTGTAAGTAGAGCTTATGAGGCGTTGAGCATGACATAATGGTGATTATATGTTCATGCATCATATTCATTTTGGCCCTTGCGGATTGGAGGTAAGATCATGCATTTCATTTTGGAAAGTGCTCGTGCTTGAACCCTGCATTGTCGAAGGTTTGTTTTATGAGCTTACCCTCACTAAGCTTTTATGCTTACGTTCTCTTTTGTTCGACGATGCAGATAAATAGCTTGTGGGTGGCAAGGGCAAGGAAAGGTCTCCAAGTGTTGCTTACGGTTAGCTCAAGTATGATAGTTAAATTTAAATATTGTAATAGTAAAGCAATGGGATAAGTATTATCGATTTGTGCTATTGTTGGTTGTTTAGGAGCATATTTAGACTCCTTAATTATGTTGTTTTGATTGGCTTGTCGGTGCCATGTTTGGATTGTAAACCATGCCTAAATTGCTTACCATAAATTGTTGGCTATGTGCCTTTGAGGCTGCCTTCATGTTTGAGTGTTGGAGTATGAGACTTGAATGCTTAAATGTCTTCTATGAGCAATTGCATGATTTTCTTGATGTATGTACATGTTGGGTGCTTGTATGGCTAAATAGTGATATGTAAATGTTGTATGAATGATTGGTTGGGGTTAGGGAAGTCTTAAATTGCATCTAGGTTCGAGTCTTGTATGTTCTAGCTGAGTTTGGGAGTTTTGCAGTGCAGGGCGTACCGGTACGCCCGAGGGCCGTATTGATACGCTATTGCCTCCAGGGCTCAAATTTGGCTGGGCGTATCGATACTCGGGGAAGTATCGATACGGTTTTTGGTCACTGGAATTCAGGTTGTGCTGGGCGTATCGATACGCGGGGGTGTATCGATACCCTCTCAACTCTCTGGAATCTGGAGTTTTGAGTGAGAGTAGAGCGTACCGATACGGGGTTCACGAGTGTCGATACGGGTCTACTCTGTTGACCAAGAACGGTTGACTGAGAAGGGCGTATCGATACGCTCAAGGGCTGTATCGATACGGTCTTCCCAGAGTTGACTCTTTGGGTTGACCTGGTTAGGGCGTATCGATACCCCTGGTTAGGGTACCGATACGGTCTGCCCTGTAAGATTAAAAATGGACTGCTTTGTGTATGGCCGTGGTTCGAGTGTGGCTTCCTTTGAATGTTTCCCGCTGTCGTGATCACTTAGGACCTAATGTTCCTCTAGACAAGATTAATATAAAAAAAATAGGGTTGCTAACTGAGGGGAACCTTAATGGGTTTCACTCGGTTTTCCCCGTGTGGCCCACTCGGACTGGTCATCCGGCCAGACCGGGACGAGGGGGTTACATTCCACGTGGAAAGACAAGTGAATTCCGAATTTCCAGAAGTTTAGAATTGTTTCCCAGCCTCCATCCAATTTCCACCATCCATCTGTCTCCAGTCTCATGAACCCGGATCAAAAATCTTAAAATATTTTCAAAATTGAAGGCCTCTTCTCTCAAGAAGAAACAAAGGCGGTCATGTCTATCCCGATTGAAGGACCATAGATTAAGGACACCCTTGTTTGGGCGGCCACAAAAAATGAAGATTACTCAGCGAAATTGGGGTATCGTTTCCTCGAGGAAAGTTTTAGATATTCCTCCGAACCCTCTTCTAGCACTTCTCCAGGTGATCAAAAGATAGTCTGGACCTCCATTTGAAAACTAAAGGTTCCATCGAAAATACGGTCTTTTCTCTAGAAACTTTGCCACTACATTGTGCCTACCAAAAGCACCTTTGCGGCTCGATTTCATGGGAAGTTTTTTTATTCGAACCACTGCCCCAGATGTGGAAAAGAGAAGGAATCATTGGAACATCTCCTCTTCTTTTGTCCTTTCGCCCAAGCGGTTTGAAAGACATCCAGTTTTAGCTATTCTCCTACCGCCATTGGCTTCCCAGGTTTCTCGCATTGGTGGCTTAAAATCCAGGATTTTCGCAAGCTTGGGGATCGAGAAGACAGTAGTGCTCTGATTGCCTTTCTTTTGTGAGCTATTTGGAAATCAAGGAATGCCTGGGTCTTCGAAGGTAAGAAAGACTCCCATTGGGAAGTGTGGTTGAGAGCTAAACGGGACTTTAGAGAATTTTCTATTGTTTCGTCAGATTGCTTTCCAGTTAAAAGTCAAATCCCCAAAGAAGATAAGGTCTGGACATCTCCTTCTCCCAATGTGATCAAAGTAAATTGCGATGCAACTTTTGAAAACAAATCAGGCAAAGCCGTGCTGGCGGCTATTGCCCGCGATTACTCAGGTTCTTTTATTCAAGGACTAACCGCACCAGTAACAACTCCATCAACTATGGTGGCAGAAGCTCTTGCTATCAGATTAGGCTTATCTCTTGCTCTTTAATATGAGTTTTCAAGCATTATAATCGAAGCAAATTGTCAAGCCGTGATCGACCGACTCTGCTCGGGAGCTTTTTCTGACTGGTCGTCCTCAGCTGTAGAGGAAGATATTTTTTCGACAGCCAAGCTTTTCGCAACTTGTGTTTTCTCCTTTATTCGCCGATCTTGTAATCAAGTTGTGGATTGCTTAGCTAAATTGACTAAAAACACTCAGTGTATTACGAGATGGGGACATCCAGTGCCCTCTCTCTACGAATGTTTCTGTAACTGTTAGTGTAATGAAAATTGTTTTCTTCTTGATAAAAAAAAAACCTCAATCATATAGGTGTTTATCATTCGGTTAAAACCAAATAATCGACCGAACTAAAATTTATTTCAATTAACCGATTAGTTAATTAGACATTCGATTGGTTAATGATTGATTATTTTAAAATTATGTTATTATTAGTTCAGTTCGAAATTATTTAATTAAATAAATTAATTATAAAAATATTTAATATTTAATAATTTATATATATTTTAACCCTAAAACTTATAAAAAAGTTTAATTAATTTGAAAATCAACCAAACTAACCAAATTTTGCTCAATTCGATTAATAATTTTTAAATAACTTTTAATTTTTTTTTACTGATGTAACGTTTTTTCAAGTCAGCACATTTGTTTATATGATACTGTCATGTCAGCGTGCATTGCCATATAGATTTGTTACGTCATTTCAAGTCATTTACTATCAGTAGACCTAACTTTGGTGTGTGAGTCTCCCAGCGAGGATTTTCTGCATACACAATCGAATTGATTAATAATTTTTAATTTGATTAATAATTAAAAAATTAATTTATTTTATTTTATCTAAATCAATTAATCACCAACCGAATTGATGGAACGAACACTCGTGTTCAAATACAAAGATGGGTACATCTCTGGTGCGAACTTCCTAGTGGGCAAGGAGGTATGATTGGTCATCATGACCACTTCTCTTGCCCACATGACTCCAATGAAGTGCCATGCTAATCTTCCCATGTATACAAATACAATCTCTACATAGAATTAAATTATTTTCAACCCTATTATATTATTAATTTATTATTGATATTTAATGCATTTTTTTATATATAGTTTTTTTAATGGCTAAAACAGTTGTATCATAAGGAGATTATTTCCAATACAGCGATAGTGTATAAATATATCTAATACTAGTAACACAAATGATATAATCTCATTAAATATAGAGTTGTTTAATTTGAAACACATACATATTTAAATTATATTTTTAATAGTTTTAAGAAAATTATAATATAATATATTTTAAAAAAAGAGATTTTAATATAATCATACACACCTTACAAACAAAGTTACTCGACCATAAATTTATTAAAATAAATATTATCTAATTTTTTTTACTAAGACTAGTTGTTACGTTCATTTAATTTATCATACTAACTCTTATACCAATCCAACCATCATTTTCCCCACGTGCGAAAGTTAATGTAAAAAAGGAAAGTGAACGAGGCAAAAGGTTTCCTAATTTGCCGACTTTTTCTGTATTTTTTACTGATTAATTTACAAACGATGATTGATTTAACAATTATTTAAGAATAATTAAACAAGTAGGGGGAAATTAATTAGCAAACTAACAAAACATAGTCCTGCCAAAATGCAGTCTACCTATTGAATTCCACCCACAAAATTATCAGCACCATGAATCTGAACTTGGAACTTTCTCTCATGTTTAATCACGGAAGTTTACTACTATTTTCCATGCAACTAAGAACCTAATAAATTAATCTCTTTTGTAAACAAAAAGCTGCAGGAATTGGACTTTCTTTGCTGGTTTAAGATCCTCACTCTCTTTCCTTTTGACCAATTATACTTTATCATATAAATATATACATAAGCCTTGTTCTTCCAGCATCAACCTCTTCTCTAAGCAAGAAAGAGCATTGCAATGGAGTGCTTTTGATCTACTTACTGACACAAACTTCCACCTTGCTGTTTCTACAATATTGCCTATTCGTAACTCACAAGCAAAATCCAAAGACTCTTGTTTTTTTCGCAAAGGTCAAGCTGTTTTGTTTTCTCTTTATAAAACCAAACCTCGTATATTATTAACCCTAGTTTCTCAGACAGTCTCCACTCTCCACCGCATCTGTCTGCTCAAAGAAACCGTGATGGAGATTACAGGTGAGTTTGGGTTGATCTGGGAGCAAGCGAGGGCGCCGTTGCTGGTGCCGGCGTTGAAAGTCATGGTGGTTTTGTGCTTGGCGATGTCTTTAATGCTTTTCGTCGAAAGGGTTTACATGGGGATTGTGATAGCGTTTATCAAGTTGCTTCGGAGAAAGCCAGATAAAATGTATAAATGGGAGCCGATGAAGGACGATGTTGAGCTTGGCAATTCCGGTTATCCCATGGTTTTAGTTCAAATCCCAATGTATAATGAAAAAGAGGTTCGTTTATATATAGTAATATACTTTGCTTGATTCACATACATACATGTATATATAAATATTTGCTTATGTACTTAGTGTTATGTTGGATGCATAGGTATATCAGCTATCCATCGGAGCTGCATGTGGACTTTCATGGCCGGCTGATCGGATCATAATCCAAGTGCTTGATGATTCAACGGATCCTGCCATTAAGGTGCTCAAATCCGAGTCTTTTAAGATGAACATAATCATCTTTTTCACTAGGACCACTCGTTAAGTTACTTTTACGTGGATTTACATATAAATAACAATAATGGTATGGTAATGGTGGTGTAGGCTCTGGTGCAATTGGAATGCCAGAGGTGGGCAAGCAAAGGCGTAAATATAAAGTACGAGATAAGGGACAACAGGAAGGGATACAAGGCGGGTGCTCTAAAAGAAGGGATGAAACACAGCTATGTTAAACAATGTGATCATGTGGCCATTTTCGATGCTGATTTCCAGCCTGAGCCGGACTTTCTAAACCGCACCATCCCATTTCTGCTCAACAACCCTGAACTTGGGCTGGTTCAAGCTCGTTGGAAATTTGGTAACCTTCTTTAAAACCTCCATGCATCTTCATTCCCTTTGCTGATTTCTTCTTTCTTTTTTTTTAAATAAAGTTTTGAGGTTCAATTGGTCTAAAATAGACACCTTGTAGGTAGGGGCGGATCTTGGTGCGACAATTTGAGGACTTAATAAAAATATTTGAAAATTTTAAAGATTTGACAAGAACTTTTTATTAAAATGAGGGTCTAATTAAAATTTTCAAAAAAATTAGGAGTCTTAATGAAATTTTTAACAATTTAAGGAACTTAATTAAAAAATTAAGACAATAAATTTTTTTAATAAATTTGAGGGACCTAATTAAACTTTTTAAAATATTTGAGGGACATAAATTATTTTTTTTCAAATTTTAGAGGTGCCAAGGCTCCGCTAGGCTATAGGGGTGATCCGCCTCTGCTTTTAGGTATTATGGACCGTCATATTTGTGTTCAAAATCTGATTTAGGTACCAGATATAATGGAACCCATTTGAAATGAGAAAGGATGTTATATATTTCGCATCATTTATGTATTATAATTCATTTTAAGATAAGTATTCATATTACTATTTTTTTTACTTGCAAAAGGTTTTTTTTTTTAACTATTTGTTTTTGAGTCATTAACTGGTTAATTTAGATTAAATTTTGCTGAGGCTTATTACGAAAAACCATTTTAACTCAATTTTTTACATTTACAACGCCAAGATTCGAACTCCTATAACGGCTTTGTGAATTGAAAAAATTGAATTGACAAAAGTCGCCCCATAATTAGCCTCTACAAAATCCGATTTAAATTAGTCAACGGCAGTGTGGACCATGACACTAATTTCCTTTCTTATAACTTATAGACTAAGATTTAATGATATCATTGGACAGAAACAGCACGTTGCTAGGTCACGTAGAGAGTTTGGTGGGGCAAACTATTGTTATTTATATATTGAAAAAGGAATGTCAAACCTGGCAAGCCATGCATGATCAATAGGATATAAATGCTTGACTATTTCCTGATGGACTAAAGTTATAATTTAAATAGCATAAGTAGCCTCTTTCCTTCTATATATATTTATATTGCAGTAAATTGTTAGCCTAATCATTTTTATTATTTTAGAATTAAAAAGTAGTATTTTATATTCTATTAAACATGTTTATATTAATATATATTTTTAATTCTCCTGAGATAATTGTGAGATGTGGGTGTGTTGCAGTGAACTCAGATGAATGCCTAATGACAAGGATGCAAGAGATGTCTTTGGATTACCATTTCATAGTGGAACAAGAAGTGGGCTCTTCTACCTATGCTTTCTTTGGTTTCAATGGTATCCCTGCACAAACACTCTTCTTTCGTTTTTATCGTAAATATCGAGATTCGAATCAACTTTGAAAGTATATGTACATGGTTGATATGATGGCAGGGACGGCTGGTGTGTGGAGAATTTCAGCAATCAATGAAGCCGGAGGATGGAAAGACAGAACAACAGTGGAAGATATGGATTTGGCTGTCCGAGCTAGTCTCAAAGGCTGGAAATTCGTTTATGTCGGTGACCAAAAGGTATTCCATTACACAAGTTTGTAATTCTATGAATATGTTTTCCTAGATTTCTAGTTTAACGTGTAGATCCAATGAATTCCAGGTGAAAAATGAGTTGCCGAGTACTTTCAAAGCCTACCGATTTCAACAGCACAGATGGTCATGTGGCCCTGCAAACCTCTTCAGAAAAATGGTTACAGAGATCATGAGAAATAATGTATGTATGTATGCATGCATGCATGTATGTATGTATGTATGTATGTATGTATGTAGTAGTTAATGGAGTGGTGAACATCATTGCAGAGAGTTTCACTGTGGAAGAAGCTATATGTGATCTACAGTTTCTTCTTTGTCCGAAAGATAGTGGCACACATCGTCACATTTGTGTTCTACTGCGTTGTCTTGCCTGCAACCGTGTTCGTTCCCGAAGTCGAAGTTCCGAAGTGGGGCGCTGTCTATATACCTTCCATCATCACTCTTCTCAATGCTGTCGGAACTCCGAGGTCACTCTCAACTATTCTCAACTCATGCTAAAGTTTGCCATTGCAATTTAAAGCTACATAAATTTTATGCATGCTGCAGATCATTGCATCTAGTGCTGTTTTGGATTCTGTTCGAGAATGTGATGTCGTTACATAGGACGAAGGCAACATTCATCGGTCTGCTGGAGGCCGGAAGAGTGAACGAATGGGTTGTTACCGAGAAATTGGGAGACGCTCTCAAGACCAAATCGGACGGGAAGGCTCCGAGAAAGCCTCGTATTCGTATCGGAGAAAGGTAAATGTAGATAAAAATCGGTTCGTGTTCGGTTTGCATGTGATTAGCATTGACTGATTAACATGTGGTTGGATATGAATAAACAGAGTCCATTTGCTAGAGCTTGGAGTTGGGGCGTACCTGTTCATGTGTGGGTGCTATGATTTGGCGTTGGGGAAGAATGGGTATTTCATATTCCTGTTCCTGCAGTCCATTGCCTTCTTTGTGGCCGCAGTTGGTTATGTTGGAACCATTGTCTCTACTTAATTAAATTCTACTCTTCAATTTCTTTCATTGTTTTAGATTGTTACAGAGGGTGGTCATTCTTTTTTCTTTTTTACAAGCCTGGCTAAGTGGATTCAACAATAAAGCTGAATTATATTGTGTTTTTGACATGTACAAATTGCATGTTCAAGAATAATGAAAGAAATTACTTAATATTATTATTCAATTTTTATTCTGCAAGTTTATTTACCTTTTCTTTTGCCAATATAGTCGTTTCTCCAATTTCAGAAGCCTTGGATCAATATTGTAGTAGGTAAAAAATTTTCCAATCTATTCCACCTATATTTTTATTTTTCAATCTATAGCAGTTGCTATAATGAAAAGTGAAGTCGGAGAAATATAATCCGATTTCACTGTGCATCTTATTTTTTATTTAAAAAATTGAAGACAAAACACTTACATTCCAACTTAATTGTACCGAGTTCACATGACATTTTTTCATTAGCTTCATTGCCATTATACTTTAAATTTTTAATTCAAAAAATCAGTAAACAGTAAAGTCGTATTATATTCCTGCCGACTTCACCTGATACTGTTCAAAGTAGAATAAATTGAAAAAAAAAAACTAGTATAACATTTAGGACCTTTTTCAGTGCAATATCTAAGCAATTTCTCCCATTTTTTTATTTACTAGTAAATTGTAATTTGAATTAGGATGAGTCTAACACGTGCGACGAACATTGATGAACACCACTAATGATCAACACCGATGAACACCATTAATTTTTTTTAATAAAGATTAAAAATCACAAGGACTGAACTTATAATAACAATTACTTTAAAAAAATTAAAAATAAATTTAATAAACATTTTATATTTCTTTATACTATTTTTAATTGGTAGTTTAGAATCAAATTTTCTTAATTTCATGAACCCTAAACCCAATCACTCCATCTGCAACTGCCGCCACCATCGAGATTCGGTCGACTTATCTCGACGTCGGTCATTCCAGGCCGCTCTGCCGTCCTCCCGCGTCCATCGTTGCAGTCGCAAAAAGGTACGTGATTGTTGCCCTTTCTTTTTGTCGTCGATCTTGGTCGGCCAATCCCAGCCATCGTCGGCTATTTCGCGCAGTCACCCGTTGTCCCCGACTTTCCCAAGATTCATGTTAAGCTTGTGAGGGAACTTGAAAAGAAATTTAGCGGCAAGGTGAGGAAATGACTAAGCTATGTTTTCCTTGACTTTTGTTCATTTCTCTGTTATGGAAAATTGAGAGGGATGGCAGTTGAAATGAAAATTTGAAGTTGATCTTTGAATTATGATTAATTAAGTTCATTTCCACTTTTACAAAATTCATTATTATTTTTAATTTGTGTTCTTCGCATAAAATGCAACTGGTGGAATGCTTCCTTTCCAGACTCTTACACATTGTAGTTCCTCAAGAAATTATACTTATCGTGTTTTGTTGTATTAGTCATACATGTCTTTGGGAACCTCATACTTTATTTTGTCTTGCTATTTATAATGAAGATTAAAAAAGGTAAAGTAGTATCCATTTCTCCAATAATTTCTACTTCTTACATACCTACCTCTGAACTTAAAACGTGTTACAGGAATTGGAACTTCATACAGGAGGAGATCTTCAGGTTGTCATTTACACTCGAACATGTATTCATTTACACTAGAAGATGATGGATGTTCAACTGCATTTCAGGTGTGAGGCCACTAATTTATAAGCAATTGCGCATTTCTATGCTTTAGTTAGAATCTTTGGGGTGGGATAATAGAAATGAAGAAAAACTTGTTGAAAATCTCAATATTTTTCAAATTTACTTTTTTCGGTGTAAATAATCACTTATTGGCTTGAAAGAGAAGAAAAAATACGTGTCTTTTCTTAGGTAGCCTTTTACAAAAATACCACCTTAACCCGCAATCACATACTATCAAGTATCAATACTTGACAGCTTTTAGTTTTTCAGAGCTATCTTTTTGAGCTTTGGAGTGTGATATATGACCGCCACTGGTAGTTTAGAACAATGAGGAGTTAGATCATCATTCATAGAAGTTTTGAAATTTTAGTTGTGGCGTTTATATTTCCCTTTGGCCATTAGTCATTACATGTTGCTCACTTGCTCTTCAGTCTTTATATTGGGAGACAAGGCTTTTTTTGGAGTTCTCAATAACATTCAAGTTTTTGCCATTCTTACTTTGGCTAGTTATAGATTGATATACTACAAGGGTCAAATACACTTATGTTTTCAACACAGACACTTTGTTTTAACGTTTTTCCATGTAGTTGCCTAGTTGGTTGATCCTTAGAAAGTTATATGACTATACTTATATCCGAAAGTTTGACAGATGTAGGTACTTAATAATAAAAGAGCAACATAACTCCAATGCTTTGTCGTTTTTATGGTGAAAGTTAAGGTGTTGGTGTATGTGATATTTTATGTTTGTTTCTACATGTTTGTTTCTTATTAAAGTTTAGTTGAAAACATGAGCTGGAAGCATAGGGAAAGCACCCACCTAAGGGCCACATGATGCCTTCATCTGAAGTTACTCTCCCTCTGGTGACAGTTCCCACCACTGAGTTCAATAAGGACAATGGTGTTATGTAGACATCATCTCCTGATCGCCTCGAGTTACCTCCAACCCATTCCGTCATTCTAACTGCTTTGACACACCATGTGCCACAGAATCAAGCTCTGACTTATATAGCAAGCGGAAAGTGATACAAAAACTAAGGCATCAGTTGAAGTGAAAAAGATGATATGATTCTGGAGATACATGACCAGATTACATGGCTTCAGAATTTACTAAATGCTCAAATGGCACACTTGAGTTATTTACAATCGCAACTGGATGTCGTAAATAAAAACTTATTAGACTCAGAAAGAAAAATCCAAAGGCTAAGAAAGGCAGTTGCAGATCATTGTGTAGGACATATCAACACGAATGAGAAGACTTGGAAAACTACAGCTCTTCCATCTGACATAAGAAATGCTCATGTTTTAGAAAGAATTGCCTCTCTTTTTCATTTGAGATTGAGAAAGAAATGTCTCTCTTTTCTCATTTTTTCCCATTATTATTGGCTTTTAAGTTTAGTGTTAGATGATTGATATGTTCTTTTGCAAAATGTCTTCTTATATATAGAAATTAATAACTAAATTTTTTCAGTGTTGGGACCTCTTTATTCTTGTTCTTTTGTCTATTTTAGAAATGTAAAGAAGCTTGGTGATGCATATTGTGTTTCTTTCTCTCTTTTTGATATATTTTTTAAATTGTAAATAAACCTCCCTAACTACTAACTAATTCAATTAGAGGACATTACACATTTAAGTACACCCTAAACCACACTTCCAAATTGTTGCAACGATAACGATGATAACTGAGCTAGGACTTAATCGATATATTATATTTTTTTAGAACATATGTAGTTGAAACTATAAGCAAAACGCAACTAAGCGAAAATTTTTGTGACATGTGCATGCCTGACAGTAATGAAGCTAAGAATGGTAAAGCAAAAATAATGTGTCATTTCATCATTCTGAGATGCAATCTTTGAAGTAGCTTTTAATAAACATCTTTGTATAATGAAATGTTACTGTGGTTTAGATATTCAGAAATATAAGATTCGAATCCAACGTATCTTTTTATAAGTTTAGATTGCATGTTCCAATGATACAGTGGATGAAACTAAATAAACAATTTTCTCTCCAACTGATATCTTCATGGTATCACTTAAAATCCATTTAATGGTTGGTTATGACAAACCAAAAGGGAAATGATATTGTCACGGTCAGACGTTTATTAAATACTAGAATGAGGAATGAGGATATCATCCTATATCCTTCATGAACATACTCGTGTCACATGTCGATTGCAGTCTAAACGATTTTAATTTGATCATTAAAAGGTCGATAAACCGAACATGAAATAATCAAAATCGAAATAATCCCAAAGATATATAAAAGAACTGAACGTGTATAATGTATATTACAGCTACGGTGAAATGTAACATCATATACATGTCTTGAACTAAAACAAAAAGGTAACATGTACAGATAATCAAGCTGCAGAAGAAGAGCAATACAGTAGGAGAGCAGAATACAAACTTGCCAATAGCATTCATTTACATGTATTGTCTTCAAAACTTAACCTCTTTTCTCCAAGGCAATTTCATCTTTCTGAAATCTCAAAAATTATTGAAATCCAACTTAATCCATTTTAACTTGAGAATTTCCGGTTCCATCGACCAAAGTCCAATTTTTGAACTTCATTAGTCCTTTCATTATCAGCTTGCTTTGGCTTAAAAAATGGTGGTTGTGCATTTGGTTCAAGAGAAGAGTTAATTTGCAAGTTGTCTCCGGGAGCATGGACAAGAGCAACCATTTTCAATTTCTCTGTGTTATCAACTAAATTCTCAACCAAAAATTATTTTTTTAATCTTTCAAACATATAATCAAGAAGCATGAGGTTCTCAAAGACATGTATGACTAATACAGTAAAACATGATAAGTCTAATTTCTTGAAGAACTGCAATGTGTAAGAGTCTGGAAAAGATGCATTACACCAGTTGCATCTTATGCGAAGAACAAAAATTAAAAATAATAATAAATTTTGTGAAAGTGGAAATGAACTTAATTAATAGTAATTCAAATATCAACTTCAAATTTTCATTTCAACTACCTGTCCTCTCAATTTTCCATTACAGAGAAATGAACAAAAGTCAAGGAAAACGTAGCTTAGTCCTTTCCTCACCTTGCCACCGAATTTCTTTTCAAGTTCCCTCACAAGCTTAACATGAATCTTGGGGAAGGCCGAGGATGACGAGTGACTGTGTGAAATAGTCGGCGACGGCTGGGATAGGCCGACCAATATCGGTGACAAAAGAAAGGGCAGCAATCACGTACCTTTTTGCAGGTGCAACGATAGACGCAAGAGGACGACAGAGCGACTTGGAATGACCGGTGTCGAGACAAGTCGACCGGATCTCGATGATGGCGGCAGTTGCAGATAGAGTGATTGGGTTTAGGGTTTATGAAATTAAGAAATTTGAGATATTTGATTCTAACCTATCAATTAAAAATAGTATAAAGAAATATAAAATGTTTATTAAATTTAATTTTAAATTTTCTTTTAAAATAATTGTAATTATAAGTTGAGTCCTTAGATTTTTAATCTTTATTAAAAAAATTAATGGTGTTCATCGGTGTTCATCGTTAGTGGTGTTCATCAATGTTCGTCGCCCGTTGTAGAATTTTCCTTTGAATTATCTATGATTTTTAAATATAACAACTCATTCAATTTACTCTTAGTTTATATATACTTATATTTATTGCCGATCAATAGATTACTAATTTACTCTTAGTTTATATGTAATTTAGATTTTGGCGAACCCGACCTGACATAATAAAAATATAATATGATTTTGATCCGATCTTAAAATTTTAATAAATAATTCGACCACACACGATTTATCCGAAAAAATTAATAAAAATATCAAATAAATATATAAAATATAATAAAATTACATATATATATATATTTATAAATAAAATTGAGTCAGGTCCGAAAATTTTCACATCAAAATCGAACGCAATCGTCTAAAATATTTTTAAAATTCAATTTTTTTAAACATAAAACATGCTCCTATCGGGGCCGACTAGACCGAATAATTTTTTTCATTCCTCCAATTAATTCAAATTTAAAAATAAAAATAAAAATTGAAAATCATTACAATGGAAATTATCTATTTCAAAATAATTAAACCAGAAATCAACCGGCCGTTTCAAAGGGGTCTAGCTTTAAAGTAATCATCAACTGTCCCTACACGCAGAGACGGACCTAGGACTTTAGATTAGGGAGGGCGAAGCTATAAATTTTTAGGCGGGGCGAACTTATAAAAGTTTAGGGAGGCGAAAATAAATTTTTAATAGAAAATACATAGAAAAATTTTAAAAATTTTCTAAATCATATATGATTTTCAAAATTTTAGAGGGGCGGTTGCCCCCTCAGCACCCCTCGGTCCATCCCTGCCTACACGGTTAGCACTTAGCACCCTGCCTACCGAGTTTACACTTTCCACGTTTAAGAGGAAAGATAACCAAAATAAATAAAGTTTTAATGAGATTTTTTGCTTTTTATTAGGCCGAAAATAAAATAAACAAAAGTTGACTTGGAAACTTGAGTCCTCGTCTCCACCGGTTACACGGCCCAACCATTAAATAAAAGACGGCCTATCCAAGCAAACAGATCTACTGCTCATATCACACAAAAATGGCGATTCTTGTATTTCACTTCTTCTTGATATTCAGTGTTGCAGCAGCTGGTTTTGATCCAGCATCATTCTACCCAGATGGTTGTCAACCAACGAGCTGCAAGCGCGGCGGTCCTTCCGTCCGATTCCCCTTCCTATTAAAAGGCCGGCAACCTGACGGCTGTGGCTATTCCGGGTTCAATCTGACGTGCAACAACGACAACCACACGGTGCTGGAGCTGCCCCAATCGGTGAAATTGTTGGTGAAGCACATAGATTATAAGAATCAAAGGATTCAAGTGTATGCCGAAGATGGTTGCGTCCAAAATCAGCTTCAAAATCTCAAGTTATATTCGTCCCCTTTCAGTCTCAGCTCCGGTGATTCTTATTATTACCAAGCACCAGAAAACAGTACCCTGTTCGAATGTTCGGATGGAGGCCAATCCGCCGTTGATGATTATGGTACCATCCCTTGCTTAAGTACTAAGCCTGGGTTCTACGTGAAATTCACAGATTCCGATTATGCAAGCACCGATTTATTACACTGCCGGAGGACAATAGATCTGAGAGATGTTCCGAGAGGGTTGATACAGGAGCGGAGTAACAACTTTTACTTCAATTGGAGCCGACCGGCGTGCGGATACTGCGAAGCACGCCGCCAAGGTTGTCGACGAAATGATACCAACACATCGGGCTTCGAATGCTTTTACATCCCCATCAAACGCATGGGTAAGTTTTTAATAATCATTTTTCTATTATTTACCTTACCCTTAAATTTGAATCTAAATACATACATGTTAAAGGTTTAGTTTAATTGAAATATAATGATATTTGTGACCCAATTATAATTTTTTTTAGAAAAAGAAAAGTATGCAGGAATTTTAGAAAATAAAATAAATGCATATGCTAAAAAAATACTATCTGAAACAATTGTCTTTTCTATATTATTATATCTCTCTTTTGATTAAATAATTATTTTGATCTTTATTAGTTTTTTTTGTTTTGAAGCATTTTAATTTCAACGTTTTATTTTGGGTCAAAATAACTCATTGTGGATAAAAATTATTAGTCAAATTATTATTAAATGACGTGACAAACCTACATGACATGTACTGACTTTACAAAAAAACAGATCAATCAAAAAATAATTTTTATAAAATTGTATAAAATATAAAATTATTTTTTGATTATATGTTATTTTGTCATGTCATTTCAAATTATTTACCACCATTTGACTGACAATTTTCATCCATTGAGGCACTGGTGGATCCAGAAATATATTTGAGGGCGGGCACATATAAAATCTCAAAATTTCAGGGTGGGCACAAGCCTTAAATATTACAAAAATTTAAAGACTAATTCATAAAAATTAAAAAAATTAAAGACAAATATATAAACTTTAAAACTACCCTATATTATACGTGAATCCGCCATTGCATTAAAAGATCATTTTAACCTAATAAAATGTTGTAGGTTAAAATACTTTAAAAAAATAAGTTAAAATAACTATCAAATTAAATATGGAGTATAAGCTTTTTTGGGATTATGCCTAAAATAAACTCAATGATAGTTGCTTGCTTCATGCTTATCATATTGAAGAGAAAAGTATTCCACCAATACCTGCTTTTGTCTACTTTTGACTTAGTTTTTTTTTTATTAAAGTTTTTGGGGAGATAACTTGAAAAAAGAAAATTTTAATTGTACATGAATCATATTTAAATTCTGTATGAATCAAATCTTTTACTATTTACCTCAATAGTTTAATTGTATATTATTGTGCTAGTTTTAATCATAAACACAGTATGCTGATAAAGTTCTAAATGTCATGTGCAGGTCTAAAAGAAAAGTTGATGATTTCAGGTACATTTTGTTTTTCATCTAATGTGAAAATTAATGAAATCTGATGAAACATTAATTCTGATTTTTCGCCAAGGATCGATCCCTCTTACTTCATTGCAGGTTTAACCATCGGTGGATGTTTTCTTGTAACGAGTCTCGTCGGACTTCTCTGGATGGCGCATTTACGTAAGAAGGAGAAGAACGCTCAACGCAAAATCGAACAGTTTTTGGAAGATTACAAAGCTCTTAAGCCCTCGAGATATTCATATGCTGATATCAAGAGGATCACGTTTCAATTCAAGGAAAAACTGGGCCAAGGTGGTTATGGAACCGTGTTCAAAGGAACACTTTCGAACGATGTTTCGGTCGCCGTCAAGCTTCTTAATAATTTCAAAGGGAATGGGGAAGAGTTCATCAATGAAGTTGGCTCGATGGGTCGAATTCACCACGTCAACGTGACTCGTCTCGTCGGCTTTTGCGCCGACGGATATAATCGAGCCCTTGTTTACGAGTATTTACCGAACGAGTCGCTAGAGAAGTTCATATTCGAAGACAAAGGCGAGAACCGTTCGCTTAGCTGGGAAAAGCTTCATGAAATTGCTTTAGGCATTGCCAAAGGCATCGAGTATTTGCACCAAGGTTGTGAGCAAAGAATCCTCCATTTCGACATCAAACCTCACAACATCTTGCTGGATGAGAACTTCAACCCCAAGATTTCGGATTTCGGGTTGGCCAAGCTGTGTTCCAAAGAGCAGAGTGCTGTCTCAATGACAGCAGCAAGGGGAACCATGGGGTACATTGCACCCGAAGTACTGTCTAGGAACTTCGGGAACGTTTCGTACAAATCCGATGTTTATAGTTTCGGAATGTTACTGCTGGAAATGGTGGGAGGACGAAAAAACATGGACGTGGGAGTGCAGGATACAAGCCAAGTTTACTTCCCAGAGTGGGTTTACAATCGTTTAGACAAAGGAGAAGCGTTGGGAATTCGAATCGAAGACGAAGAACACGAAAAGATCGCAAAGAAGCTTACGATAGTAGGAGTTTGGTGCATCCAGTGGTATCCGGTGGATCGTCCTTCAATGAAATCGGTGGTTCAGATGTTAGAAGGGGAGACTGAGATTCTAACAGTGCCACCAAATCCTTTTGCCTCTAAAGATGAAATGAAGGCTAAAATGTCCATTCACATAGAGCTGCCTACCATATCCGAATAAGCTTATATTAACATCAAACAATTTGCATATATACACATCTTAATTTTGTGTTTTATTACTGGTAAAGCATTATGTATTCATGTAATTCCGAAGGATGATCTTTTACTAGTTATATAATGATTGACAGCAAAATATAGAGTAAGGATTAAGAAAATAAATGGTTATTAATAAAAATTTGTAAAAACTAAGGAAGTTTTGTCTTCTTCATCGTACTAGTTAATTATTTAAATGATAATTAAGTCACCGATCGATAAAATTAAACGAGAATACTGACCAATCAATTAAACAATTTTGTGCAATTATATATTTAGTCCTCATCACTTATATTTTTGGTCCAAAATCCACATCAGCACTAATGTCTATGTCATCATGTTGTTAATGAGTTAACGAGCCAGTAGTATTAACTGAGAAAGTTAAAATCTAACATTATAATTGAAGCAATTGAAAGTTTAACGATACAACACCTAAAGTTCAGTGACATTTAATATAGTTTACATTTTTTTAATTTGTATTTATAAAATATTATTCAAAATTAAGACAAGAGAAAATATCTCATGCATTGCTGTGGAAACGAAAAATTTCCATGAGCACTTTAGTTTTAGGGTTTAGAGACTCGCTTTGGGATTTAGGGGTTTAAGTGTATGATTTTAGAATTTAGTGTTTATAGTTAGTATTTAGAGTTTAATATTAGAATTTAGAGTTTATAGGTTAGGAGGGTTTATGATTAAGATAATATAGTTAGGGATTTAGGTTTTAACCTATAAACCTTAATTTTTAACCCTAAATATTAAATTCTAACCAACCACTAAATTTAAAATTCATACACTTAAACCTATAAACCTTAAACTCTAAACAAATTCTCTAAACCCTAAAACTAAGGTGTTTATAAGAACAAATTATTTACAAGTGCTTATGCATAAAATAATTACCCTTAAAATAATACAATATCTCCAAATAAAAACTTTAAAATATAAATATAATATTTATAAAAAAAAAATAATTATCATGAATAAGAGTAAAGCTTTGAACAAAAAAAGAGAGAAAACACGTAAAGTCATATATTTTAACAAACAAAAGATCAATATCATAAAAAAGTCTAACAAAGTGGGTCTTCTTTCCCAAATAATAAAAAGTAATATACTTAAATCATCACTCGACTTTATTTTATGATCTCTTTCAGTCAATGAAATTTTGAAACGATTAATTAATTAATTTATTTAATTTTATTTTTGATTTATTTTATTAATAGTATTATTTTATTAATATTTTATTATTATCAAGTATAAAAAATAATTTAAAATAAAAAATTATATTTTATTTATTAATATATACAATAATTACAAAAACAAAACTCAAACCTCAGACACTTAAAACCTCTCCCACCCTCAGCGGCGGCATCTTCGTCAGCGTTACTACTCCCACCGGCATCACTACCATTCACCCTTGCAAAGAAATTAAAAAGTAACGCTGTTGGCTTTCCACCGTTCACTCATTACCAACGTCCATCATCGATTCAGTCATTTCCCAACCTCAATTGAGACCATCGTCCATACATTCATTCCCCAGCTCACATTGCCAAAAAAAAAAAACAATTTACTCATTCAACCCCATCTTTCAGTTCCCCTCTTCATCACTCAAGCCGATAAACATCATTACCGGAATCTCTACTCATCACCCCTACTGTAAACTCATAAACAACAATACCATTACCTCTCCTTCCATTCTCCAAAACCATTGTCTAAACTCACCATTAAAACCTCCTTCACCTTCACTGCCATAACCAAAGAAATCAACACCAAAAAAGATATCATTTTTACTCTCGATGAGTGAATTTTTGACTATCGCATAACTCATTTGTTTGCGACAACTGGTGTCTTCGTCCTTCAATCCCAACGGTGGGCAGCAGCAAAATAAAATTAGAAACAATATATTTTGGTTTCGGTTCAATCCAAAGGTGGTGCAGAGAGATTGGAGAAAACAAAACAGAAAGATTTCAGTCGAGATTCGCGAGCTTTAGAGCGTCATTTGGTGAAATTTGAACTTCAGTGTCCACCTTCGACGATGAACAGTCGCCGAAAAATATAGGTGTAGAGAACGAAGAATATTCTTTTTCTGATGTTAAAAGGAAATATAACTTTTTTATTTTAAATTATATTTATAATTAAATATTTAATAAAAGTAATTTATTTTTATTTTAAATTATTTTTTATATTTAATAATAATAAAATATATCATGTCATACTAAAATATTAATAAAATAATTCAAAATGATCAAAATTGAATGATGATTTAAGTATTTTACCCGTTCCTCTGTCCCTTTTCCATAGACTATTTAATTTGTGCTTTGAAAGTCTATTCCTTACCTTTAACATTCAACTCAAAGAAAAAATAAATGATCATACAAAAGAGACTTCAATATTCGAAGTTCAAATTTGATTATCATACAAAAGAGACTTCATTTTCCCAAGTCATATGTTGGTTTTAAATAGTATTGTATCTAAAATTACTAAACCCTTAAAACAGAGTATAAATTACTACTAGGAAATTGAAAGGTTTTACCATGCAGATTACTCGTCAATATCTACAGTAAACACCAAAATCTTTTACCAATCCTTATGCTATTTGCTTTATTACAGTAGAAAAAAATCCAACAGCAAACAATTCATTGCCTTAAAAACTTTAAACTTCAGCCGGTGGAACTCGAAAGAAATGGTACCCGAAAGCAAGCCTCCATGCCTGTTCTATGCTATTTGCTTTATTACTGGAGGCGTGTTCTATGCTATTTGCTTTATTACTCTCATAATATAATGAGCAGTCCATTATTACGCATATAATATGCTCTAACTCCTGCATGCGAGGGAGAACCCTTGACTAGGTACCAAATTTTGCCACAGTATTGTGCGTGTTCACCCACAAACTTCTCATGCTTTTCTAGGCTCGACGAACACGGATGTTGTCCTCGCAGGCACGGTGAAACACCCCGAGGGTGCATCGTATGATGACTTCTTAACTGTTTCATCGGTCGACTTCACCTGTCATGATTCATACAAAAATGACTTTTTTTTAGATCTATAAACCGGTCCAATCAAACAAGCCAAATAGAGAAATAAGTTCCGAGAATCAGGTATTAGAGCCGATCCTTGCAACCTTAATGCCTTATTCAAACCCCAAGTTTTGAAAACTATAACCATTTCAATACTTCTTTGTTTTCATGTTTCAAGCATTTAATGCCTTACACATCCCCTCTTCATTTTGTTTCCATAATGCCATTAAGAACATCTAGTGAGCTTGATACCTCAGGTTGAAATTTACTAAGCAGAAATATAATGAAGAAGAATTCATACATAGACGGCAATTTGAATTAATATCGACTCATGCTAACAAACTGAGTACCTGTATGGGATGCAGTTGAAGGGTCCTTCCTCGCAGTGTAGGGCTGCTAAATGATGCCTCCGTTGGACATGCATTGAAGACAACCACAATGTACGAAAAGCTGTAAAGAACAAAGAAATGTGAAACTATATGATAGATAATATCATCAGCATTATAATTATATATTTATATAGACACCATTAATACGCACATGGGATCTAATTGAGAGAGCCCTGGGACACCTTCATTGCCATCTTCAATGCTCATCACAATGATGCCAGGGACCCATGATGGACCGGTGTTGTGGAACCGCACTCGTTCCTGGAAACATGAGTCATTCAATTTCAATAGGATGTAGATAACGATATGGTTCTTCTCTCTAACTTTCTCCTATTGCTATATTTTAATATTACATTCTTAAATTAACTACCCAAGCATGCATCTCTTTATCAATGCCTCAAAAAGTGAAAATGACAAGGATCTTACACACAAGTTCAGTTTGTTTATCAACAAATATGTAGCCAACCTAGCTTTGACATGAAACTCTGAATTTTTCGCACAGTTAACAAACAAAACCGAATTTGTTGATTCAATTCCACAAAAATGTCATAGTTCCAAACTCAGCTTTCTAAAGGCAAGTTCATAAATGGCTTTGCTCACTTGGATAGCATTTGCTGTCCTGAGACGGAAAAGAGGTGAAGAATATCGGATGCGTAAGACATTTGTAAAGTTCTCTACAGCTGCAAGAATGTGTCTCCTTTGAGGCTTGAAGGATGGATTTGCCAGTCTTGGCTGTATTCTGGAACAAAAAAATCAAAGATCATTCGAGATACTAGATAATGGGACAACCACAAAATACGGTGAAAGAAAAAAATAAAAATAAATATTTTAAAATAAATTATAGTTATTTTATTCAAAAAAATCAAAGTTAAAAAATCAAAGTTTTTCTACATATGGTGTGTTTTGAACCTTGGGACCTAATGACTTGACTATGCCATTTAAGCCAAGACTTCATTAACTTTTAATTAACATAGTTCTCTAAAAGGTGTTATACAAAATTAGCATTAAAATATTAAAATAATTTACAAAATGCTGTTCTTTTGTTTTGTAAATGCCCAACTGAGTTGGTGCCCAGTTAACTCGTGACACCAACTCAGTAAGGAGTTATATATATAGTATAGATTAAACAACACAAATAAAAATCGAAAGTAGAAATAATTGTGCACTAACTAGCAATATAGAGATTTTAGCTAAGAAAGGACCCCTATTAAAGAAGTAATAAAAACGAAAAGCAACAATAAGATGATGCTTACAGTGGCCAGCTATGTTCATTTTTCTCTTTCGGAGGAAGTCCAACGCCCCAATTGTTTGAATTGTACGTGAAGTCTAATCTGGAAATCATAACAGCTATGTTCATCAAGGGCACATTTTGAGTAACAACATTGTCAGAATATCATCATGGAAATAACTGAATAACAATTTTATCAGAATGGAAGTCAAATTTTGAAATGATAAGACAAGTACAAAGAAAACTTGTAAAATAATAAATCAGACCTATTGAACCAATCACCAGAGTTGTATGAATCACGATCAAGTGATTTTGAGCGGAGTATTTCGTCCCCGGCATGGAAAAATGGTATTCCCTACAAATATAAGAGCAAAATAAAACAGTATGATATCAAATTGTCAGAAAATGCAGCAAATTATACCAATCTGTTTGCATGATCCTTAAAGCTACAGGCTTCATTGCCACAAATGAACCGAGCTCATCTAAACAGCAGAAAAAAGGAGAGGAAGAAGAAAGGCTTTAAACCAACTAAAGTAAAAATAAAAAAAGTAAACATATGTACTTCAATTTTGTCTCATCTAATTTTATATGATTTTAGGAGCTTATGTTTATTTTGTAAAATGAGATAAACCAGATATTTATTTAAAAAACTGATATCTTGACCTGATTGTGTTTTAGATTATGGGATTAAAAATAGGTTTGTATCCAATAATCATATGAAGGAATTGCTATCTTCAATTCAGCATTTGTATCAATATCAGCCTGACTGGGAGAAGGAAACTGAATCATTTTGAACAGGACTCGAGTTGGGGGTACAATTCCTATTACGATATAGCTTAAGCTCCTACCATATATTATGACCATCAGTCAATGCGGATATGTGAAATTTGGTTATTTGCAAGGGGGAAACCTGTGTCAATGCAATTATACTTGTTGCAAGATGATTCATCCTGCACCTATCTTCCACCGATATTTCCACTGGAGTCTGCAAAAGCGAAAAGTTATTAGTCAATTGCAGTAAAATAAAACATTCTCTCTTTTTTTTTTTGATAAATAGGATAGAACATTATACAAAGTATGATCATGAGCATACCTTTAAACTGATAATGTCAAAGAGGGTTTCATTGTCATGAGCAGAAACATAATTGACCTGGAAAATGATTACGGATAGAAACTTTATGGTTTGCAAAAACATAATACTATCATGAAACATTTACCTTTTCTTTGATTCATTAATAGAAAATGCTCACAATTGTTAAAATTTGAAATATGTCACTGACGATGGAAAATTACAGTGGTTCCTTCTAAACCAAAATTGATTTAAAATTTGAATGACAGTGGAAAGACAAGAAGGAAGGCAATATTCAAACAATAAATCCCAGTTTCAGAAAGAAACCATCTTCAAGTTGGCCATTACATGAATCTGATCAATAGAAAACTTTCAATCTCTATCCAGGTCCCAAGTCCCCCATCAATTAATCAGTGTACCTCCACTCCTTAATCGTAGCAAATCCCACAATAGGTTACATAGCCGCTGTACGAAACCTCAACTAGAAAATTAGAGATTTGATGTATAATCCAACTGATGGTCCTCACATTGTTTTTTTCTGCAGTCAACTATCCTCCACTCTAAGGCATATATATATTATCCCTAGAAGGCTAGAACAGAAAAAGATAACTAATGTTTGTGCGATTTGGATCTCTATAAGAGAAACCAAACATATGCAACAAGTTGTGAAGAATCTACCAAGCTGTTGCAAGACCAAAAACAATTGACAATAACAAGGCGTAGCAGCTCTGTCAATAACTTGCAGCAACTAATCTGATAACCGAGGTCTAAGTCTTGTTGCCTAAAGGTTGTGTTGCAGCATTTGTATATATAGAACAAAAATGTTTGATCACTTAAAACTTTACAGCATGGTCCTAAAAGTCAAAACACATTCAAAGAACCTTCACCCAAAACCCCTTTTGGGTTTTCCTTTCATAGGATCACTTTGCAAGCTGGGATCTGCTAACCACTGTAGTTTCCTATTCTCTGTCCCTTGGGGACATTAGTTTACGGTCTTAGAGAAGGAAGGAGCAGGGGGCTCTAAGTTAAGCATGACTAACAGTACACAGCTGAAGAACATTTAACACCAGAAAGTAAAATGCACACTTTCTAACTAAAGACAAGTACATGAATCTAAGCAAGGTACAAGTGCTGTCAGAAAGTAAGACGTATACCGTTTCTGTGGGGCATAAAGCATAACCAACAGGTGTCCCACCATAAGAGAGAACTTCAGATCCTTTCCTCTAAGAGAAAACATCAAGTTACAAATCAGGAGAATAGCATCTCATGGATACAACATTAACAAATGATAAAACACACTAAAAATCTTGCTTATGGAAATATTATGCCAACACGAAAGCAAATCTATTGCACACTTGTGAAGGTAGATGAAGTGGTACAGAGGATGAAGCAATGTCTGATATAAAAGCTTGCTTGCAGTATTCAGACTTGTATCTTTGGCACACTTGTGAAGGTAGATTGAGTAACAAGTTTATACTTATACATTGCGTTACTTGGACTGGCTGTGAGTGTCAGATACAGGTATGTTTAGTTTTTTCTTAAGTTTTTCCATGTAATTGAAGAGTCCTTGGAAGGTCGTATCTTTGTACCCATGTCCAAGAATGCATCGGACATAGGTACTTCAAGAAAATCAAAGTCAGAGTAACATAGCTTATGCATGGCCATGGATATACATATAATGCATCTAATGCCTGTAATCCTGAAAAGCTAACTTAACAATTTCTACTAAGCATCAATTAAGTTGATTGTCAACAAATTCGGGGAGCACATTTCATGTAGGAACAGCTTGGTCAGAAAAAGCATCGCAAAATAAATCTCACCAAAAGCAATTTTCTCAATGCATCATTCCAACAAGATTAATCTATATACCTCTTTTCCTTCAAAATCAGTAAGCACAAAATCCCTCAAATTTGCAGCCACACCAACCTAATCACATTAAACTTATTTGATTAGCTGTAATGCAAGCATAATCCAGTCTGCAGCAAGGGGATCAAATATTATAGCACGATAGAAAAAAAAATATGCAGGACCTATATAATTGCACTATACACAAACACATGGTCGAATGTTGGAAATGTTAATACTCCAAGATACACATGATAAGAGGAAAAGGAATGATTGAAAACAATTATGCAACTATGTTAATTCGATTGTAAAGGGCATCTACCAACTTTATATACAGAATTACAGATGGAATCAACTTAACCTATGTTAATCGGACTCGGGTGTCCGTCGTGTTCAATTTTTTAAAAAAGTTTTTCCATGTATTGGACAAGGATATGCGTCGGACTCGGACAAAGGTGTTGGACAAGAATATTTCGTTTAAATGAAGAATTGCCTCAACCACAGTCAAGTGGATATATGCACTGCAAGGTTAAATAGTATTTAAGCAAGTCCTTGGCTATAAAAGTTCATAAAAGAGTAATAATAAAATATACTTCAAAATGCACTAAAACTCCCAACTCATTCTGCTTACCAATTGAATCTTCATAAAGAATCCAATTTAAAAATTATTGGTATTGTCTACCACAAAATCTAGGACTCCAAAATAACATCACCGAGGGAATTTATAAAGGCATGATGTAAATAAGATATTTGGTTTAAACCATAGATTAAACATTATCAAAAGTGCAGAACAAAACAATTTACCTGGATGTAGTCCTTTGCTGAAGCAAGCATCGCTTTTTCAACATCCTTTGTACCATGATCATGACCATTAGGCTGCATAAGTAGAAAAAAACAAGGTACTATATTTTGCCAAAAACAGAACAGCAAAATTTTCCAACTACAGTATAGTAAAGCCTAATAAACTGAAGCAAAACCTAATATTTATAAAATCACTTTCCATCTGAAGAAAAATGCAAGTGAGAAGCTAATAATAACAGTTTCCATCAGTATGATTTGTAGCAGAATATGCATGTAACAATAACTTCTTTTAGATGCATATCATGGGAAAATCCAAGAATGTAACCGGTGAAGCTTGTTATTTCTCATATCAATTATTTTGGATTTATAGAGGCCTTTTATTAAGATTTAGCTTTCCACCTAAACCTAATTGGTTTTGGGGACCAATGTCTTAATTTTGTAGTGCAACTAGCAATAAAATAAATTCTCAATTTAGTTAATTTGCCAATAGGAAGACGGTCCACTAAGTTAACAAGTACATAAAGAAGTCTAAGTCCTCTTTACAGGTCCAAAATTTTCATTACCTCCAACAACAGGCCTGTTACGAATCCCTGCTGAAGGGGAGGGCCAAACGGAGACCCACCAAGCATTGCATCCCGAACTCGATCGTTAAAACTGAATAAAGGACAATGCATAAAAACCATACAAAGCTTAATAAAACAAATTCAGGTCCATATGGAAAATATGATATATCTGGATTTGACATAAATGATAGAAAAACTTAAGTTATGAGCATTTGCGGCAAAATGGAAGCAAAAGAACACAAAGGAGTGAAGGACGAAGCATAAAAAGGACCTATTTTTTTCTTTCTAAATTTGCACTTAGAACTAGTTCCAAAGCCATAGAACTGATATTTAGAAGAAATAAAATAAATATTACAGACATTCCATATGTTATAGTGGACTCTCTCTTTTTTTTCCATTGCAAGTGTCAACTGTGTAGGTAACAGATGTGTCAGCAATAGCACTTATTTGGACCAAATTAGAAGTTCAATGGTATGGAAACTGAAACATAATGGCTATTCACCTCGCAATGTTTGGATGAATACAAACAATATCTTCTTTCTGAACATCTGAAACTTGCTTAATTTATTTTATTCAAAAATAGTTTTTCATTACCATAATGAACATCAATATTATTACAAAAGAAATATAAAATTTTTCAAGACAAATTTCCTTTAAAACTCAGTGCATTATACTGTATATAGAATATATTGATCCCTTATGAGAATTAGAAGTACCTTCCTATTCCAGTCCCGCCAATATTAAATTGAGAAGCATTAATCCCACGCCCATTTTTTGCCACTTCACCAAAGTCCCATCCTTCACCATATCTGTAAGAAAGAAGATTTCCAACAAAAACAGACCAAGCATTGCTGTTGGATAAAAAACTCCAAACTTTTTTAAACTGCAAGATACATAGAAAATCCTCCAGATTTTGAGCACTTTTCAGTAAACCACCTCGATTCACTCTCTCTCCCTCATCCCTAGTTTCTCTTCTTAGCATTCTTCTTTGCTAAAAGAAAGAAAAATGGTGCTCTGGAGAGAGAGAAAAACAAGATGAAGGGGAAAACAAGATAAAAATCAAAAGAAAAAGAAGCAACTCAAAAAGATGTCTTGTGAGTTTCCATTAAAGTTGAGCGGAAAGTTTGAGCTGTACCAATCCATTTTAAAACGCCTTTGTTAGGCTACAATGCCTTTTCAAAAAAGTAACACAATCACTAAAAGGAGTCACTGCAGAAGAAAATCATTTCATGAAAACTCACAGGTAAATTCTTGAACCATCAACCCCATCCCTTTCCTTTGTTAGGCTACAAAGCGCATCTTTTGCTTTCACCTATGCAGAGATCAGAAGAATTTTGTCTGAGTTGCATGGCTGAATACAGGAGAAATAAAGTGATCTAATAAAGATCATCAAGTATAAAAGTCTCAACCCAACCATTATTGCTCATTCACAGACTTATCCACACATCCATTGATCATTGTTTTAAACCAGTTTATGTTGACAAAAGGAAACTAATAGACTGCAAATTAGCACTTATATCATCAACTAACATGAAAAGCCTTGTTAATAATTTTTTAATATACAAATCATGTACATTTCAACAGCTAACTGAGCTACATATACAATGCAGCTTCATCCATTGATGTATTAAAAGTATATGTTGCTTATCACCTTCGTCATGACTTATCTAAATACTAGAAAAACTAAATTGCAGTTAAAATTTTAATGGAAAGCTTTCTCTATTTCTCTCTAAATATTTAATAGGAAAATCCAGAGAAAGTCGACATAAGCTACATACCATTGTACGTTTCATGATGTGACCCATTAGATCAAAACGAAACCCATCGACCTGACAAGTTCATCAACAAATATCCATGATGGATGAAATTCAGTAATAATTCATAAAAATAAAAATAAAATCTAATTTAACCTAAAAACATATTGTATGGTATTCCATTAAGTGAATAACTATAGAAAAGTATGGCAGAAAGTTTGCTAAATACAGGAGGAATAAAACATTCTAATTGCCCAAGAAAGGTAAGAAATGAAATATAATAACCTTATAATTTATTGCCCAGTTCAAAAGATCATCAATAATAAGGCGCTCGACCATATAATGCTCACTAGCAGTATTGTTGACACATGTACTGTTCTCAATAAAACCATCTGTGTTTCTTCTCAGGTAGTAACCTGGTACAATCTATAAGAAACTTTCTGTCACAAAAAAAGGATAACAAACATTACTACCCAAAGAATATAAGCTCCATTGACATCAATAAAGGACCTTATCAAGAACAGAATCCTTATCAAAAGGACCATTTGCATGCAAGTGATTATAGACAACATCTAACACAACGCGAAGGCCAATATGGGTGAGTCCCTGCAGTCAAAAAGTGAAATCATTTGAGTGACTAAAGACGAATTTCTTTAAAATTTTATATGAACCAATACGGCAAAATCATCGATGGTTCCATCGAGGGAGCTTTACACACTAAATGGCCCCAACATGACAAGGAGGAAATAAAATATCCAAACCTGAATCATCTTTCTAAACTCAATTATACGGCACGGACCATTTGGGTTGCTTGCATAGCTTCCCTTAGGGACACCCCAAAGAACAGGATTATACCTTCATAAGGCAATAAATGAAGCACTAAGCATACATAAAGTATAAAATATAACAATTCTTATCCAAATTTTATTTACATGCTCACCCCCAATTAAACGCGTCATCATCCTTGATTGCAGTAATCTGCGCTTGCTGCTCTGCTGAATCTGGTGGTAGCTTCTCCAGAATCTTAAAATCTACAACAGAGTTGATGTTGAAAAAAATAAACCACCAACAAAACTTAGGAAAGCCAAAACCAAGCGCATACACAAGTAAAAAACAAATATATAGTCAACACTCAAATAGAAATATTAGCAACCAACTTTACAAAAGGAATCTTTAGAAAAGTAATGTTACATTAGACCAGCCATAATTAATGGTTATATAACGCCATCATATTTTGGACATAGACAGGTGCGTCTGTATGTCCAGAATATCATAACGATAAACCCCTATGTTTTTGTTTGCTTTTCTAAAGTCATGATTAGACAAGTTTGGATCAAAAAGGGAGAAGGCCAAATCAGCAAAGACAGATGGAGATAGACCAAAGAGTTCTTTTCCTTTAAATAAAGAACTAAGTGTTAAAATATAACCATTAAACTTAACTAGATTGTGATAAAAAAAGAATATGATTAATCATTGAAGCACGAAAGCCTCCTTTCGGACAAACAAGGGGAAGAACAATAGGGTAAAGGGAAAGGAATGGCAAACAGGGGTAATTGTTGCTTGTTGCTTTACATGCAACATCCCAAGACATTAAACTTGGAAACTCTCTTACCCACATACTTCCAATTCTTCTTCTCATCGTCAACAGCAGCAAATTGGAAGGTAGGCAGCAAATGAACATGAGTAATACCAGCTTCCGATAATTTTTTCAAATGAAGAACGCCTGCTGAGTCCTTCAAATTGCATGAACTAAATGCTAAGTAACAAATAATCATGTTATCTTTAACCCAAAGGAAAGAGAAAACATTTTCTTTTCCTTACACATGAAACTTTAATGCACAGGCCCTTCAACTTTCATTGCTTTTTGCAACCTACTCTCCAATAAGTAACTACAGAAGTGAATCACACAAATGCAGTGTGGAATTCTAGATAAAAACTCATAAAATATCTTGTGTAACAAAATAATGGTTTGCTTATAAACCATGAAATATTATGAGTACTATTCCCTGTATAAATATTATTGTTTGTAACCCTCAGCCTTAAACTTTATTAAATTTTACATTTCCTTTCTATTTTTCAACATTAAAAAATTAGAAGCAAAGATGGGTTTGATATTTTCACTAGAAAAAAGGCACAAAAAAATCCTAAATGCTGTGCAAAAGTCAAACAAGAATTGACACCGCGACAGAGGAGTAGAAAAGCAGTACTTCTAACTTCTAAGTTCTAATTCCGTATGGCACAGATGCATTTGTAGGGGAAGGCATGTTTGAATGGAAAATGCTTGCTTTTTCAAATCAATCAATGATTCAACTAAAGATAACAACACTAATTCTGGACTCAGCAATTTTTGTGTTGCAGCAGGAACTATAAACATTTTAGATTTATAGTATAGACTAGCAGACAAGACTTTGCATTCATTTGAGATCACAAGAACGCAACTACCTGAAAAGTGAAAGCCATATAAGAACCACGGAAGTCACGAGAAACAGTGTCGTCATTGGCACTGCAATAGAAACAGAGATTCTCATTATGAACACACTTTGTTGAACACTGTACAAAGGCCAAAAGAAAACGAATAAAATGATGAAACTAATTTACCACATAAATATAAAATGTTTGAGCATTTTAAGCAATACAAACTTTTTGCATTATTATGGCAGATTAGCGTTCAAATTCTCCCTCCCTCTTCCTCCCCAATCCAAGTCCCCGGTCAAGTCCTCTTCAGTTGAACAAAAAATAACAAAATATAAAAGGAATAACATGAGCCACAGCTCAAGAGAGCTGTAGGCAGGTCAGGCTTCACATTTTAAGTTTGGGGGCTGGTGTTCGAAGAGACTCTCCCTTATTGAATAACTCTACAAACTATTTGAACACCACCCCAAGAGAGGATCCTACGAATACTGCATGCTAGCCAATAAAAACTATGCAGTGTTAAAGAAGTAAAGCGGATGTGAGCAAGATTAAGTTGTACAAACAGTAAAGTCATTCCGTGTCAACCTGAAATCCCGTATGTGTAATTCATATAAACTTATGTCAGAGAAAGAAGGTATATCAGGCTTCATGTCTGCCAATTCATTCCATCCTTCAGGTTTTAAATCATCAGCATCAAGATTAACAAACAAAGTCCGCCTTCCATCAGCTGAAAGCCTGCTTCAACAAACGGAACAGCATAAGCATTACATGAAATGAACACAATGTTTGCTTCAATCACACAATAAAACAATGTCCAGGTCGGAGCACACCATATAACTTTAAACATGAATCGCCACAACTATTCCAGAAAATTGTTGGCTATTTAAGAGAACCGTCATACCCTCTTGCATATGGATCATTTGCATAACATTTTTCAATATGCAAGGTGCTAGGATGATAGACAGATACTTCATACACATAGTAACAGCCTTCCCAACTTTTTGGTCCTTTGGTACTCCAAACACCATTAGTTTCCTCCAGTGGGATAATTTCCAGGGGACTCCCACCCACTGGATCCTTATAGATGTGAGCATCAACTGCCTAGTTTAATTAAAATAAACAAAAAGAAGAAAAGCAGTATGTTATTAGTTGTGTAAACGAGAATGATTCTGAAGATCATAAACAAAATTTCTTCAATTTTTCGTAGTATAATACTTGGGCAGTCGGAGCCCAGAGGTATAGAGACACTGCTTCCGATGAATAAAGAGCACCAAGAGGACCATCATATGAGAACAATTCATCCAGGATACGAGGTAACTGCAAACCAGTCGCATTGCTGCATTTTCCACGTGCTGTATGGAAGAAGAAGAAAAGAGATATAAGTAGCCTTATAGGCACCAAATTACAAACACTAAGAGGCCAAAAGATTTTAGAAGCACTACTTTCATTCAGAGCAAAAAATTGATATGAAATGTGTTCACACAATAGGTAAAAGTGACTTCATCAAACAAGTTAATACTCATGCAACCATATAATTTACAAAATATAATTTACAAATTGTTAGCAACAGGTATTTCATTAGAAAACGGCAAAGAAAAAAAACCAAGGATACTTCAAAACCAAGAAAAGAACAATACACAGCCAACATTCTTACAGTTGAATTCAGCAACCGCTAATTGGCATTTGACGAGACTTTTGGCATCCAGAGTGGGAGGCAATTTAAAAGCTCTATAATCTCGAATATGAGGAAACTTCTCAATTACCTAACAAGATCAAGGATGATATTTATTTCAAAACCACTTCAAACTTATAAGTATGTACTACATCATAGGTGAAGAACAATTTGTAGGCAAGCCACACAAACAGACCATCAACAACCAGCACTAGTAGCATAGAACTCAGAGTTTCATTATTACAGAAAATGGGAAAGAAGAAATGCGTTACATTTGGAGGTAGCCCACTTCTGTCTTCCTCAAGCTTAATTTCCAAATCATGGCCTATCATGACAATGATAATATCAAAGATAGAAACGGGTCTTTCGATTTACAGCAAAAACAGCATGTTTATGAAAAAAAACAAGATGATCATCAATGAAAGGTAATTTTGTCAGCACAACCCAGACCTTGAATTCCATCATCTGTAACAGACAAAGCAGCACCTTTACTTGCATACAAGTAGCAAGAACCTTCTCCAACATCCACATTCCAGGCGATTACAGTTTTCGTAACCCAATATGCCCTCGAATACAACAAAATGTCCTGCAATTGATCACCATTTCATGCAAATAACCACTTCAATAAATAGCATGCATTTCATTTTAATCAAATAATCCAATCGGATACTAAAATGAGTACATATGTGTGTGTATCAAATTCCATTTGCAATCACATGTTTTCATGGTGCTTCTCGAAACATACATTATTAACAAATCACATCTTTATTTCCATCCTCCAAATATAAAGTGAATCAAGTATTGATTTTGTTTTTTTTTTTTCGCTAAATTTAATCCCTAAAGAAACCCATTTCTCTAAATGTAATAAAAAAAAACACTGAAACTACCATCAAAACCGGCACATAACATCTGCCAAAAGAAAAGGGTATCCAAAGAACAGAAATTCGAACTTAAAAATGAAAATGCCAGCTGAAGATATGCAGAAAACACATAGACAAAAAAGAATATGGAAATGGAAGAAGAACCTGAGACAAAGAGGAGAGTTGAAGGGGCATGGAAGAGGAAGAGGAAGAGCATTGAAGGGGTTGTCTGCGAAAAGAAGAAGAGAATAGAGGGAGAAGAAAAGGGTTTGGCTTGAGATGGAGACGACGTCGTAAAGGAGGCGTTAGTGGACAAAGACGTGGCTTGAATGGTGGCGATGGCGATGGTGACGGTGGTGATTGGAGAAGTGAAAAAGGAACACAAATTACATCAACCATTTGGTTTATCTTCTTAAGCTAAATGTCTAAATTGAACGATGAATCAATGCTCGGAGATGATGAGAATTGAGATTGAAAGCTGATATTTTTTCAACAGTTAAGCCTTATAGGCAATGTCTGATGTTTGATCCGCATATTATGAATTTCAAACTAACTAATTTTAGATAAATAAATATCTGGGTCTTAATTTTTGATGAAATTAGTTTTATTCCTCGGTACGATGGTCTGGGCCTGATCGGGCCGAAACCAATATTAAAATAATACTTTAAAATATAAATTCATTTTCGGTTTAATTAGTTTTTAGAATCTGGATTATATTCAACGGCCAAAGTAATACAAAGCATTCACACCTTTTACAATTGAAATATAGTGTTGAACTAAACAACAAAAATATAAAAGTGTGAAAGACGTTGAACATACCAAACCTAACACTGTCAGAAGAAATCTTCTGAAATAAAAATCCAGAAAAAACTATACTTTGCCTTGAGTGCTCTATGAATATAGCAAAAAGATTTCTGCTACTTGATCTTGGCATGTCGGCACAACCACCAAAGGGAATCATAACATGTATAGAACGACCTCCTTCGTTGAAAAGCGCTCGTTGATACTCGTCACTCGAATGCGTAACTGTCAAAAGACAGACTACTGTCATGAAGACAAACAAAAACTGTTAAAAAGCAGACGAAAGAACTGCCACCAAGCAGACAAAAGAACTGCCATAAAAGCAGATTTGAATAAGAATTCGACAAAGTAGATGAAAAACAAGAAAAAGAAAACTTAAAAAAAGGAAACATTCATCGGAAAGATGAATTTTATTTATGTACAGATCCAGCAAAACGGCCAAAAGCCGCCGTCGGTAAAAAAAAACGGTGAAGAAAAAGAACTTGAAAAAATTTGATAACCGCCTCAGAGAAAATGGAGAAGTAACTTTCTTTAGAAGTTGTTTATATTTTTCGGTTTAATTAGTTGAATGCAATAATTTTGAAGTTTTCTTGAAATATTTTTAATATAATTATCACTATTTTATTTAATAGACAACTAATTTAAATTGAGTATTTCATATATTATTACGGAATACATTTTCGACCTAATTTTCTTGAAATATATAATAGTTAAATCAGCTAAACACTTATTCCGTTTAAAACAAAATATTAATTCATAATTCGACCCTGTAAATATATCTATTTTTTCATTTTGCACTCTAAACTTTTTTTTATTCCATTTTTGCACCATAAACCAAATTAGTATAAAATCATCTCAAGACCCTTTTCGGTGTCTTTTTTTATGCATGCATTAAAAAAATTAAGTTTAGGGTTTAAGAAATTGGGGTAGAGTATATTTTTAGGGTTTATAATTTAAAATTTAAAATTTAGGGTTAAGTCTTAGAATTTATTTTTTTAGTGCTTGACATAGAAAATGACACTGAAAAGGGATAATTTTTTTTATTATTCGTATTATTATAAAACTAGACAGTCCAAGCTCGACTCCTTTTTCTCTTGTAAATTGTTCGCCTTCAGCAAACTCAAGAAAATCTTTTCATTTAAACATTAAAATATGCTTCAAAGTAGGGACGAAAACTATGTGATGGGTGGAAGAGTTTGTGCCCCCATCCAACCCCACCCAAGAAATTTTACCATTAATTTATATAAAAAAATTGAAAAAATTATGGGATAATTATAAATCACCCCTTAAATTTTAAAAAAATATATATTTTGCTCCCTCCCCCACCCCCTCAAATTTATATTATGACTTTGTCCCTGCTTCAAAGCTTACGTGCCAAATGTACAGGCTTTCCCTTGTTTTCTTTTCTTAGGAATGGTTTAGATGTTTCCAACCCTTATTCAACGGTCGAATTTTCTTTGTCTTGAGTTAGCTGTAACTTAAGGCTTTTCATTTTAGAATGATTCTCTCAAGTGTCGAAATGAAAGGGGAAAAAGTTGAAATACCAAAATGAAAAAGAAAATATAAGTCAGGGGTTAAATAATATATTAAGCCTAATTGAATACGGACATGTCACATGTGGTTACACGGTCATTATATCAGCGACGTTACGCATGAAAGTGGAAAACACTCCATATATTATTTGCAAACAATCAATCATTTATTTTGATTGTGAAATGATCACGCCAACACTAACAATTTCAACCTCATAGTTTATTTTAAGTAGATATCTTTAATTTTTTAAGACCGCATATATTTTAATAAAATTTTAATGTTTAAATGATAATAATATATTTAACTTTTTATAATAAATATTACATAATTTCATATAAATAAACTAGGAGTCTAGGACTCAAACTTTTAACTATTGAAATTAAAATTCTATTTGTTCCCTAAATATAACTTATCAAATCCATTTCTGTGTTTAATGTTTTGTTGCAAAACCAACCTAGATATTAGAAATATTTTTAAACTTGGACAAATAATCTGAGCAATCGATGTGTCTATCATTTATCTTTAATCATCAATATTTTTTAAGTGAAATTTGAGGTAGAAATGAGTATCACCTAATCTTTTTTAGTATAAATCACGGATTAATTTTTCAAGTTAAATATGATCATCAATATAATAAAATTTTTCTATAAAAATATTTAAAAGAAAATCACGTTATTTAAACATTAATATCAACGAAAATCATAAAGTAGTAAATATATATATGACACTCCATGTTAACATAATATATATATATATATATATATAAAGATGTCGACGGGATAACACATCGGTCAAAAAATAATTTTATAAAATTATTTTTTGATGTATCATTTTGTCAAGTTTTTTTAATATGTTTATTATTAGTTGACTAACAATTTTCATCTACTGGAGAGACATTTTGACTCAAAATAAAACGTTGAGGGTTAGACTTTATAGTACTTCACAAAAAAGAATATGTACCAAAGTGATTATCCAATCAAACGTTAGAATTTTTTAACATTAAGTCTATTTAAATCGTAATAGGTATAAGGCTTAACTCAGAGATAGGGCCCCAAACTATACAATTTTTCTAAGATAGATGTATAATGTTTTTTTTTTTTGCTTAACTCAAAAATAGGTGCCCAAACTATACACTTGTTTTAATAGGTATAAGGCTCTAGTCGTTGGACGTCCGATTTGCACGCCTCTCACCAGTTATCGGCAATGAGTGATTGAGGGAAATGGACAATGGCCTCAAACTACGACGACGGCGGGGTTCGGCGAGGCTATCGATGGCGATTGTGGCATCAATTTTTTGAGATTTTAAGGTTTGAAGTTTTAAAGATTCGAGACACTTTTTTAGAAATTTTAAGGTTTTTTGGATTTTTTTAAATATTTTTTTCATTTTTTATTTAAAATATATAAGAAATAAAAATAAAGACACATATTAGTTTAGTGATGAATTTTTTAACAGTGTTACCTTAGAATATATAAGAAACTTTAAACACCTATTTCAAAAATTAGGATCAAATTAATTTAATAGGTAAATAATAAGGACCAAATGCGTAATTTTAAAAAATTTTAATAAGCTGCCACGTGGCAGTTCCGTAACCCCACCGTTAAGTTTTTAACGGCGGTGGTCAAAATAGGTTGGTTTTATAAGTTCGATGGTTTGATTGACGAGTTCGTTAGTTCAGTGGTCAAAATATAAATCCCCAATTAGTTCGGTGGTCAGTGGTGTAGTTAACCCTAAAAAATACATTAAGTACATATTTCAAAAAAATATACTCCCCGTCCCATAAAAAATGTCCTTTATTGACTTTTTGAAAGTCAAAATTTTTAAACTTTAACTATTATTATATTGAATATTTTAAATAATTAAATTTTATAAAATATATATTTAAAAACTACTCAAAGTTTTTAAAATATTTTTTTTCATATTTTTATCAGTGATACATTTTAAATAACTATGAGTCAAAGTTAAAAAAATTGACCTAAAAAAATCAACAAAGGACAGAAATTGTGAGAAGGACGCAATATATAATTTAGGCACCTATTTGTGAATTAAGGTTATGTATAAGTACTAGTAAGGGGTTTGGTACCAAAATTACATCCATACCCTCTGGCTTTGAACTAGCTTCCTTGTCGAGTAAAATTGTCATGTTTACTTCGTCTACTTTGACATCGATACCCCACCTTATAAATTAAATATTATCTGTAAAATAATGAGGTCTTTCTTTTCAGGAAAAAGTATAGAATTTAAGTGAAGCACATAAATAATTCAAGTGGTTCAAAAAAAAAATTAATAGTAATACTTAACAAATCCATAATCATGAAAAATTATTATATGGTCCTAACTCACCACGTCATTTATGATCCCGTTCATTAAAAATTAGTTATATAATTTTTTTGTCAATTTTTTCTAAAAATAAATCTTTACCTTTTTTGTCATGTAAATAGGGAGTAGATGGTTACATAAAAGTTAATTATGAATGGATTAATGAAATGAAAAAAAAAACTAATTAGCAAAAAATTATTAGATAGACTCGTCTCACCACGTCATCTGTAGTCCTAGCTAATAAGGTTCATCCATGTCATTTTACCTAAGGTGAATCTTCACATCTTTTCTACATGTAAAAAAAGAATGGATAGTAGTTATTTGGAAGTTTTTTTTTTTGACATGAATGAACATTATTAGCTAGGACCACGGATAACGTAGTGAGTTAGGTCTATCTAATAATTTTTTTTAGTTAACTAATTTTTAGTAAATAGGGACCATGAATAACATGGTAAGACGAGTCCATAAAATAATTTCTCCATAGTCATATTCTTGTATTTACACTTCAAATTGGGTCCTCCTTTATAGCAAGGAAAATACTAATAACAAATGGGGCAAGGGTTTCTATCTTTTTAGGAATATTAGCTTGTCTGGTTCATTAAAATTTTTATTTTGAGATTAATTATTAGTTTATTAAGTTAGATTCTTTATAGTTCTTTTAAGCAAGGTTAGATGTTCGGATTGTGACGTTGAAAATAAAAAAAATAAACTGAATTGAAAGAGTTGGTCTCGTATTAGGCCTCTGCCAAACCCAATCTAAATTAATTGATGGATGAATTAGATACATATAATTAAACAAAAAATATTCATTTGACTTGAAAAAAAACTACTACATAATATTCTACATTATTTCTAAGTCCAAAAACACTTTTTACTCCAAAAACATTTTTAAAAAATAATACATAATGAATCTCAAAAAACCATGAAACCCAACCACCTTTACCACCTTGCCTACCATGTACCAAGTACCAAGTAATCCAACTATATTCCAATAAATTCCAATTATATATATGTATGTGTTACATATTCCATGTAAAGTTAAAAGGATTTAAGCTAAACCATCATAGGTCCCCCATGGAATTACTATTGCTTCTGGTGGAGATCATTGCCACGGCGGTGTTGCTTGGCCTGGCCGGCATGTTCATTCGCCTATTTGATGCCCTTGTTTTGACGCCCAAAAGGATTCGTTCCCGGCTCGGGATTCAAGCCATCGCCGAAAATGCTCCGCCGTCGTCCTTGCTCGGGAACTTTCAGCCCCGAAACAACACAAAATTCAAAGGAAAACAGGTGACTAATTAACTCATCATCTTTAGCTGTTTTTATAATCTCGACTCTATTCGCCACTGTAACATTCATATCAGCAACCACGATAAACACGATACGATGTCCGGATTTACGTTTCTTTGTTAGGTTCACCGCATATGTTTCCACCGAGTGGAATACAGATATTGCAAGGGAAGCATCCGGATACGGCCGAAAATGGGAACAACATCGGAGCAAAGATTGTGATATAGGATGATGAACCGGTTTCTGCTTTCCATGGAGCCTGTAAATTTCTGGAAAGAAGCTTGATTGTAGTGAAGAAGGAAGATGGTAGTGCAAGCTTAATATTCAAGTAGCTCAGCTGTCTTTTTCTATTGGCTCTTGCTTTTTTATTTTATTAAGGTGTCTTATAATAATATTCTCAAAAAATAAATGTTAGAATCCGAACTAAAAATGATTATGGGATTTAAACTCGATAGATTTCGATCCGACCCAACTCTATAATATCAAATTTTTTAAAAAGAAAATTTTTGGTTTGGGTCGGATTTGGGTTAAATTTTTTAGGACGATCTTGGGTTCGATTTTAGAGTAAAAATATCTGACGCAACCTGATCTGCTCAAAATAATAATTTAATTTTATTATAAATATTTAGGTATAACTGTTACAATGTCAATTTCTTTATATTATATATATATATATATTTCAATTATCTCATTTTTTTGTCTAATAAAAATAGAATAATTATTATAATATCTTTTTTTTGTTTGTATTTCTTCAATTAACTTCCTATTTTATGGAATAAAAATAAAAAATAACTTATTTATTTCTGTTGGACTGTGTCGGGTTTGATTCAAATTTTTGTTCTAAAATTTGAGTCGGGTGGAGCATCATAAATTTCCGGGTCGAGTTTAGATAAAAGTGTTAAAATTTTAGATAAGTACGGACGTACTAAAAATCTAACCCAACCCATAACCATTCCTAATTCGAACCCACACAACAAGTAAAACAAATCAAAATCTCATTTTTTATGTACTCTCTCACTCCACAACAAATTATAGAGAGTAGATATATCTACCTAAAGAATAAGATTAGGCTATTTGTCACACACACAAAAAATAGGCTTTCAACTAACCTTAAAAGTTGGGCTGCAATTTGAATGGCTGTAAACATGAGAAATTTTAGTGCGAGACACCTTAAAATGAGGCGTAACCGAAATTTTTATAAAAATTGTAAATATTTCAGTGTCAATTTTTTCGGTATATAGCGAATTTCTTACAAAAAAGTGTAAGAATTTCGATATATACTGAAAAGCCGATACCGAAATTTTTACAAATTTTATAAGAATTTCGGTTGCGCCTTTTTTAGCCTCATTTTAGAATTACCCCTGTAAACAAAAATAGTAGATCCCACAATATTTTTGTTACAAATGATCACTAAACTATCCCAAAAAATACAAAATGGTCACCAAACTTTCAAAAGTTATATAATAGACATTAAATTTTAGTTTTTGTTACAAAATGCTCACTGAGTCGTTAATTGTCGTTAAGTGAATGAGGTGACAGTTACGAAAATAACACATTTAATCTTCCATATTTACACATCCAAGCAATTTAGTCCTAATTTAACACTCATTATTGATGTCTAAATTGATTTGATGTGTAAATAATAAAGATTAAATGTGTTGTTATACAATTTTTCGTAACTGTCATGTCATACAGTTAACGGTTTAGTGACCATTTTGTAACAAAAACTAAAATTTAATGCCTATTATGTAATTTTTGAAAGTTTGGTGACCATTTTGTATTTTTTAGAATAATTTAGTGACTATTTGTATACTTTACCCATAGTTAAATATGTGATGTTTACATAGACACCACAACTACATTTCTTAGTTTTAATTATGGGGCGAAGCCAATTACATCTTTTTATGATACATAAAGTAAATTTTAAATGTCATTTATTTATGGTTACGGACAAGGTTAATAAATTCTTTTGAAAAGTTTAGATTGTAAATTTATTATTGGATTAAAATATAATTATATTATGAATTATTATCATATGTATGGTAGATTTTTTAAAGGGTCTAGTTTTTTAAATTTAGGGGTTATGATTTATAGTTAAATTTTTAGGGTTTATTGTTAGGTTAAGGTTTGAAAATATATATTTTATGATTTAGAGTTTAGAGTTTAGAATCTAAAAGTTACGGGTTATAGCTTCTATAATGGATACATGACAACTTTAGAAGCATGCATGTGAAATAAGCTTTTCATTGAGATGTATCAAACAATTACTATTTTATTATTATATTAATTAAACAATTTAAATAAAAAAACCAAAATTAAAAATTTATCAATTTAGGCGCAATGTGCATACCAACTTACCAACCCCTGGATCTGCTCAGATAAAATCTTTTTAAAACATTATTGTTGTAAATATTAATTATTAAAGTTAGATGTGAGCAAAGAAATTAAAAAAAAAACGAATCTAACTGTACTTTTTGGACGGTTAATAATTCATAGTTTGAAATTTATGGTTATCTTAAACGAGTCAAATGAAATTCTAATTTACAATTAATTTTTATAATATAAAAGTAAGTAATTTATATCTAATAGTAAAAATAATTTAAAGATACTATATACAAGAATTATTAATTGTTCTTATTTACTTGAAAATTTAATTTTTTAATCATTTATAAAAAAACACTATAAAACTTCATCAAATAATGTTATACCCAAATTCTATTTAATAGACTTCGAATATAATCCTTAAAAAATAATATATTTAACAAGACAAAATAATATATGATGCAACAACCGTTAAAACACGGAATTTAATAAACTTCGAATCTAATCCTAAAATGGAAAAAGAACCATATTTGGCTATCCATATTCCATATTTTTGTTGTTATCCCATCCGTGATGAATAGAAATTTCATATTTATCTTGGTCCCTCTATTTATGTCTCACATTAAAAATTAAGTTTATTATTTGAGGTTTAAGATTAGAGTTTGTGGTGAGATTTAAGAAAATTAGGATATAATATATTTTTTAGAAAATATAGTATAGGGTTTAAGATTTAGAATTTAGGGTTAGAGTTTGAAATTTACTTTTTTTTAGTATTTTTAGTGTTAAGGCATAGAAAGAGGCACCGAAAAGGGCATAATATTTTTATCCATATGTGATCCCATGATCAACCTCGTAGTATTGAGTGGAAATAGTCTACCTCCTAATCATGCCTCCATTTATGCATCTACAATAAAATTAAAGGTTTAGAGTTTAGGGTTATGGCTTAGGCCTTAGGGTTAGGGTATAGGGAATTTAGGCCAAGGTGTTTTTCAGTGTGTAGGATTTAGGATTTGAAATTTAGGATTATGATTCTTAATTTAATTTTAAGTATTTTTTTAACAAGAGGCATAGTTAGGAGGCCGAGGATTTTTACTCCACATTAGTATATATGATATTGAATTTTCTTACATTAGGGTGAAACTATTTTATTTTATAATTTTTAAATGATTAATAGTTTAAACTTAATTTTTGGTCGATTTAATTTGAAGTTTAAAATATTGTATATGCAGAAAATTTATCTTAAAGAATTTACTCACTAAAATTAAGTGTATAACACGAATCGATCCAAATTAGTTAGAATAAAATCTTGAAAATAAAAAAAATTATGGTATCGTCATCGTGATTCAATGGATTAAAGTTAACAATTACACATTTATAATTTAATAAAAAAATACATGACGTAAATGATTTAATGATATAATATTAAGTGTTTGTGCATGCAGATGCAGGGAGAGAAAGAAGACAAAAATCAGAATAATATCGTAAAAAAAGAACCTTTCATCTTTGTTCAAACTCTGGAATGCCGTTTTCTGTCAGCACAACACTCTCCTTGTAAATTGTAATGATCTTCAGACTTCAGCTATATAAACCATGTCGGGCCACCTCACAATCCATCCACCCTGCTTTTACATATGTTTACTTCTTTTCATGTTTGAGTTGTAAGTTGCAACTATATAGCAGCAAAGAAGAAGAAGAAATAAAGAAAGGCATCGATCATGGCTTCGGCATTGGCAGGAGACGACCTTGTCCGGTCGATGAGCCGGTCGACGAGCTACAAGCGATCGATGAGCCGGAGAAATATGAGTTTGACATCGGGAAGCACAAGAGGTTGGGCTTCTGCTAGTATCCGGGAAGCATGGAACAATCAAACCGATGTGTTCCAGCGGAGCGGGAGGGAAGAAGACGAAGAGGAACTCAAATGGGCCGCCATCGAAAGGCTTCCGACTTACGACCGTATTCGACAAGCAATGCTGAAGCATGTCTTGGAGGAAGGCAAAATCGGATACCAACAGGTCGACATCGCCAATCTCGACATGAACGACAAGAAGAACCTCATGGAAAGTATACTCAGAGTCGTCGAAGAAGATAACGAGAGGTTTCTCATTAGACTTCGAGAGAGAACCGATAGGTACCGAAACCGAACTCGTATCATCGCATTATTTGGTTCGAATTAATTCGTAGCATGTTAAAATGTGTTGAGTATCTGATGAAACAGGGTGGGAATTGATGTTCCAAAGATTGAAGTTCGATTCCAGCATTTATCCATCCAAGGAGATGCTTATCTTGGAACAAGGGCTCTTCCAACTTTGCTGAATTCAACGTTGAACACAATTGAGGTAATTCAATTTCTCTTTTAATCGGACAGATCTTTTTTTTACATCTTAGTTTTGATTTAACATTGTAATGAAAACAGGGAGTTCTTGGATTAATCAAGCTTTTCCCTTCTAAGAAAAGAGTGGTCAATATACTTCGTGATTGCAGTGGAATAGTGAAACCATTAAGGTTGCTTTTCATTTTCTTGAAAAATAGAGCTCGAATCGATTCGAATTCAAATTAAATAATACTATGATCAAGCTCAGCCACATTCATTTGAACTTTCTTGCCAATCTAACTTATTTTGTTTCACTTTCTTTTACATAGGATGACACTGCTTTTAGGACCTCCAGGGTCTGGAAAAACTACACTGTTGCAGGCACTCGCAGGGAAATCCGGCACTGATCTTAGGGTATATTATCAAACTTTCAAGTTAGATTATTTAATATTCATGGTGTTCAGTTTGATTTTTGGAGCACCATAATACTGTTTTCTGGTTTAATTTTACCGATGGACTGTGCTCCAACTTTGAACAGGTATCAGGAAAAATAACATATTGCGGCCATGAATTTGAAGAATTCATCCCTCAAAGAACAAGTGCTTATATAAGTCAACATGATCTTCACCATGGTGAGATGACTGTAAGGGAAACACTGGATTTCTCAGGGCGGTGCTTGGGAGTTGGGACCCGATATGAACTGTTGGCCGAGTTATCAAGGCGAGAAAAACAGGCCGGCATTAAACCAGACCCTGAGATTGATGCTTTCATGAAAGCTACTGCTATGGCCGGCCAAAACACTAGTCTGGTTACTGATTATGTGCTCAAGGTTTGTCCACTTTTTTACTGCTTTCTAGTCTTTTAGTCTCCATTGTGCATGTTTCTCGGACTTGAGTACGAGTGTCGGGCACGAATTCTTCGAGCAAAATGAAGAGTCCTAGCAACAAAGTTCTAAACATTAACTTTTTAACTATGTTGTGATGATAGATTCTTGGACTGGATATCTGTTCTGATATTATGGTGGGTGATGACATGAGAAGGGGCATATCTGGAGGACAAAAGAAACGTGTAACGACAGGTAACCTCGATATTCGAGTTCCATGGTGTGCAAATATTGTAAAATCATTTGTAGAAGTCCTTCTGTTTCCATTTCAATTGGTAAGAACGGCCTACAATGAGATTGTTGTACAAAATGCAGGAGAAATGTTGGTTGGACCTGCCAAAGCTCTTTTCATGGATGAGATTTCAACCGGTTTGGATAGTTCTACAACTTTTCAGATTGTAAGGTTTATGAAGCAGATGGTTCATATCATGGATGTAACCATGGTAATCTCTCTGTTGCAACCTGCACCGGAAACCTATGACCTTTTCGATGACATTATCTTGCTCTCCGAGGGTAAGATAGTCTACCAAGGACCACGAGAACATGTTCTAGAGTTCTTTGAAAGCGTGGGGTTCAAATGCCCTGAAAGGAAAGGCATTGCGGATTTCTTACAAGAAGTGACTTCCAGGAAAGACCAGCAGCAGTACTGGTGTAGAGAAAATGAACCTTACCGATATGTATCGGTACCGAAGTTCGTGGAGCATTTCAACTCTTTCCATGTTGGTCAAAAGCTCGATGATGAGCTCAGGATACCTTATGATAAATCTAGAACTCATCAAGCTGCATTGGTAAAAGAAAAGTATGGAATCTCAAACTGGGAGCTTTTCAAGGCTTGTTTTGCGAGAGAATGGCTACTGATGAAGCGCAACTCTTTCGTATATATATTCAAGACCACCCAGATTACCATTATGTCTGTCATTGCTTTCACAGTGTTTTTCAGGACCAAAATGAAAGCTGGTCATATATCAAATGGAACAAAGTTTTATGGTGCACTCTTCTTTAGTCTCATTAATGTCATGTTCAATGGGATGGCAGAGCTTGCACTCACCATATTCAGGCTTCCAGTTTTCTTCAAACAAAGGGATTTCTTATTCTATCCGGCATGGGCCTTTGCGTTGCCAATTTGGGTCCTTAGGATCCCCCTCTCTTTGCTCGAGTCTGGGATATGGATCCTCCTCACATATTACACCATTGGTTTTGCCCCATCTGCTAGTAGGTATGGAAATGCACTACATACAGCTGCATAGAATTGTACTTACCATTTCCCCACCTGTGAGATATGTCAGTCCAATCTATTCATTTTCACATCGACAACGTTTCAGGTTTTTTCGACAATTCTTGGCGTTCTTCGGCATTCACCAAATGGCCCTCTCTCTCTTTCGATTCATCGCTGCAGTTGGTAGAACACAGGTTGTAGCTAACACACTTGGTACATTTACCCTGCTGGTGGTTTTTGTACTAGGTGGTTTTGTTGTTGCCAAAGGTCAGCACTTCTATCTTTAAATTTGTTGGTTCCATATCTGGTCCAAAGCATTTATTTATGGTTCCATGAATGGTGATGAAAATATATTGATACTCGGGCTTCGTTATTCAATATTGATATTATTAATCTCATAACAACTTGCTGTATTCTCCTTTTGCAGATGACATCAAGCCATGGATGATATGGGGATACTACATCTCTCCGATGTCGTATGGACAAAATGCGATTGTCATTACCGAATTTCTTGACAAAAGATGGAGTACTGTAAGATCTCCTAACAACATGCATACAAAAAGGTCTCTATTATTGCATAAATGTTACTAGTTTATCTTGATATTTCCCTTTTACATTACCATTGCAGCCATATGAGTCCAGCACAGTAGGGAAGGCTCTTCTCAAATCCCGCGGCATGTATACGGAAGAGTTTTGGTATTGGATTTGTGTTTTAGCACTGCTTGGATTTTCTCTGCTTTTTAATCTCTGTTTTATCGCGGCATTGACCTATTTGAACCGTAAGCTACTAAAAACTCATGCTGATATCCATTAGCAAAGTGTGGTTCCAGTTTTAAAAGTAATTTTCGAAACCGGTTGCAGCTCTGGGAGATTCCAAAGCTGTTACTCTGGAAGAAGACGATGAGAGCAAGAATCGACCATCGTCCGATGGACAGCCTAACTTAAAGTCTGTAGAAATGTGTTCACCATCAACCAATATGGCTGTGAAGAATAATCTTGACAACTTGGTTACTTGTGCTGCAAACCAAGCACCTTCAAAGAGAGGAATGGTGTTACCTTTCCAACCCTTGTCGCTTGCATTCGACCATGTGAATTACTATGTTGATATGCCTGCTGTGAGTTCATTCGCCATAATTTTACCTTTTACCAAAACACAAAGAATGTGAATATAAATTGATGGTAAATTTCGGTATCCTATTCAGGAAATGAAGAGCCAAGGAATCGAAGAGAATCGTCTTCAATTACTACGAGACGTAAGTGGTGCTTTTAGGCCTGGTGTGCTAACAGCATTAGTTGGTGTTAGTGGAGCAGGAAAGACCACCTTGATGGATGTTCTAGCAGGAAGAAAAACCGGTGGCTATATTGAAGGAAGTATCAGCATTTCTGGTTACCCGAAGAACCAACAAACTTTTGCTCGGGTTACCGGTTACTGTGAACAAAACGACATCCATTCTCCACATGTTACTGTCTACGAATCTCTTGTGTACTCTGCCTGGCTTCGTCTTGCAAAGGATGTTAATACAGAAACACGAAAGGCACGTTCTTATATACTCTACATAGCTGCATCTAAAAGCTAAAGAAATTTACATAAGTGTTGTATTCATTTGTGCAACAGATGTTTGTTGAAGAAGTAATGGAGTTGGTAGAGCTAAATCCTCTCAAGAACTCTCTCGTTGGCCTTCCCGGAGTTGATGGCCTCTCAACCGAACAAAGAAAAAGGCTTACAATAGCCGTAGAATTAGTTGCTAATCCATCAATCATCTTCATGGATGAGCCGACATCAGGCCTTGACGCTAGAGCGGCTGCTATTGTCATGCGTACCGTGAGAAATACGGTGGACACAGGAAGAACTGTTGTCTGTACAATTCACCAACCTAGCATAGACATTTTCGAAGCCTTTGATGAGGTATTCTTAAATTTTTGGCCTCATAAAACCATTAGCTCCTATTGCATTTGCTTAATAGATTCCCCTTTTGATTGCAGCTATTCCTGATGAAAAGAGGTGGACAAGTCATTTATGCTGGACCTCTTGGCCGCCATTCTCACAAACTTGTAGAATACTTCGAAGTAAGACTCGATTCTCTCATACCGCATAGTTGGATTAAAAATACAGTCATGGATGTGTTTCGAATCATCTCGAGTTGCATACATTTTAACAATAGTATTAGAACTCTTTTGAGGCTTCGATTGCAGCTTATGTATAAAATCTTCCTGTAGGCTGTCCCAGGGGTTCCCAAGATCAGAGAAGGTTACAACCCTGCAACATGGATGCTGGAAATTAGTTCCACTGCTGTCGAGGCTCAACTCGATGTCGATTTTAGTGAGATTTATGCCAAATCTGAACTTTATAGGTAACTAAAACCGAAACTACTATATCACAAACTCGATGTCGAATTTATCTCTACAGAATATTCTGAAATGTTGTTGAAAATGTACCAGGAAAAACGAGGAACTTATCAAAGATTTAAGCACCCCAGTCCCTGGAACGAAGGACCTTCACTTCCCCACTACATACTCTCAAGACTTCTTTACTCAATGCAAAGCCTGCTTCTGGAAGCAGTACAACTCGTATTGGAGGAACCCGCAATACAATGCCATTCGATTCTTCATGACATTTTTCGTCGGCATCATATTCGGAATGATTTTTTGGGACAAAGGAAATAAGATGTAAGTCCAAAATTTATTATTTAACTATCATTTTGGGTAGTTTAAAGCAAATACAGTTCAGCATTTCTTATTTGTCTTTGAACAGACATAAGGAGCAAGATCTAATGAACCTGTTGGGAGCAATGTACTCAGCTGTCCTTTTCCTAGGAGCCACCAACACTTCGGCGGTGCAATCCATTGTAGCAATAGAAAGAACAGTCTTTTATCGTGAAAGAGCAGCCGGAATGTATTCACCGTTGCCTTATGCATTTGCTCAGGTAGAAGAAGCCGGAAAGCTTTTGATATAAAATCAAGACATGAGTGCACACGTAGTTGACATAACCAACATTGTACTGGTTACGGTTTACAGGTAGCAATAGAGGCAATCTATGTTTCGATCCAGACATTGGTGTACAGTCTCTTGCTTTACTCGATGATCGGGTTCCAGATGAACGTGGGGAAGTTCTTCTTGTTCTACTACTTCATACTGATGTGCTTCATGTACTTCACACTCTACGGGATGATGCTTGTGGCTCTAACGCCTAACCATCAATTTGCTGCCATTGTCATGTCATTCTTTCTAAGCTTTTGGAACCTCTTCTCCGGTTTCCTCATCCCTCGAACGGTACGTACTAAAACTCCGGTTCTTCCCTATCCAACATTACTGAATGTTAATGAAGTGTATGATTCGAATATCCGCAGGAAATCCCGATATGGTGGAGGTGGTACTACTGGGCATCTCCAGTGGCATGGACAATCAATGGGCTTGTGACATCACAAGTGGGTGACAAAGTCGACCCCGTTGTAATAACCGGAGGATTTGAAGTGCCGGTGAAAGCTTACCTTGAGACACACTTGGGGTTCAAGTATGATTTCCTTCCGGCTATTATTGCAGCTCATGTCGGATGGGTGCTTCTTTTCTTGTTTGTGTTTGCATATGGAATCAAGTTCCTTAACTTCCAAAGGAGATGAGGAAATTCCCCGGCCCCTACATTCTATTTCTATGCATCAATAATTGTCTTAAAACAAGGGATTCAACCGTTGTAAATTGTTGTACACATATTGTATTATGTTGTTCTTTCATCTCCATTTCAAATCAAAGTATTGTATTAATTTATTGTTATTACATTGCAACGAAATAAGTATAGTCCTGTATATACTGGACTGTTAATTTTTGTTATAATTCTATTTTTTATTCTTCATCATCTTTTAGTTTTGTAACCTATGTTATAAATAATTTTTATAAAATTAATACATTTTGATTGATATTATCAATATATTATTATATTGTATTATATAATAATTTATGTTATAAATAACATATTTAATTAATTTCAATTACAGTCTAACTTAAATATATTTTTTTTTCAATTTTGTAATAATTATTCAACTTAGGCAAAATATTAATTTATTAAAAAAATGACATGTAGATATGTTGACTCAATGACGGCGGATCGTAATAAAAGTTTTGTCTAACAATAATAATTTTAATGATTTTTTTTATTCGAAAGACTAAAACGCAAACGACTTGAAAGTTTAATCACCATTAATATAATTTAATCTTAAGTTAATATTAGTGTGTTGGGACCTGGGACATAAATTGTGTGGTTGATTTGTGTTAAATCATGATGTTAGAAGTTTTTTCCATATCGACAAAAGAAGCCATGAAATGACAGATTTGAGAAATGAAACTTGCAAGATCGAGGTTAGAAAATAAAACATATATCAGAAACAAAATTTGCAGAATCAAAGTTAGAAACTAATCTTGATCCTGCTAGAGACAGTGGCGGAACAAAGAAGGGGAATGTGGGGCCATGGCCATGATCAAATTGAGAAATTTGAATTTAATCTTTAATTTTTTTAAAATTTTAATTTGGTCATCATAAATTTTTTAGAAATTCATTTTAAGTTTTAAAATTTTAAATGTTTTAATTGAATATTTTCCATAATTTAAAAAATTCTTATTAAGCCTCTTAAAATTTTAAAATTTACCCCTTCAAAATAATTTAGTTTAAACCTATATTTCTTAAAAATTTTGAGTTGGGCTCCTAGACTCTTTAATTGAATATTAAGCTATAATTGAATATTTAGTTAAAACCTTTAAGGGGAAACATTCAGAAATTATTTAGTTTAAACCTCTATTTCTTAAAAAAATTTCATATATATATATATATTAAATTTAATTGAATATTTCCCATAGAATTATTGTGATTGATGCATAAAGGGCTACAATGCAACTCAAATTTATGTAAGTTTAACAATAATTGTCATAGAAAAACGGTGGAAATATAAGACTTTTACACACTTAACAAGGATCAAGTGGTTATCCCCTTAGATGGATCACCTAAGATTTCATCACCTTTGATATAGTTGAGTTTTCTTGGGTAGCTCACTTCATTTTCCTTAATTGTCATGTCCTTTAGAGCTTCAATGGGAGAATTTTTGCTTCTTCTTTGGTTGGAACCTCATCTACATTTGATGATTGCCCACCATTAATGGCTTCAATGATCCATACACCATCATCATCACAAGAATCATTCATTGAAAGGAGGTTATCATAAAAAATCACATGTATAGACTCTTTTACAACTAAGGTTCTTTTGTTAAAAACTCGATATGCTTTAGAATTTAAAGAGTAACCAAGAAAAATTGCTTCATCACTTTTTGCATAAATTTACTCAAATTATCTTTTCCATTGTTTAAAACAAAACACTTGCAACCAAAAGGGTGAAAATAGCTAATGTTGGGCTTCTTTGATTTTAAAATCTCATAGGGAGTTTTCTTTAAAGTAGGCCTAATTATTACTCGATTTATAATATAACATGCCATGTTTGTGGCTTCTGCCTAAAATTACTTAGGTAAATTATTTTCACAAAGCATGGTTCAAGCTATTTCTTTTAAAGTACGATTTTTCTTTCAACTACTCAATTTTGTTGAGAAGTGCGAGGTGCGGTAAAATTGTGGCTAATACCATTAGTGTTACAAAAATCATCAAAACCTAGATTTTGAAATTCAGTTCCATGGTCACTTCTAATATGACAAATATTTTGACCAAGATCATTTTGAGTGATTTTTGAAAAGGTGATGATTTTTTCTAAAGCCTCATCTTTAGTGCTTAAAAAAAACCCAAGTGTATCTTGAAAAATCTCAATAAGAACATATGCATATGATTTTCCACCCAAGCTAGTTTTCCTAATAGGCCCAAATAGATCCATATGGATCAATTGTAATACTCTACTAGTTGAAACACCATTAATGGAATTAAATGAGGTTCGTTTTTGTTTACCCTTAGCATAAGCATCACAAATTTTGTCTAATGAGAATTTCAGCTTAGGTAAACCTCTAACTAGATTTTGAGAAATTAATTTTTCTAAAACATTTATGCTAGCGCCCTAGTTTCCTATGCCACAACCAAGCATCATTTTTATCACTAGCAACCAAACATGCATGGGATGTATGCATGTCATCTAGATGCACCATGTAAATATTACCTATGTGTTGACCAATGAGCATTATTTGATTTGTTTTAATGTATACAATTTTGCAACCATTAACATCAAAATTGACATTAAAACCCTTATCACATAATTAACTAATGCTCAACAAATTATGCTTAAGACCATTGACATATAACATGTCTTCAATAAGAATGGAAGAGAGATAACCTATGGAACCTATACCCTCAATGTGACCCTTGGAGTTGTCACCAAATGTCACTATTCCACCACCTTTTGGCTTTAGCTCCATGAATCTACTCTTGTCGCTGGTCATGTGTCTTGAGCATCCACTATCAAGGTACCATGTGTTCTTACTTGAATCTTTGACCTTGTAAAAATGCTCCCCTACAAACAAAGACTAGTTCTTGATTTTTGGTACCCAAATCATTTTAGGTCCATGCGAGTTAGCTCCCAAATACTTGGGTCCCTTAGGAATCCAAGAAGAAATAGCATGAATATTATTAGAAACTACTAGTTCCTTAGGAACCCATACACTCCTAACTCTTTTAGCTCTAGGATGCTTTTGGGAGCCTCTTTGTTTGTAGCCCTTAAAGTTCCTCTTCACATAGTTGGGTTTTGAAGAACTTGCTTTTTCAAACACTTGTTTCCTAACTACATTTAGAGAAGCCTTAAGCTCGTTCACCACTTTTTGGTGATTGTCATGAAATTTGGAAAGAAGATTTTTTAAATCAACATTTTCGTCGTGAAAATATTTTAAATCATCTTGTAAGACCAAAATATTCTTTTCAAGTTCCGATTTGGTTGTAGAAAGAAAATCGTTTTGTTTTTTTAAATTGGAAATTATTTTCTTGTTTTTCAAAACTAATTCTTTGTATTTTTCTACCAACTCACTGTAAACCTCATGCAACTTATCATATGCATCTTGAAGCTCATCAATGTAAAATCGAAAGTAGATGAGTTAGGGTTTACTTTAGGATCATCAAGAATGGTCATGAGGCAAAGATTTGCTAATTTGTGCTCCTTTCCATCAGATAATGATTCCTCATCACTCCAAGTAGCAACATGGGCCTTTAGCTTCTTCTTCTTATCGAACCCCTTCTTCTTGAGCTGAGGGTAATCCGATCGAATGTGACCCGGTTTCTTGCACTCATAGAAAATTAGTTGATCCTTTTCTTCTTCTTTGTTCTTGTTCTTGAAGTCTCTTCTTCTTTGAAATTTTCTTCCCGGTTAAACTTCATGAATCGAGAGAATCTTTTGGCCATCATAGCCAATTCTTCAAATTCATCTTCTTCACTAGAATTGCTCTCCTCTTGTGCTAGTGAGGCTTTGAGAGCAATACCTTGTTTCTTCTTCTCCACCTGTTGCTTCTCTACTCTTTTTTCTTCTCTTTTTTTTTTCTTTTTTCCTTCCTTGCTTCATGATCTCATGAGTAAAGAGAGATCCTACCAACTCATCGAGCTTCAAAGTATTCAAGTTCTTTTCCCCAATGATTGTGATTCTCTTCCCATCCCACGATTTAGGAAAAGAGTAGAGTAGCTTTTAGACAAGTTTATCTTCGGGAATAATCTCACTGAATCCCTTGAGACCATTTACTATCACCGAGAACTGATCAAACATTTTGAAGACGCTCTCATCTGGCTCCATCTTGAAAATATTGTAACTCAAATTGAGGATCTCAATCTTAGTCTCCTTCACATCATTGGTGTTTTCGTAAGTTGTCTCTAACTTCTCCCACACCTCCTTTGCACTTGTGCACGATGACATTTTGGCATACATGTCGAGTCCAAGTGCACAAAATAAGATATGAAGAGCCTTGTCATTGATTTGGAGTTTTCTTCGGTCTTCATCGGTCATCTCCATCTTGGACTTTGGAACAAGTCTTCCTTCATCATTTTTTTCATCAGAATTTTCGGTCCGTCTTCCACTACATCCCAAAGAACATACTCGGTGGATTTGATGAAGTGTCCCATCTACTTCTTCTAATAGGGATAGTTATCCCCGTTGAAGAATGGTGGTTTAGAGATCAATTGTGACTTGTACAGGTTAGGCCCGGAGGTAGATGCCATGGCTATGGGTTGATTGTTGATTAACACTCTTCAAGGATTTCCTCTTGTGGATGTGAAGCCCTCAAAGAGATAGGCTCTTATACCAATTGTTGAGTGAATCAAATTAATGGAATTTGGTCAAGATGGGGTGAATTGGCTATTTAAAATGAATTGGAGCAAATTAAAAAATTGAAAAATAAAGATAAGGTAATTTATAATGGTTTAAGCTTCTAACAAGCTCTACATCCACTACCTTAGCTCCCACTTAGGATTTTCAACAATATTTACTAGTTGTTTTTCCCATTTTCTAGGCTCAAGAGGTAACCTTTACAATCGATTAATCTTTCTACCCAAAGATTGACCCAAAAGTCTCTTTTACAAAGAAGAATTTGGCAAAAGAAAGTATCTCTTACAAGACTGAATATTTGCCCAATTATACACTCAAACACTCTCCCAAACTTGAACAAAAAAAAATTATATTGTGGATTAAAACAAGTTGGGTACAAGATTTGACTCTAGTAGGCACAAGGGTTTGGAATATAGCTTGGATGTTGCAAGAATGTTCAATAGTTGTTACTGGTGCTTTGGAGGCTTGCTTTTATACCCTTGTAATGAGTTCTAACTGTTTGGGTGGTTGAGATCATTAATCTAGACGTTGGGCTGCATTTTTCCCGTAATAAATGCTCTTCAACTGCTCAACGTATTGGTACCCTCATGACCATATCGGTAGCTGTCTCAAAGTAAAAAGAGTCGTTGTGACTGAAAAACAGGGGCGTATCGATACGTGGGAAGGCGTATCGGTACGGATATAGTGTAAAGAAGGGCCCATCGATACGCATATAGTGTTGTTGTGTGTAAAAGTGCTACGCAATTGTGCAAGTGTACACGTCGCAAGTAATAAAGTGATAAGTATAGAGTATCGTCTCCACATGGATTGGAATTTGGGCCACTTGCTTAAGTTACTGCACTGTAGAAAATAAAAACACAAATAAGTGATAGGGGAGTTTTTATCTAACTAATAAAATACAGAACAATAAAAATAAAAGATAGATAGATAGATCGAATAAGAGAGAAAAGAGTGGGTCGGTAAGTTGGGTCGTAATGTGGAATCCAATTGCACTTGTCTTCAGTATTTAATGTAACAACACCAATCTATCTTGACACAACTCCCGAAGCTGTCTCGGTAGAGAGGAAGTTAAGTACCCGCCGCGGCGGCAATCCCTTGATGCCTCGGTGGGCAACAATTTGAGGTTCGACAGAATGTCCTTCTGTGGTTTCTTCTTACCCATAAGCTGAAACTCTATTGATGCACAACTCTTAGTGATACCTCTCGGCGTGAACCAAAAATTAAACATCAACCAATCCCACGTTCGTCTTAGCCATTGAAACTCCAACTTATCCCTAAGCCGAGTTAGCTTTCACTACGTGGGATGAAAACCATGCTTATTCGTTTCTTGAATTTAACTCTCCCGATGTTAAACAAATAGATAATTTCACAGTACTCTCTCCCGATAAGTATGCAAGAATAAGATCAACACCAAGAATAAGCAAACCTCAAATTAAATTGCATTAAAAACTTAAACAAAATACAAATTGTTTTCCCACAACTACTAAACAAAATAACCCTAGCCTAAGAACCCTAGTCTCTTTACCTCTCAATACTCGACTTCCTAAGGTGGGCGAATTATATCCTCAATTATAAGCCTTTGGTGCTTATTTATAGGGAAAGACTAGGGTAAGTCCTACAATGGGAGGATGTAAGGTTGGAATTAAATTACATTAAAAGAAAAGCTATCTTTTTGGGCCTCAAATCTTCCTTCCTTGAAATTCTCCTTTTTGCATGAGATTAATCCTTGACTTTCCTCTGGCCTTTTCATGGTCTTCTCGTGGTCCAATTGTCATGCAAAATATGTAGAAAAATATGACTTTTTATGCTCTTCAAAACGTGTACCAATTTGTATATTTTCTCCACTGTCGAATCTGGATGGTTGCTGCCTCGGTGGCAATCTGCTGTCGCGGCGGGTTCTTAGCCAAGTTTTGCTTTCTTGGTTCTGCTTCCCTCAGTAGAAGCTGACTTAGATCTGGACCATCAGGAGAGGAATTCTGCACTTTCCCGTCTTTTCTTCATTGCCTGCCGCTTGGGCATCACCTACCCGCACGGCGTTGAACGACCGCCTGGGCATCGACTGCCATCACCCGCCAGGGCATCACTTGCGGCATCACCAAAATACATCAAACAATATCTTTTTCCACCAAATTGCCATCACCCGCCAGTGAGTAAATCTACACAAGCACCAAAATAACACAGATATAGAGATCAAGCAGCTTAAGAGATGAAATTCAGTGTTTTATGTAAAAAGGGTTACAATGCAACTTGAATTGTTGTAGGTTTAGCAATAATTGTTATAGAAAAATGGTGTAAATATAGGAATTTTACACACTTAACACACCCCCAAACTCGAAGTATTGCTTGTCCTTAAGCAATACAAATAAAAGGAAATATAGAATCACTTGCAAAATTTTCAATCTTCATAGACATTGCCTCAACTCGCCTTCTTTCTCATAACCTATCACTTAAAATACATGATTAAATTTTTCGGATGACTCAAGATTTTCCCGGAATCAAACTATAATGCCATGTGAGTGTGTGCATGCTTGTGAACAAGATAGATTCTAGGATTCTATGTAAGCTAAAGCAATTAAATCAACTTCTTGGGTTTTTCTAACTTTCTTCACTAGAGCCAGTTTCGGGCAACTCTAGCTTGTAAACCACTTCTAATTTTTCTCAAGATCCAATTCACTAGAGCTAGTTTCAGGCACCTCTAGTGATTTTCATTACTAGAATCAAATATCTAGCGATTTTCTTAACTCAATACTAGAGTTGGTGATAGGCACCTCTAGTACATAAAATTTTTCAATTTAAACCCAAGTAAATAACTAACCTTAACTTACTAGAATTCCTGCAAATCTACCAAGTCACAATGATGTCTATTTTTATTTGGCACTATAGAGAGTTTCTAAGTGTTTCCTAAGCCATCCTCATCTTGAAAGTTCTAAAGTTTAAGCACTAAGGCAGTACTCTGTAAAGTCTCCATAAGTCCTATATTTTATGCACATTCTAGCTCAGATTATTACTGTTTTAAGCACATTTTAGGCATAATTAGGATTATACATTGCATATTTACATTATTATTTACTTTGCCATACTTTTGTTGAATATCTAATATTTGGTAAAGAAAATGTACTATTTTAGTTTAATTTTGTTTTTAGGGCTAGAAGCTATTAGAAGAAGGAGGAAGCAAAGGATATGATGCTGAGGCAGTAGACCATAAAGCTATATTGAGGCAATTCTACACAAAGACAGATGTTGCCAGTAGCTGCCGCCGCCCTATCTGTCGCCCACGACAGCAAAGGAAGAAATCAGAGAATTGGAGCGCGACTGGTAGAGCAGAATTTTCTGATTCCAGTGATGCCATCCGCGAAATGTTTTGACGCCGACAACAACAAGTAGAGCTGTCGAAAGGGGAGAATCCAAGCTTACTTGCAGCACAAGGAAACCAAAAGAAGAGTCCAAATTGAAGTAAAAGTCAGAGTTTAAAGAGGCTTAAACTGCTAAAAGCTACTTCATCAAGAGGAAGACTTCTTCTCCAAAGAGGACTCCACCTTAGGCCTAGCACTATACATGTACTCATACTCCATGTTGGAGGACAATCTTAGACGTTCGGCCATTAGGGTTCTCTTGTGTTTTCTTGTAGCTGTCATGTTCTAAACAACCACGAGGGTTTGGGTTGTGTTGTAAAGTGGTGGGAGACGATTTGTTTAGGTTTGAGTTGTTTTTGCAATAAAATCTTTCAAGGTCTGTTTACTTCATGTTCTTCACTGTTTCAAGTAAATTCGAAAGATTATTTGGAGCAATTCATTTGTTTGGTATCGAGAGAGTCAAACTCACGAAAGAAGTAAGCACGATTTCATCTATAGACGGTATGATCAATCCAGCCTAAACATAGGATTTGGGTTTAACGCGACTAAAAGAAGACGACCAACAGTTGTTGTTCAGTGTAAGATTCACATCGACGAGTATAATCTTCAGTGGGAAACAACAACATTCTGACTTAGACATAAGCGGAATCACCACCAGAATCATTCTGCCGAACCTTGAAGGATCTTTCGAGTTTGTTGCCGGGACAGTCTTCCATTCCACTTGCCGAGACAGCGAAAGCGTCACAGCAGCAACCCTGTCATCACCCGTCGAGGCAACAAAGGCTGGCAGCGCAAAACATCTCTGCCTATTCAAAGCAGTTTCACTCTACTAAGTAGCACAACTAGACCCATCTTCTCAACCCGATTCTCTTCATTACTTATATGTTTTTATCTTCTACTCTCTTAAATAAACTGAAATCTACTTTTACCTTCTATGCAGGAAAACCAAAATCGACGATCGTTGTCCAATCCTCGTGGAATTTGACATCTTTTATACTATAACTTGACGGGAGTGTGCACTTGCGCTTATCAAAAAAGGGAACACCTCACGCACCCAACATACCCATCATTGAAAGAATGTTGCAAGTATAAACAATGCTAAGCAGGAAAAAAATTTATACAAGTGATAGAAACAGAAAAAAATAGTTCATTGCTTGCTGTCAAAATGATGACACGGCGTATATATATGTCGTGGCGGGCAGATATGCCTCGGCAGTAGCTCACCTACCCCCAAACTTAAAATATGCATTGTCCCCAATGCATCAACACACAGGATAAAAACAATTAAGCAAGATAAGCAACACAAGAAAATTTTAAAATTAGATTGATGGGGGTTCAGAGGAGTCCTCATCGGTGTCGTGGATGATCAATTTTCTCTGTGTTGTATGTTGGTCCTTTTGCTTGTGCGCGATGGTTGCTGGGGCATCGTCAGCCTCAGTTGCCTGGGCATCTTCATTCTGTGTTGCTGAGGTAGTCGGCACTACCGAGGCATCAGGTGTTGCCGAGGCAGTAGGCACTACCGAGTTATTGGGGGTTGTCGTGGCATGCGTTGCCTCGTTCGTTTTGGCAGTGGTTTTGGACAGATGTTTTCTCCCTTGAGTGAGCTTGGGCTTGCCATGGTTTTGATGTTCTTGGCCATGGTGGTTTTGATTCTTGATGTGGAAAAACAAAGAAAACCTGAAAACTAATTATACTAAAGACAAATAAAATATCTCCTAAAATAACTGAAAATAAAATAAAGGTGCAAAAATTAGAAACGAAAAATTAGAAACTCTTAGAAAGAGCATTTTCATGCATCTTCTAAGGTTACCACATATTCGAGAAAGCTTGAGGAGGGTCGTTTCCGATACTTCTTATAGTCCATCCGTACCCTCCATCGAGTGACAATATTGCCCAAAAAGAGTTGGGCCAATGTGCTCCCAGCTACTTCCCTTTGCGTTATCATGGTGGATGCATCTTTCTTTCGTGTTCCCTTGTAGTCCGTATATACGCTCCACCTTGCGACTTTTTTTGAAGGCATGAATATATTATTAGGAAAAATTATATCAATATCCAACCATTTACTTACCTCATTCTCGTCGAAATTCGTTATGGTTGGATGTAGCATTCGTTGTCGTGGCAATTGCTTTGACAACTGATTGTCGTGGAAATCTTCTACCGTAATTCGAATGCAAGTCAAGGGAAAACCCAATTTTCTGAAAAGCATCATGAATCCAAACATCGTTTTCTTTAGGCTCCTCAAACGTCTCTAGCAATAGAGATTTTGATGGCTTCAATTCTACCAGCGTTGGTTCCTCAAAGAATACCAGCAATGGAAGAGGTGAGTTTTTAAAGAATTCAAAAGGTTCGGTTATTACCTGCTCGTATTCCATTAGCAAAGTATTGTCATCTTGTTGCTCCTGCATGTGGTCGTACGAATGCCATGGCAAAAATGGATGTAAGCAATCTTTGTTCGGCGTTGCCGAGTCTGTGGCTTTAGGTCTTACCGAGGTAGTGGTTGCCACCTTGGTAGTGGTTGCCGCCTCAGTAGAGGTTGCCGCCTCGATAGTGGTTGCAACCTCGACATTCTCAATACTTTTCTCAACCTCACTAAGTATTGTTGCGACATTGCTCTATGCAGGCTCTTCAAACATTACTGAGGCAATGTTATTGGGCTTTGCCGCCGATGCAATGTTATCAGGCATTGTCGAGGCAATTCGTTGCATAGGCTCATCCTGTGTTGGGCAGTCTTTCTTATTGGCATCCTTTCGACTTGGAGGTTCTAGTTATTCCACACACGTCGAGAAGTACTCTTTTCTTTGCTCCTTGTCCTCTTACCTTGGGACTTCAGTATCCCTCATAATGGATTGATGGTGCATGTTATCTATGGCATATGTGGATTTCTTCAATCGATCTTCCGTATCCCACAAGGTTGCATCCCACTGAGATATCCTCGCATCCATTTTTTGTGAAAACTCTCGAGTGGATTCGATAAGAGATGAAACTCTAGCCATGAAAGCTTGAAGCGTGTCCTCCAAGGAATTTGAACACTGTTGTCGAGGACTACATTGCCAAGGTATGTCTGTTGCCGAGGCACTATATTGCCAAGGAAGGTTTGTTGTCGCCGCACTATATTGCCACGACGGGTTTGTTGTCGCCGCACTATACTACCAAGGCGGGTCTGTTGTCGCGACATCTATTGCTACGACATCTGTTGCTGCGGAAAAATTGTTATGATAAAAAAATTTGAGCTTTTTGATCATACCATGAATGATTTTGCTGTTGGTTCCATCCTTGGCCCTCTATGTAGTCATATTCACTAAAAAGATAAGGGCAATCTTCAAATACATGATGTTTTTTACACATAGCACAAGAGTTTTCCATGAGATATGCTTTTCTCGGTTGATTCCTATCTTCCAACATCAGCTCTCGAACAGTTTTACTTTTATTACCTCACATGTTGATGTCCCTGAACTTGTAGCGCACCTGAATTTTTTTTTTATAAACAAGCAAAAAGAAAAGTTAGCAAAACTAATAAAAATATGCAATAACAAAAACAACTGACACCAATTGCCAATCCCTGGCAACGACGCCAAAAACTTGTAGCGTGTAAAAGTGTTACGCAATTGTGTAACTGTACACGTTGCAAGTAATAAAGTGATAAGTATAGAGTATCGTCTCCACATGGATTGAACTTTGGGCCACTTGCTTAAGTTACTACACTGTAGAAAATAAAAACACAAATAAGTGATAGGAAGAGTTTTTATCTAACTAATAAACTAAAGAACAATAAAAATAAAAGATAGATAGATAGATCGAATAAGAGAGAAAAGAGTAGGTTGATTAAGTTGCGTCGTAGTGTGAAATCCAATTGCACTTGTCTTCAGTCTTTAATGCAACAACACCAATCTATCTTGACACAGCTCTCGCTGCTGTCTCAGCAGAGAAGAAATTAAATGCCCGGCGCGGCGACAATCTCTTGATGCCTTGGCAGGCAACAATTCGAGGTTCGACAGAACATCCTTCTGTGGTTTCTTCTTATCCCTAAGCTAAAACTCTATTGATGCACAACTCTTGATGATACCTCCCGACGTGAACCAAAAATCAAACATCAACCAATCCCACATTCTTCTTGGCCGTTGAAACTTCAACTTATCCCTAAGTTGAGTTAGCTTTCACCACGTGGGATGAAAACCATGCTTATTCATTTCTTGAGTTTAACTATCTCGATGTTAAACAAATAGATAACCTCATAATACTATCTCCCGATAAGTATGCAAGAATAAGATCAACACCAAGAATAAGCAAACCTCAAACTAAATTGCATTAAAAACTTAAACAAAATACAAATTGTTTTCTCATAACTACTAAACAAAATAACCCTAGCTTAGGAACCCTAGTCTCTCTACCTCTCAATACTCGACTTCTTAAGGTGGCCGAATTATATCCTAAATTACAAGCCTTATGTGCTTATTTATAGGGAAAGACTAGGGTAAGTTCTACTTGGGAGGAAGTAAGGTTGGAATTAAATTACATTAAAAGAAAAGCTATCTTTTTTGCCTTAAATCTTCCTTCCTTGAAATTCCCCTTTTTGCATGGGATTCACCCTTGACTTTCCTCTGGCCTTTTCATGGTCTTCCTGTGGTCCAATTGTCATGCAATGTATGTAGAAAAATCTGAGTTTTTATGCTCTTCAAAACGCGTACCACTTTGCATATTTTCACCACTATCGAATCTGGATGGTTGATGCCTCAGCGGCAAATCTGTTATTGCGGCAGGTTCTTAGCCTAGTTTTGCTTTCTTGGTTCTGCTTCCCTCAGTAGAAGCTGGCTTAGATCTAGACCATCAGGAGACGAATTCTGCACTTTCCCGTCTTTTCTTCACTGCCCTTCGTTGTTGCCGCCTGGGCATCACCCACTCGCACGACGTTGAACGGCCGCCTGGGCATCGACTGCCATCACCCGCCAGGGCATCACTTGCGGCATCACCCGCGGCATTACCCGCTAGGGCAGTGACTAAATCTGCACAAGCACCAAAATGCATCAAACAATACCTTTTCCACCAAATAACGTAGATATAGAGATCAAGCATCTTAAGACATGAAATTCAGTGTTTTATGCAAAAAAGGGCTACAATAAAACTTGAACTAGTGTAGGTTTAGCAATAATTGTCATAGAAAAAAGGTATAAATATAGGACTTTTACACACTTAACAACCGTATCGATACAATATTTGCTCACTGGAATCCTGGATTGAGTTTTACCAAAAAGTGGGTGTATCGATACGATTAACGGTCATTTGAAAATTTGGAGTTCTAATAATTGACAAGCAACGTTCGAATCATTAAATGAAAAATATTTTGCAAATTATCACCAAATCGTATCGATACAGGTATGACTGTATTAGTACGCTATTACATAATCACTTGCCCAAATGAATATCGTATCGATACGGGGTTAACTGTATCAATACACTTTTAACAATTGGTTTTCTAGTGAAGGAAAATCGTATCGATACGACCTAAGCGTATCGATACGCCTGGGCGCAGAGTTTAAGTTAGGCTTGAAAAACTTAGAAAATATTTTGAACACTTAAGGTGTTTTGACTTGAAAGATTATTTTGTTCAAAAAAGCTTATCAATTAAGCGAGTCTTTGAAATACTTAAAAATTTATTGTATTTGCAAATAGGCCCTTATACAATTTGTTATACTAAAATCAATTTAAGTTTTACAGAATTGATTAAAATCTCACTTACCAAAAGAACTTGAAGTTCTTGTACTAAAGTTGAGACTACTTGTCTTGCATATTTGAATGAAATATGAGCCTATTTATCCACAAATGTGGAAAAATTTTACACGATTTTAGTAGATGCATCTATATTATTTTTATCAACTTACAACCAAAATTTTATGAAATTGATTAGAAAAAGATTTAGATTATGCAAATAGACTATTCATCTTGCAAAAGCTAGTGGGTTTATATTTTAGGTTATATCAGTTGAAACAACTGTTACAAAGACTATTGATTATGAAAGATATGGTTTACCAAACTTTTAATTGGATGTCTCTTATTTAATAGTTAAACCATGAGAACAAAACATTTATTATCTATATGGTATTTTACATATAGCACCACTTATACACATCAAGCCAACGAGTTATAATAAACTCCCCATTATGATTAGTTTTTGGTCATAAGCCATACTTTTCTCCTTTTATAATTTTTGAATGTGCGATTTATAGTTGAATTGCTCCACCACAACGCAAAAAATGAGTAAATAAAAGTGTTACGTATATATATATATATATATATATATATTAAATATGAGTCTCCTTTTATATTTAAATTCTTAAACATTAATTGGAGAATCATTTATGAGATGATTTTTCTCAACATCAGCGGGAGATAATAATCAACTGTATAAAAGAAAATGAATTATCAGTATCTTGATTCTCATATATGAGCCTAAAGTTCATAAGATAATTCATAGTATTACATGTCAACTGACAGACATGTATACTGACCTAATGAGAGTAATCAAGTCTTATATACCAGATAAACATGCTCTAAATTTGAATTGCATGTTAGAGCGAATGAGTGTAAATCATGTCTGAAGCATGATAGTTGAAACTGGTTCCAATGATTAAAATTCTCGTAAATAGAAAGTAATATGAGATGGTCATATAATGGAGGTAGGTGCTCCTGAAGAGACCCAAAACATAATTGTTAATAAAACTCTAAAAGAGTTTTAGGTACCTGAAATAAAGATTGAAAAAAAATATTGATAAGTTATGTTAATACAAAAAAAGAATGGAACCAAAAAACAAAAGTTGTCGACCCCAATTTTACATAAAATACTTCTATAGAAGTAAAGAAAAAAATGAAAATGAGGATCTTGTATAGATATCTATCTAGAATTATAGATATTAAATTGACCAATGTAAAAAGACGCTTTGAACTTTTAAAAGTGAAGCTTTTGGATCAACAGTCTAAACACCTAAAGGTATAATGCAAGTGAGGCACAAATAAGTAGTCGTAAATACGACTTGAATTATGATTTATGAAGAATTTTAATTACTTCATAGTGGATGCAATTATTTTTGGCAGTTATGAAATATTTTATATGCGTTTAATTATTTTGTGGATCCATGTATAGTAAATTTATCCTTAAAGGATTTAAAATGCAAAAACATTTGGAAATTTCTGAGAAATTTTATTCAGATGTGCCCCTTGAATATTTATATTTTGGCGTATTTAGCATAAGAATGAGTCTACCACGTGCGACGAACACCGATGAACACCACTAATGATGAACACCGATGAACACTATTAAATTAATTAATAAAGATTTAAAATTTTAAGGACCCATAATACAATTAAAATTACTTTTAAAAATTCAATTAAATTATTTTATTTATATATTAAAATTTTATTTTTTTTAATAAGGGTAAACTATATATTTAGTACCTCACCTATTTTCGTATTTCTATTGAACCCTCATTATTTAAATATTATTTTAATTTGACCCTATTCTTTATAAAAAATAATTTAACCCTTAACCATCAACCTAAAACCCTAAACTATTAAAACTTAAACCCTTAAACTCTTAAACCTATACCCTAAATCATATACCATTAAAAATAATTTCACCATCATCGATTCAACCCTACTAGTAAATTAAATTAAAAACATCATATCTAAACATTTATTTTTCAAATAAGATAGGAAAATCATCAACATAAGCGATTTTCTATAAATTCTACCTATTTCTCTAAATTTATTTTAGTCTATTCTATTTTCCTAATAAAACACATATCCCTGATTTAGCCCGAAACCCTAATCAGACAAAGAAAAAAAACAATGATTAAAAATGAAAAATTCTGTAATTTCATTTTTTTCCTTTAGCCATTGACATTCATAGAACACCCATCAACGGAATATAGATTATTCCCCTGTTATATTAAAAGTTCCGAAAATTTACTGTTCTTATTCTTATTGTCAGATTGTCTTATTGTCGGATTGTTTTTCTTTTCGTTTGGGGATTCCCTCAATCCAAGAAAATGGGGAAGCCGATGGGGAAGAAGAGGTTTCAGGAAACAGGCAAAAGTATCATAGAAACGAACAAGCAAAAAAAGGGCTCTGCCGCCGATCGAGCTTCCGCCTATACCCTAAATCATTTATTTTCAATGGTATATGGTTTAGGGTATAAGTTTAATAGTTTAAGGGTTTAAGTTTTAATAGTTTAGGGTTTTAGGTTGATGGTTAAGGGTTAAATTATTTTTTATAAAGAATAGGGTTAAATTAAAATAATATTTAAATAATGAGGGTTCAATAGAAATATCAAAATAGGTGAGGTACTAAATATATAGTTTTCCCTTGTTAAAAAAATAAAATTTTAATATATATAAAAAATAATTTAATTGAATTTTTAAAAATAATTCTTAATTGTATTATGGGTCCTTAAAATTTTAAATCTTTATTAATTAATTTAATGGTGTTCATCGGTGTTCATTATTAGTGGTGTTCATCGGTGTTCGTCGCACGTTGTAGAATTTTCCTTATCATAATCATCTTAGTGAGTACTAATTAAGGAAATACTATAAGAATAATCAGATTTCCTTATGCATTTTATAAAAGAGTTTGGATCAAGATTCATTATGACAATTTGAATATCATTAGAACTCCTGAAGAGCTTCAAATTGAAAACTCGCGAAGAGCTTTCATAGTATTTAATGAAAGTATTTAAGGAAAAGAATCTTGAGATATGATTTTGTCTCGACCTAAAGATCAAGTACTTAAATATGTGTTTTTTTCTATGAACGAACATAAGCTGGAAGAATCTTAAAGAAGATTTAATACAAATAAAACATATCTAATGAGTATCCTAATTATTGTAAGATTGTTGGATGCGAATAAATTTATCTTCGAAAGAAAGGTAAATGAATCCTTGGTCTGGAAGCATCATATATTAGTTGGTCCAGAAATACAATCTAAATGCTACAAAGATCATCACCTTTAGATCTTCAAGCATTAATCAATATCTCTTCAAATCATTGCCAAAAATGTATTTGGCTAAGATTATAGATCCAACATATTTAGAAGATATGTGATTTAGTTTCACAAGATAAGATATAAGCTACCTTATGTTGAGATAATCCTTAACTTTGGTAATTACACAATTCCCTACCTTAACTTTGATTGGTTTAAGATTATGAGATATAGGGTAATAAATTAAGTAGTTACATTATTTACTATTACTTATGTAAACAGTTATGTAGGTAATGTTAAATATTGTGTAGGTATCTTATTTTTCAAGCTTTCTGTACCAAAAAGAGCAATCCTTTAGGATTTAAGGTAATTATACATTTTCCTTCCATAATTTTGGTTGGTATAAGATTAGGAGATATGGAGTAATGAATTAAGTAGTTACATTATTTACTATTACTTATGTGAAAAATTAGGTACGCATTGTGAAATATTGTGTAGGTATCTTATTTCTCGTGAGTTTTGTACTATAAGGAGTAATCCTTTAGGATTTAAGGTATTACATAATTTCCTACCATAACTTTGGTTGGTTTAAGATTATGTTAGGTTTTTTAGCACGCTCGAATCGATTACTGAAACCGTCAAGAAGGGTTGTAAATATTTGGTGGTTGAATTGGCTAAAATCGAATAAAGATAGACAAGTGACACAATGATTTTAGAGTGGTTCGGCCTTCTAACAAGCACCTACATCCACTACCTTAGCACACCACTAAGGATTTCCCAATTCACTCAACAATGAATTCGTCCCCTTTTCCCGGTTTAGGAGAAAACTGTTACAACCCTATCTTTTAGACTTGGCTAAGATAGAACCAACTATAGTTTTTCTCTCAAGGCTAAACTAGAACCTCTCCTTTTACAAGGGAATTGTTTGGTAAACTAAATACCTCACAAGATAGGTGTTTACACAACTTAAGCTCACAAGAGTACAAAGGATTTACAATCGAGCTCACTCTCTAAAGACTATTTACAAGAGAAATGAAGGGATACAACTTTGACTCAATTTCTCTTGAACATGTTGCTTGGATGTTGTCTCTAACATTCTTCAAGTGTTCCAACCTTCAATTTATAGTCCCAATTGAGTTTTTGGTCGTTACTATCCGTTAGAGATGTTTTGGAGCCGTTGGGGTCTTATTTCCCGCAATAAATGATGTTCTGGAGCTGTTCGTTTCAGAACACGAGTGCCCGTATCGAAACGCCCTTCTTCAGAACTAGCCGTTAGAATATGATGCAACAAGCCGTATCGAAACACCTTTGGCCGTATCGAAACGATGTTGAGCTGTATCGAAACGGTGATAAACTGTTTCGGTACGAATGACCGTTAAGCTGCATTAAAAAGCTGTTGGGAGAATATGACAGTTGGGAAGGTTTTGATCGTTGGGCGTATCGAAACACCAAAGCGGTGTTTCGAAACAAAACCCCTCGTATCGAAACGGGCAAGCCTTGTTTTGGTACGAGTTTTGGCAGTTTCAAACCTTGCCAAAACCATTACAAACTTATTTTCAAGTTGTTTGGACTTAAAGACATATTTGAAATATTTTCAGTTTAGTCCAAAACTATTTTTCAATTATTATATCAAAACATTAGTTCTTCAGATTAGGAGATATATGGTAATAAATTAAGTAGTTACATTATTTACTATTACTTATTTTAACAATTAGGTGGGTATTGTTAAATACTGTGTAGGTATCTTATTTTTCAGGCTTTTTGTACCAATAAGAGTAATCCTTTAGGATTTAAGGTATTTACACATTTTCCTACCATAACTTTAGTTGGTTTAAGATTAGGAGATGGAGTAATCCTTTAGGATTTAAGGTAGTTACACAATTTCCTACCATAAATTTGGTTGGTTTAAGATTAGGAGATATGGGGTAATAAATTTGGTAGTTACTTTCTTTACTATTACTTACCTAAAGAATTAGGTAGGTTTTCTTAAATATTGTGTAGGTATCATATTTCTCATGCATTTTGTACCAAAAAGAGTAATCCTTTAGGTTTTAAAATAGTTACACAATGTCGTATTATGATAAGCTTTTCAGTAATTTTTTTCTTATACGTATTGTAACAAATTATGTAACTGTATCATAACAAATTAAGTAGTCATAGGCTACTAGTATAACCGGTCTGTCTAATTTTAACGTACCTAATGCTAGAAGCTCCCCTGGGCCTGGCTACTTAGGTAGCCGCATGGCTCACAAATTGTACAAGTCATTGTTTTATTGGATAAAAATCAGGTGTCATTTTCTATACTCTACTTTAAAAATATTAAAAAATTAAATTTTAATAAATTTTAAATTTTAAACTCTACATCTTATACCCTAAAATACACTATACCCTAGATTCTCTGAACCCTTACTATAAACCCCAACTTTAAATCCTAAACTATAAACCTATTTTTAATATAAAAACACAAATAGAAGCACCGAAAAGGAGAAGTGAATTCCTATTTTATTTTATTTGTTTATTTATCAAAATTTAACTATTCATTTCTTAACAAATATATTGAAACTTAGCTTTTTCTCCGTTGACAATTTCTTGGGCTGCAGAGTTACCGGAATTTAATCCGAGAGAAAATGAAAGTTATATTAGTATTTGTATCATGTATAAATAATTAAAATCAATTTGTACTATAACATTATAAATAATTACAAATAAATTTGTACAAAAATTTAACCCAAATTTTATAAATTCAAATAAAATTTGAATAATAAAACAAAAAATATTAACTTGATTAATCGAAATTTTTTAACTCGATTTGACCGAATGTTTAACCCTATCCATCATGATACAAGTTCAATGAACTTAGCTGACTATTCAATAGTTTTATCGGATATTTACCTCATTTACTATAAACCTGAAACCATATGATAGAACGTGTCATAATTCAAAAACGATATTCAATAAAGGTCAAGGTCACGAATCACGACCCCAAAATATCTTAAAACTTGAACAAATTTAAGTTAAAAAATTAAAAAAAAAACTATATTTCAGTCCTCGATATATATTGTTACCCACCATTCAATTTAGACATATAAATGACCCTAATAAATACAGTTACACTGCAATCATAATTCGGCCCCTGAGGAGTTCGTGGGCATTGTCGGGTACCTCATTAGGCGGCTCGTGTCCCGGATCATTATATCAGGGTACCTGGGATTTGGATACCCATAAAATTTGGGTACTCGGGTAATTAGGTACCGGGTACCCGGTTCTGACTTTTTTTATTTCTTTTAATTCTAAAATTTAAAAAAAAATCACATGTTAAACATAAAAATATTTTTTAAAAATTAAACTTAAAACTTAAAAGAATATAATACAAACATAGAAAAAATTTAGGGATTTAAACTTAATTTTAGAGTAAAAATATTAAGAAACATAAAATAAAAATATAATTTTAAATATAAAAAAATATATTAAATTTTATCGGGTCGGGTACCCGGTAAGGGTAAACTTCCGGCCCGTGTCTCGGGAAATTTGCCGGGTCGAGTACCCGGCCCGGTCGGGTAATTTTTTTTCCAGAATTACCTGACATTTTAGGTTCGAGTCGTCGAGTCGAGTCAATCGGGTCAGGTATTGTAACCCCCTCGTCCCGGTCTGGTCGGATGACCGATCCGAGTGGGCCACACGGGGAAAACCGAAGCGAAACCCGTTAAGGCTTCCCCTCGATTAACGACCCAGAAAATTTCCTTTTTATTTTATCTTGTCTATAGGCATAATTAAATCCTATGTGAAACACAGCAGCGAAAAATACAAACAATGTAACATACCCCAATCAGCCAATACATTAAACAGCTCATTTTAGCCCTTTACAGCAGGCCGTTTCGAAACGCCCTTAGGGTGTTCCGAAACGCCTTGACTTAGTCAACAGGCCAGGGTCAACCATAGGGTGACCGTTTCGAAACAGGGGTGACCCGTATCGAAACGACCCTAACGGTCAACTTCTCGTGGTCAACGATATTTGACCGTTTCGAAACATCAAAGGCCCGTTTCGGAACGCCTTTATCTCGTCAATTTCTCAAAATTCCAGTAGCAAAAATGTTCCGAAACGACCCCCATCCGTTTCGAAACGGCAGGCCAATTGCAAAGGGACCGTATCGGAACAGGGTGACCCGTTTCGATACGCCCCTATCTGCAGACTCCCTTTTAGCTGTTTTAAGGCACAAGGGTGCCCCAAAACACCACCAAAACACTCTACAACACCATAACAATTAAACTTAAGGCAACCCAACTATATTAGCATGCTTCAACAAGATTAAGACGAGTCTAAACACTAAGGCAAGACATCACAAGTCATGCATTCATACAACAACATTCAAACATAAAGGCAACCTCTAAGGCACAAGGCTAACATTCATAATAAGCAATTTAGGCATGGGTTACAATTCAACATGGTCACACAAGCCATACAAAAGCAAGATGTCATGGAGTCTAAACAAGCTCCTAAACAACTAACAACTATTCATCAAAACAACACATGTCCCATTGCTCAAACTATTACATGTTCAACATTAAAGCTCATACTTGAAGTACTCAAGGCTAACAACCACACTTGGAGGCCCTCCACTTGCTCGAGCAACCCGCGAACTAAGGATCTGCAATGTTGAACAAAGAGAGCATAAGCAATGATGCTTAGTGAGGGTAAGCTCTAAAAACAAACCTCAACATTGCAGGGTCTGAGCACGATCTAGCCAAGGCATTACACAAATATACCAAGGATCCACAAGAGCCACAAGATAAAGATGCATGAGCAATATACAATATAAATGCCATGATCATAAGCTCAACTCCACAATACATGTAATCACATTCAAGCATCCCATCGAAGATCATAAACCTCAACACATTGATACACATATCAAACAACATTGGCACCTAGCTATGACCCGAATACGCGGATAGACATGTTGGAACTCACATCCAACAACCACATTACCTCACGGTGGGATTACACTCATCACCGGTCTCGCGGAGGGGATTCCACTCATCCTCACGCCCCGTCGATGGGATTCCACTCATCACCGACTATATTTAAATACAATTTCCGGGCGAACCCGTACTCCTCCTTGGTGACTCAACGCCACCAAGGCCACGCGCGACTTTTGACTCATGTGTACACACTAACATCCTAATGATCGATCATTTGTATTCAAGTATACTAGTGCCAACATTTACTCATTTCACATTACTCATTCCAATCATTTTCGTGCTTAGCACGTACTCACCAACAACCATCATCATGCATGTCTCAAGCATCACAAGTCATATCTCATCTCACATGTATAATACAATATACATAAGCATTCATATCACATTTCATACGAGACATACACAACCACATAAATGAGTTCACCCAAAGGCTCTAGATCAAGCTTAGGATTAGGCTACCACCCTAATCCTAACTCTAGGTGGGTCTACCAAGCCCAACCTAGTCCATATACTCGAACCAACCATTTTAAAACCATTTAAAACAATTAACCACTCACCTAACTTCCAAGCTCAAAGACCAAGCAAGCAACCACCTTCAACTTCCCGGATTCACTTCTGATGCTTCACCGATGCCCAAACTCGATTCTTTCAAAACGGAGTTGAAATGAGGGAGCTTTTGAATGAAATAGTAGATTGGGTAGAGAGCTCTTTGTTTCCCGTTGGTGTGTTTTGAAGAAGGAAGTGAATAGTAGAAAATGGGTGTTTTTGTTTTGTTTTAATTTAAAGGCCCAAGGACCCTTTTGCCCTTAATGAATTGGGATATTCACAAGGGCACACTATCCATGGCTATTTGGGATTAAATTTCAAAACATAGTCAATCATTAAATTAATTAATTTGAAAACAAAACCCGAACTATTATTTAAATTATAAAACCGAGCCCAAATAATATTAAAATATTATTTTCACCTAACCCCTAAACCCGGGTGTTACAGGTATTTTTGCCCACTCCTAGTTCGAGGCTTGTAGTTAAAAAATAGATTGTTTATAAAAACACCATTCAATTTAGACATATATGACCCAATACCATCGCGGATGTTTGTTGCACTGTGTCGGTACATTTCATTAAATGATAGTAACTTGTTTAATAATTTAATGTCATCATCATCACAACTGCGTTTCTAGTGTTGCGACTAAAAAAAACCGGTGTCACTTAGAAGAACCGAGTTTTAATGGTTTTTGAAAAATTTAGTCGGATTTGTAAATAGGAGGAGTCGCCACCGGCCATTTAAAAATGGTAGACCGGACACCGAAATAAAACCAGAGATTCTTTTTTCTAAAAAAAGGGGTTCGGGAGTCGGTTACACGCGAGGAAGGATGAGCACCCCCGTCGTGCCCGGAAATCGGTACCAAAAACATTACCGCTTAATTAATGTTAAATTTTGCGAATTAAAGTGACGAATCGTATCCAAATTTGGTTATACGAGTGAGTAAATTTTAAAGGTCTTAATATTCGAGAAGGAACGTCCGAACCACCACCACTACGACTGGTACTGGCCTCGTTCGTTCTCGAATAAAAAGACGCTCGCATTGCAATATAATTATTCTTGAAATGCATCTTAAGAAAGAAAACGAACGTACATAATAAAGCTAACTATGCATCAAAAATACATGTAAAAGCATACAACCATATATTAAAAAAAACATTAACCACGTATCATATATTTACATCAAATAAACATAACAACATGGCAAAATAAATACACATAACAATATGCGAAATAACATATATCCGATGCATAAAAAAAACATAATAAAATGCTAAGCAAGGAAAAGAGAAAACTGCCAGGGATCAAAGATGTAATAAACCCATTTAAAAACTAATTAATCAAAAGTGCAAAACGGGACTGAATTGAAAAGACGCGAAAAGCTGTAGGGACGATGACGGTAATTTTCCCCTTCGCAAATCAATTGAAACCAGACTAGGGATCAAATTAAAAATGTTTGAAAACTTGGGAGGACCACGGGCATGGTTTTGAAATGCGGAAGCCCCTAAAAAAACTCAAAAACACGGGGGGACTCATTAGGGAAATAAACCAGTTTTAAAAGCTGAAAACATTATATAAACCCTTTAAGAAAAACCCTCCCTCTTTCTCTGAAAACTCCGGCGCCGCAAGGGTTCCGGTCGCCGTTGCCAGCGCCGGAACCCTAAAAAAAGGTTTTTTTTACTTCCCCGAAAACCCAAAACAAAAAGAACCTTTGTTTTATGAAACCAAAAACTCTTTTCCCTTTTTCAAAAGACGAAACCCCGAAAGAAACTCAAAACCGCCGCTCACCCCTGCCGTTGGCTCATCTGTCCCGATCGATGAGGTCGGATGGCTTATCGCCGGCAAAGGAGAAACGGAGAAGAGCTGAGAAGGAGAGATGCGAAGGTAAAACGCTAGACCCTTTTCTATTTTTCCTTTCTTTTTTGTTTTGGTTTGCATGCAATCGAATAGAAAAACATAAACTACCTCAGAAGGCTCTTGATGTTATTGATTTTTTTCTCTGTAAAAAGGATCCCTTGTACAATGGTTTGAGTTCTTTTTTATATATGATGTTTACATTCGAATATGAAAAGGAAATGGTTGACTTTGTGCTCGATTTATTGTTTTTTGTCTCTTGTTGCTGATCTCTGCTGCTTTTTGCTTTGTTTCGTACTTTGGGGCATCTGATATCTCTGTTTTTTTGTGCTGCATGCTGGTGTTTCTGGAACGGGAGGGGCTCTGGCGTGCATCGAGTCAGGGGCGGCAGAAGTGTGCAGACGGATGGTCACGGGATCGGCTACGCGCGCGTGGTGGGAGCCGGATCGTCTCAGGCGCGCGCGTGGAACACGAACGGACGTCGGGTGTAGAGCACGCGTAAATCTGGTCCGTTAGATCAGATCTTGATCTAACGGTGGAGGGCATGTGCGGCGCGGATCAAGGTCACCCTCATTAGGGTTTCGTTCCCTGATGCGTTTGGGGCCGTTGGATTGCCTCCCGATCCAATGGTCGAGGCTGCGCGGCGCAAGGGCAAAGGGGAGACAGCTAGGGTTTCCTCATGACCGGATCGATCTGGACCATCCATCTTCTTTCAAATCCGACGGCTAAGATGTAGCAGCGCTGGAGTAAGGGTGACACCCTCCTTAGGGTTTTTGGCCTGAGGCGATCTGGGCCGTTAGATCATCACCCGATCTAACGGTCCCAAAATGGCTGCGCGGGAAACCAAAATATGTTAGGGTTTTTTCGGTTGGTTTTTTTTTTTTGTAAAGGGCTGTGTATTTATTTGGGCTTAACGGGCCATACGTGTATATTTATTCCTTAGGTTTTTGTTAAGTTTGGACTCTTATTATTTATTTTTAACCAGTGTTTATTTGGGGCTTTTATTTATTATGTTTTATAATAATAATAATAAGATAATAATAATAATAACCAATATCAATAATAACAATAATAATACTAATCGTAATAATGCTAAACAATAATAATAATAGTAATAAAGATATATTAATAATAATAGCAATACTAATAAAAAGAAGTAATAATAATAATAATAATAATAATAATAATAATAATAATAATAATAATAATAATAATAATAATAATAATAATAATAATAATAATAATAATAATAATAATAATAAGATAATTACAATGACAGTAGCAAATATCGATACCAAATATATACACATTCGCACATTATGTACACATTACGTAATTATATGTAACCAAAACACACCTATATCTAATATGTCACATGCACACATATACAATAAATAACACTAATTAATGATAATAGTATGGTAACAATAATAATATGACACACACACACACATATATATTTCTTTTTCTTTCTTTTTCTTTATCTTTTTTCCTTTTTTATTTTTAAATTTCCTAATAGCCCGATAAGCCCAACACAAACATAAAGGGGTTCAAGGTCCGGACAAAATTAGTGATTACAGCTGCCCCTCTTTGCTTATACTTGTGGAACAAGAATAAAGCAAAGACCATAAGCACTAATTTTGTCCTACTTCCCTATTGGACGGTTTACTCCCGACGCAGCCACGCTTTTCCAGGTAATTCCTCTTCCCAAAGCCTTCCAATTGTGAGTTCTCCCTCCGGATGCCCCGAACAGGTAGACAGAGAGTTTTTTTTGCAGATTTCCATTCTCCAAGTGCCCGAACGGATAGGCAGGTTTCAAATACATCTGTCTTCCCTTTTTGTAAGAACAAGCTAGTTATCCAAACAACTTTGCCTTCCCTTCGCGGTCTAAAAGCAAACTGGTCATAACTAAATCTGTCCAACTTCTCTGTTGGACGATTCACTCTCCCAGAGCTGCAACACGCTAGACCGAGTATTTTCTCTCTGAAACTTTGAGAATATGAGTTCTCTCTCCATAGAACTCATTTCCTTGGCATATTCCTCGAGTGCCAGTTCTTCCTATATAGAACTCTCGTCCTCGTTTTTCTGATATCAAAGATCTCCAAGTCCTCTCTCTGTAGGACCCTCCGCTTTCGAGATCTTGAAGCCTTAGGATTATGAGTTCTTTCTCCACAGAACTCCTCTTCCTTATCGTACCCTCCGAGTAGTAGTTCCTTCTTCTACGAACTCCCCTCTGTAATCAAGGATCTACAAGTCCCCTCTCCGTAGGACCCTCCGCTTTCGAGATTCTGAAGTTGCAAGTTCCTTCTATATAGAGCTTGTTTGGACCCTTTCTCTGTAGGATCCTTTATCTTGAAATCTATCAGCAAGCTTGAAAGCTTTCATTTGAAATCCTTGAGTGGCGAATATGAAGACTTCGTCTGACATTCTGGAGCGGCGGCTTGAAAGGCTTTGCCTGGAATTCTTTTAGTTCTCACTTTATCGTTTTCTCTTCGTCCCGAGAGGTATTCAAGTTGTCTTTCAAAAATCTGTGCAAAGGGATAAAATTAAGAAATTTGATCTTTTTTTCAGAAAAATATCCTTTGAGAAGGATGAAATTGAGAAATTGAGTTTTGAGGAAAACATCATTTTGGAAGGATAAAATTGAGAAATTTTGACTTTTAAGAAAGATATCCTTTGAGAAGGATGAAATTGAGAAATTGAGTTTTGAGGAAAACATCCTTTTGGAAGGATAAAATTGAGAAATTTTAGTTTTAAGAAAAATGACCTTTTGGAAGGATAAAAATTGAGGAGTTTTGAGTTTTGAGAAAAACGACCTTTTGGAAGGATAAAAATTGAGAAATTTGAGTTTTAAGAAAAACATCCTTTTGGAAGGATAAAAATTGAGAAATTTCAGTTTTGAGGAAAACGTCCTTTTGGAAGGATAAAATTGAGAAATTGAGTTTTGAGAAAAACGACCTTTTGAAAGGATATAAATTGAAAATTTTCGAGTTTTGAGGAAAATGTCCTTTTGGAAGGATAAAAATTGAGAAATTTTGAGTTTTAAGAAAGACAATCTTCAAGGAAGATTAAAACTGGGGGTTGGAAGGATTTTAGAAACCCGAATTACGCAAGTCGAAGGACTCTTGATTCTTGTGAGATCCGTTTCTCCTCTCGTGAAGCTGTAGATTTATTCTTTTACCAATCTTCAAATATCTGTTTAGAGAAAACAAAATGCTATGATATGATTTAGCATGCTCATAGCATGGGTGATATCTAGTTATCGATGATGCATGAGCATATTTCTGGACAAAGATGCATGTGTTCATGAGAATGCAAAGGTGCATGGATTTAGTTTGTCTTCATTTCTTAGGGTTAGTGGTCATTTGTCTTGGGACCACAACCATTCATCAATCTTGTGTCTTAAGAAATCTAGCCCCGAAACTTCTGCCGCTCGTTCTTCGTTCAAATATTCGAGTCGAGTGACTTCGGTCGTACTCTAAATCCTTTCTGGCCTTGTGCCATCTTTCATATACTTCGGTTTGGACCTGTTTACGTGAAAATCTTAGTTTCCCCACGAACAATGGTGCCCCAACATGGCAATTAAGCCTCACCTGACTCTTTACCATTCCTCCTCACGTCGTGCCCTTCAACCTTTGGGCCTTGCTGATGCATTTATCTCCGAAGTAATACAGAGAGATCTCTTGGTTTAAAAAGTACTAGTTTATGGATTGTCATTCTAATGAAGAATGCCTTTTTTGATTACCATACATAACCTTGATGTCAAAATTCTAATTAAAAGAAGAAGAAAAAAAGAATAGGATGCCCCGGATATCAAATGCAAGAGCGTCTTAGATCCTACTTTCTGATGATCAGCTTGAGTCAATGGAGACTCTGAATGTTGTGGCGATATGCGAAGTTGTGAAACCTTTTCCAAATCGCTCGGTTCATCCTCATGATTATGGTATTTGCTTAATTGGCTCGATTACTATTCCTTCTAGTTCTCATAATGTTTCTCCGTATGCTTTCAAAAAAAATTTTAGCCCATTGAATAGAAAATGTCACTCCAAGAATTTTAAATGTAAGCATGTGCTTCTGATTACAATTAGTATTGTGTCAGTGTCCTCAAGGATTCACATCCGAGACTTATTCAGTTTGCTCATTCGTTTCTTTTTTTCCTAGGGGAATTCAAATCGTCACAGTCCTTTGTCTTGAGGATACTGATGGAGCATACAACAATACCCCGAGTTACTCGGCATAGTCACGACTTGAAAATATTACCATCACTCATGAAGCGAAGGGTTTCGGGCTTCAGCGAAGTGCCCCAAGAATTCCACACTCGTATCCGAAAATGCCTATTACCAGGTTTCGAACATTGGAGTGCTTTTTGGTTAATGCCTATTACCAGGCTCTGAAATTTTATTTTGTTTTGAAACAGTATATATCTTTTCTTTCATTTCTCTTTCCTTTTTATTTTTATTTATTTATTTTTTGCACATTCGAGCAACTCTACTTGGGCTTTCTTAGGAGATTCCCTTATCATCGAACATCATCGAAGGAAAAGTAATCTTGCTTCTCTCGCTTTACCGACCTGAGCGAACGGAGCGGGACATCATACTTCATCGTTTTCACAACATTCGATCGATCTCTTTGAGTAGAATCAATGCCACATCATGCATATGATATCCGAGGACCTACGGAGGTATGAAGAGATATATGCATATACATGATTTCAAGGTCATTGTATGTTAAAAAAGAAGTGCATTTCATTAGAACGTCAAATTGTAAACATAACAAGTGCCCTTGAAAAAAAATCATTGCTATCTTCGGGCAAAGGATAGTAACGTTTGTTCCATGCATTACTTCGAGAGAAAAATGCAACATACAATACTCCTAAAGATGGTCGGGCGTTAGCACACCCCGAAAGTCACGTCCCCAATATTTCTTTTCAGAATGTCAAGTGACCGTTCTCGATCAGAGACTGCACCTTATTTTTCAGTGCCCCACAATCCTCTGTGGTGTGGCTCGTGCTTCCCACATGGTAGTCACATACGGCATTGACATCATAGCCTTCGGGATAGGGGGGATCCTTTGGTTTGGACTGAACCGGAGTTAGAAGCTTCTTCTCAATAAGCATTGGGAGCAAATCGGTGTACGACATAGGAACTGGATGAAGGTCCTTTTGAGGCTTTGCAGACCGGGATGCTTGATTATGGTAGCGGCCAGAAGACTGGTTGTTCGAGTGAGAACCCACCATGTGAACTTGGGACCCATGCCCCTTGTGGGTGGTTGTGCCATAGGGATCTACTATCTTCCCTTTCTTGATGGCGTCCTCGATACGTTCTCCCGTCAAGACCATGTCCGCAAAGCTGCTGGAGGGATTGCTTATCAAGCGATCGTACAAGACTCCTTTCAGGGTATCCACAAACAAGGGAATGATTTCACCTTCCGAAAGTGGGGGCTGCACTTGAGCTGCCACGTCTCTCCAACGCCGGGCATACTCACGGATACTCTCACCGTGCTTTTGTTCCATCCCTTGTAGCATGAGCCGATTCGGAGTCATATCAGTTACATGCTTGTATTGACCCACGAAAGCCTTCGAAAGATCGCTCCATGACTTGATATCGACTCATCTAAGTTGAGTATACCATCGGGTTGCAGAACCAGTTAAACTGTCCTGAAAACAATGAATAAGTAGCTTCTCGTCTTTTATAAAAGCCACCATCTTTCGACAATACATGGTGATGTGAGCTGAAGGACAAGTAGTCCCGTCGTACTTATCAAAGTCGGGGGCTTTGAATTTCGAAGGTAAAACTAAATCCGCTACAAGGCTCAAATCACTAGCATCGTTCCCTTGCTTGTCCACTCCTTGCAAGTCCTTGAACTTTTCCTCTAAGAGACGAAACCTCACTTCGTACTTCTTTTCCATCTCAGCCCTAATCTTTTCTTCTGCCTCATTCAACAGGTTTAGATCCGGTACTTCAACCTCGAGATCTTCCCCTAACTCAACAGGTTGGTCCAAGTGACGGCTAGCCGGTGCCCCCGTAGGACGATTAGCGGGCGTTCCCTCGAGGTTGATATGCACTCTCTTCTCGGTGGTTGGCGCTCCTAGTTGGATATGCGATGTAGTCTCACCTACTCCCCTCTCATTCGAATTGCCCCCTGATCCTCCTTCTTTACTAAACTTCTTCTCAAGCAGTTCGATCATCTGAGCGATGATGGTGGTTTGTGATTGCGCAATCTGATCCTTAATGTTTTGCTCGATTCCATCCAATCGGCCCTCGAGGTCCTTCTGACCTTGTTCAACCCTGGCCATCCTTTCTTCCATTGCTCGTGACTGAGAACGGGTATTGTACGAACGCGGAATGGTTGTAGATTGGAAACTTCACCACTGTAATAATATTTTTTCAATATTAATTCGTTATTTAGTTGGTCAATGCATGTCATGATGTATGAACATATGATGCAATGAAATATGTACACATGTGTATGCGGATGAAATGTGTTGGCCCTATAGGTGATTCCCCTTAGGTCGACTATCATTCGAACGTGAAGGAGGTTCCTTGTTAAAAGACAATCATAGCAAAGTCTTACAAATATGCTTCTGCTTGTGATCTAAAGATGTTGATCCGATAGACGGTTTGAAATTTTGCGGCTCAAGATGTTTGGAGTAGATCCGATCTCGCTTGACTTCCTCGGGATGGAGAAGAGATGTGCCTTCTTCTGTGGTGGGCATTAAATGGCCTGACATTGTGCTTTCGCTCGGTAAACTGCCCCTTTATCCGTTCTGTCCGATGTCGGACTTGCTAATTGGCATTTATCCTTTCTAGCAACCTCCCGTCCACAATGATAGCCCCAAAAATGGGTAGAACCACCCTAACTCATGAAATGCATGCACGAAAAGTAGATGCAAAAAGATCATAAGAATAATCGTTAGTGTAGGATAAACATGATAAAAAGGCAATCATAAAAGCAAGCAACCCTATTTATCCCGTCTAATGAACCTAGGTTGTCCGCATGGCTCTAAAAGGGGTGGGCAATCTAGTTCTCTACATGCAGTTTTGGTTCTAGGAGGTACTCGAACTGTCCTCGCTGTCCCCTACTAAGGGTAGCAAGGCCCCCGGTCATCACCCATTATAGGCTCCTCTCAACCGAGTTCAATTCGAGGGGACCCTTTAGCTATATCTGCACAGAGAAACGATATTCTCACGAAGATATAGGGTACTCGAGCCCCGAAGGTACTTGCTAGGCCCATACGGAGGAACAATATCCCCATGAAAGCACTAGCGTTTTCCCCCCACTTAAACGAACGGGTTTAAATGTCAATTTTAAATGCGTTTAAAATAAACTCGCACTTCTAAACAAATATCGATCGATTCGGTCACTTTAATTCGCAACTTCTAATATTAATTGAGCGGTAAAGTTTTTTTTTTGGCTTGACTCTCTTTTTTGTTTTTGAAAACAAAAATTTGTCCCCAGCGGAGTTGCCATCTGTTGCGACTAAAAAAAACCGGTGTCACTTAGAAGAACCGAGTTTTAATGGTTTTTGAAAAATTTAGTCGGATTTATAAATAGGAGGAGTCGCCACCGGCCATTTAAAAATGGTAGACCGGACACCGAAATAAAACCAGAGATTCTTTTTTCTAAAAAAAGGGGTTCGGGAGTCGGTTACACGCGAGGAAGGATGAGCACCCCCGTCGTGCCCGGAAATCGGTACCAAAAACATTACCGCTTAATTAATGTTAAATTTTGCGAATTAAAGTGACGAATCGTATCGAAATTTGGTTATACGAGTGAGTAAATTTTAAAGATCTTAATATTCAACAAAAATATGATTTTCAAGCCTATAAAGAACTTATAGAGCATTGGAAAATTAATTTTTTTATTCTAATGACAAAAATAAAAAAAATAGAATATTTAAAATTAATCAAACAACTTTATGAAGAACATAAAGATTTGTTTGCACTTTTTAAATATCATTATATTTTAAAATATGATACTACTGAAAATAGCAGCAGTAATAGTTCAGATGATTTAGAAATAATAAAAACAACTAGCCATGAAATATCTGATGAAGAAAACACTTCTTCCAAAATTGATGAAAATATCGAAATTTCAGATCATATGGATATTGAACCACCAGATCCAGATCCTAAAGGGAAAAGAAAATTATACCCCGACCTTTTTGAAGATGATCAATTAAGATCTTTTAATAAAAAAATAAAACAGGTTGAAAACACAACCCGAATTATAGATAAAAATATAGCTACCAATAAAGTCAAAACCGAACAAATAGGTGAAACATCACAACCAGTCCCTTACGTAATAGATAGTCTTAATAAAAGAAATGTTGCTCAAGGTGGAGTATATTTAGATTTAACTAATGTACCGATATCAGACTATGAAAAAATTATAGATGATTGGGTTCAATCAATGACAATTGTTGTAAACAACAATAATTAGACAAAAGAAAAAAATTTAAATTACTTTGTTGGAACTTTTTAAGGATATGTCTTACAATTCGTTCGTAGGTGTGAAGAATCTGATATAGGTAGAGAACAAAAAAGGTAGTTAATTAACCAAATTCAAATGCCCAAAGATGTACTAAAAAGTTTAACAAAAATTTTAAAAACAAAAATTTGTGGTTATACTGATAAGCAAGATCAAGACGGTCAAGCTAATTATATTTTATCAAAAATAAAGTTATGTGATATTAGGTACTTAGAAAAAAATTTTAAAAAAATTCTTTCATGAGTATCAAAAGTTAAAAAATGATAAGGTAAAATTCTGGAAAAAAAACAATATTTTCATAAACTACCACTACCATAGGATGAGATTTGTATAAACAAATATGATTCCTATCTTGAAAAGCATAGTAACCTAGCAGGAATTGAAACAAAATTTATAGATTCTATAGGCAATAGGATCAGCTTTGCAAAAGAAAGAATAACAAAGCATTGCCTTCAAACAAAAGCCTCTAAACAAGTGAAGAACAAGCTAAGTGATAGGCATTGTACAAGAATCTTACAAAATGAGTGGAAATTTGGGTGTAAACAAATACGTTCAAATCTTAAAAAGTACCCAAAAAAGAAAAACAAAAGATATAGGCTATATAGATGGAAACCTTGGACACAATCTAAGTATCCTTATAATAATAATAAAAGAAAAAGATTCGTTAGAAGAAAAACTACTAACAACTCTAAAACTAATAAAAATAAATATAGGTATTTTATCTGTGATGAAGAAGGTTATTTAGCATTCGAATGTCTTAACAAAGGAAAAAATGCTAAAAGTGATTAAAACTCTTGAAGAACAAGAATTAGAAGTATGTTTTGAAGAGGAAATAAATCCTGAAAATATATTATACGAATTAATATCAGAATCAGAGACAGATACAGATAGCAATAGTGAAGACTACATATTTATGTTAAAAGTAAAGGATAATTCCAAAACCCAGATGGAAGAAATCCCTAATAATGAACAACAAGATATAAAACTAAAAAATATTATAGGAGAAGAAAAAGATCTCTCCAATGATATATTAGAAAAAATTAATAAAAATCATATTTCTAAGGAAGAAATTTATAAGATATCAAAACTTAAAATCTGGACTCAAAGACATATAGAAAAAAATAGTGGCAATACCATAGCTAAGGATACTAGAGGGGGATTAACGAAAATTCCTTTATTTACTAAAGTAAAAATTAAAAGAATAAGACATAAATATCCTCAAGTTAGATATATACATTTATGAGTAATAATGATGACAATAAAACTTTTATTTAGGAGAGGACATGATATACCAATCATAGTCGTACTCTTAGATAAAATATTTGAAAACCCAATAAAATCACTATTGGAGGAATCCAATCAAATATGCATGCAGGAGGAATAAGATTTAAAGTTAAACCAAACTATTTTATATCCATAACAAATCCTTTAATAGAAAAATGTTTATGTTTAAGAATCCAAACAAAAAATTCTGATATTAAAGACCTAACATAAGACTTAGCAATTAGTTGGACCTCTTTCAATGAATATACAAATACGACTGAGGTAGACATAAAACAAGTCAATAACAAAATTATTAAACTTTTTGAACCGAATAAGTTAACTACGAAAATACAACCAACTTTATTACATTTAAAAGATCTATCCATTCCTAAAGATTGGATGATAGAAAAAATTACTGATGCAAGTAGTTCCAAACCGACACTCACAATAGAATATGTTGCGTCAGGTGATAAATTATACTTTAAGAATACACCTATTAATAATAATAGTAAAAATTTACTATTACCATCGACCTCTAATAAAGAACCAGTAGAGGAAATCGAAGAAAAATACTTTGACACCAATAGAAATGAAAACAATTCATATTCTCATATTCTCTACAGAACCAAGTATAAATTCTATTAATTTTAGAAACACTAGAATAGAGGAAATGCAAACTTCTGCAATAATACAACAATTAAAATTAAAAAACGATATAATTACTTTTTCTAATTCTCAGCATAGAAAATATTATACATATGTAAAAATTATATTTCATTTTAAAGAATATAAAAAATATTCTTTACATGCCCTACTTGACACTGGAGCTACAACAAGTAGCTGTAGAAAAAATGCAATCCCTAGTTAAAAATGACAATTAATGAAAAATTCAGTTAAAACTATAGGAATAAATGGAAATGAAACCATTATTGAGTATAAAGCAAAAAATGTGCCTATTTACATAAATGAAACTAAATTCATAGTTCCTAAATTTTTATGTTCTCCTCACATGCATGGGGATATATTACTAGAAAAATTTTATCCATAAATATTTACTATTCTCAATAGATAATAATAGGATTACTCTATATGTAGAAAAAAAAAATACCGATATAAATTTTTTTAATAAAAAATTATAGGTTTATGTGTGATGAAAAATTTAGACCTCTAAAATTAGAAATCATCAATCAAATAGACACTAATCATTAGTTTTTCAAAATATTAGAAAACAATTTTAGTAAAGAACCATTAAAAATTATGGGAAATAAATCCAAGATACTGTAGTATAAAATTAGAAAATCCTAATAAAATTATAAGGGTAAAACCCATGATCTATACCAAACAGGATATAGATGAATTTGATATTCAAATAAAAGAATTATTAGACAAAGGATTAATAGAACACACTAATAGTCCACATTCTAGTCCAGCATTCATGGTAAGAAATCATGCAGAAATAAAAAGTGGAAAAGCTGGTTATTAACCGTTCAGACTCAGATTTGCAACAGGCTTTACTATTCGTAGATCGGATTTTTTTTCACACCCCTGGCTACAACACCAGAAGAAGCAAAGAAAAATAGCCTGCTCAAACAATATTTTATTGATGCGATTACTTAAATCAACAACACATAACCTGGGTTAGATTTAAATTTATACAACTTGGTAAACGACGTATGGAAAATCATATCACCAATCAAAGAGCAAACTTTAGAAGAGCTCTTACGAAACTTTCTGAAAATTTAGTCGAAAAACAACTAAAAAAATAAGATTCAAGATTTACTACTGAAATCTATATTATATAGAGATTGGGAAAAACATGAATTGAGTTTTCTGAAAATGGAGGAGATAAACAATCTTCTTGATATTTGCCAATATTTTCTCGATAAAGGGATAACAAATCCCACCTGAGTAAAAATATTCAGGTTATGCATATATAATAAATCTAGATTTATTCTTCATATTGGACTATTTTCTAAAATAAGTAAAGCTATTTGCAACCAACAAGAGCAATTCAAAAATGTTTTTTCAGAATATTTCCTACAAGCATATGTTTTTTGAAAATTTTATAAAGAAAAAATATTCAGTGATAAAACAAAGACTTGATCATGAACCATTTGATATAAGCAATATTGAATGTGGATTTGTGAACGAAATTATAGTGCAAAATTTTTCTTTTCATCTACTAAAGGATTTTTCAGCCTTTATCAAATCCAAGATATATAGTAAAGTAAAACATCTCGACTACTCTCAATATTGTCATTTTGAAATAAGTAATCTGATTGGAATAGCTGAAAGAGAAAAATTCTATCAGGCATACCAAATTTGAGAATTTAAAAGAGTGCTTGGAGGTCCCCAATTACGTGCAACAAACGAAGAAGCAACACACTTGCAAGATTACATCAACAAATGCTATAACAATCCAGTTTATTATCAAATACAAGTTAGATTACATTTAAAGGCCAAAGCACAAAACATGTTGTCTGATGAATCCTATGCCTATTCGACGGATGGCAAAAGAATCTTCGTAACTCGCTATGAGGGAAGAAATTCAGAGGAAAAAGCAAGACAACTATTATAAAAGATAGCTGACATGACACTAAAAGATTACCCTCAAGAAATATTAGAAAGCATCAATAGCACATGGGATCACTGGAACTCCCTAAAATCGCCTGGTTCCAACAATACAATGGACCTGAATAAAATTGGAGAAACAAATTTAGCAAATACTCAAGAAAGCTGAAAAAACAACATAATGAATAGAAGCTGAAAACACATCATGTCAGATGAATAGGAAGTTAATGGATAAACTTCAGACTTCAAGCAAAAACTAAATAAAGTTATAAAAAGAAGTATATAAAAAGAAGGAGAGAACAACCGAGGAAGGCACCTTGATTGAAAACAAGATCAATCTATTAGATTTCGCTTTATCTTTCATTTTTCCCAGTTTCTTGTTTTTCTTTTGTATCACCTACCTTTGTAAAATTTACATCATTTTAAATAACATATTACCTCTTTTATTATCCTTATTTTCTTTTTTCACCTTATCCACCATCACCACCACCATATCCACCACCATCACCACCATCATCACAACTTCGTTTCTGGTATCAGAGCAAAAGCTAATAGATGCACTAGATTGTTGGTATATCAGCAATCTATTGAAATTAAAAAAACTATATCAGCAATCAACTGTGGGTTCTAACAATTGTTGGTATAAACAGTGTTATTCATCTCGATTGCATGTAATTATTAACATCAAAGGTGAATATTTAGACAGTAAACATTAAACAAAGTTAAAAAAATCTTTAGACAATATAATGTTTCAAAAAAATTGTCTTTAAACAACAAAAGTGGTCAAGAGCTAAATTCAAAGGATTAGAGTCTATAATATCCACTTCAAAATTACTTTAAATAGAAGGGGAAAAAGAAAGCCTAGTGCACAACGTGACTAGTAAATGTATTAGATTTGCGTAAGAAAATAGGGTAACTAATATGCCTGACTAAATATTTACCATTTAGTTTAATATCTCTACTCACTTTGCGACTCCTCTAACACCCCAATCTTCCCCCCCAAGAATTTTGAATTAACCAAAAGTTCTTCCCACTACTTTCCTCTGTACCATATCCGATGATAACTACACGTATTAAAACGACGCATTAAACTAGAAAAATATGAATTCAATAATTCAATTAAAAAACCTTACATTGCTTAAGGCCTTCAATTCATCTGTATAGTCCATAACTGCTCCAACAGGGTGACTAGAAACAACCCTAATAATTTCTTCCCTCTTTGATCCCTTTAGTGTGCTATATGTCACGCCCTACCAAGGTGCACCAAGGCCGACCGAGGAGTGCCCCTTAGGTGCACTCGGGACAACCAAGGCCAAGTGAAGGTCCTTAAAGGTTTTAAGGCCAAGCATGAACCAAGGAAGGTTCTAGATCGGCCTAGAGAGGCCTACAACCCTCTCAAAACATTGCCACAAGGTTCTAAGAGGTTCCAGAACGTTCCACACTCATCTAGGCTCAACTGGGAGGACCTAGAAGACTCCGGAAGGCTCGGGACTAGTCTGGACATCTCCGGAACATTCTAGAAACCTATAGATAAATGTAGTACTATAGGGAGTAATCTAAAAGCCTAGAGACATATGTAGATAAGTATGGACTTGTCTAGAATAGTTTAGGTCTCTTAGATATTTAGGGAGGCAAAATTGTAACCGTTGGATCAAAATAATCCTAGCCGTCCATTGAGGAGGCGGGAGTCTATAAATAGGACCACACTCTCATTTGTAAATCATCCAATAAGTTCACAAACTAAGTGTCCTTATAAATTTTCTTTCTAAGTTCAATACAAGGTCTTTTTCTTGTAACTCTCTTGCCTTCTCCATTTGCGTGTGTGTTTAGCCATAGCATTCGCGTGTGAAATATTTGCTAATATTGTATCGGTAATGTTAGCGCCGCGCAGACTGAGTTTGGGAGAAATAAGTTCATGACACATATGAGTCTATTTTTAAAGAATTAATAAGATGCAATAATAAACATTTATATTAAAAAGTAAATATCTTAATAATTTATAACAAATTCAATGTTATATACTAAGAGTACCTCTAACTTAAGCAAAAATAAGTTTTTTTCAACATATGGACAGTCTTCTTCCGTTTGAACCGCATTTTGCATCAACCAGTCAAAAGTTTCGATTAGGCTATAGGTATAACTTTGGATATCTTCATCAATAGTTCTAGCAGGCGGATTTGGACATACACATTGCAACAACATTTGTGGAGACAAATGCTTTAGTTTCTCCTCGGGAAACGTTAATTTTCTGAGAGATTCAAAAACGTAATCGCAACAAAAGCACAACAACAAACTGAAAACAAAATATTCAATCAATGATTAAGATTAATCTAAATTCAATTAAATAAGTTAAGATTTAAATAAAATTACCACATTTCTCTTAATCTCTAACTGGATTTAGAGCCCCACTCTCTCTCCAATCCATACTTTGGAGCATCAATAAGGATTTCGATAGGAGGAAGCTAAATAGAAAAAAATAATCAACAAAAATAAAAGAATATACATACAAAAATGAACATTGCCAAATACTTACCCGTTCAACCCTTGCAGCTCTGGTGAGTCTCGTGTCCATGCTAAAATATGCCAAAAAAAACAAACCATTTAACAAGTAACTTAAAAGAATAAGCATCAATTTTACACCCAAATAATATTTTCAGATTTGGGAGGAAGTTTAACCATTCAGACTCAGATTTGCAACAGAATTTACTATTCGTGGATCGGATTTTTTTTTCACATCCCTAGCTACAACACCAGAAGAAGCAAAGAAAAACAGTCTGCTCAAACAGTATTTTATTGATGCGATTACTTAAATCAACAACACATAACCTGGGTTAGAGTTACACATAATAGGCAACAGTAGCTACTTGTTTTGTCATATATATCTCCGTCTACTTGTATTGTCATATATATATCTCTATTTAATAAAAAAATATTACATTAATAAAATAACATATAAAACAATAGACAGAGGTTGAACAAAAACTCACATTCAATAAAATGACAATCAAACACAAAAAAGACATAAACAAGCAAGATGCTCCCAAATCACATTATAGAAAATGAAAGCGCAAAAAAGTTAAATTAGATGAACCACCAGCAACTATAATGATGGTTTTATGTTACTTAGATTTGGGTGAGTGTCGATTCTTTTTTGTGTATTTGGAGAATCATAGTGCCTAGTTATATATTGTTCTCACTGTTTCCTATCATTCAATAAACATTTGTTATGCATGAATCTTTAAAAAAGAAAAGAAAAGAAGCAATAACCCAAACAAGTGCTTAATAATTGGTGGAGATTCTAAAAATTTCACAGATCAAGAATGGAACTAACATTATTGTTTTCGTTTGCTGATGGGATTCAGAAAATTGAGGAAAATTGCATTGAGATTGAATACCTGAATTCAAAGATAGCTGGAAAAGCAAGTCTTGATAATCGCTAAATGCAAAATGGGAAAGTTTATATGCTCCTGATGACAAAGGGACTAGATTAGTTTGCTTGAATATGTAACTCACGAGGGAAGACAAAGGGAAGATGGCCTTTAGCCCAAAGAGGGCCCGTATGAGTGGCTCATAATGACATTCAGTCAGAAATAAAGTGTAATCATTCAAGGGAAACACTCAAAAATTGAGCAACATGTAATCACATAGTAAAAGGTCGAGAGAAAACACTCACCCAAACATGAGACCGGAAAACTGGAACACGCTGTCACAGAAAAGAAGTAAAGGATCGACGCTTATCCCAAGAAACGGTACCAGAACGACGTGGTACAACAATGTGAAAATATCTTTCAATTCCCTTATCTCCCAAACCGCCATGACTCCGGAAGGTAGACTCAGAAGCGCTGGAAGGATGAGACTCCAACAAACAACCAAAGGGGTCCTCAAAAGAACGCCAAAATCGGGGTGAAAGAAAGGAGATCGTCTGAGGGGAAGGAGAAAGGAGGATGATGGTCGGGTAAGATCGGCCGACGCCCATTTTCACTCGTGCTTATCCATGGTTTTCTGATTCCACGTATGACTTTAGGTTTTGATGTGTGAGAAAAAAGAAATTAAAACCTAGTTCAGAACCGAAAAAGTACTTTAAAGGATTTGAAGATCTAAGACAAACAAGGGTGTCTAAGGGTAGGGAATGGTCACTCTCTTTTAGATTTAACATCCTACTGTCCATATCATGTGCCAAAAAAAATCTAACGGTTCTAAATACAGGTAGTTAGATAGAAAAATAATTTCATTATCCGACAGTTTTTTAGAACCTATCACTTTCGAAGTGTCTTGTAAGTTGTACCCTCTTTTCCATTTTTTTACTCATACCCTCTTTTCAAACTAAATAGTACATTTCATTATAAGAATATTTAAAGTTTTATTTTGTTAATTTTCGTCGCTTAATATTTTAGAAAATCATCATGATAATTCAATTTATATAATAATTTGTTAATTTATTTCATATTTATAGTGTGTCACTGTGTTTTAATTCATCTAATACTTTATTACATTTAAATTACTATAGCAAAAGTATAAGATAAATTTAAGGATAAAGTATACAAATGGTCACTGAACTTTGGTAAGATAAAATAAAATGATAACTAAACTTTTAAAAATCTCAAAATGAAACTTTATGTTTTATAACAAAATGGTAACTAAACGTTAAATCTCGTTAAGTGTCTGTTATAAAATTTGATATAATAACACATTTAGTCCTTCATATTTATACATTCAATCAATTTAGTCCTAATTCAAAACATTTCACTAAATTTAGACCTCTTTATTTACGCATTCATTCAATTTGGTCCTTAAAGCAAAATATCAAAGTACGGTAACGTGATAAATAATTACAATTAAATTTTTATAGGAACTCAAAAACTCGACTCGAATCGAAACAATTTCAATAAAGTTTGAGTTGCAAAATATGACGCGTCAACTCAAATAACTCGAAATTTTTTTACTCGACTCGATCGATCGCTCACATCTATCTTAAGATATGACGCGTCAACTCGAATAACTCTAAATATTCAAATATTTTAAATCATTTTTCTTTTAAATTGAATATTTTTTAAAATAGAATATTTAATATTTTCATATTTAAATCACATCGAATATTTAATAACTACTTTAAATATTCGATTTAATTTAAAAATATTCGATTTAAAATAAAAAAATTGATTTAAAGTATTTGAATATTTAATTAAATTTTTATAGGAACTCAAAAATTCGAATCGACTTGAATCGAAAAAATTTCAAATAAAGTTTGAGTTGTAAAATATGACACGTCAACTCGAATAACTCGAAAATTTTTAACTCGACTCGATCGAAAGCTCACCTCTATCTTAAAATATGACGCGTCAACTCAAATAACTCGAAATATTCAAATATCTTAAATCATTTTCTTTTAAATAATTAAATCACATCAAATTTTCGATAACTACTTTAAATATTCAATTTAATTTAAATATATTCGATTTAAAAGAAAAAAAATTGATTTAAAATACTCGAATATTTAAAGTAGTTATTAAATATTTGAATAATTTAAATCATTTTTTAAATCAAATATTTTTAAATTAAATTGAATATTTAAAGTAGTTATTAAATATTTGATGTGATTTAAATATGAAAATTTTAAATATTCTATTTTGAAAAATATTTGATTTAAAAGAAAAAAATGATTTAAAATATTCGAATATTTCGAGTTATTCGAGTTGACGTATCATATCTTAAGATAGAGGTGAGCGTTCAATTTAGTCGAGTCAAAAAATTTCGAGTTATTCGAGTTGACGTGTCATATTTTACAACTCAAACTTTATTTGAAATTTTTTCGATTCGAGTCGAGTCAAGTTGAGTTTTTGAGTTCTTATAAAAATTTAATTGTAATGATTTATCATGTTACCATACTTTGGAATTTTTCTTTAAGGGCCAAATTGAAATAATGCGTAAATAACGAGTGTTAAATTTAGTGAATTGTTTCGAATTAGGACTAAATTGATTGAATGTATAAATATTAAGGACTAAATGTGTTATTATATCAAATTTTATAACAGATACTTAACGGGATTTAACGTCTAGTTACCATTTAACAGTTGAATGGCATCACTGATGAATAGATATTAGTCTGGGATGAGGATGTAACGATTAATAAAGGTGGTCCGTATCTGGTGATTCGCTTCTCTGAACGGGTCCATGAGTTGATTGATCGTAGCATGGGTAGGGCTCTGATTATACGCCTCCTTGGAAGAACCATTAGTTACAGAGTGTTATGGAACCGTTCGTGAACCGTTTGACGGGAAGTTCGTTAATGTTTGTTTACTTATTAAATGAACAAACCTGAACAAGATTTGTTTTCGTTTAATTAAATGAACAAACACGAACAAGAGGCTTGTTCGTTTATTTACGTTCGGTAATTTGTTCGTTTATGTTCATTTAAATTTATTAACATATGTTCATTTATATTTATTATTTTCATAACAAAAAGTATTATATTTAAAATTTTTAAAATCATATGTTAAAAATATTAAACAAAAGATTTAATACAACTTTTTCCCCCTAAAGTATACCCGATTTCCCAACTTGCCCCCTAAACTTCATTTTGCCCACTTTTTCCCCTTAAACAATTCGTCGTTACCCATTTTGCCCCATTCCGTTACCCTTTGTCGTTAAAAAAATTTCAGCCAATAACATCCTGCCACGTCATCAACGGATTGACTAAGTCAATCCGTCTGGTTTTATTTAAAGGGTAAATGACATGTCAAGTCTGTCAGGTTTGTTTTTTGTTCAATTTAGTCACTGAAAAGTCTATTTTTACCTTAAATTGACCCTTATTTGTTTCTAATTTTTATAATTTAGTCCATTATTTGTTATTATTAATAATATTATTTTATTAAAATGTTAATATTTAATAAAATAAATAAAAACAAACATTTTAATACTAAATTAGTAATTTTTTAGATTCGAATTACAATTATATTCTAATTATTAATTCTAATTTCACTATATTTGAATTATAGTTTTTGAGTAAAATTTAAATTATATTTGAATCATGTTCGTATTATATTCGAATCATATTCAAATTATATTTGAATCATCTTCTAATTATATTCGAATTTTGCCATATTCGAAATATATTTTTTGAGCAAAATTCAAATTATATTAGAATTATATTTGAACCATGTCTATATTATATTCGAATCATATTAAAATTATTTTCGAAATATAATTTGAATATGATATTTTGAATGTAATTCGAATATGATTCGAATATAATATGAACATGATTCGAATATAATTCTAATATAATTACATGTTTTTTCAACTATTATATTCAAATATAATTTGAATATGATTCGAATATAATATGAACATGATACGAATATAATTACATGTTAAACATGATACGAATATAATTACCTGTTAAACATGATTCGAATATAATTACCTGTTAAACATGATTCGAATATAATTACTTGTTAAACATGACTCAAATATAATAGTTCAAAAAACATGTAATTATATTAGAGTTATATTCGAATCATGTTCATATTATATTCGAATCATATTCAAATTACATTCGAAATATCATATTCAAATTATATTTTGAAAATAATTTTAATATGATTCGAATATAATATGAACATAATACGAATATAATTACCTGTTAAACATGATTAGAATATAATTACATGTTAAACATGATTAGAATATAATTACATGTTAAAAATGATTCGAATATACTATGAACATGATTCGAATATAATAGTTGAAAAAACATGTAATTATATTAGAATTATATTCAAATCATGTTCATATTATATTAGAATCATATTCGAATTACATTTGAAATATCATATTCAAATTATATTTGAAATATCATATTCAAATTATATTTGAAATATCATATTCAAATTATATTTCAAAAATAATTTGAATATGATTCGAATAAAATATAGACATGGTTCAAATATAATTCTAATATAATTTGAATTTTGCTCAAAAAATATATTTCGAATATAGCAAAATTCGAATTAATAATTCGAATATAATTAGAAGATGATTCAAATATAATTTGAATATGATTTGAATATAATACGAACATGATTCGAATATAATTTAAATTTTACTCAAAAACTATAATTCAAATATAGTGAAATTAGAATTAATAATTAGAATATAATTGTAATTCGAATCTAAAAAATTACTAATTTAGTATTAAAATATTTGTTTTTATTTATTTTTATTAAATATTAATATTTTAATAAAATAATATTATTAATAATAACAAATAATGGACTAAATTATAAAAATTAGAAACAAAGAGGGGTCAATTTAAGGTAAAAATAGACTTTTCAGTGACTAAATTGAACAAAAAAAACTGACATACTTGACATGTCATTTACCCTTTAAATAAAACCAGACGGATTGACTAATCAATCCGTTGATGACGTGGCAGGATGTTTGTAACGCCCGGGTTTGGGGGTCGGGTGAAATTAATAATTTAAAAATAGTTCGGGTTTTGGTTCCAAATTTTAAGTAATAAAATAACGGTTTGGGCCTCGGGTTTTAAGACAACAAAATTTAGTTGGACCATTTTTAAAATAAACCCAAAAAGCCATGGGTGTCATCCTTTGTAGTTATCTTAATTCATTAAGGGCATTTGGGTCTTTAGCCTTTTAATTTCAAATAAACCTAAAATAATGCTTTGAGTCATCTTCTTCCTCTCTCTCTCTACTATTCACTCCCACGTCAAACCCCCTCCCCCCTCTCCTTAGGTTACTATTTCATCAAATGTCTTGCTCGTTTTGAAGAATTTCGCAAAGGTAAACACGTTTTTGACTTACCCTTGTTATTCCCTACAAGTTAATACCATTTGTTTTCATTTTTAGACATGTTTTGAGATTGGAGGTTTGAAGGATTTTGGATTTAAAAATGTTGTCTTTGAAGTCTTTGACTTAAGTTTTTGATTTGATGAAGTTCTATGAGTAGTCTACAACCTAAAAGGTCCAATAAAACTGATTTTTACAAGGTTTTGGGGTGTTTTCCCGAAATGGAATTTTTGGGAGGTTTTGAGTTGAGTTTTGGGGGTGTTTTAGGTGGAAATGAGAGGGCCAATGGATAGGCTATATGTGAGGGCTGTTTTGGAGGCTTTAGGGAGTCATTTAAGGTTTGGAATCATTGGTTTTGAAGGGTGTTTAGGGGCTGCTCGGGATTATGGATTTTGAGTTGTTTTCAATGGGAAAATTGATGTTATGTGCTTGGTATGTAATCCGGGTTGATTATTTTGGAATATGGACTGATTTGGGATTGTTTAAATTGTGTTGGAATGTTTAGAAATGAGAAATTTGGTTGGTGAAGCTTCGGGGACAAATCCGGGGATTTCGGAGTCTTGAGCTTGGTCTTCGATCTTCTCTTGGGTAGCAACGGTGAGTAGAATTATTGGTTTTTACATTGTGCTCGATATGGATTCTTTTGAGGTTTGGGTGGAACCTTGAGAGGTCACCTAAACCCGTGTGTAAGCCTCTCTACTCTCATGTTGTTGTGATATGTTGATTGTGTACACGTTGCGATTATTTGAATGCATTTTAAGTTGTTAATGTTGTAGTCGTGTTGAGTTCGTGCCTCACGTGATGGTGGTCTAAACTATGGTGATGTGTAGTCCCACCGGTAGTGGCTAGTAGGGTAGTACTTTGATGTGTAGTCCCATTGGAAATTCACTAGTCGAAACGGTGATGTGTAGTCCCACCGTAAGTGTATGTTGGTTGTGCTTGTGCAAACCAAGTGTTGTGGTTGAGATAGACCCTTGTGCATTCCATTGCTTTCTTGCATATAAATCGTGTTTTGGAAAAATTGCATGTTGTGAATTGTAGAGCCTCTCTCACTAAGCTAGTTGGCTTATGCTCTTTTTGTTTCCAACGTGCAGATCGTTAGAGTTCGGGAGGCGAGCGGGCGAGGGAGGAGCTTTTGGAGTTCTCAAGCAAGTTTAAGTATGGTTTGCTTTTGTAATAATGCCTAGACAATGGGGTATAGAGTTTTAGGAGTTGGGGTCAAACTCCTTAGGAAATTATGTTTGAATATGTTAAATTTATGTTGTGATGTGCTTGCTTCTTGGATTGTGACCTATGATTCTCATGTCGTTTAATTGCACATGCCTAAACATGTATGATGTTGACTTATGTATGCCTTATGCTTGACTACCTTGTGTATGATGCCTTATGCTTGCTAAGTATGCTTCTTGTGAAATTGCATGAAGTCTAGATAGGTATGATCCTTGTTATATTCAATGCTTGTAAGCTAAATCCCAATTGTGGTTTGTTGTATGTATGATTGTGTGTGCTTAAGAGTGTCCAAATGTGCATCAAGAACCGTATGTGAAGTTACCAAATATGAAATGAGGAGTTGCAGAGCAGGGGTATCGATACGGTTAGACCCGTATCGATACGGCCTTCTTGTTCCAGGCCATGCGTTTCGATACGCGGGGAGACGTATCGATACCTTTTTGGACACTGGAGTTACTGTCCAACTTGGTATCGATATCGGTCTCAGACGTATCGATACCTTTTTGGTCACTGGAGTTACTGTCCAACTTGGTATCGATATCGGTCTTTGGCGTATCGATACGGTCTCCACGGGTTGACTCTGACCATTTGACCTAGTCAAGGTGTATCGATACACCCCTTAGGTGTATCGATACCGCCTGCAGTTAAGTTTAAAATTGGGCTGTTAAATGTGGTTTTGGGTTCGTTTGATTGTCTCGTGTATGTCGTTCCGCTGTTTGGTCACTTAGGACTTTAATACTCCTCTAGACAAGATTAATTTGAAAAAAAAAGAATAGGGTTGCTAATCGAAGGGGAGCCTTAACGGGTTTCACTTCGGTTTTCCCCGTGTAGCCCACTTGGACCGGTCATCCGGCCAGACCGGGATGAGGGGGTTACAATGTTAGTGGCTGAATTTTTTTAACAGAAAAGGGTAACGGAATGGGACAAAATGGGTAACGGCAAATTGTTTAAGGGGAAAAAGTGGACAAAATGAAGTTTAGGGGGCAAGTTGAGAAATCGGGTATACTTTAGGGGGAAAAGTTGTATTAAGCCTAAATAAAAAGAAAAAAAAAGCAATACTCAAGGTTCGTTTGTTATTTTAACAAACGAACACGAACAAAAATTATGTTTCTTTAGTTTTTCGTGTTTGTTTATTTATTCAGTACAAATTAAACAAATGAACATGAACATATTCTCGCTCGCGTTCGTTCGATTTATTTACGGGCTACACACCTACATACTTAATCATTTCTTATGGGCAAAAATGGAAAATAAGTAAATATATATATAAATCGAGTAATTATTATTTTTGAACAAAAAATTGCGTGATTATGAACTTGCTTACTTTCCCTTTTTTATGTGTTTATATGTTAACGGCATTACAAAATGTAGAGAAAAAATTGAAACGAGAGAACCGAGAAAGTAAAACCTACTTCGGAAGAAAGTACTTCTAAGGATTTGAAGATCTAAGACAACGTATTTAACAAGGGTTTCTAAGGGTAGGGAATGATCACTCTTGTTTAGATTTAAATCCTACGGTCATATTATATACTCAAAAAAAATCTCACAGTTCTAAATACGGGTGCAGTTAAGGAATTAAAAAAACAAAATGAAAAAGTTCCTTGTTATACGCTCTCTCATCCCCCAAACGTTTTACATTTTTTCAATCTTCTCATTTTCCTCGATTTTTCTGCTTCGACTTTTTTTAAGTTTAATTATTAAATAAATGTTCAAATTATATTTGGGACGAAAAATTATAGACGGTACAATGATTGAAGTAGAAAAAAAATAAGGGTATTGTCTTTTTAGTTCGGTCTTGCCAAGTGTATTATGTTTGTTCTCAAACCCCCTCTCTCATAGAGACATAAAAATTTATAGTTCCTTAGTATTGTTGGTAGGGACGAAACTATGTGGAGTGGAAAGGGGCGGCCTAAATTTTTTTTCACTTTTGTCCTCTTATTTAATTTTTTAAAAATTTTAATTTTTTATGAATTTGACCCCACTTTTAAACATTTATAGTTTATCCCTAACCCTAAAACATGGCTTCATCCCTGATTGTTGGTGATTAGATAGTGTTATATCCTATAACAACATATAGATGAATTGACAATGCTAGACTCACCTTCCAAGTGTTATGCTTTGCATGTCAGTCACATGAGAGTAGATATCAGCATCTAACAATGTTTATTTTCAAAATAATTTATTTTCCTGCATTTTATCTGCGTTCAAAATGTAATAATTTATATTTCTCAAAAATGTTATAATTTATACAGCTATATATATTAATAATTCATGTCACATAAATTCTTAACTTGTTTTATATATTTGTGTCATGCTTATATTATTTTCGTATTACAACCTAAATTAATTGTTTTTATATTTAGAAAAATTCTATCACGGGTGTTGTACGCCACTGAACATTACTAACGTTGAAAATCATTGAACATCATTAAATTAATTAATAAAGATTAAAAATCGCAATGATTCATCATACAATTAATAATTATTTAAAATAAATTTTTAAATAAACTATTAAATATACATATACATTCTATTTTTAATTTTTATTTTTAAATAATTAGATCTAATACCAACCATAATCAATTCTTAAATTAAAAAATTCTAAACTAAATTATTTTTCAGTTAAGGGAAGAAGTGGAGCGCCATCTTCGACACCGGCTCCGTTCCTTCAGCCAATTTTCATCGCTTCGAATTCATGCAACGGAACCATCAATTGTTAAACTAGTCTTCCCTAAAGGCCTTTCCTTACCGATCTTCATGGGAAGCAAGGTAATAGATGAAGAAAGCAACCGGCTTCAAGTTGCTTTTGTAGATACTAGAGATGATCAACCGACTCTTGGTGCCTCTTCCGAACCCGATTAAGGTTGATATAATCGTTCCCGACGGGAACTTTTCATCTGGGGAAGGTGACAGTCTTGTCGGTAGATAATGGCTAACGACGACGGCAGCTAGAATGACAAGGAAGAGAAAAAGATTTTAAAATTTAATTTAAGGATTGACTATAATTGATATTTGGTCTAATTATTTAAAAATAAATATTAAAGTTATAATATATATATATAATAATAATAATTTAATTGAAATTTTATTTTAAATAATTGTTAATTGTATGTTGGATCCTTAAGATTTTTAATCTTTATTAATCAATTTAATGATGTTCAACGTTAGTGGTGTTCAGTAATACCACTAAACACCATTAAATTAATTAATAAAAATTGAAAATTTCAAGGACTCAACATACAATTAATAATTAATTTTAAAAAATAAATTAAAATATTTTTCATATATATTAAAATTTTGAATTTTTTGAATAAGGATAAACTACATATTTAGTACCTCACCTATTTTCGTATTTTTATTTTGGTACTCAAACTATTTTTTAGCAAAATGGTAGCTAATGTTACGTATTGTTTCTATTTTTGTACCCTGACGGTTAAAAATAAACGAAAACAATGACATTGTTTGGGCAAATAACAGTTTTAGTCCCTAAAACTTATACAATCTATCAATTTAGTCTAAAATATTATCAATCTAAACATCATTTTTAATTTTTGGATTAAAAACGTAAACTTATTCTTTCTTCTTCTATTCGAAGTATGAAAAACTAGGTATCGAACATCTTCTTCATTGTCACTACAATTTCTTGTAAATTTTCATTGATTACTTTTTCTTTAATTCCTTCAAAAATAATATCGACTTTAATAACAAAAAAATAAAAATTAACTAAATCCTACAAGAACAAGAAGCACAAAAAATTATATTCACGGTGCTGTCATAACCGATTCTCCAACGGTGCTCATCTTAGGCTCTTACCATTTTGTTTGTGGCGATGGGGACGAATTGGGGGTGTTGGTAGCGAAACAAGCATGGAAGGTGAAAATCGAGTTTTACCGTGATGATGAAAGAGTCATGAGACATTCTCTTTCAATTTTAGTTCGATTCGAGAAGGGAATCAAGCCCGGTTTTCAAATTTTAAAATGGGTTCTTTGATTATCTTCATATTAGAATCTGAAGCGATTGCCACAAGAAAGTCAATTTTTCGAAAGAACAATGTGATTCAGTCGACTGACTCCTCCTCTCCATTAAACTCAAACTCGCAAAATCACCATTTTTTTATCCGAAGTAATACCTCTCATCTCACGGTAATCTCTTCACGTTCTTTTCTCGCAATTCTCTCTGAATTTCTAGCCTCATCAGTATGTTAATCAAAATTTTAGATTCTATTTAAATTTTAAAAGTTTTCTTTTTTCTTTTTCAAGGTTTTTATTGTTATTGCAGATAAAAAGACTGGAAATTTTTATCCATTTGCTTGAAATTTTCAATTTCGAACATATCTTCGTGTTCTTTTGAACCTTCAATAACTGGATTTGAGGTTTCTGGTCTGACTTATTGAGTGTTGTAGTTTTATTTAAGTTTAAGTTGAAACATGCTAGCTTGTTTACAGTAGCTGGAATAATTCGAATATTAAAAAGTATATTGAAGTTTTTGAAGGAAGAGTTTGATGATGAGCTTGTTCTAGTGTTTTTAAATTCGATAAGTTTTTGAAACTGCTTCCCAAGGATGAACAGCCGAAAAGGAAATATCCATTTTGCCCAAAAAAAAAATTACTAAATATATAGTTTATCCTTATTAAAAAAAATAATATATATAAAAAATAATTTAATTAACTTTTTAAATAATTATTAATTGTATGTTGAGTCCTTAAAACTTTTAATCTTTATTAAGTAATTTAATAGTGTTTAACGTTAGTGGTGTTCAGCGATGTTCGTCGCACGTTGTAGAATTTTCCTTTCATTTGTCATTATTGTGGGCAAATGGTCATTCGAGCTGAACGTTCGTTGGTAAAAGTTAAAAATTTTAACTGTGAATAAATGGTTGTTTAAATAAAAAAATGATAGATAAATATCTATTGAGAATTAAATTAATACATATTTGACGAAAAAAATAAGAAACAAACACTCGTTTAGATTGCTAAACGCAATAAAAACGAAATTTTAATATAAAATTAATATTATCATAGACGGTGAAGAAATATAAAAAAAATTTAAAAAAAAATGTGCGACAAAAAAACAGACTTTAGGGGTCGTTTGGTTCACGGAATGTAAGATTACCTTTGAGAATGAGATTACCGGAATGTTACATTACTTAACATATTACCCAGAATGTTGTATTACCTTGTTTGATTTGTTTGGCAGGAATGTAAGATTACATTGTTTGGTTGAAGGAATATAAGATAGGAAAAATGCATGTTTTACCAAATTGTCCTTGAAATATATTTTCTTTTTTAACCAACTGAAATTTTAAGATTAAAGTCAAAATATTTACATAAAAGTTCATAGAAAATATAAAAAAATATAATATGAAAACCTTTTTATGAAAATTGATCTAAATAATAAATGTAATAAAACACATACCAATAATAAAATTTGAATCAAACGCATATATAAAAAATCGAAATAAAATAAAATTTTGATATATTTTTATTTTATATGCATCACATTATTTTATAATAAGTATTAAAACCCTAAACCACTAAAAAAATAAAATAAATTTATACTTGTGTAATTATATACAAAAAGGAAAGATCATTTTAAAATAACTATATTTTTTAGGGGTATTCTTGTCCAAAGGAGAGGGAATTGTCTAATAACTAAGAAAAGGGAGGGAATGACATTCCAAGGAACTCAAAAATAGCTACTGTTGGGAATATTTCATTACCCTTGGGAGGGTGTAACGCCCGTGTTTTGGGGTTAGGAGTTAGTGTAACATCCGGGTTTAGGGGTTAGGTGAAAATAATAATTTAATATTACTTTGGGTTCGGTTTTATGATTTAGAAAATGGTTCGGGTTTGGTTCTCAAATTAATTAATTTGAAGATAGACTATGTTTTGGAATTAAACCCCAAATGGCCATGGATTATATGTCCTTGTGAATATTTCATTTCATTAAGGGCAAATAGGTCATTGGGCTTTTAAATTAAAACAAAGCAAATAAAAGAAAACCCAAATTTCACTCATCTTCCCCCTCTCTCCACAAAAAAACCCACGGTAAAACCCTCCCACCATTGAAGAGCACTATTCCATCACCTCTCTTCTTCATTTCAACTCCAAATTGAAAGGTAATGGTATTTTTGACTTCTCCTCACCTTCCTCTTCACAAAAGTACCTTTCATTTTAGTTTTCATGGAAGTTTTGGAAAATGTCATTTTTGAATATTTTGATTTAAAATGTGATTTTCGAAGTTGTTAGGTGAAGTATTTGATTTAATATACCTAGTTGTGGTATAAGGAGGTCAAATGGTATATCATATATGAATTTCAAGTGATTTTGGGAAATTTCGGATTTGGGTACCAAGGGGGTTTTAGGAGGATTTTAAAGTGGTTTTTGGGGTTGGTTAATGTTGGATTTCGAGGGCTGGTGCTAGTATGATATTTGAGGGTTGCTTTGGGTGTGTTTGATGGTTGTTTGGAGGCTTGGAATGGAAGATTTCAGTGGGCTAAGTGGGCTACTCGAAAATTCTGTTTTTGGACTTGTTTGGGGTGTTGAATGCTTGTTAATGTTAATCTGGGTTGTTTCCGATGATGTGTTATTGATTCGAACGTTTTGTTTGTGTTTGAGATGATTAGAATCGAGTTTGGGCATCGGTGGAACATCGGAAGTGAATCCGGGAAGTTGAAGGTTGTGCTTGCTTGGTCTTTGGGCTTGGAAGCGTAGGTGAGTGGTTAATTGTTTTAAACGGTTTTAAATTGGTTGGTTCGAGTGTATGGACTAGGTTGGGCTTGGTAGACCCACCTAGAGTTAGGATTAGGGTGGTAGCCTAATCCTAAACTTGATCTAGAGCCTTTGGTTGAACTCATTATATGGTGGTGTATGTCTCGTATAAATTGTGGTATAAATGTCTATGTATATTGCTTTATACATGTGAAATGTGATTGGACTTATGATGCTTGAGACATGCATAATGATGGTTGTTGGTGAGTATGTGCTAAGCACAAGGTTAATGAAATGAGTAATGTGATGTGAGTAAATATTGGCACTAGTAAACTTGGATACAAATGATCGATCATTAGGATGTTAGTGTGTACACATGAGTCTAAAGTCGCGCGTGGCCTTGGTGGCGTTGAGTCACCAAGGAGGAGTACGGGTTCACCCGGAATTGTATGTAAATGTAGTCGGTGATGAGTGGAATCCCATCGACGGGGCATGAGGATGAGTGGAATCCCCTCCGCGAGACCGGTGATGAGTGAAATCCCACCGTGAGGTAATGTGGTTGTTGGATATGAGTTTCCAACATGTCTATCCGCGTATTCAGGTCTTAACTAGGTGCCAATGTTGTTTGATGTGTATATCAATGTGTTGAGGTGCATGGTTCTTATTGGGATACTTGTTTGCGATTACATGTATCATGGAAATTGAGCTTATGATCATGGCTTTAATATTGTCTATTGCTCATGCATTTTATCTTGTGGACCTTTGGTATGATTGTGATACCTTGGCTAGATCGTGCTCGGACCCTGCAATGTTGAGGTTTGTTTTTAAAGCTTACCCTCACTAAGCATTATTGCTTACGCTCTCTTTGTTCAACATTGCAGATCCTTAGTTCGTGGGTTGCTCGGGCAAGTGGAGGGCCTCCAAGTGTGGTTTTTGGCTTGAGTTCATCAAGTATGGATTTTAATGCTAGACATGTAATAGTTCGAGCAATGGGACGTGTAATGTTTTGTTGGTTGTTGTTGGTTGCTAGGAGCATGTTTAGACTCCCTAATATCCTGCTTTTGCATGGTTATGTTGCCATGTTGAATGTTAACTCATGCCTAATTGCTTACTTGAATGTTAGCCTTATGCCTTAAGAGTTTATATATGTGTTTGAATGATGTTTGAATGAATGCATGTTTGTGAGGTGTTGCCTAGTGTTAGACATGTTTAAATCTTGTTAAAGCATGATAGTATTGTTGGTATGTCTTGGGTTTAATTGTTTTGCTGTTATATGGTATTTTGGTGATGTTTTGGGGTACCTTTGTGCCTCAAAACAGCAAAAACGTGTCTGCAGACAGGGGGTGTTTCGGAACGGTTCCCCCTGTTCCGGAACGGCCCCTATGTAAATGGCTTGCCGTTTCGAAACGGATGAGGGTCATTTCGGAACATTTTAGCTACTGGAATTTTGAGAATTTGACGAGATGAAGCCGTTCCAAAACGGGCCTTTGAGGTTTCAAAACGGTCAAATCTCGTTGACCACGAGATATTGACCGTCAAGGTCGTTCCGATACGGGTCTCCCCTGTTTCGGAACGGTCACCTTATGGTTGACCCAGGGCCGTTGACTAAGTCAAGGCGTTTCGGAACACCCTGGGGGCGTTTCGAAACGGCCTGCTGCAGAATGTTAAAATGAACTGTTTGATTGTTGGGTTGGTCGATGTTTGATGCTATGATTGTATCTTCCGCTGCTGTGCTACACATAGGTCTTAATTATGCATGTAGACAAGATAAGATAAAAAGAAATTTTTCGGGTCGTTAACCGAGGGGAAATCTTAACGGGTTTCGCTTCGGTTTTCCCCGTGTGGCCCACTCGGATCGGTCATCCGACCAGACTGGGACGAGAGGGTTACACTTGTTGGTATCAGAGCCTAAGGTTACCGAGACCTTGGGCAGGTAAGTGAGGTAAGTTCAAGTTTTTGAATTAAATTGCACGGTGTTTGTTTGTTTTGCAAGAATGGTTGCTTGTGTGACAAGTATGCTGATTGTTTTACTTTAAAACATGTGTGCGTGGGTCCCATTGCCACTATTACATTGGAAAAATGATTTTTAAGTGAGGGAACATACTTGGACACTTGGAAGCCTTGCCTTGCTAACACAGCTTGTGTGTTTTGTTGTTGTGGTTGTAGTTAATATCTGTGAGGGCGATGTCTAGACCGAGAGGTAGGCCGAGGTTGGTTCGTCAGGAACCACGAGTTGCGGCTCCTGTTGAGCCGGTTGTTGGTGCGAGGGCTCACATAGAAGGACCGGTGGCCGCGGGAGCTGGCGCTCCTCCACCACCTCCACCACCACCACCTCCTCCACCTGGAGCTGGGGGCGAGGATGAAGCTGGAGGAGATGGACCTCAAGGTGGCCAAGGTCCAGCTGGAATTGACATGACTCCGCTAGTGCAAGCGATAGCGGGAGCGTTCCAGGCCGCAGTTGCGGGAGCTCAGGCTGCAGCTCAGCCTAGGTGTGATGATGCTAGTTTACCTTTGGAGAGGCTCCGTAGCTTAGGGGCCGAGGAGTTTAGAGGATCTACTCCGGAGAGGTCGGAGTTATGGTTGGAGAAGACAGTTCGTATCTTGGCTCAGATGGGTTGTGCGGGCGCACGTAGATTGGGTTGTGTGATCTCGTTGCTTCAGGGTGATGCCTACACCTGGTGGGTCACCATTACTGTCGGGGTTCCAGAGGCCGAGATAGATTTTTTTGAGTTTGCTTTCAGAAAGAGGTACTTGGGACCGAGATACTTGGATGAGAAGAAGCGAGAGTTTATGGCTCTTACTCAGGGGGATGCTTCTGTGACTGATTATGAGATCCGCTTTGTTCGCTTGAGTCAGTATGCCCCAGAGTTGGTTCCTACTGAAGTGGAACGCTGCAACCGATTCCGATACGGATTGAATGAAGAGGTTAAGAGGTACACGTTGGCTTCTGACTACTCAGACTTTGATGTGTTGGTTGCGAGGGCCAAGGATTTGGAGCATAGTTTGGGTTCAGCCAAACGAGCTGGTGGTTCTAGTTCTGGAAAGAGGCATAACCACTTTGATGGTAGAGATGCTAAGAGGCACAGAGGTGGCGGACATCAGTTTGATTAGAGACGTGGCGGTGGCCACCATGGTAGGGGCCATCAGGGCCATAGAGGAGGAGGGCGCTTGCCCGAGTGTGCACAGTGTGGGAGACAGCACACTGGAGAGTGCTGGGGTAACTTCCATGCTTGTTGGAACTGTGGTTCGAGGGACCACTTTAGGAGGGACTGTCCGTGTCAGGCAGCTCAGGCACCGAACATTGCTCAGGCTCCTGCGAGAGGTAATGATTTTCAGAGAGGCCGTGGGCGCGGTCGTGGCTACTTCCAGCCGAGGGCTGATGCACCTAGGGTAGATGCTCAGAGGAACCTTGCACATGTTGTGGCTGTGCAGCCAGAGGCAGGAGGACCAGCGAGGGTCTATGCTCAGAGAGAGGCCGGGAACGACACTGATGTGATAGCAGGTAATTTCGAGTTACAGTCTATGTCCTTGCTTTCTTTGGTTGATTCGGGTTCTACGCATTCCTACATTTTGAGTAAGCATGCACAGAAGTTGGATATTCCTGTTGAGATCTTAGATGTAGGTATGCATGTTACTAGTTCTTTTGGTGAGACAGTTGTGGTTAGACGTATATATAGGAGGTGTCCACTGAAGATTCAGGGTCATGTGTTCTCAGTTGATATGATGGAACTGCCCTTCTATGGTTTTGATATTATTTTGGGTATGGACTGGTTGGTTGAGCATCGGGCTAGCGTGGATTTTGAGACAAAGAGAATTTCCTTGAAACTTTCTGATGACTACGAGGTAGTGGTAGTGGGCGAGAACATTAAGTTCTTGTCTAATGTGGTGTCAGCTTTAGAGGCTTATAGGTTGATGGACTCTGGATGTGGGGCCTATTTAGCTTATGTTATGAATCCGGATATGAGTGAAGCTAGACCGAAAGATATCAGAACAGTGTGTGACTTTCTGGATGTGTTTCCTGAAGAGTTGCCGGGTTTGCCTCCTGACAGAGATGTTGAGTTTGTGATTGAGACAGTTTCAGGGTCTAATCCAGTTTCGATAGCTCCGTATCGTATGGCTCCGAAAGAGTTGAAAGAATTGAAGAGTCAGTTGCAAGAATTATTAGACCGTGGTTTCATTAGGCCTAGCAGTTCTCCGCGGGGTGCTCCAGTGTTGTTTGTGAAAAAGAAAGATGGTAGCATGCGCATGTGTATTGACTATAGACAGCTGAATCAGTTGACTGTGAAGAACAAGTATCCGTTGCCTCGTATAGATGATTTGTTTGATCAGTTGAGAGGTGCTTCAGTATTCTCGAAGATAGATTTGAGATCCGGGTACTATCAGTTGAAGGTGAAAGAGTGTGATGTTCCGAAGACAGCTTTTAGGACTAGATATGGTCACTATGAGTTTCTTGTGATGTCATTTGGGCTCACGAATGCACCAGCAGCATTCATGGACATGATGAACAGAATTTTCAGAGACTACCTAGACCGTTTCGTAGTTGTCTTCATTGATGATATACTTGTGTACTCGAAGACAGAAGAAGAGCATGATGAGCATTTGAGGTTTGTTTTACAGAGATTGTTGAGCAATCAGTTGTATGCGAAGCTTAGTAAGTGTGAGTTCTAGATTCGAGAAGTTTTATTTCTTGGCCATGTTGTTTCGGCCGAAGGCATCCGAGTTGATCCATCGAAGATTGAGGCTATTGTTGAGTGGAAACAACCTAAGTCCGTGACCGAGATTAGGAGTTTCCTAGGATTAGCTGGTTACTATAGGAGGTTTGTTGATGGTTTCTCTAGGGTAGCTGCTCCCTTGACTAAGTTGTTGCAAAAGGGAGTCAAGTTTGAATGGTCAGATGCAAGACAAAAGGCCTTTGAGAAATTGAAGGAAGCTTTGACAAATGCTCCAGTATTAGTGCAGCCTGTTTCAGGTAAGGAGTTTGTGATTTACAGTGATGCTTCCTACGTAGGCTTAGGGTGTGTTTTGATGCAAGATAGGAGAGTTGTTGCTTATGCTTCTAGACAGTTGAAGATTCATGAGAAGAACTATCCTACTCATGACATAGAGCTAGCCGCAGTTGTATTTGCATTGAAGATTTGGCGTCACTACTTGTATGGTGAGAAGTGTATAGTTTACACCGATCACAAGAGCTTGAAGTACTTGATGACACAGAAAGAGTTGAACTTGAGATAGAGGAGATGGCTAGAGTTGTTAAAGGACTATGATTTGACCATTGAGTACCATCCGGGTAAAGCAAACGTAGTAGCCGATGCTTTGAGTAGAAAAGTAGCCGTTGAGCTGAGAGCTATGTTTGCTAGATTGAGTGTGTCCGATGATGGTGGTTTGATCACTGAGTTGCAAGTGAAGCCTTCTTTGATTCAGTTGATTAGAGAGAAGCAGTTGCAAGATGCGAGCCTAGTTCCTCATGTTCAAGACATAGCCGAAGGAAGACCGACTGAGTATAGTTTCAGTGGTGAGGGCTTGTTGTGCTTTAGGGATAGAATTGTGGTACCGGAAGATGTGGAGCTGAGACGTCAGATTTTGAGTGAAGCACATCCGAGTCCCTTTTCTATGCATCCGGGTAGTACCAAGATGTACCGAGATTTGAAGAATGATTACTTCTGGGTTGGTTTGAAGAGAGATGTAGCCGAGTATGTGATCCGTTGCATGGTTTGTCAGAGAGTGAAGGCAGAACATCAGGTTCCTTCGGGTTTGCTACAGCCTTTGAAGATTCCGGAATGGAAATGGGAGAGAATCACCATGGACTTTGTATCGGGGTTGCCTTTGTCCCCTTCGAAGAAGAATTCAGTTTGGGTGATCGTTGATAGGTTCACTAAGTGTGCTCACTTCTTAGCAGTGAACACTACGGATTCCTTAGACAAGTTGGCAAACCTGTACATTCGTGAGATTGTGAGACTTCATGGAGTTCCGAAGTCTATTGTTTGAGATAGGGATCCTAGATTTACTTCGAGGTTCTAGAGTTGTTTGCATAGTGCTTTGGGTAGTCGTCTGCATTTCATCACATCTTATCATCCGCAGTTCGATGGGCAGTCAGAGCGAGTGATACAAATTCTAGAGGATATGCTTCGTTGTTGTGTGATTGATTTTCAGGGTTCTTGGGAGAAGCACTTACCGTTAGTTGAGTTTGCTTACAACAACAGTTATCAGTCTAGTATTCAGATGGCACCCTATGAGGCTTTGTATGGTAGGCGATGTAGGACTCCGATTTGTTGGGCTGAGACAGGACAGAAGTTGTTACCTATGCCAGACTTGCTCAAAGGAACCACAGAAAAAGTGAAGTTGATTTGTGACCGTTTGAAAGTAGCTTCCGATCGTCAGAAATCCTATGCAGATTTGAAGAGGAAAGAGGTTGAGTACTCAGTGGGTGAGAAAGTGTTTCTGAAGGTATCTCCGTGGAAGAAGGTAATGAGATTTGGCCGAAAGGGCAAGTTGAGTCCGAGGTTCATTGGTCCATATGAGATAGTCGAGCGGATTGGGCCTGTAGCTTATCGTTTGAGGTTACCTTCTAAGTTAGAAAAGATCCATGATGTTTTTCATGTGTCTATGCTTAGGAGATATAGATCAGATCCTTCTCATGTAATGCCCGTTGAGGAGATAGAGTTGAATCCGGATTTGTCTTATAATGAAGAGCCCGTTGAGATACTTGCTTCTGATAGCAAGGTGTTGCGTGGCAAGACCATAGAGTTGGTCAAGGTGTTGTGGAGACATAGAGGTGTGGAAGAGGCCACGTGGGAGAGGAAAGCGGATATGGTTGAGCAGTTTCCGTATTTGTTTCCACCAGGTAATTTCGGGGACGAAATTTCCTTAAGTGGGGGAGAGTTGTAACATCCGGGTTTAGGGGTTAGGTGAAAATAATAATTTAATATTACTTTGGTATGTCTTGGGTTTAATTGTTTTGCTGTTATATGGTGTTTTGGTGATGTTTTGGGGCACCTTTGTGCCTCAAAACAGCAAAAACGTGTCTGCAGACAGGGGGTGTTTCGGAACGGTTCCCCCTATTCCGGAACGGCCCCTATGTAAATGGCTTGCCGTTTCGAAACGGATGAGGGTCGTTTCGAAACATTTTAGCTACTGGAATTTTGAGAATTTGACGAGATGAAGCCGTTCCGAAACGGGCCTTTGAGGTTTCGAAACGGTCAAATCTCGTTAACCACGAGATATTGACCGTCAAGGTCGTTCCGATACGGGTCTCCCCTGTTTCGGAACGATCACCTTATGGTTGACCCAGGGCCGTTGACTAAGTCAAGGCGTTTCGGAACACCCTGGGGGCGTTTCGAAACGGCCTGCTGCAGAATGTTAAAATGAACTGTTTGATTGTTGGGTTGGTCGATGTTTGATGCTATGATTGTATCTTCCGCTGCTGTGCTACACATAGGTCTTAATTATGCATGTAGACAAGATAAGATAAAAAGAAATTTTTCGGGTCGTTAACCGAGGGGAAATCTTAACGGGTTTCGCTTCGGTTTTCCCCGTGTGGCCCACTCGGATCGGTCATCCGACCAGACCGGGACGAGGGGGTTACAGTTAGTCCGGTTGTGGTCCGAGTCAATAAAAATTCAATTAAAACAAATCACCCTTAATTTGGACCTAATTGAGTTGTAGTAAAAAGGAGAGGGACCAATATTGTAATTTGACCCAAATGATTTTAAAAGCTAGACCACTTTTAAAGAAAAGTTATCTTCCTCCCCCCTTTATCTCTTCTTCAACATTAGAAACCAAAAACCTCTCCCTAAACCCATAAGTTACTATTCCATTAAATCAAATCTTCATTTCAAGGCCATTTTGAAAGGTAAAATCATATTCTCAATCTCCTCTTCATCTTTTAACTATCCATGGTTCTAAATTTAAAAACTATAAACATTTGAAAATTATGGTTGATTTAAAGTTTGGGTTTTTATGGTGATTTTCATTTTGTTTTGAAATAATGAGTTAGGTTTTGTTTTAATCACATCAAGACTCACAACATATATTAATTTGGTTGAGTTTTATTGAAAACCCGAAATGGGTTCTTGGAGCCATTTTTGGGATGTCAAAACTTGGGTTTTTGGTGGGTTTTAGGTTGAAAACAAAGGGCTGATGGTTTAGGTATGTTATGAGGATGTTTTGGGATCACTTGGGACTCATTTGGGTGATTGAAAATGGGTATTTCAGCTAAGGGTTGAAGGAGTACGAATTTGAGATGTTTGGGGATTAATTGGGTTGGAAAATATGGGTGAAGCTAGTTTAAGCTCTAAGGTTGAGTGTTGATCGAATGTTAGCATTGATTGTGGTTGTTGGTTGTGTTTTTGGTTGGCTAGAAGCAAGAGGAGTCGACGAAGGAGCATTAGGACCGAATCCGGGTTCGTAGGAGATTTGCATTGGTTGCTAAGGAAGGGCGGTGAGTGGTTTCAAACTTGTTTTAAAGTTTGGTTCGAGTGTGTGTGTGGAATGTGCTTGGTAGGCCATTTCTTTATTTCAAGTTGTTAATTTTAGCCATTGATTTCATTGAATGCTACTATGTTTGCCTGTCTAAGCTCTTGTGAAGTGTGGTTAAATTGGTGCATGTATATCATGAAATGTATATGTGTGATGAGCATGAGATGTGGTTGATGATATATGATGTGGTTATGAAAATTGGCACTAAATAAATTATCGGTTGTAAATGATCGATCATTAGGATTAGTGTGCACACAAATTGAGTCAAAACGTAGGTAGCCTTGATGGCGTTAAGTAATCAAGGAGGAGTACGGTGATGTAATATTCCACCGGAAGCTTTTATACATTTTTACGAGATGATGAGTGGAATCCCATCCGTAGGGCATGTGGCGATGAGTGGAATCCCGCACATGCAAGGTCCGGTGATGAGTGTAATCCCACCGAGGTAATGTGATTGTTGAGGTTAAATCCGCACATCCGGGTAATTAATAGTGGCCAATTAAACTTGTTCATATGTTGTGATATATGATGTTGATATATTGTGTTGTTATATGATGATTGAGCTTGGTAGGATATGAGAAACCATATTATGCCACTTGAAAGACTAGCTAGGTCTACTCGATTTTCTTTGCCAATGTATGATGTATGTGAGGATAGGATTTACATGCTTGAACCCTGCATTGTTGATGTTTTTCGTTTTAGAGCACCCTCACTAAGCTTATAGCTTACGCTCTCAATTTTCAACAATGCAGATCATTAGCGTGGTGTTAGTTCGGAGCAAGGCAAGAAGGGCTTTCCAAGCTTGTGGCTCAAGTACGGTGGTTAAATTTTGTATTAGTTAGCAATGTGGCAAGGGTATTTGTATGAGCTATGTATGACTCATTGATATGTTAATGTTTTGGATTGACTTTGGTTTGTAAAGCACGATATGCTATGATAAATGTTTGAATGTGGTGGCATGCCCTTTAGGTGTTTAGGTTGCCTTGTTGATGGGTGCAAACCTTATATGCCTAACTTGTGCCATTTTGGCCTTTGAGCCTTTATGTATGCCCTTTTATGCTAAAATGTTGCCCTTGTGTGAATGCCATGATTAGATGCCTTGTTTCATGTTTGATTGCTTCCTTTGGCTCAAGTATGGTTGCTTGGATGTTTGTATGTGCATAGGGGAGTCTGAAAAAGGCCTCTAGAGTCTTGTTGAGGTCACCAAGTTTGGAATTGAGGAATTGTAGAGCAGGGGTATCGATACGGTTAGACCCGTATCGATACGACCTTCTTGTTTTAGGCCACGCGTTTCGATACGCGGGGAGGTGTTTCGATACCTTTTTCGCTACTGGAATTCTGAGATTTTGGTGAGATGTTATCGTATCGATACAGTGGGTTAGCGTATCGGTACGGGTTTATCTCGTTGACCACGAGATGTTGACTGGGAAGGGCGTATCGATACGCTCAAGGGTTGTATCGATACGGTCTTCCTACGTTGACTCTGAGTGTTGACTTTGGTTAGGGCGTATCGATACCCTTAACATGTGTATCGATACGGCGTGCTTAATTACAGAAAATGGGCTGATTTATGGTCGATGTCTTGAATGGTTGATTTTTGTATTGCTCTTGTTTCCGCTGACGTGTTTCACATAGGTAATGATAATGCATTTAGACAAGATAAATAAAAAGAAATTTTAGGGTTGCTAACCGAGGGGGAACCTTAACGGGTTCTGCTTCGGTTTTCCCCGTATGGCCCACTCAGACCGGTCATCCGACCAGACCGGGGCGAGGGGGTTACATTTGTTGGTATCAGAGCCTGAGGTTACCGAGACCTCGGGCAGGTAAGTGAGGTAAGTTTGATGTGCTAAGTGATTGTGTTGTTCGATGCATGCCTTGCCATGAATTTTTGATATTTGAATATTCGCATAATGTTTTGAAGCATGAGTTGTTGTGTCTGGTGTAGAGTGTGTGCCCATTGCTACTATTACTTAATTGAAAAAGATTTTTGATAAAAGGAGTACTTGAGCACTATTGGACCCTTGCTTTGACTAACATAATCCCTACTTGTTGTTGTTGTAGTTATTTCCTTGCTAGCTGAACCATGAGACCACGTGGGAGGCCTAGGATGGTTCGACCGGAACCACGGGCAGCGGCTCCAGGAGTTGAGCCAGTAGTTAGGGTTGAGGCTCAAGTGGGAGAGCCTGTGGTTGGAGTTGGAGCTCCTCCACCACCACCACCTCCTCCATCTGGGGCAGGAGGCGAGGCTGGGGCCGAAGGAAAGGGACCTCAGGGAGGCCAAGGTGGCCAAGGACCGGCCGGGATAGACTTAGCTCCGTTGGTTTAGGCGATAGCCGGGGCATTTCAGGCTGCTGTAGTTGGGGTCAGGCAGCACACCATCAGGGTGAGGGCACTAGTTTACCTTTGGAGAGACTTCGGGGCCTTGGGGCCGAAGAGTTCAGAGGGGCTACACCGGAGAGGTCAGAGTTGTGGTTTGAGAAGACTGTCCGTATCCTTGCTCAGATGGGGTGTACTGGTGAGCGCAAGTTGGGATGTGTTGAGTCCTTGCTTCAGGGTGATGCCTACACTTGGTGGATCATCATTACTACGGGTATGGATGAGGCCGAGATCACTTGGGATTTCTTTGAGACAGCATTCCGTAAGAAGTATCTGGGTCCGCGATACCTCGATGAGAGGAAGAGAGAGTTCATGGCTTTGCTTCAGGGGAGTATGTCCGTGACAGACTATGAGATTCGATTTGTTAGACTGAGTCAGTATGCACCAGAGCTTGTTCCTACTGAGGTGGAACGTTGTAACTGTTTCCGTTATGGGCTGAGTAAATAGATCAAGACGTATACTTTAGCTTCAGACTACACTGACTTTGATGTCTTGGTCGCGAGGGCCAAGGACTTAGAGCACAGCTTGAGTTTGACCAGGCGGTCTGGTGGATCTAGTTCAGGTAAAAGGTCCAGTAACTTTGATAGAGGTGATGCCAAGAGGCATCGGGACAACAGGCATCACTATGATCATAGACGTGGTGGCGGTAACCACGGGAGGGGCCAACAGGGCTAGAGAGCTGGTGGGAAGTTGCCCACATGTGCTACTTGCGGGAGGAACCACACCGGTGAGTGTTGGGGAAATTTTCATTCTTGTTGTAGTTGTGGTGCTAGAGACCACATTAGGCGTGACTGTCCACATTAGGTGGGACAGGCATCAGCTCAGGCTCCAACTAGAGCCAATGACTTTCAGAGAGGCTGCGGGCGCAGTAGAGGCAACTTCCAGCCGAGGAACGATGGTCAGAGTAACCTAGCACATGTAGTTGCAGTACAGTCGGAGGGCGGAGGTCAGGCCAGAGTTTACGCTCAGCGTGGGGATCAGCATGACACCGATGTGATCGCAGGTAACTTCTCGATACAGTCTTTGGGTTTGCTATCTTTGATTGACTCTGGGTCTACACATTCCTACATTTTGAGTGAGCATGCGCAGTCTTTGAATTTTCCTTGTGAGATGTTAGAGGTAGGAGTTAGTGTTACTAGTTCCTTTGGGGACACGGTAGTAGTTAGGAAGATGTACCGAAGGTGTCTGTTGATGGTTCAGGGGCATGTGTTTCCAGTGGATGTGATGGAGCTTCCTTTCTATGGTTTTGATGTGATTCTGGGTATGAACTGGCTCACGGAGCATAGAGCTAGGATAGACTTTGAAACTAAGTAGATTTCTTTGAGGCTCACAGATGACTACGAGATTGTAGTGGTGGGTGAGAACGTGAAGTTCTTGTCCAATGTGGTTTCAGTGTTAGAGGCTAAGAGATTAGTTGAGTTGGGGTGTGAAGCATACTTGGCGTATGTGATGAACCCTAACATGAGTGAGGTTAGACCTCAGGACATCCGGACAGTATGTGACTTTCCTAGTGTGTTTCCGGAAGAGTTGCCAAGGTTACCACCAGACAGAGAGGTAGAGTTCACCATTGAGACTTATTCTGATTCAGCTCCTGTTTCGATTGCTCCGTATCGCATGGCACCGAAAGAATTGAAAGAGTTGAAGACTCAGTTGCGAGAATTGACAGATAAAGGTTTTATTCGACCTAGTTCGTCACCTTGGGGTGCACCAGTTTTGTTTGTGAAGAAGAAAGATGGAAGTATGAGAATGTGCATAGATTACAGACAGTTGAATCAGTTGATAGTGAAGAATAAATATTCGTTGCCTAGAATTGATGACTTGTTTGATCAGTTGAGAGGAGCATCGGTCTTTTCGAAGATTGATTTGAGATCGGGTTATTACCAGCTAAAGGTAAGAGAGGTTGATGTACCGAAGACGGCCTTTAGGACTAGATATGGTCATTATGAGTTCTTAGTCATGCAATTTGGGTTGACTAATGCACTGGCTGCTTTTATGGACATGATGAATAGGATCTTTCATCAGTATCTAGATCAGTTTGTAGTTGTGTTTATAGATGACATCTTGGTGTACTCGCGAACTGAAGAAGACCATGACCGACACTTGAGACTAGTTTTGAAGACTTTGCTAGATCATCAGTTGTATGCGAAGCTAAGCAAGTGTGAATTTTGGATTCGAGAGGTAGTCTTCTTGGGACATGTAGTGTCAGCCGATGGGATTAGAGTTGATCCGAAGAAGATTGAGGCCATTGTTGAGTGGAAGCAACTGAAGTCTGTGACAGAGGTACGTAGCTTCCTAGGCTTAGCCGGATACTATAGGAGGTTTGTAGAGGGTTTCTCTAAATTAGCCGCTCCATTGACACAGTTACTCCAGAAGAGTGTTCAGTTTGAGTGGACAGATGCAAGACAGAGAGCCTTTGAGAAATTGAAAGAAGCTTTGACCCAAGCACCGATCTTGATTCAGCCTGAGTCCGGGAAGGACTATGTAGTTTACAGTGATGCTTCTTATGTAGGGCTAGGGTGTGTTCTTATGCAAGACAGGGGAGTAGTGGCTTATGCCTCAAGACAGTTGAAGACCCATGAGCGCAACTATCCGACTCATGATATAAAGTTAGCTGCAGTTGTGTTTGCTCTGAAGATTTGGAGGCATTATTTGTATGGTGAGAAATGCACAGTTTACACCGATCACAAGAGTTTGAAATACATTATGACTCGGCGAGATTTGAATCTCAAACAGCGCAGGTGGTTAGAGTTGCTAAAGGACTATGATCTTACCATCGAGTACCATCCGGGTAAGGCCAATGTAGTGGCCGATGCATTGAGTAGAAAGATAGCCGTGGACTTGAGAGCCATGTTTGCTAGATTAAGTTTGTCCGGAGATGGTGGCTTGGTAGTCGAGCTTCAGATTAGACCTACTCTAGGTCAGTTGATTAGAGAGAAGCAGCTCTTAGATAGATCTTTGGCACCTCACGTGCAAGATATAGCCGAGGGTAGATCTTCAGACTACAGTTTCAGCACTGATGGGGTTTTGTGTTTCAAGGATAGAATAGTTGTGCCAGAAGACAGTGACTTGAGACGTACGATCTTGACCGAAGCCCACAGTAGTCCGTTTGATATGCATCCTGAAAGTACGAGGATGTACCGTGATTTGAAGAATGAGTACTTTTGGGTTGGCTTGAAGAGAGATGTAGCCGACTTTGTGAGTAAGTGCTTAGTGTGTCAGAGAGTGAAGGCGGAACATCAGGTTCCCTCAGGTTTGTTACAGCCGTTGAGAATTCTGAAATGGAAATGGGAGAACATCACCATGGATTTTGTTTCGGGTTTGCCTTTGACTCTGATGAAGAAGAACTCAGTTTGGATGATAGTGGATCGTTTTACGAAGTGTGCTCACTTCTTGGCAGTCAACACTACTTACACTTTAGATATATTGGCCGATTTGTACATTGGTGAGATTGTTAGACTGCATGGTGTGCCGAAGTCCATTGTGTCAGATAGAGATCTGCGGTTTACTTCTCGATTTTGAGAGTGTCTGCATACAGCCTTGGGTACCCGTTTGAACTTCAGCACGTCTTATCATCCTCAGTCAGATGGTCAGTCAGAGAGAGTTATTCAGATCTTAGAGGATATGTTACGTTGTTGTATCATTGACTTCCAAGGTACTTGGGAGAAGCATCTGCCTCTAGTAGAGTTTGCGTACAATAATAGCTTTCAGTCGAGCATTCAGATGGCTCCGTATGAGGCCTTGTATGGCCGGAAGTGTAGGACTCCAGTGTGTTGGGCCGAGGTAGGACAGAAATTGTTACCTATGCCGGATTTGCTCAAGGGGACAACCGACAAGGTGAAATTGATTTGTGATCGTTTGAAAGCTGCTTCGGATAGGCAGAAGTCCTATGCCGATTTGAAGAGGAAGGAAGTTGAGTTCTCAGTGGGTGAGAAAGTGTTCTTGAAAGTGTCTCCGTGGAAGAAAGTGATGAGATTTGGCCGAAAGGGGAAGTTGAGTCCGAGGTACATAGGACCGTATGAGATTGTGAAGATGGTTGGTCCGGTTGCTTATCAATTGCATTTGCCATCCGAGCTAGAGAAGATACACGATGTGTTCCATGTTTTGATGCTTCGTAAGTATAGGTCCGATCCATCACATGTTATGCTCGTAGAAGAGATTGAATTGAATCCGGATTTGACTTATGAGGAAGAACCGGTCGAGATCTTAGCTTCTGACAGTAAGGTGTTGCGGGGTAGATCGATTGAGTTAGTGAAGGTGAGGTGGCAACGTCGAGGTGTGGACGAGGCCACTTGGGAGAGGAAGGAGGATATGGAAAAACAGTTTCCGTATCTCTTTCAGTCAGGTAATTTCGGGGACGAAATTCCTTAAGTGGGAGAGAGTTGTAACGCCCGTGTTTTGGGGTTAGGAGTTAGTCGGGTTGTAGTCTGAGTCAATAAAAATTCAATAAAAACAAATCACCCTTAATTTGGACCTAATTGAGCTGTAGTAAAAAGAAGAGGGACCAATGTTGTAATTTGACCCAAATGATTTTAAAAGCTAGACCACTTTTAAAGAAAAATTGTCTTCCTCCCCCCTTTATCTCTTCTTCAACGTTAGAAACCAAAAACCTCTCCCTAAACCCATAAGTTACTATTCCATTAAATCAAATCTTCATTTCAAGGCCATTTTGAAAGGTAAAATCATATTCTCACTCTCCTCTTCATCCTTTAACTATCCATGGTTCTAGATTTAAAAACTATGAACATTTGAAAATTAGGGTTGATTTAAAGTTTGGGTTTTTATGGTGATTTTCATTTTGTTTTGAAATAATGAGTTAGGTTTTGTTTTAATCACATCAAGACTTACAACATATGTTAATTTGGTTGAGTTTTATTGGAAACCCGAAATGGGTTCTTGGAGCCATTTTTGGGATGTCAAAACTTGGGTTTTTGGTGGGTTTTAGGTTGAAAACAAAGGGCTGATGGTTTAGGTATGTTATGAGGATGTTTTGGGATCATTTGGGTGATTGGAAATGGGTATTTCAGCTAAGGGTTGAAGGAGTACGAATTTGAGATGTTTGGGGATTAATTGGGTTGGAAAATGTGGGTGAAGCTAGTTTAAGCTCTAAGGTTGAGTGTTGATCGAATGTTAGCATTGATTGTGGTTGTTGGTTGTGTTTTTGGTTGGCTAGAAGCAAGAGGAGTCGACGAAGGAGCATTGGGACCGAATCTGGGTTCGTAGGAGATTTGCATTGGTTGCTAAGGAAGGGCGGTGAGTGGTTTCAAACTTGTTTTAAAGTTTGGTTCGAGTGTGTGTAGAGTGTGTGTGTGGAATGTGCTTGGTAGGCCATTTCTTTATTTCAAGTTGTTAATTTTAGCCATTGATTTCATTGAATGCTACTATGTTTGCCTATCTAAGCTTTTGTGAAGTGTGGTTAAATTGGTGCATGTATATCATGAAATGTATATGTGTGATGAGCATGAGATGTGGTTGATGATATGTGATGTGGTTATGAAAATTGGCATTAAATAAATTACCGGTTGTAAATGATCGATCATTAGAATTAGTGTGCACACAAATTGAGTCAAAACGTATGTGGCCTTGATGGCGTTAAGTCATCAAGGAGGAGTACGGTGATGTAATATTCCACCGGAAGCTTTTATATATTTCTACGAGATGATGAGTGGAATCCCATCCGTAGGGCATGTGGCGATGAATGGAATCCCGCACATGCAAGGTCCGGTGATGATTGTAATCCCACCGAGGTAATGTGATTGTTGAGGTTAAATTCGCACATCCGGGTAATTAATAGTGGCCAATTAAACTTGTTCATATATTGTGATATATGATGTTGATATATGGTGTTGTTATATGATGATTGAGCTTGGTAGGATATGAGAAATCATATTATGTCACTTGAAAGACTAGCTAGGTTTACTCGATTTTCTTTGCCAATGTATGATGTATGTGAGGATAGGATTTACATGCTTGAACCCTGCATTGTTGATGTTTTTCGTTTTAGAGCACCCTCACTAAGCTTATAGCTTACGCTCTCAATTTTCAACAATGCAGATCATTAGCGTGGTATTAGTTCGGAGCAAGGCAAGAAGGGCTTTCCAAGCTTGTGGCTCAAGTACGATGGTTAAATTTTGTATTAGTTAGCAATGTGGCAAGGGTATTTGTATGAGCTATGTATGACTCATTGATATGTTAATGTTTTGGATTGACTTTGGTTTGTAAAGCATGATATGCTATGATAAATGTTTGAATGTGGTGGCATGCCCTTTAGGTGTTTAGGTTGCCTTGTTGATGGGTGCAAACCTCATATGCCTAACTTGTGCCATTTTGGCCTTTGAGCCTTTATGTATGCCCTTTTATGCTAAAATGTTGCCCTTGTGTGAATGCCATGATTAGATGCCTTGTTTCATGTTTGATTGCTTCCTTTGGCTCAAGTATGGTTGCTTGGATGTTTGTATGTGCATAGGAGAGTCTGAAAAAGGCCTCTAGAGTCTTGTTGAGGTCACCAAGTTTGGAATTGAGGAATTGCAGAGCAGGGATATCGATACGGTTAGACCCGTATCGATACGGCCTTCTTGTTTTAGGCCACGCGTTTCGATATGCGGGGAGGTGTTTCGATACCTTTTTCGCTACTGGAATTCTGAGATTTTGGTGAGATGTTACCGTATCGATACGGTGGGTTAGCGTATCGGTACGGGTTTATCTTGTTGACCACGAGATGTTGACTGGGAAGGGTGTATCGATACGCTCAAGGGTTGTATCGATACGGTCTTCCTGCGTTGACTCTGAGTGTTGACTTTGGTTAGGGCGTATCGATACCCTTAACAGGTGTATCGATACGGCGTGCTTAATTACAGAAAATGGGCTGATTTATGGTCGATGTCTTGAATGGTTGATTTTTGTATTGCTCTTGTTTCCGCTGACGTGTTTCACATAGGTAATGATAATGCATTTAGACAAGATAAATAAAAAGAAATTTTAGGGTTGCTAACCGAGGGGAACCTTAACGGGTTCTGCTTCGGTTTTCCCCGTGTGGCCCACTCGGACCGGTCATCCGACCAGACCGGGGCGAGGGGGTTACAAAGGGAATGCTCTTGAACCAAACGTGAGTATGTGATTCCGAAAAAGATTATTCCCTCTGGTAATGATCTTTTCCTCGAACCAAACGCCCCCTTAGTCTTTAACTAGTATTAATTGATATATTTTTACTAAATATTAATATTAAAGCTATGGCGCGCGACAAACCTGTAGAGAAGATTTTAACAGATTCCTTATTCTAGTAGTAGATTTGATTCATAAAAAAACTCAATTGAGCGATTAAAAATATTACCCAAAAAAAAAGAAGAAATATTGATATCTTATTAATAGTAGATAACGTGTTTAGAGTTCATTAAAGGTTTAGTAATGTTATAATTAAATGTCTTAATAAACACATCCTCATATTCAAATTTATTTAAGTTTAATGTCCCGTTTTGGCCTTCGAAATATACACAAAGTAACGAATTGTCCTTTAAAATATTTTTAGACGTTTTCCCCTAAACTAAAAATCGTGATCTTCGTTGGCCCTTGAACTAAAAATTGTGACCTCATATGCCCCTTCCATTAAAAAAATTTCTCACAAACCAACCAGAATGTGCCACGTGTCACTAATAAAAAAGAATCAGCTGACTTATTTTAAAGGGGTAAAGTGTATGCTAAGTCTATAAATTTTTTATTTTTGTTCAATTTAGTCCTAAAAATCTTTATTTAACCCAAATTACTTTCTAATTTTTATAAATTAGTCCATTATTTTTAATATGCTAATGTTTTTGTTCAATTTAGTCCTCAAAAAAATTATTTAACCCAAAATTAACCCCCTACTACTTTATAATTTTTTATAAATAAGTCTAATATTTTTAATATGCTGATATTTTTGTTCAATTTTGTCATCAAAATCTTTATTTAACTCACAATTGATCCATACTACTTTATAATTTTTATAATTTAGTCCAATATTTTAAACATAATTATATTTGTTTGTTCAATTTAGTCCTAAAATCTCTATTTAACTCGAAATTGATCCATATTTCTTTATATTTTTTTATAATTTAGTCCAATATTTTAAATATAATCATATTTTTGTTCAATTTAGTCAAAATAAATAAATTTTAACCTGAAATTAACCCCATTTTTTTTCTAATTTTTATATTTTAGTCCAATATTTTAAATATAATTATATTTTTGTTCAATTGAACAAAATACGATTATATTTAAAATATATATTTAACCCAAAATTGACCGTTATTGGACTAAATTGAACAAAATATGATTATATTTAAAATTTTGGAATAAATTATAAAAACTATAAAGAAACATGGGTCAATTTCGGGTTAAATAAAGATTTTGAGGACTAAATTGAACAAAAATATCAGCATATTAAAAATATTGGACTAATTTATAAAAATTACAAAGAAATTGAGGTTAATATCGAGTTAAATAAAGATATTTTGGACTGAATTGAACAAAAATGTGATTATATTTAAAATATTGGATTAAATTATAAAAATTAGAAAGAAATTGGGTTCATTTCAGGTTAAAATGATTTTTTTGACTAAGTTGAACAAAAATGTGATTGTATTTAAAATATTTGACTAAATTATAAAAATTATAAAGAAATATGGGTCAATTTTGGGTTAAATAGAGATTTTAGTACTAGATTGAACAAAAAATATAATTATATTTAAAATATTGGACTAAATTATAAAAATTATAAAGTAGTAGAGATCAACTGTGAGTTAAATAAAGATTTTGATGAAAAAATTGAACAAAAATATCAACATATTAAAAATATTAGACTAATTTATAAAAATTATAAAGTAGTAGGGGTCAATTGTGGGTTAAATAAAGTTTTTGAGGACTAAATTGAACAAAAACATTAGCATATTAAAAATACTAGACTAATTTATAAAAATTAGAAAGAAATTTGGGTCAATTCAGGTTAAATAAAGATTTTTAGGACTAACTTGAACAATTTTTTATAGACTTAACATGCAATTTACCCCTTTAAAATAAGTCAACTGATTTTTTGGTTATTAGTGACACATGACACGTTTTAATTGGTTCGTGAGATTTTTTTAACAGGGGGCATATGAGGTCACGATTTTTAGTTCAGGGGCCAACGGAGGTCACAGTGTATACTTTAGAGGGCATGACATCTAAAAATATTTTATAGGGCATTTCGGTATTTTATGTATACTTCAGGGGCCAAATTGGCCATTAAATCATTTATCTAAAGTTCTAAAGTTAATTGTATCGCATGTCTTCAAATTATGACTTACATTTTAAATTGACCATATAGAATTAGTTATATTATATATTTTCAAACTATGGCTCTCCTTTTAAATTAGTCCATTAACTTTTGAACATTTCAATTTTAACTTTAAAATATTATTTATACAACATCATATGATTACATAATACACACCAATGTTTACCTAGCATTTAATAATTGTTATAACGATTTTATTAACATGAGATATGATTAGCATATACTGATAATTTGAAGATAAAATTAAGGGTTATATTTTGATACACAAGTTGTGTAAAAGAATTTACACAACCCTTCATAATTAAGCTATAAAATCTAAAACTTAAATCCCTAATCCTAGCACCCTAAAACCTAAATTGTAAACCCTAAATTCTAAATTATAATCGTAAACTTTAAATTCTAAAACATACACATTAAACCCTCAAACCCTAAACCATAACCTAAATCTCAAACCTTGAAATTGAAAGGCTTGTGTAAACTATAGTTTACACAAACTTATGTATCAAAATATTTTCTTAAAATTAAAATGTTAAAAAATTAATAACCATTTTAGAAAGAAAAAAATATAGTTTGCAAAAAAAGTTAAAATAATTAAAAAATAAAAATCAATTTAAAATAGAAAATCACAATTTGAGAATATATGACACAATTAACTCTTTTTTCTCGACAAAGTATGATTTTATTAAGAAGGAATCATACAAGCCATCTAGCTCGTGCCTCATTAAAAACCTTCCTACACCTAAATGGAGGAAAAGAGTACCCGAGAAGGACAAACAATACAAGACACAAAGAGTACAAAACGTGCACGTCACACCACCTCAAGATCACATGACCCACGTCTAACCAAGAAAAGCCACCCCGACCTGCACATAACAACGTCACACGGCACCACGCCCACCGGCACCTTCAAACCCATAAAGACCCACCTATACAACACCCCAAGCCATTCTAAAAACCTACGCTCGACCAAGCGCGACGGTCTACACCTCTCTTAGCCAAAGTATCGGCTAATCCATTCGCCTCGCGGCAAACATGATGGAACACAAAATTCACCTCCAAACATGCTGCATCAATCCTCCGAAATAAGGAAAAATACCTCCAAGGTCGACCTTCGACATTGATAATCCATGAAATAGCAACCAAAGAGTCTGATTCAATGATATAAGGCAAAGCACACCATTGAGATGTACGGAACGAATCGACTGCATAGCAAATCGCGTGTAACTCGGCCTCGTTCGAATCCAACACCCCCAGTGGCCCTGAGAAGAATGCCAACACCTAGCCTTGATCATTTCGTAACACTCCGCCACACCCCGCAGGACCAGGTTTCCCACGCGCCGATCCATCAACATTAAATATCAAAGCATTCTTTAGCGGTGGACACCATGCAATACGTGCACGAGGCACACTCAGCCTCACATCCCTCACACACCACGAGGGACAATCCCACCAAACAGATTCAACTAAGTTCGATTGCGGGTCCAAAGCCCTCACCTAATATAAAGCACGCAATTTAATCTAGAAAAACAGTTTAGAGACTGACAATTGTTTACCATTGAAAAGAATGTCATTACGAGCCAACCACATAGACTATAACATCGCAACACAACCCTCCAACCACCACTGCCGAAGCGATCCCCGAAATAAACTATCCAAAGACATGTGCACAAATTCAACCACCGATGTTGGTCTCATCACATCGACACGCCACCAGGCAAAGAACAACGACCATACCACCCACATATGCTGACACCGAAAAAGAATATAGTCCGCATCCTCATCACCTTCCTCACACCAACGACATAAAAAGATTTGAACATCTAATCGCATTCCTTATCTCTCAAAAAACACAACGTAGGTAATTGTCGCAACAACACAAACCACACAAAACATTTTATCTTCGGTGGCCACAAAAAACCCTCAAATCAAGCTTAAGGCCGAATCTTATATTTACCTCACTATCTCAAATTAAATAATATGGTGCGTTTCTCGAGATAACTTTAATACTTTGTTAACGATGTAATTGATTATACTTGTTTTTTTAATGATTTTGGCAAATAAAGTAAAAAAACAAACAAACAAACAAAAATGTTAAAAAAAACGGTAGGAGAAAAAAGAGATAAAAGTAAAGCAGCTTAAAAAGGCTCAAATGGGAAATTATTGAATAGATAATTTTTTTAATAGTCTAAAAGTAGATTTTAAGGTAGTATATTTTATATATTGAATAAATAAATTTAAAAATGGAAAATTACACTTTTAAGGGATGAGACTTGTTCTCATTTGTTTAAATTCATTGGAACTAGACTAACAATAAATTGGTCTAACGAGATAAGACGTTAGATCTTTTAAGTAAAGTCAGAGGTTCGAATTCTAGTGTTGTGAATTGAAAAATTGAGTTGGGAGGGTCGCCTCCGTATTGAACTTCTACAAAATTCGATATAAATTAATCAACTAATGAATCAGATACTGATGGTTAGAAAAATCACTAGAAATATAATAATAAGGTAAATCACTTCTATAAGATTTATTTTCGACCATTGATTTTTTAATCTTTTTGGTTGCCCTTTTGATTTTTAGGGTTTCGCCCTAATTAATTCGGACCGACTCGCGTCATACATTTGACTTTTGTGGGTGAGTCTCTCAACGGAAATTTTCTACATACACAACACCTCGAACCTGAAATTTTACTTAAGCGATATCAAACTGCTTAACACTCAAACTAACCCCATTTATATATTGATTTTTAATTACTTTTTACTATATAAATAATTTACCCAAAATAAATAATGAAAGTGGGTATCCATTCCATTTATTAGTGGAAACATGCAATAACATCCACTCACAATAAATATTAAAGATGGAAAGTAAATTAAGTAATGATGGTTTATTGACTCTAAAAATCATGTCTGCGCGCTTCTTTAATACTGTCATTATCTTTCCATATTCAACATCTTCTCCTTCATCGTTATCAAGATTATAAGAATCTAGATTTTTATATTTATAATAGTAAATGTATATCTTGATATTTGAATATTTTAAGTTGGCCTATTTGAATATTTTTTGTTGGCCTCCTGGTTTTAATGTTTTTGTTTTGACTAATACAAATTGATCTGTGTCGTATACTTAATTTGGTGGATGAATCTTTCAACACGAATTTTATGTATATATAATGTCTCGAACTCGAAATTTGCTTAAGTGGTATCAAAATGTTTACCACTTGAATAAATCTTACTTAGATATTTGAATTTGATTTTAAGGTTTATATTTTAATATATGATTTTTTTGCTAAATCAGGTGTTTAAACTTAATTTATTATTCAAATTAGTACTCAAACTTGATTTAATTATTTGATTAAGTACTCATGATTTTTTACCTAAGTAGATGTATGTATCAGACTTTTTTGTTTAATTTAGTATTTTTGTTTTTTTCAGTCCAATTAGTTGTTACTTTTGACATGCAAATATTTATATTTTATAAATTCAAAATGACTTGAATTTGTCCAAATTCATATACTAAATTGAACTAAAAAGTTAAATTCAAGTACCAAAATGTATATTTGCCCCCCCCCCCCCCCCCCCCAAAGGAGTATATTTGCCCTATTTAAAAATTGATTTTTACATTTTATGAAAATTTTTCCAATTACCAATATGTAACGCTTCAAACATTTGATTTCATCTCTCACCCTAAGCAGTTGTATGAAAGTGAGCAGCATTTATTCTGAGTGAGAATAAGTAGATTGAGCTTAAATCACTTGTAATATCATAAAGTAATTTTAAATTGATATATTTTCTGAATAAATTTATGCAAAGATGTACAAATTAAATTATTTAAACTAAAATCATTTAAATAGAACATGCCACGTCACTTTTTACTACCGAAACAATTCATTAGATTTCATATTAAAGTTTAAATTTAAATATCAAATATTCAAGTTTTTAAATTTATCATATGGCCGAACATGTGCAAATACTTAAACGATTAATTATCAATTAAATGAACCCATTAAAACTTTGGTGGTTCCAACAGAAAAGTTAGCCTTGTTATTCTCAGAATATCAAGGTTCGAATAACTTATCTGTATAATATATGTGGTATTCATAGGACTAAAAATAAATAATATATACTAAGCCAAATAATTGTAAATAAAAAGATGAAATAACGTTAAAAGGTTCAATACATAGATATGTTAAATAAAAAATTCAAATAATATATTGAAGAAAGTAATTATTTTTTATACCTTGTAATAATTTTGCACAATTCTTCGTATGATGTCTCCTTGTAATTGTTTTACAATTTAAGTTTTTATATATAAAGTGAATACGTGTACATTTTTATTTTAAACTACACGTAAGACATGACCTTACAAGAAAAATTAAGAATACATCCAAAATAACAAAAGTGAAATTTGATTTAATAAATACCCTAAATTTTAATGGTAATTTGTTATCCCCATAGGGGCTAAATTTGTTTTGCTTTGTTCAAGGAGATTCAAGCTATTCTCTCTTTTGAACAAAAAAAAAGCTATTCTCTCTCTCTCTAGTTTTTCATGAATAAACTCAATCGTAAATTTTGAAGAAAAAAAAATTGGTATAAATAAAAAAATATTTAAATTATACACTAAATATTAATATGAAAACCACAAAATTCCCAAACCATTCTATAAAAATTAAGAATACTTCCTTGATTTTTTAGTATAATGCTTAATTGATTTATGCTAGTACCAAAAAATTGTCTTTAATGAACTCAACAAGTAGTCTTAGTAAAAAAGATGATGGTGTTTATCTTAAGAGACTGAGTTCAATTCGATATGTCACCAAGGTGTGTACGCATTGTCAAAGGATAAAGAATATGTATGAACACTACCTTGTAATCACCTTAATACTATTTAAAATGCCTATAATGTTTGACTTGATAGTCACTTTTTGGCCCCTGTTCTTTTTATAAAATTATTGTTTGATTGATGTGTCATTCTGTTAAGTCAGCACATTTGTCTATATGACACTGCTATATCAGTGTTCATTGTCATGTAAGTTTGTCACGTCATTTCAAATCATTTAATCAATGGGATAAGTTATTTTGACCTAACTAAAACTTTAAAGGTTAAAATACATAAAAAAAATATAAACTGAAATGACTATCTAACTAAATGTTAGAAATATTTTTTTGATATTATGCCACTAATTTGTTAAGTTGACTATGATAACAAAGGTTAAACCCTAAATAGTAAAATTTTTAATAGAGATATTAACTTTAAATAGAAACACAACGACCGTGACAGTTTGCCATCATTTTTTTGGTAGTTTCAGACTCGGGCAGACATCATCATTTTATTTTCCAACTTGCCTACAACTTTACAAACAAGTTGGAGATATTTGATAAATATCTCATGAACAATATGTCATCTTCTTGACTATAACTTCCATTTTTTAATTTAATTTGGTCAAATTCTAATTTTGTGATTTTTATAAAAAAACATTTTGGGGGTGTTGGTTATTTTATTCACTATTTCTAGAATTTGATCATTGATTTTGGATTCATACAAATAAAAAAAACGAAAAGTTTCTAAACATTGATGCATTCACTCTAAATTTAAGAATTTAACGTACAAAGTGAGCAAAACCCATGCAAAATTGAGATAAAATTTCATTTTGTATAAAGTCGGGAACTTTGGTTAGTCTTTGTTTAATCTGTTTTTTTTTTTTTGAATTTTCGATTAATTCATTGTTGTGTTCGAATTTTTAGTTCAAATGAAACTCTTCTTTCATAAAAAAAATGGGAAACTTTGACAAATAATTCCTTGAAATATCTCGTCTAGATTTTTTTTTCTGAATTTGTAATACGATGGAATGTACTTTTCAAATAGGATCACCATTCATCATGCTATTTTGATTTCTTTCTATTTGTAATCATCATTTGTAATTTAGCAAAGGGCCACACAAGTTGGAGGGCCTTGATAATCTTTTCTCTAAAACTAAATGTCATTATCCGTACTATGTAATTTTTTTCTCTCCATAAACTTCAAATTATTCACATTTAATTTTAAAAGAAAATGGAATTTGGTTCGATTCGATTGTTTGTTGACCTATACTTGTATTTGATGGTTTCAAGTTCTCGAACAGAGATAAAACTTTGTATGTGTTGGGAAGGGTTCTTGTCTCTCTCAGTTTTTTTGGTATAATAATATTTTAAGTTACTTTTAATTTAAATATTAATCAAATAAAATCTTTATTTCTCTCATTTCTTAGATTTAAAAGCTTAATAAACTCTTGCCCCTCCCAATGTTCATTTCTAACTTCGTCTTTGTTCCCGAACACTCGAGTTAAAGTATCATAATGTGTAACTTGATTGATTATCGAATGTAGTTGAGCTTAGCAATTGTTGCAATTATTAAGATGATGTTTTTATTTTTATAATTGTAATAATTACGTCACTCTAACACTTTATTATGACATATTTTTATTTTCTAATGGATAGGGGTGTTCATTGTTAGATATCGGATCGGATTCGATTCGGTTTTTTAAGATATTCGGTTTTTCGGATCGATAATATAGTGGTCCGTATCCGATCTGAAAAAAATCAGATATCCAATTTTTTGGATACCGAATAATCGGATCGGATATTCGATTATCCGAAAATATAATTTGATTTAACTATTTTTTTGAATTTGTAGGTCATATTTATGAAATTTTTAGAATTTCGAATATAACAAATAACAAATTGCGAAGTATAGCAAGATTCACATATATGAAAATTTTAATTTTTTAAATTTTCGGATATAACAAGCATCAAATTGTTAAATATAACAAGATTAATATTAAAAAAATTAGATTTTTCAGATTTTTGGATAATCCGAAACTTGAAATATTGTGATATGTATCCGATCCGAAAAATCTATAATCGGATCAGATATTCGATATAGAAATAAAAATCGGATCAAATATCCAAAATTTTAACTCAAATTAAAAGATAATCATATCAGATATTTTTGAACACCGCTACTAATGGATATGATTTAAAAAATGATCAATATGACTTATCTAAAGTACAAAAGAAAAAGTTACATGAAATTAAAGCAATTAATTCGTGCATTGCACATGTGTACAAACTAGTTAATTGTATACGTAAGATATGACTTAGAACTGATGTTGGAGACTAATTTATAAATGTTGATATATAATTTATTTTTTTATAATTATTTGATAGGGAAAACTACACCAGTGATCACCGAAGATATTGGGGATACCTATTTGAACCACCGAACTAAAAAAAAAACGTCAATCACACCACCAAATTTATTAAATCAACCTATTTTGACCACCGCCGTTAAAAAATTAACGGTGGAGTAACGGAACTGCCACGTGGCAGTTGAGGGATATATTTAAAAATTACACATTTGGTCCCTGTTATGTACACATTTTTTCAATTTAGTCCTAATTTTCAATTAATAAAATAATAAATTATTTAATTAGGTAGTGACACGTGTCAACACCTTATTGGAGGACTTTTAATTATTTAGATTTAATTTTATTAATTTATTTTCCTCCTCCAATTAGGTGGTGACACGTGTCACCACCTATTTAGAAGAGGAAAACGAAATTGAGCATAATTGCCACCCAAGGGATTCGAACTTGGGTGGTGTAGGTGGAAATGCAAGTGTTAAGCCACTGCACCAAGCCCAACATTATTCTTTAAAACACCCAACTTAATATATAACTCTTATTGGTTTCTACATTTATAACCCAAAAGCTCAAACCCTAAACACTAATTTCACATGTATAAATCCTAAACCCTAACCCTAAATATTTCAAATTAAACCTCAAATCCTAAAATTTTCAAATTAATTTCACAATAAATATTTTAAATTAAACCCTAAACTCAAACCCTGAAAATTTCAAATTAATTCCATGTTAAATATTTCAAATTAAGCCTTAAACCCTAAACCCTAAATATTTCAAATTAAACCCCAAACCCTAACCTTAAACCATAAATTTCAAATTAATTACACGATAAATATTTAGGGTTTAATTTGAAATATTTAGCGTGAAATTAATTTGAAATATTTAGGGTTTAGGGTTTGAGTTTAGGGTTTAAATTAATTTCACACTAAATATTTCAAATTAAACCCTAAATAGTTATCGTGTAATTAATTTGAAATTTATGGTTTAAGGTTAGGGTTTGGGGGTTAATTTGAAATATTTAGGGTTTAGGGTTTAAGGCTTAATTTGAAATATTTAACATGGAATTAATTTGAAATTTTTAGGGTTTGAGTTTAGGGTTTAATTTAAAATATTTATTGTGAAATTAATTTGAAAATTTTAGGATTTGAGGTTTAATTTGAAATATTTAGGGTTAGGGTTTAGGATTTATATATGTGAAATTAGTGTTTAGGGTTTGAGCTTTTGGGTTATAAATGTAGAAACCAATAAGAGTTATATATTAAGTTGGGTGTTTTAAAGCATAATGTTGGGCTTGGTGCAGTGGCTTAACACTTGCATTTCCACCTACACCACCCAGGTTCGAATCCCCTGGGTGGCAATTATGCTCAATTTTGTTTTCTTCCTCTAAATAGTGGTGACACGTGTCAATAAATTAATAAAATTAAATCTAAATAATTAAAAGTTCTTCAGTAAGGTGTTGACACGTGTCACTACCTAATTAAATAATTTATTATTTTATTAATTGAAAATTAGGACTAAATTGAAAAAATGTGTAAATAACAGGGACCAAATGTGTAATTTTTAAATATATCCATCAACTGCCACGTGGCAGTTCCGTCACTCCACCGTTAATTTTTTAACGGCGGTGGTCAAAATAGGTTGATTTAATAAGTTTGGTGGTGTGATTGACGTTTTTTTTAGTTCGGTGGTTCAAATAGGTATCCCTAATATCTTCGGTGGTCACTGGTGTAGTTTTCCCTATTTGATATCTAACCTATTAATTAATTAATCTAAAATTGAAGAATGCATGAATCATTATATTTTATGTTTAAAATTATATTTTTAAACTTATGAATATTCAAACCGCAACATATGATAGATTTCATTTTAGTTGAGGATCTATAACTATTTTTTTATAATTCTATTGATACAAAGTTAGTAAAAATTGACCATTTTGTTTCTTTAGTTTTTTCATTATTATTTTAAAATGAAATGATTTACAACTTTAAACATCATTAAATTATGATGTAAACGAAAGAGATCACTTCATATTAAAAATATATTTATAAAAAATACCTGATAAATGATTATACGCGATGTGATAAAAAAATGTACAAAATTGTACTAATTAGTAATTATGCATCCGGTTCTTTTATTTTTTTTAAATACTTTTTTATTGATTTACTTAAAAATTATATAAAATAGGAAAACACCTTTATAATGTTACTTATTGCAATTTAAAAATAATATTTCAATTTTTTTATTGAATTAAAATATACATATTATATATAGAGAGAGGATAAATATTCTATACACAGGGGTAGAAACTAAAAGTTTCCACAAGCGCCTTATTTTTAGGGTATATGGAGTTAGTTTAGGGTATATGGTTTAGGGGTTTAGGCGTAGGGGGTTAGAATTTATGGATAATTGTTTCAATTTAAGGTTTAGAGTTATAATTTATGGTTTATAGGTTAAAACCTAAATCCTCACCATATTACCCTAAAAACTAAACCCTAAACCTTAAATTGAAATCATTATCCCTAAATTTAAAACCCTTACACCTAAACCCATAAACCTTATACCCTAAACAAACTCCCTATACCCTAAAACTAAGGCGCTTGTGGAAACTTTCAGTTTCCACCACAAGTGTATAGGATATTAATCCATATATATATATATATATATATATATATATATATATATATATATATATATATATATATGATCAACTTATACAGTGTAAAATTCTTTAAGTTTTACACGTTTTTCGGAACACTGGATGGGAGAAATGGATGGTTGAGATTAACTCCTTACTTTTTTTCCAAGTGATAATCTTCACATATTCTACTGTTAATCTCATTCATCCAACGATCCAAAAAACGTGTAAAACTTAGAGAGTTTTACATTATATAACTGGATTCTATCCCTATACATATATAACCTCAACTTAGTCAGGGACAAACACATAATTTTATATTAGAATGTGAAATTTAAAAGGTGTAAAATTATATTTTTAATAAAAATATAAAAAATACCTAAACTATATGAGAATTTAAAATTTTAAGAGTTAACATCCATACAAATAATAACAATTAAAGTAAATGCATGTTTTTAATTAATTATTATGCGTAATAAGTGAAATTTGATTAATTAAACCGATCCAACTTGGTAACGTGACGTCCGGTCTGCATTTTGCATTTATGGATATAATTAGACTGAAGTTTGCAGGTAGTTCTTGTAGTAGGTCAACAATGCAAGCTAGTGTCGTACTGTACAAGGCATTTAATCAAACAAGCAACCAAAATTAACATGGTTAAATTATAATGGTGGTCACACAATTTTTAGGGTGTTTGTAATATGATCACATAATTAAAAAATCATTAAAACCATTGTTATTAAATAAGATTTCCATTTCAATATTTTTTTAATACTAATTTTCAATCAAACGTAATCGACTGTTGTGGTAGACATGCGTTAATGTCTTCGTTGATATACTTGAAGAAAAAAACTTTTATATATTTTAAACTCATAGTACAGTAAAACTTCTATAAATTAACTCTTTAAATTAATAAATTCTATTAAATAATAAATTTCTTCGGTCCTGGTTTGGGCCAGTGTAAAAAATCATCAAATTCGATAATATAATAATTTTTTGGAGATCTCCTTTATAAATATAAAGGTCCCATCAAAACTATAAATTAATAATTCATAAATATTACAATTACTACTTTGGTAACTTGCTAAAATATGAATATATTGTAATCTGTTTCTTTTTAAAATTCAAATCTAATTCAATTTCATCTCTAACTTTTCTAATTGCACCCACAAGTTCCGACGTTGAGGTCTCCGACTGTAATAAAAAGTTGTGAAGAGTTGTTGCCGCATTCAGTGCTTCCTTTCGCGTGACTAGTTCAAGTGGTGTTGAATCATCTTCAACTTCATCATTAGTAGAACTTTCAACAATATTTGTTGAATTGAGAAATTTTCTTTTAATTAATAAATTATTAATTTATTGATATATTAACATCTCTCTAAATTAATAAAATTGCATGGTCCCAAGGATATTAATTTATAGAGATTTTACTGTATTTACCAACAGAAATTGTGTGCAATAACAATATACAATACTCTTTTAAGGAGAAAACTTGAACTCGAACCTCAAAGTACTGAAAATGAACCTTGTAATTTACCCTTAAAAAATTCATACTATTTTTCTTTTGTTTTTAACTTATAATAAAACTTTTGCACATTATATAGGGGTGAGAATTGTGTGGGAAATATCTGAAAATCGTTGGGATCCGAATCAACGAGATAGAGAATAACCGAAATCTTCACCTACGGGGACGGGAATGAGGGAAGTTTTATCACCGAAGCTCAAATGGGGATGGAGACGGGGATTACCATATCCGAACCGTAAAGATAACCGAACTGTAACCGTATAAATAATCGTGAGGATTCTCAAAAAATATCCGCAAGGATCTCGATATTTTACAAGATATATATATATATATATATATATATATATATATATATATATATATATATATATATCCTAGTACAATAATCCTTCCTGGGCATGGTCTGGCATCCGAGAGGGGATTGAAGTAATTAAATAAGGACCCCTTTGGAGAGTAGAAAACATAAGAAGTATCTCTACTTGGAAGGACAACTGAGTCCCAAAACTCCCAGGTTTTAGAGTCTGTTCAAGTTCATGTTCTAGCGGTTCTTGTCTATAGATCAACACCCTTATGAACTCCGACCAAAGATCCTAGAATCAATCTAAGCTCGATTTGCTCTTCTCGCCAACTGAAACGGACGCGATTAGATCCATTCCGATAGGTGGACCTGATATCAAAGATTCAATGGTTTAGACAAGAGCAAAGACGGGAGAATACTCGACTAAGGAAGGTTATCGGTTCATTGAGGATAAGCTTAAAACGTCCTCGGACCCTTCCTCAAGTGAAGAACCTGACAAGAACAAAGCCTTATGGAGATCAATTTGGGGTCTGAAGGTGCCATCTAAAATTAGGTTTTTTTCGGAAGCTTCGCCACAACATTATTCCTACTAAAAGAAACCTTGCTTCACGCTTCCATGGAAGCTTCCACGATTCGGACTACTGCCCAAGATGCGAAAATGAGAAAGAAACTATCGAACACCTTTTGTTCCTCTATTCCTTCGCACAGCGGTTTGGAAAGCATCGGGCTTTAGCTATTCCCTATCTCCTTCAGAATTTTCAAGTTTCACGAAGTGGTGGGTTAAAATCAATGACTTTAGAAGATTGGAAAACTTCAACGAAGGGTGTGCCCTCATTGCCTTCCTTCTATGGGGGATTTGAAAATCACGCAATGTGTTTGTCTTTGAAAGCAGGAACGATCTCCCCTGGGAAGTATGGTTGCATGTCGATCGTGCGTTTTAGGAATTTGGTCAGGCATCCTTATCCCCCCTAAAGAATAATTCTTCAAAGGGAAACAATCCGATTCAATGGAATCCTCCTCCTCCAGGGTCTTTCAAAATCAACTGTGACGCTGCCTTCAATTGCCACACAGGTAGGGCTACGGCAACGACCATTGCGCGTGATTGCTTGGGATCCAATCGTTCAAGGAATCTCGGCACCCCTCTATGCTCCGTTCGTTGCGTCGACCGAAACTTTAGCCATAAGGCTTGGATTGTTCTTAGTCTCTTCGCTCAATCTTGACCATATCATCATTTAATCGGATTGTCAAACTGTTATCAACAGCCTTCGGTCAGGATCCCATTCAGACTGAACTTCCTCAGCTGTTGAAGAGGATATTAGGAAAGAAACCATTTCTTTTACCTCTTGTTTCTTTTCTTACATTTCAAGATATTGTAATCAAGCAACCGACCGACTTGCTAATTTTGCTAGGAACACTAATGTCCAAACCTTCTGGGAAACCCAGCTTCTCCCTAATCTTTTTATGTATCCTTGATCTATGAAATGAAACTCTCATTTATCTGTATATCTGTATATATGTATATCTTTCTATCTTATAATTAATGTTTCAATCCATCAAGATATATGTGTATTTTATTTAAATATTATTAAGTTTGGGTGACCTCTCTAGTAATTTACTTATTTTTGTTAATTAAGAGTATATAATCTATTTATCTCTCAATTTACCTTATTCCCCTTTGATCACATTTTTTAAAGTGTATTAAATATATGACTTGTAAATTAAAATTCACAATATATTTTAGTTAATAAAATAATAAATTTTGTTGGGATAAAAATTCTCCGAAAATCGTAAAGATTCGACGGGTATCAGGAACAAAAAAATTCTCGAAACATGTAATGGTAATCCCCGAAATCACCTCGCAAATATTAAGGACATAATGGATAATATAAAATCGTCCCCGCACCTCCCGATTCCGCACCTAACATTATATAAACAAATCTGGAAGAGTATAGAACATGTATGATCGAAACTCCAAACGTATGGAAACATGTTTTACTATATTGAAAAAGGATTGTCCAAATATTTTAACCATGAAACTTGAACCATTGTTAGTTAAACGAGCAACATACCCTGGTCGGATCAGTATTCAGCTTTCTTCCTTCGAGTCCAAGATTAGACTTTAAAAACGATTCAAATCTACACTAATCTCTCCCGCAAATCTCACTGATTCTTTCTTCCCAGCAAAACTTTTCCCTTTTCTTATATTTTTTCCTCATGGATTCCCTCTCTGTTCCCAACAATGGAACAGTCGTCAGCAAACCTCAAACCCTTTCACTTCTTCTGGTTTCTCTTTGTCACTCCCACTAAAACCTTCAATTTCATATTCCGACGGCGTAAATCGAAAATGGGTTGTCTTGGAATTTCCTCAGTTCTGTTTCTGCTGATTGTAATGAGCTTCAGAAGTTGATTTTCTTTTCTGTCATAGAGTTTTTTTTATGTTTGTTTTCCTAGAGCAAATATATAATTATAAAAAATGATATCAGGAGGGTTAAATTTGGTGATGACAGTTATAGGTTTCACAGTGAGTATTATGTTCATTGTGTTCATTTGTACACGTTTGATTTGTGCTCGGATTCGGCTCAGTGCTTCTCGGAGATCCCTCGCAGTTTCTTCAAGATCCGATCTTAGCATGGTAACTTTTTTTTTCTTTTTTAAGTAAAGTTTTTTTGGGGGGATAAATTCTTAAATTTCCACAACTGGGTTGTGTTCAACTATACTGATGGAAAGCAATTGTTTCCTAACATTTTTTAAAATATAAAATATTTCTGGTCTTTTTCAAAAACAAAATCCAAAAATTAGTTTTTTAACCCTTGGAATCTGATTGTTAGTGGTTATTCAACATTAGCAATGAAAGCATGAGTTTTGAGGGTACTGAAGAGAAGATTTAAGGGAATTTTGAATTCCCCCCCTTTCATTTTTCCTTTTTGGGCATTTCTTTTGTGGAAGTTTGAATTTCTGTATGAATTGTAGTCGGTATTGTTTACTTGTGCATTTAAACTTCTAAAATTGTTTCCACAGAAGTTTTATTTACTGTTTTCTTTGGGTGGTTGGTTCAGAAGTTTTTGTTAAGTTTCTAAAAAGTGATGTAATGATTGTAAAAGATTTTTGGCTTTTAGGCTTCAATGCCTTTGTTGATATGTGAACTAGAAGGTAGAAGAGAAAGTGTGCCCGGCTGATATGTTTAATATTTCCCAAAATTTACATGCATTTTGAGTGTTCTTGGAAAATATGTGTTGTACATAAATATTTTTAGAAAATAATTGAAGAATTTGAGCAACATGGTGGGACATTTTGCTACAACCAGCCAGGCAAAAATGAAAATCAGAAATTAATAGAAGTAAATTTGAATCATTTTCATGTATATTCTCTTTTCAACTGTTTAATTCATTCTTTATGGAGTGATCCTTATTCGTTATTTATGTTGAATTTCGTATGTGCAGCTCGAACGCGGTATACACGGTCTTGAGCCTGTTGTTGTTGCAAATTTCCCGACGAAGAATTTTTGTGATGAGTGCTTCTTAGCTAACAAAGATGCTCAGTATGTGCTTGAAACCTTGCTTTGTTTCGGAAATTACTGCATGTTTCTTTACTATATAATATTTTACATTATATCATGAAGATACTTTCTTTTTTTTCCCATGAAAAAGTGCTAGATGCCTAGGATTTGCAGGTTAGTTATTAATTTTGGGTGTATTCATTTTTCTTTTCATAGTGAAGATGTTTGCATTAAGCATTATTATTCCTTTGGATTTTCGAGCTTAAAATGCCGAATGAAGTGTTTCACAAATTGAAAGGTTTTACTTTAAGGCCATGAATCATCATCCAGTAACAAATGTGATAATATGCTGGTTATTAACATGACCATGGACGGTTGTTCAGATATTGATGCTATTTCTGTGAGTGCAAATTCCAAGTATTTCTTCCTGGTTTTGTCTGTAAATGTTTTTAGATGGGAATTAGTCAGAAGTTTTGGCTTTAATAGTATTTTCCTTTTAATTTGGACCATTTATTCTGCAAATAATAGAGTTAAAATAACAATGAGGATGAGACAGTTTATGTTGCTCCGACTCTTCGTTTTCCTTGGAGTGCCCATGTTCGACAACCGTGTCCAACACATTAGATATGGGTATGGTGGGAAGATGACCCTCTATCATCCAAATACATGGAAAACTCAGAAAAAATTTAAACATACCCGTGTCAGACACATACATTCAACAATCATACCAGCCTGCAAGTAGCAGGAAAACATAAATCTTTAAGAAGAATAAGAGAAGGAGAAGTATTGACTCGAAAAACATAAATCTTTAAGTCTTAATTCCCTATGACCAAAAACTAGTAGGGAAACAAAGATATTTCTAGTAGGAAAACATAGTTACATCTTTTCTTTATAGCTGTTTCTTGTTTGTTTACTGTTTCCAAACAATATCTCTCATCTGCTAACTATGTTACTAGGACTCTGGTGGAAGTATCGGAGATAGGTATTTGCTGTGCTAGTGCTAGATTTCTGAAGTTAGCTAAACTTCTCTATGCTTGAAATTTCCTTCTTTTTGCCAGTTAGAAGTACGGAAGATGTAGGCATGAGCTATGGCCTGTCATATTTGCTTCATGAACTCGTTTCCAATGCCAAGTGCATTTGGGTCCCAATAAAGGAAGATTAAAGCACAATAATTTGAGGCCTTTTAATTTTGCATAACATTTTTTTTTTGGGGGGGGGGTATTATTAAAATGTTGCATTTTTTTTGCACGGCAGCATACATGCGAAGACGTAATTCTTCATCCCGCATGCCTAGATATAGGCTGCCTTCCCATGTTCTTTCACCTTTAACTTTTTGTGCTATAAACATGCCATATTTTCAATCATAATTTGATCCCTCTAGCAGTTTTAGTGATCATAGCCAAAAATGTTCAATAAGAAACTAGTTGATAGAGACTTGTTGGGAAAAGATTATCAAAGATGCTTTCCTCACAATGAGTACGGCTTGGAAAAATGTTGAGATTAACAATCAAGAAAACTTCTGGTTTCTGGATTGATAAAGTTAGCATCTTCATTAAAGGAGTGGTGAAGAGCGTATTCTTTATCACAGATCTAAACGGCCCGCTATACAAAAAAGTACGGCGTTGAGAATTTTGCAGAACAATAATTGCAAAGCTCATTACCTTGAGGTTGACCCAAGTCATTCTCCACTTTTAATGGATGAAGATGCCTCCAGTTATCATGTTAAGTGGAGGTTGTTCCATCAAATAAAAAGTGAAGGCAGTTGTTTATTTATCTTCTCCCACTAAATCATAAATGACTAGGTAAGGGCTACAGGTGGCAATTGGAAGGGTTTGAGTTCTGACTTACTTTGAGCTTAGATGGTGTCGAGATGATTTCGAGTTCGAATCGTTTCAAATGCAAGTATTTTAGGTTTGGGTTGTTTCAGATTTTAGACCATTTTATGTGTGGTCAATTTCGGGTTTGATTTGTGTTAACTAGGGGTGTAACTGAGACATTTATACTCAACTCACAAGTTATTTGAGTTGAATTTGATTTTATCATTATTGAGCCAAACACGAGCTCGAGTAGTTCGAGCTATCAGTTGAGCTGAGTTCAAGTATCATAATGCTTGATTTGAGTAGTTCATGAACATAATTCAAGTTGAATTTGATTTTATCATTCTTAAACTTTTGGATGATAGAGACACTTCAGGTTGTCTAGATGACTGAAAGCTGTATTACTCGGATTTAGGCGTGGGTGTCAGATAGATGGGATCTTATCCAAAAAATGTGCTGAGCACAAGTTTAGGACTACGAAATTTGTAGAAGAATGAAGTCAGCAATATAGAGTAAAACTCTGAAGCACGATCGAGGGACGAGGAATCATTTTGCTTCATGATTCTTATGATAATGTAACTGATGGTTCTACATGACATAATATAGTTCTTTAATATTGCAATTTGAAGTGTTCTTGCATTCGAGGATTCTTATTTATTACCTCAATAATCTGTGTTGTTAGAACTTTTTATGTATTTTCTTCAGTTGGATTGCTTATAGCATCTTAATCCGGACCTAGCTAATAAAAATGTTGAATTGCGCTATGTGCTGCAGGTGCACAGTTTGCCTTTCGGAATACCGCTGCGAGGACACCTTGCGAATCCTCCCCTATTGTGGGCACTCCTTTCATGTAACATGCATCGATATATGGCTACAACAACATTCCACATGCCCTATTTGCCGAATATCACTGCGTGAATTCCCTGAGAAGAAACGGTCGATGCAACCGTTGTTCAGTTCTGCAATTCGATCCCATTTCGGCAGGGAGTCTTTCGACGCGCATGCATACAACTGTTTGTTGAGAGGACGGGGCTTTACATTGCGAACACGTGACGACCCTGCAATGGAACCGATTCAAGAGAATTCTTTTGCAAGTGTGGGAAGAAATGGAAATCCAGAGGCAGGGGAAACCGTGTCCCGTACAGTTGAAGACGATGAAAACGCCATTAAAGAGTCGAGAAAGAAGCTTGTGGAATGCCCATCAAACCCATGAATTGTCTTTGTTTGTTGATTGTAAAGATCTCCTGGTTGTGAAATGGATCAGTTTCCCTTTGTTAGTTTTTTGGTGGATTATTGTAAGTATGTCAAAAGTTTGGCTGTTTCTGTGTAATTTTAATCCTCAATATTAGCTGGTTTCTGGCAGTTTTGTTTAACTCAGCAGTAAAACCAGCATTAATCTATGAATTTATGTTGACGGTAAAAACTTTTAATTTCAAAATGAGTGTTTTAGTTTTAGGGTTTAGAGATTTAACTTAGGTATAGTGTTTATGAGTAGGGGTTTAGAATTTAGGGGGAATAGTTAAAATTTAGAGGTTAGAGTTAGAATTTAAGGTCTAGAAGTTAGAGTTTAGGTTTTATGGTAATATGTTAAGGATTTAAGTTATAACTTATAAACCTTAAATTCTAACCATAAATCTTAAATTTTATTTATAGTCCCTAGATTTTAAATTACTAAAGCTAAACTTTTAAACTCTACATTTTAAATTAAGTTCTAAAACCTTAAAATTAAGACGCTAATATAAATTAAAACTTTTCACGCTAATGTATCAAATAATTATGCTAAATTTAAATGTCTTGTTTTTAAGTACACGACAAATTTTGGATGAAATTCAAAAGTTATTTTAAAATAAAATAAAAGAGTAGTTTTAAATTTCAATCATTTTAAAATATTATTATTTATAATTATTTTCTTAGTTTTCTTGAGTTAAAATTTAGTGTAAAGTTATAAATAGTTACTAAATTTCGATCAATTATTGAATTTGATAATTAAAATTTTAATTATTTTAATGTTATCATTAAACTTTTAGTTTTGATTTAAATTGGACACTAACCTATTAAAGGTAAAAAAAAGAGGTTAGGATTTAGGACTTAAGGTTAAATTATTTTTAGTTAAAAAGAGGATTAAATTGAAATAATGTGTAAATAATAAAGGTTAAATGTATTTTTTTTTTGAATTGGGACTAAATTGTTTGCATGTGCAAACATGAAAGACTAAATGTATTATTCTACAAAAAAAAAAAACTACCACGTCACCCTTTTAACGATTGTTAACATGTCAGTGTCTCATTTGAATCAAAATTAAAAGTTTAATAGTAACATTGAAGTAATTGAAAGTAATTATCAAATTAAATAATTTATCAAAATTTAGTGACTATTTGTAAATTTTACCCTAAAATTTTAAGGGTAAAATGCATTTATCCCTAGTGTTGAGTTGTGAGGAGCTCGATTCTTTCAACCAACGTTGCTCACCAAGTGGTGGAGAGATGGAATTTTGGGTGGATGAGGTGTCGAAGCTAAAATATTAATGACACAATGATTTTAGAGTGGTTCAACCTTCTAATCAAGGTCTACATTCACTACCTTAGCTTCCCACTAAGGATTTCCAATCAATCCACTATTGATTCGTCCCCTTTTCTAGGCTTAGGAGGAAACCTTATACACCGATCAAGCTTTCTACCCAAATCCTTGATCAAACTCTCTTTACGAGAGAAATATTTGTTTGCTCAAATATGCAAACCAAATCACCGTAGGCATCTTGTAATTCATCAAAAGAGTAAGAACATGAAGTAGATGAATTAGAAGTTACCCTTGAATCTTCTTCGATGGCCATAAGGCAAAGGTTGGCTTGTTCATCGTCGGTGGTGTCCTCATCACTCCAAGTAGCCACATGTGCCTTCTTCTTATGGCTTGAAGTGCTTGCCCTCTCCCTTTTTATGGATTCTCGTTCAAGCTCTCTTAAGGCTTTCTTCATGAATGTGGCACACTTCTTGAAGAGATGGACTATCTCTTCTTCTTCATCCTCCTCTTCACTTGAATAAATATGATGGCAAGTGGAGGATTTGAGAGGAATGACATTGGTGTTGATGCAAAGCCCCTTGAGCTTCTTCTCTCCTATAGCTCTAATTTCTTCCCTATTCTTCTCATCATTTTTGTTCTTCTTCATGATTTGATGAGTAAGGAGTGGCCCCATGAGTTCATCAAGCTTCAAGGTCTTCAAATTCTTGGCTTCGATGATGGCAATCCTCTTTGAGTCCCATGACTCGGGAAGTGAGTAGATGGACTTTCGGACAAGTTTCTCCTTCGGAATGGCTTCTCCATAGCCCTTGAGACCATTTGTGATTGTGGAGAACCTATCAAACATCTTCTCGATGTTCTCTTCCGGATCCATCTTAGAGTTCTCATACTCTAAGGTGAGGAGCCCAATCTTGGTCACCTTGACTTCATCGGTTCCCTCGTATGTGACTTCAAGCTTGTCCCATACCTCTTTGGCACTCTCACAAGAAGACATCTTCTCATAGATGGTTGAGACAAATGCACAAAAGAGAATGCGCAAGGCTTTGCAATTTAGCTCCATCTTCTTGCGATCGTCGGCGCTCCACTCCGCTTTGCTTCGTTGAAGCACGAACGAACCATCTTCAACTATGTCCCATAGTTTGTAGTCTCTTGATTTTATGAAAAATTTCATTTTGGTCTTTCAATGGGCATAGTAGGTTCCGTCGAAGAAATGCGGTTTGTCGATGGATTGCGCCATTTGAGCCGGTTGGTGAAATGATGATCGAGATTGCCGGATCTCCTCAATAGGATGTTAATCTTCTTCGATTGAGCCAAACTCTAATACTAATTGTTGAGTTGTGAGGAGCTTGATTCTTTCAACCAATGTTGCTCACCAAGTGGTGGAGAGGTGGAATTTTGGGTGGATGAGGTGTGTAAGCTAAAATATTAATGACACAACGATTTTAGAGTGGTTAAACCTTCTAACCAAGGTCTACATCCACTACCTTATCTTCCCACTAAGGATTTCCAATCAATCCACTATTGATTCGTCCCCTTTTCTAGGCTTAGGAGGAAATCCTTATACACCGATCAAGCTTTCTACCCAAAGCCTTGATCAAACCCTCTTTACAAGAGAAAAGAAATATGCAACTTAAATCCCTCTAATAGGTATTTGTTTGCTCAATAATGCACCCACCCAAAACCTAAAACACTTGAGCAAATTTGACAATTTTGGCTCACTAGTGTTTGTCTATACAAGAATTGACAATTTAAGTACAAAGACACTTTTTGATCATTTGTTGATTGACAATTGAAGCATTAACCATATCTTGATGCTTGGAGGTCCCTTTTATACTCCTTGATGAGTTTGTAGCTGTTACTAGCCGTTGGGATTGAATTGGAGCCGTTGAGGACTTTATCTTCCACCATAAATGCAGTTTTGCAGCTGACCGTTTCGAAACACTCGTGACCGTTTCGAAACACCCTTTAAGTAGAAAGAGCCGTTGCAGTCTGATGCACACCCGTATCGAAACGTCTGTCTTCGTATCGAAACGATCTGCATTTAAAAGTTAGTTGGGAAATAGCCGTTGGGGTTTATGACCGTTGTGGTCGATGCCACGTAAGCGTATTGAAACGGCATGGACCGTGTCAAAACGCTAGGCAAAATTCTCATCCAGGAAAGGCTCGTTTCGATACGCGTATCGAAACGTTTTTGCTACTAGAATATATCGTATCGAAACGCCTGGAAGGTTTTGTGAAGTTTGGCTTTGAAAAACATGTTAAACCTCTTTAAAAACATCCCTAAACATAGTTTCAAGTTATTTGAACTTTGGAAATAGTTTTGAATTCTTTTTAAATTAGTCCAAAATATTTTTCAATTATTATATCAAAACATTAGTTCTACACCTAGGGTTTGGGTACAAAGTATATAAATATCTCATGGTTTGAAAAAATATTCATTTCTTCATAAATGTTTGAGGACTAAATTTTTAAAATAAAAATAAGTATGGCTTTATTCTGATTATTTATAACATTTTTTTTGATAAAATAACTTTTAATTATTTTAGTTTCTATATTTTAGCATTTTGCAGGTCATTATATGAGTTGGATATATTTTAAAGATAAAATAAAGAGTTTTGGTGAAGTTTGGACACGTAAAGAACAAAAAAGTTATGAAGAAACAATATTTAATTTGATGGAAAATTTTACAGCGCTCGACGAACATCGACGAGCAGCATTAATGACGACCACTGATGAGTACTATTAATTTAATTTATAAAAATTTTAAACCTAAAAGATTAAACATATAATTATAATTTTTTAAAATAAAAAAGGTAAATTAATTTAAATACATTTTATTATTTTTAATTTTCTTTTAAACATTATTAAATCAAAATATCTATCCACAAATCACAAAACCCTTATTTTTTTTTGAAAATTAATTGGCCGTCGCTGACCTTGCCGCCGCCGCCATTTTTAACTTTTCTTGCAATAAGGTAATTCCTTAATTTCCAAACCCTAACTTTATTTTTTCAAATTAGGTCAAGGTAGAACCATAATTCTCAAATTGAGTACCATAATTCTCATGTTAGAGCCCCAATTACCGGAATAGAACCCCAATTGTCTGTTAAAACACTAAATCTCATGTCTAATTATGAATTCCCAAATTGCGATCCACCATCTGTATTGGTACGGACCGGTACGCAAGTTTTAGCGTATCGGTATTATATGCATACTGGTACAAAAATTGGCTACTGAAATTTAATTTCAAATAGCGTGTATCGGTACGCTCGTACACTCGTACCAGTTATGGGGGGTTTGATTCTTCATTTTTTTGTTTAAGTTTGATGTATGCATGCTTATATTTTAATTCTTTAACGTAGATGATGAATCTAAACTTAACGCCTTCAAAACAAGTTAAGATGATGGAGTGCAAGCGTTAAATCGACATGTGTTCGGAGAAGACAAACAATGAGGTACATTCATTATAATTACCTGAAATTTCAATAATAATGTTGATTTTTTTAAAAAAAATATTATTTTATTTACATAGGAAAAAGCTGAAGTTGTACATGAGGAAAACATAAGAACTTCTTATTAGAGTGATTACAAGTTGGAGAAGCTCATCCATTCGATGCAAAATATTAAAAAAGAATTTATTAAAATGAATGGTCAGTTTGAAAATTAAATGGTCAATTTAAAAAATTAATGACATATTAACATCAAGTAATGTTAAAAGTTCAATACAAGTTGTTGATTCAGTAAAAGAAGAAGATATACATAGTAGATCATTAAAGGAGGATGCTTTAAATAATAGATCAGAAGAGATTAATTTATATAGCGGTTCATTGAAAGATGAGGGTTTAGAAAATAAATCTCAGAAGGAAGAAAGATTAAGTGTCGCATCATTGAAAGAAGAAATTGAAAATGGTATTAAAAATTGAGTATGTCTCCATTTATTAATTATGATACTGACTATTATTCTCTCTCATTAAAATCTATTGGTAAAGAAAAACTTAAAGTTACTTCTAAAGACAAAATTAAGATTGACACCGATGGTTTTCTAAAATTTTCTAGCGAGATTTTTAACTTTAAATTTAATCCGCATCATTTTTTTAGTCAATTAATTACGTTGAAGGAAACTCCAATTAGTAAAATGTGGCCTAAAATGTCTAACAGTTTCAAGCCATTGTCAAAGAGTAAAGACTCTCAAAAGAAAAAGAGTGTGAGATGTTCGACTGCACATTCTGATTTTACTGACGATCTTAACTCGAAAAATATTACATAAAAAAGAGCTTGAACTTGTAAAGTGAATACAAAGGTATGTATAAATTCTTCTTTATTGATTATATTTCATCTTATAGTTTAAAATTATTTGTTTGCTTAAAATAATATTATTGTATGATATGTAGATACATGAAAAAATCACAAAGAGCAATGATATTGGAGAACTATAATTTTCTGGGGGGGGGGGGGGAATGAGGCATTAACATGATGAAAAATATAATTTCTTTGTAGGGTAAAAATTTGAAAAAACAATTATGTACAAATATTTTATTTGAGTTAAATATATGATCAATTTCTCTTTGATTGTGCAAGTTAAAAAAAATAAAGTTTGTAATTTTGAGAATGAGCAAGGATTGCAAGATTTATTCACAGAAGCTCAAATCAAATTTAAAACAAGAAAGATGTAAATTATACACACATTTTTTAATATCAACATTTAATTTTCATGTTATTATCATTTTTAAGAGTTAAATATTTTTCATGCAGTATAAATATGAGGTAGGTGATCTCTTATTAAAAGCTTGCAAAAGAGTTAAATGTTTTTCATGCATGATAAATGATGTGAACAAGCAATATTTGAAGTATTTAATACTCAAAGAACGTAAATTTGTACGAATGTTGTTACTTGGAATGATAAATCCAACACTCTATACATGGCCAAAAATAATTATTTGGATGTTGGCAATGCTCGTACTATTTTTCCAGAAAATTAGTTATCTAATTGGATATTATAAATATCTATATTTGTTCAATGTTATAATTAATATATGTTATTTTGTCTATTATTAATACAAGTATTTTTATTGTTTTTTAATATTTAATAGTCTATCGATATCTATGTGTACGATTTGCACTTGAGACAAGAGCCTATGCCAAAGAAGTTATATATGTCTCTATCCTTTCAGGTAAAAAATAATTTATGGGCTATGGATCACATTATTTTTAGTTCATGATTTCATGACATTTCCAAATTTAATGTTTGTTGCAGAGTTTGATAGAAAATTTAAAACATGCTAAGAAGTCGGGAATAGATCAATGTATTTTTAGCTTTCATACCCGATGAATAGAGAACTTTATACCTATTGATAGTAGTAATGTTAAACATGTATACTATTTTTTTGTTTGCTTCTATGTAGTTGATAGTGTTTTTTAACGCACATGATTTAGCAGGTATATGTTTCTTTACATGATGCACAAGGCAACCATTGGTTTTTATTAGTTGTTAATGTTGCGGAGGGACATAATTACGTTTTGGACTCTCTTGATGCCCATAAAGTACGTAAAAAGATTGCACAAAATATATAGTTTTTTATTCATTCATGAGAAATAATAGAATTCATATAGTTTTTAACTATCAATTTTTTACTTTTGTTTTGACTTATTATAATAGTTGAATAAAGCTCCACTTAGTTATGAGAGTCATGCTTATTTGGGTAGATTATTTGAAAATTTTATAAAATTTTCAATCCATGTTGTGGAATTACCGAAGCAGCCAAATTCGTACGTAATTTAAATTTAAAATAAAAGTTATTGTTAAGATATATCTGTGAATTTCTTCTTAATAGATTTATGTATTTTATATTGAGTTCAAGGATGATTGTGGCATCTACATATTGAAGTATATATGTAACCCCATCGACTCGGCCTAGCCGGTAAACGAACCGAACGGGTTACACGGGAAATATTGAAGTAAATCGGGAAGATTTACCTCAATAAACGACCATTATTTTCTTTCATCTTGTCTAGATGCTCGTTACAGACCTAAGCGTTTAATGTTGCAGCGGATCATACATAACATCAATTCGAACATCCATTACATACAAAAATAGCTTTTAGGGACCAAATTATAAACTTGACAAACTACAAGGATTTTCCCCAATTTTAGATTACCATCTTTAAATTAATCATATTACATGCATCTCTGTCAAAACACGCTAAAAAATCATTCCAACTCAATTAATTTCATCCACAACATTCAGGGACCAAAATGTAAAGATTCAGAACGTTCAAAATGTCTTTTAACCGATTTAACTTCCACCGTATCGATACCCCTCAACAACCAACCCCCAAAATCACATTCAACAAGCTGGTATCGATACCCTAAAGGGATGGTATTGATACCCTTAAGGCTAGTATCGATACCTGTAAAACCAGTAGTCATAAACAGTATCGATACGCCCCCGTGTATCGATACCCCTTTTCAAAATACATAGGACATACCGATACCCTTACAAAGGTATCGATACTTTAAGGCCTGTAATGCCAAATTTAACTGTTTAAATTCATTTTAATCATTTCCTAAGCATACCAACTTACTTGTAACATACATACAACTCATGTAAACATCAATTCTCAAGTATACATGGCAATTTCAACAACAAGACATGCCTAGAATCATTAAGGAGATCTAAAGGCATGCTTCTTATGAAAATCAACCCATCTAAAAGTCAAAACTCAAACCAAAACTTAAACAAACATATAGAGGCCTTTTACAAGCTAAAAATCAGTAAGTAAACATGCTCAAATAGGGAGTTTCAACACATCTCCCAAACAAACTATGGATCCCCCATTGCCTTTATTACTCTAGTCCAAAAACAAAACACACATTCAATCGAAGTCTTCCACCGATCCCTTGCAAGTGTTGCTTCCAAAGCTTTAATTGTCTGCGTTGATGGACAAAAAGAGCGTAAGCACAATAGGCTTAGTGAGGAATGCTCAAAACCAAAACATCATCAATGCATTTAAATTGGTTTCTAAACTACAATGAAATCTCATTCAAATTAACACAAGTATCATTTAAAATCTATCATGCCATCCAAAAACCATGCACTTTCCTCATTCAAAATCAGCATGAAAACCTCATGCAACATGTGTTAACAAACTAACAACAAATCCCATTTATTAAACTCAATTTAAGCCTTCCCAAGCATTTTCACACATGCTAAGCTTAAAGATTAAAAACATGCAACATGTGTTAACAAACTAACTAGAGACAGGACACCATACAAGGTTTACACGCGGGAGCTATCCTCCACCGTTGCGACACCTTAAACATTCCTCAATCGTTAGGGTACTTGGATGAAGTATTCAGTACAATTTCAACCCCTCAACATCCAAGGCGACTTATTTATAGTGCACTCAATCCTATAGCCAGCTAACTATATCCGATTGCATTTTTAAAAGTATTTCATATCATCACTTGCCAATATGAACCGCATTTCATCACATGTTTCACTATTTTCAAAGCATCAATTACCAACCTCATTCTCAAGCATCAAATCATACTTAAAATCACAAGTATAAACGTATACTTACAAGGATCACTTACCATGTGTATTCTTCATCATTATATCATCAAGAACAACAATTCATTTACCTCAAATCATGATTTAACAGTGACAATATGCATTTCAAAACAAGTGCATCAACAAACTCATAATAGGATTAATGCATCTCAATGCATTAGAACCACCAGCAATCACTAAAAACCCACAACTATGCCCAAAGACACTTAAAAGCCTATTTGAAACAACCGAAAACTCAATTGATCTTACTCAAAACATAACCCATCCATCAACTAACACTTCCATCATATTTTAACCATAAATCAACATCCAAAAACATCCTAATATAATCTTTATACATCCAACAACTCAGATTTCACATTAACATCCCAAAACCCCCAAAATCTAACAATCTAACAATTAGAGATCCAACTTAATTCGAGATTATTATCACAAAACCATTATTCTTCATCATTTAACATCCAAATTATGATTAAAATCATTCACAAATCAATCAAAATAATGCTCAAGCGAAAATATTGAAAATCCATCTTTCAAAGCTTTAACTAGAAATTTCCATAAACTCATTTACAAAATCTTGTTGATAAACAAAAATAGAGAGCTAAAGACTTGATAATTTCAATAAAGAACCTTGATTAGAGAAGAGAAAAGAAAGATCTCCTCTAACACAAGCTTTCCCCTTGATTTGCAATGATTTTGGTGAAATCCTTCAAGAAAACTCTTGCTAAATGTTGTAGAAATCCATGAGCGTTATTTAGGAATTAAAAGCAAATGAAATAGGAAAATTCTCTGAAGATTCTAGTGATGAAAAGAGAGTTTGGCTGCTGGGAAAGTTGAGAGAAAAGTTTGAAGAAAAGAAGTTACGTGAGAAAAAAATTTGACTAATAATATTTCTTTTTATTAAAACTTTTAATTAAATCATTTAAAACACCATATCAATGGAGATAGCTGATATCAACTTGGTGTAATATCTCCCTAAGGATTCTAAGTTTTTGCTCCCTTCAATTTAGCCATAAAAACAGAAATTTTAATTTTTACATTTTAGTCACCAAGCCAAAATGTCGACTTTCCAAAATTGGTTTCACTTTCCCTCTCTACATAATTAATTAGGATTTTAGAAAATTTTCACATGATTTTATCATATCCTGAACTAAGATTTCCCTGAATCGACCCTGATCTCCAATCTAAATTCGCTGATCCATAAACCACTTTTAAAACCTCTAGGCCCAAAACCGGGGCGTTAAAACTCTCCTACACTTAGGAAATTTTGTCCTCGAAATTTTACCTGAAGGAAAAAGGTGCGGAAACTGTCTCAACATGTCCACCTTACTTCCCACACGACCTCCCAAACTCCTCGGTGCTGCCATAACACCTTCACAAGTTCAATTGCCTTACCACGAAGAACTTTGCTACCAGAATCGAGAATCCAAACTGGTTCCCCATCATAAGACAAATCCAGATTCAACTCAATCTCTTTAATAGACATAACATGAGATGGATTTGATCTATACCTTCGCAACATCGAAACATGAAACACTTCATGAATTTCCTCCAACTCAGGAGGCAACCTCAACCGATATGCAACAGGACCAACACGCTCTACAACCTCATAAGGTTCAATAAACCTTGGACTAAGCTTACGCTTACTTCCAAATCTCACCACCTTCTTCCAAGGCAATACCTTTAAGAACATGCGATCTCCAACCGTAAACTCAATCTCCTTAGGCTTTAAATTCCCGTAGGACTTTTGATGATCCGATGCAGCTTTCAACCGTTCACAAATAAGCTTTAGCTTCACAAACGTTCCCTTAAGCAAATCCGGCAAGGAAACCAACTTTTGCCCCGCCTCCGCCCAACAAAAAGGCGTTCTACACTTCCTTACATCAAAGCTTCATACGGAGCCATTTGTAAGCTAGCCTGGAAACTATTATTATAGGTAAACTCCACTAAGGGCAACTGCTTTTCCCAAGAACCTTGGAAATCTATATCACAACATCTCAACATATTCTCCAACACTTGGATAACTCGCTCCAACTATCCATCCGTCTGAGGATGATACGAGGTACTGAAATCCAAACGCGTACCCAACGCTTGATGTAGACACTCCCAAAACCTTACTGTTAACCTCGAATCTCTATCTGACACTATATATTTAGGTTTTCCATGCAAACACACAATCTCAGTGAAATACAACTCCGCTAGCTTATCCAACGTGTACGTAGTTTGCACAACCAAGAAATGCACACACATTGTAAGACGATCTACAATCACCCAAATAGAGTTTTTCTTTGATGGTGTCAAAGGTAAACCGGACACAAAATCCATCGTAATCCTTTCCCATTTCCATTTCGTTATCCTCATAGGCTGCAACAAATTGGAAGGAAACTGGTGTTCAGCTTTCACACGTTGACAAACCATACACTTACTCACAAAATCAACAACATCCTTTTTCAACCCAACCCAATAGTACTTATCTTTCAAACCACAATACATCTTTGTACTACTAGGATGCATAACAAAATGACTACTATGAGCTTCAGTCAAAATAGTGTGCCTCAACCCAACATCCTCTGGCACAACTATTCGATTTTTAAAGCATAAAACATCATCATCATTGAAACATAAATCCGTTGCATTACCATCAGCTATATCCTGAACATGGGGGGCGCCAAAGAATCATCAAGTTACTGTTTATCCTTAATTAACTGAATTAAAGAAGCTTTCACTTATAACCAGGCTATCAAACCACCACCTCGCAAGATACTCAACCGAGCGAACATCACTCTCAACTCAACAGCCACATTTCTACTCAAAGCATCAACCACAACATTGGCTTTGCCAGGATGATACTCAATCGTCAGATCATAATCCTTAAGCAACTCCAACCACATTCGTTGCCTAAGATTCAACTATCTAAGGGACATTAGATATTTCAAAGTCTCATAATCTGTGTAAACCACACACTTCTTATCGTAAAGGTAGTGCCTCCAAATCTTCAAGGCAAACACAACTGCAGCAAGCTCTAGATCATGAGTAGGATAGTTGCGCTCATGCACCTTGAATTGCCTAGATGCATACGCCTCAACCTTCACACCTTGCATCAACACACAACCTAGACCAATATACGATGCATCAGTATAAACCACAAACTCCTTACCTGATTCCGGGTTGAATCAAGACAGGAGCTTGCGTCAAATATTCCTTCAACTTCTCGAAAGCTTGTTGTCTAACATCCGTCCATTCATAGCGAACATTCTTTTGTAACAATTTAGTCAACGGAGCAGCAATCTTAGAGAAACCCTCAACAAACCTTCAATAATATCCAGCCAAACCAAGGAAACTACGCACTTCCATCACCGATTTAGGTTTTTTCTAATTTATCATTACCTCGATCTTGTGAGGGTCAACCCAGATACCCTCGGCCGACACTACATGTCTAAGGAAGACAACTTCCCTGAGCCAAAACTCGCACTTGCTCAAGTTAGCATAAAGCTAATTCTCCAACAATACTTGCAACACAATCCTCAAATGCTTATCAAGATCCTCCTCGGTACATGAGTACACGAGAATATCATCAATAAACACTACCACTAACTGATCCAAGAACTCATGGAACACACGATTCATCATGTCCATGAATGCAGCCGGTGCGTTCGTCAACCCAAACAACATCACTAAGAACCCATAAAGCTGATACCTTGTCCGAAAAGCTATCTTAGGTACATCCACATCCTTGACCTTCAGTTGATAATATCTAGACCTCAAATTAACCTTAAAAAATACTAAAGCACCTCGAAACTGGTCAAACAAATCATCAATCATTGGCATAGGATACTTGTTCTTAATCGTCAACTTATTTAGTTGCCGATAATCTATACACATATGCATCGTACCATCCTTTTTCTTTACAAACAAGATCGGTGCACCCTACGGTGAGACACTTGGCCTTATGAACCCTCGATCTATCAACTCCTAAAGTTGCGTTTTTCAACTTCTTAGGTGCCATCTGATAAGGAGCAATAGACATTGGAGACGTATTTTCATACAACTCAATGTTAAACTCAACTTCTCTGTCTGGTGACAAACCGGACAACTCTTCTGAAAAGACACCCAAAAGCTCGCATACCGTTCGTACGTCTTGTACTCGCACCTTCTTTGTACCAGGATTCATCACAAAGCTAAGAAAGCTTCACAACCAAACTCCCTCATACGACTCGCTTCAAGAGCCGAAATTGCATTGGACAAGAATTTCACATTCTCGCCCACGATTACCACTTCGTAATCATCAACAAGTTTCAAGGTAACTCGCTTATCAACAAAACCGACCACAGCCTTATACTCAGTCAACTAGGGGTGGGCAAGACCGGGTACCCGGCCAATTTGTCTAGAATTGGTCCCGGTCCCGGTAACCACCGGTTCCTGAAAATTAGAACCAGTCCTGGTCTCGGTTAGTCCGGGTCCAAGATTTCAGGAACCGGTCTCGGTACCAGTGGGAACCGGTACCAATACCGGGTACCCGGTCAATTAGTCTATTATTAATAAAATTTGAGCAGCAGGGGAAAAAATTCCAACCATTAATAATAATATTAAATAACAAAGTCATAATATTATAGGCTTAAAGGTTGAAGTCTTAAAACGAGTCATACTCATTATATTCATACACAAAGAGAAATAAAGGAGCGCCTTCAGTTGCTTTCAACCTCTTCAACGCCATTCGATACTAGACTAGTACCGGGTACCTGGTACAGGTCCCAGTCTCATTGGGTACCCACTGGGTACCGGGTCCAAAAAAGTAGGATCCAGTCCCGGTCCCACCGGAACCAATACCGGGTAAAAATCCACCGGGTCCGGGACCAGGACCGGGACCGGGTAATCGGGTTTTTTGCCCACCCCTATAGTCAACCAATCCATCCCAAGGATTACATCAAAACCATAGAAAGGCAAATCAATCAAATCAACTGAAAACACATGGCCTTGAACAGATAAAAGACATCTCCTATACAATTTTCTTGTAACAACAGTTTCACCAAAGAAACTAGTTACTCACATTCCCACATCTAACACCTCCGAAATGAACGTTCAAGCCATAACTCCCAAAACATTAGCAACAACATGCGAAGAAAGCTATACCCCACCGATCAAACGTGGCCAAACTCGCCTCACGTGGTCACACAATCTACATACTTAATAGGTATCAAATGCTACTCAAGCCTTGACAGATTGACCCTATGATCCTCGACCAACATTACTACAACCTCGCCTCAACCCAGGAGATACCCTTTTAGCATGACCATTCTAACACTGTTACCACCAAAACTAGAGTTCACAACTCACTTTCTAGAGCTAGAACCTCTCGCACGAATTATTAAACTCAGGTTCTGCTTAATATACCTTGCCCGTGTTACCAACACTTCAAGAACAATGTAGCCAAAATAAACAACATATATGGTTTAACATCATGTACCAATCCATAAAAGAGTCAATCACATCGATGTCTTAGATTCAATTCCAATCCAGGAGCATACTCGCTCAACTAAACAATATGTGCCTTAACTCGACTACAAACTTATGATTTTGAAACCAAACCACAAATTCACATTTCTTGTCATCCAAGTATCTAACTCTTAGATACTTCTCCTTTAGAATAGTTCAAAAGAACTCCTAAAACACAATATCGTGTCTCATGCCCACAACCACAATTGTCCACCAACTATACACATCTCCTTATAATTGAGATATAACTCAGCTTCACACTATGGGCATCATTACACCCCATTTGTTCCATAATCCTATTCGTACAGGTCATCCACTCCATGGATACCTCCGGTGAAAACACTCGAGCTCAACTTCTTCCAAAATACGTAAGCGCTCTAACCGCAACTCACAATCGTCCACCAGCTAGTGCAGTCATATGCACTCTAGCATTAACAACTTCACAAGCTCCTGACATCACATATATCCCAAGCGTCATGCCATCCAACACTAACCCGTCCGACACAGGTTGTACTTACATCGAGGCACATTGAGGCATCTAGCCCCTATGAGACATTACACACTCCTATATTCCTTGCCCAACGGCAACACCAATCATACCAGATTGCTACTCTCTCCTCAGTTTATTGTGCTATTATAATTAAGGCATGATAACAAATTATCGAAACAAAACAAAACACTCAGGCCAGCTCCAATCAAGGATCCAAGACTTCGATTTCAATTTTAAAAACACTTTACTAGAGTAATAAGGAAATGTGCATCCCAATTTCCCCCAAACATAGTATAAGACATACAACGTACATATCACAACCATCATGCATTACAATCAATAAGATTCAGCCCACAACATTATCATATATATAACAACTCATACTTATATTACAATCATCATTCGTAGCATCACTATCATTTGATCAACATTAATATGCTTATATCATTCATCGTGCAAAGCAAACATCACCAATCACTTAAAATCACATCACATCAACCTACCATTAATTTACTATCATCCCATTCTTTCGTAACCTAGCTCTAATACCACCAAATATAACGCACTTGACTCGGCCTAGCCGGTAAACCAAACTAAACGGGTTACACGAGGAATATTAAAGTAAACTAGGAAGATTTACCTCAATAAACGATCCTATTTTTTTCTTTTATCTTGTATAGATACTCGTTATAGACCTAAGCATTTAATGTTGCAGCGGATTATACAGAACATCAATTGCATGCAAAAACATCTTTTAGGGACCAAATTGTAAACTTGACAAATTACAAGGATTTTTCCCAATTTTAGATTACCATCTTTAAATTAATCATATTACATTCATCTCAGTTAAAATTCAGCTAAAAATAATCATTCAAACTCGATTAATTTCATCCACAACATTTATGGACCAAAACGTAAAGATTCAGAACGTTCAAAGATGCCTTTTAACCAATTTAACTACCATCATATTGATACCCTTAGAGAGGGTATCGATACTCCCTCGACAACCAGCCCCTAAAGTCACATTCAACAAACTGGTATTGATACCCTCAAGGCCCGTATCGATACCCTAAAGGGATGGTATCGATACCCCTAAGGCTGGTATCGATACTTGTAAAACCAATAGCCATAAACAATATCGATACGCCCTCGTGTATCGATGCCCCTTTCCAAAATACACAGGTTGTACCGATACCCATACAAAGGTATCGATACTCTGAGGCTTGTAATGCCAAATTTAGCTGTTTAAACTCATTTTAATCCATTCTTAAGCATACCAACTTACTTCTAACATACATACAACTCATGTAAACATCAATTCCCAAGTATACAAGGCGATTTCAACAACAAGACATGGCTAGAATCATCAAGGAGCTCTAAAGGCATGCTTCCTATGAAAATCAACCCATTCAAAAGTCAAAAGTCAAACCAAAGCTTAAACTAACATATAGAGGCCTTTTACAAGCTAAAAACCAGTAAGTAAACATTGTCAAACAAACCATGGATCCCCCATTTCTCTTATTACTCTAGTCCAAACAGAGAGTAAGCACAATATTTGTTCGAAGTCTTCCACCGATCCCTTGAAAGTGTTGCCTCTAAAGTTTTATTTGTCTGTATTGATGGACAAAAAGAGAGTAAGCACAATATGCTTAGTGAGGAATGCTCAAAACAAAAATATCATCAATGCATTTAAATCGGTTTCCAAACTACATCGAAATCTCATTTCATTTAACACAAGTATCATTTAAAATCCATCATGCCATCCAAAAACTATGCACTTTCCTCATTCAAAATTAGCACGAAAACCTCATGCAACATGTGTTAACAAACTAACAGCAAATCCCATTTGATAAACTCAATTTAAGCCTTCCCAAGCATGTCCACATTTGCTAAGCTTAAAGAGTAAACACATGCATTTTCAATATTATGCAACATAACACATTTCAAATTACAACACTATTCATATTGGCTCACAAGTGATTAGCAACAAGATCATTTCTCAAAAACCATATCGGATACACAGATTACCAAGTGTTGTCCCAAACACTTCATACACTCTACCGACAACTCAAGGCTCACACACGGGAGCTACCCTCCACCGTTATGACACCTGTGGTGGAGTATTCGGTACAATCACAACCCCTCAACACTACTCATCGGTAGATGTATAGCCCACTAACTAGAGACGGGACAACATACATGGTTCACACACGAGAGCTATCCTTCACCGTTGTGACACCTTAAACATTCCTCAATCGTTAGGGTACTTGGATTGAGTACTCGGTACAATTTCAACCCCTCAACATCCAAGACGACTTGTTTATAGTGCACTCAATCCTATAGCTGGCTAACTATATCTGATTGCTTTTTTAAAAGTATTTCATATCATCACTTGCCAATATGAACCACATTTCATCACATATTTCACTGTTTTCAAAGCATCAATTACCAACCTCATTCTCAAGCATTAAATCATGCTTAAAATCACAAGTATAAACGTATACTTACAAGGATCACTTACCATGTGCACCTTTCATATTATATCATCAAGAACATCAATTCATTTACCTCAAATCATGCTTTAACAGTGACAATATGCATTTTAAAACAAGTGCATCAACAAACTCATAATAGGATTAATACATCTCAATGCATTAAAACCACCAGCAATCACTAAAAACACACAGGTGTGTCTAAAGGCACTTAAAAGCGTATCTAAAACAACTAAAAACTTAATCGATCTTACTCAAAACTTAACCCATCCATCAACTAACTCTTCCATCACATTTTAACCATAAATCAACACCCTAATATCATCATTATACCTCTAGCAACTCAGATTTCACATTAACATCCCAAACCCAAAATCTAACAATCTAACAATTAGAGATCCAACTTAATTCGGGATTATTATCACATAACCATTATTTCCTCATCATTTAACATCCAAATTATGATTAAAGTCATTCATAAATCAATCAAAACAGTGCCCAAACGAAAAATCTTGAAAATCAATCTTTCAAAGCTTTAACTAGCAATTTCCATCAATTCATTTACAAAATATTGTTGATAAACAAAAATAGAGAGACAAAGACTTGGGAATTTCAATAAAAAACCTTGATTAGAGGAGAGAAAAGAAAGATCACCTCTAACGCAAGCTTTCCCCTTGATTTGCAATGATTTTAGTGAAATCCTTCAAGAAAACTCTTGCTAAATGTTGTAGAAATCCATGGGCATCATTTAGGAACTAAAAGCAAATGAAATAGGAAAATTCTCTGAAGATTCTAGTGATGAAAAGAGAGTTTGATTGCTGGGAAAGTTGAGAGAAAAGTTTGAAGAAAAGAAGTTACGTGAGAAAAAGATTTGACTAATAGTATCTCTTTTTATTAAAACTCTTTCATTAAAACTTTTAATTAAATCATTTAAAACACCAAATCAAGGGAGATAGCTAATACCAACTTGGTGTAATAGCTCCCTAAGGATTCTAAGTTTTGGCTCCCTTCAATTTAGCCATAAAAATAGAATTTTCAATTTTTACATTTTAGTCACCAATCCAAAATGTCGACTTTCCAAAATTTATTTTCCAAAATTGGTTTCACATTCCCTCACTACATATTTAATTAGGATTTTATAAAATTTTCACATGATTTTATCACATCCCGAACTAATATTTCCTGAACCGACCCTGATCTCCAATCTAAATTCGCTGATCCATAAACCGCTAAACCTCTAGGCCCAAAACCGGGGCATTACAACTCTTCCCCACTTAGGAAATTTCGTCCTCGAAATTTTACCTAAAGGTAAAAGGTGCGAAAACTGTCTCAACATGTCCACCTTACTTTCCCACGCGACCACCTCAACTCCTCGATGTCTCCACAACACCTTCACAAGTTCAATCGTCTTACCACGAAGAACTTTGCTACCAGAATCAAGAATCCAAACTAGTTCCCTATCATAAGACAAATCCAGATTCAACTCAATCTCTTTAACAAGCATAACATGAGATAGAATCGATATATACCTTCGCAACATCGAAACATGAAACACATCATGAATTTCCTCTAACTCGGGAGGTAACCTTAACCGATATGCAACAAGACCAACGCGCTCCACAACCTCATAAGGTCCAATAAACCTTAGACTAAGCTTGCCCTGACGTCCATATCTTATCACCTTCTTCCAAGGCAATACCTTTAAGAACATGTGATCTCCAACCGTAAACTCAATCTCCTTAGGCTTTAAATTCGCGTAGGACTTTTGACGATCCGATGCAACTTTCAACCGTTCAAAAATATGCTTTGCCTTCACAAAAGTTCCCTTAAGAAATTCGGCAAGGAAACCAACTCTGGTGAAATCCTTGATTTGTAATGATTTTGGTGAAATCTTTTAAGAAAACTCTTGCTAAATGTTGTAGAAATCCATGGGCGTCATTTAAGAATTAAAAGAAAATGAAATAGGAAAATTCTCTAAAGATTATAGTGATGAAAAGAGAGTTTGGCTGCTGGAAAGTTGAGAGAAAAGTTTGAAGAAAAGAAGTTACGTGAGAAAAAGATTTGACTAATAATATCTCTTTTTATTAAAACTCTTTTATTAAAACTTTTAATTAAATCATTTAAAACACCAAATCAAGGGAGATAGCTGACACCAACTTGGTGTAATAGCTCCCTAAGGATTCTAAGTTTTTGCTCCCTTCAATTTAGCCATAAAATTAGAATTTTCAATTTTTACATTTTAGTCACCAAGCCAAAATGTCGACTTTCCAAAAATTATTTTCCAAAATTGGTTTTACTTTCGATCACTACATATATAATTAGGATTTTAGAACTTTTTTTGCTCCCACTTTAATCGCTTGCAATTTGAGACTCATTTTTGCAAATTGATCTTTAACCTCATTAAAAGTCTTGAATGTCTGTGATGCACGGTGACATATAGTCATACAATAAGAGGCTAGAGTGGAATATCCGGCTTGAACTGTTGTTGGATTATTATCTTCAACATATGCATTCTTATTTTGTAATTCAACATCTTTCTTCGCATAAATAGTCCACCATTTCATTATACATCCTTGGGGTATTTTCTTTGCCTTTTCATATTTCAACACGATAAACATATGACGACATGGAAAATCAACGAACTCCAACTTCATACAACAACAATACATGGTATCATTTGTGGTATCTATAACTACAATATACCATTTCTCCTTTTCAACATGCTCTAACCAATAACGCATACAAGCATTTTGTACTTTACTTTTTTGACCAAATAATAACCCTCATAGGACATTTCTTTGCACAATGTACCAAAAAATTTCTCGTATATGCTTAGGTTGCATTACATTTTAATCTCCCAACACACCGTCACAATACGGTTGTTCATCCATTATTTTATAGTCTTGATGACCTTCTTCACATCTTAGATATTGCAGTTTTCTATGATAGTTCTTAACAAATTGATACAATATCATCTTTTTGTCTAACTAAATTTTCAATGTTACCTGCATAAAAATATATCCTTGCAAATATGTTTATGTCCATTTCTCTTTATCTTCGTACAATTCTTCTACTCATCTCTTTCCTTCAATTTTGTGCTTGTCAACTAATTTTTTTCAAGCCCTTTCAAAATCTGATGGTGTTCTACACTTGTCAGCGCATCTCATAAACCCATCAAAAAAATTGTGTTCAGCATGAGAATGCACGTTCCTCATGATATGCATAAGCACAATCTATGTTTTTTTCTGGGTAGTACTTGAGAAATGGCATTTGTCATTGGTTTATCTCTATTAGTGATAATAGTAAGTGGTTTGTAGTCATCTCCCGCTTCAATCAATTGTTGTAATACCCACACATAAGTATCATCTTTCTCGTTCACAACCAATGCACATCCGAATGACACTATATTTTGATGATAATTGACACCAACCAAAATAACGATCGGCTTGTAGTATGCGTTGCGCTTGTAAATCGTATCAAATGCGAGTACATGACCGAAATCTTTATAGTCGGGGCGTGATATACCATCTCACCAAAATAACTTCTCCAAGTGTCTGAATTCATCTCTTGTGTGCCTCACAAAAAAAGAAATTATCGGATTCTTGTTTTCCATATAAATATGCCATTACCGTTTCAGCATCACCATCTTGTAGTTCTTCTCGTTTAATTATATATAGATAGTTGTACAAATTCTTATGTAGAAAACCAACATTCTCAATTGAATCATCTTCATTCATGAAATTTCACATCATCTTACTTGGAGTAATTCTATAGTGGTGCATGCTCTTAATCTTAATTTCGTTTAACTGACTAATTTTTCGGAATGACCTACAAAATAAATTATTAAAAATATTAAATATACATTTAAGCTAGAAGTTAGTATGTAACAATTTACTTATTGATAAATTACATACCTGATATAAGCAACTTGTATTGCCTGAACCATGTCATGGTTATGTTCTGCGTGGAATTTAACAAATTTTCAATATTGATATCGTTCGTTCAATTTGAATTTAACAAATGCTCCACGTCTAACTTCGTTGGTCAATCTTTCTTCACGTTTTCTGTTTGACAAATTAGTCTACCTTTCATCTCTATATCTCTCTTTACGGTACACCATTTTTTTTGCAATTATGTGATCATCAGTTCGACTTTTCACTATTTGGTCGACTCGAACTCCAAAATCTTTCACTTTATCATAGGTATGATAAAATTCAATGAAACCATCTAAAGTTTTCCACTTCAGCATACTCATATTATTCCCATCATAATCTTGTAATAGTTTTCCTGTCTTGTCCAATATGCTTTCGTCAATAAAGTAGTAAAGGGTTTTCTCATCATCTATATGTTTTTCATCCTAAAAAAGATAATCAATTTGTTCTTCTTCAATATCAATTTCACAATTTGGTTCACAATTGTAACGATCTTTATCCTGATTATGGTCATCTTCATCCTGGTTACAACGCACCAACTCTGTAGTTTGAATTTTTGTATCTTCGTTAACAACCATCTCGAGAAAATCTGTAATTTAACAAAAATAAAGAAAAGCAACATTGTTATAATGGTACATGGCAAGAGAATCGAATTGAACACAAAATTTCAAAATTATAAGTTCAGAAAGTAAATCGAACTTAAAACAAAAAAATGAAAAATCAAACAGAGCGTAACGGTACGGGTGTATGAGCGTACCGGTACACTTTGTTTGGAATTAAATTCCAGTAGACATTATTCGTATCGGTATGCTTAAACCCCCATAACTGTACACGAGTGTACAAGTGTACCGGTACACGTTGTTTGAAATTAAATTTTAGTAGCCAATTTTCGTACCGGTACGCATACAATACTAATACGCTAAAACTCGCATACTGGTACGCTTGAATCACCGTACCGATACGAACGACGGAACACGATTTTGGAATTTATAATCAGACATGAGATTTAGGGTTCTAATAGATAAATTGGAGTTTAGTTATGGTAATTGAAGTTCTAACATGAGAATTATGGTACTCAATTGGGAATTAGGGTTTTGCATTGGCCTAATTTGAAAAATAAGGTTAGGGTGGTGGTTATGGTTTGGGAATTAATGAATTATCTTATTGCAAGAAAAGTTGGGAACGACGACATGGCTCAACGGCGGCCACAGATGTGCGGCGGCAGGGGTAAGAATGTGGCCGGCGACGGCAACGACGACGACGACCATTTGATTTCCAAAGAAAAAATTAAGGGTTTTGTGATTTGGGAATAGATATTTTGATCTAATAATGTTTAAAAGAAAATTAAAAATAACAAAATATATTTAAATTAATTTATCTTTTTTATTTTAAAAAATTATAATTATACGTTTAATCCTCTAAATCTAAAATCTTTATAAATTAAATTAATAGTGCTCATCGGTGCTCGTTGTTAGTGGTGCTCATAGTAGTGGTTGAGCGTCACTTATCCTTAATTTGAATCATCTACGCTACTGTTAGTTGGTTAACTTTAACTCTTAAAATCGTTGAATATACATATAATCAACAAGTGAAGTAGTTATTGTGGACATCCCAAGTATCTTTAACCAAACTATTAAAGATTTAATTAGATTAATCTTTGTTAAAGTCAATGATCAAATCAGGAATTAAGCTCCGCGATTTATATTGGCTAAATATCTCGTCATCATTGAATTCTTATTTATTTACAATTGTTTTTTTTAATTCAAATCATTCAAAACTCCTTTCATTTATTTATTTAATAAAACTAATCCGATTTCATTTTATGTGGATTTGACGCTGTTTACCACTACCGCAACGTTATTTTTTTTACATTATGATATATACAAAAATTATAATCTCATTATAAAATTGAAACATATATATTTACATTAATTTCTTTTTCTTTGATCAATTAAAAGTTTTCATTTTATTTTCCATTTGGTTTACTTGTTCCATGTAATTGTTTTTGTATGTCATTTAGAAAATAGACATGGTAAAACAAAGGCCCAAAAAAAGCCTAGAAAAATAAATCAACAAGTACAGTGGGTCTATTAAACCGCAATAACTGTACAATCAACATATCAAATGATAATATTTTTTTAATATTATTAAATGATAATATTATATAATATTTGATATATTGATTATAATTTTAATATACTGTTATGTATCTTTAATTAATATTCAAATTAATAATCAAAATATATGAAGGAAGATTAAAACCGCAATAACTGTACACTCAATATATCAAATGATAATATTATATATTGTTAATTATTTGACATGTCAATCAATAATAGTTTTAATAAATAAATTACTCAAAATATTCATCATAAATTATTATGAAAAATATTTTAATGAAAAATCAATTAAGTGTAATTGTCTGTTGAAAAATTCTGCAAAAAGTTGTAATTTAATACTGAAATTATCAATTATTATGGAATATAAATAAATGCAAGGAAACTCAATATAGAATTCCAATTCAAGTCTGATCATAAGTGGTTGACAATTTGGGTGAAAGGTAAAAGTAAATTATATATATATATATATATATATATATATATATATCACATAGACCCATTTGAATTTTATACACTCATAAGTTTTATACTACTAATATTTTAACGATTTAACTGCTGTCATTGTATTTATTATGCATGTAAATTTTTTAATCAATCTAATAAAGAAACCCTTTAATTTATAATCTTAAAGATATATTAGGTAAGTTTTTGGACAAATAAAAATTGTTTAAAAGGGATAAAAATCCTATGTCCCTTTTTGGTGTCACTACTTATGTCCCAACACTAAAAAACACTACAAAATTAAATTTCAAGTCCTAACCCTAAATTTTAAATCTTAAACCCTACGCGCTATACCCTAAAAATACATCATACCTTAAATTCTCTAAACCCTAACCACAACCCTAACCTTAAACCATAAACTTTAAACATAGTTTTAAACATAAGGATATAAGTAAGGACACCGAAAAGAGTGAGAAGATTTTCATTCATTTAAAAGTGTTGGATAATACAAGCATGTAAAGAACTATAGTAACCAATAAGATATGTTAAAAATCAATTATATATATATATATATATATATATATATATTTAAATTAAGGTAGTTATTTTCTTAGTAATAATATGTATGTCCGTCTTACGGTCCATGTTCGTGATATGTGATTGTTCCTCCTGACAATATCATTTTTAAGGTTCGAACTCACATCATCTTCTTGAGAATGCAATGTGTCTTACTAATGCATCTAACACTTGTTGGTAGCTAATTATTTTCTTTAATTATAGATATTGAATACTTAAATTATACTTTTAATTCTTATCAATATTTTCAATATAACATATTATTAAATTTTAACTAAAAAAATTAAAAAAAAAATTCCAGATTCAATTCAACCCCATCAAACAAAATCCGGCATTTAGCTAGCATTTAAACTTTTAGTAGAGACTATTCAAATTCAATGCTTATAATGGATTCAAAACTAAAAATTAAAATATTTATACTTTTCAGTTCATCTTAATAATATTTAAGAACTAATTAATTTGGTTACCCTCTCAATTTCCCACGGCTTTGTCTTAATTAATTCGGACTGACCCGCGTCACACATATTTTTAACGGATGAGTCTCCCAACGTAATTTTCTGTATACACAAGGTTCCGCACTTTAAATCTGCTTAAACGATATCAAGTTGTTTGTCACTTGAACCAATTCTCGTTGATTAAAAATTTATTTATTTATTTATTAATAAGATAACTTCCAACTAAAACTTAATCCTCAGTTTCTTACAATATTACAATGATAAAATAAATTCTTACTATATTACATTGATAAAACAAGAAGAAAATTATCATCTCCTCAATCCCTCGCCAATACTCAAAAGTCAAAACTTTTGGGTTCAAACCATTGGCTTAAACTTCCCCTCCTTTCCAACTCAAGGAAAATGTAATTAAAGCATTTTCTTATCCAATATTGATCGACATATTGTAGTCACATAAGGTCTCGACTAGTTTGAATCGTACCAAGATATTAACTTATCTGTGCATATATTTTCTGTTCACAAGAACCCGAAGATTAATAAATTGCTTAAAGAAACTAGTGTTAGTTTTTTCATATGTATTATTACCGATAATGCAATATTAAAAAAAATAGAACCGAATAATCACATTTAGCTGGTTGACCAAGCTGCTTTGTTCCCTCGTAATTTTTTAAGTCATGTGCTCTAGATCTACTAAAAGCATTCTTTCTCCCCTTTTAAGTAGGAGATGTGCGATTACGATTAGATTTAAGATTTGTAAAAAAAAAAAGTTAGATCTAAATTTGTTGATTCTTTCCCTTACTCATCATCTTCAATCCATACCTGTCCCATTGATCTCCATGGTTTACTGCAGAAATATGAAACGAATTGATGTCATAAGAACTCGAAGGTGACGACGATGAATTTATCTGTTTCTCACTGTAAAAGCTTTTGTTTTCTTGACCATCAATGGCGTCAAGCTGCTGGAAATAATCCTCTTTACGCTTCTTGTAACACTCGGCATTGTTTGCTTCATGTTCATACCCCAAACTCACCATTTTCGCATCTATTTCTTCCCACATGTTTTGCTTCGAATACCCATTGTTTTCCTGGAATCTTCGTTCCAAGGTCGAGAATTCATGTTCATTCCATCTGTTCGTGTTGATCTCGTTCTGGGTTTTACCTAACTTTCTCACGGCTGCCATTAATGCAGCATCTCGAGCTTCAATCCAAGCTCTTTCCTTAACCCAGAACTCGTGTTCTTTCTCGAACCGAGCAGCCTCACGTCTCCTCCATTCCTCCTCTTTCGAAACTCTTTCCCGCTCTTTATCTTCAATGACCTTCAACATTCTCTCCATCCAAACATCTTGTGAATCGATCAACCTCTTCATTTGTGAACCCACAAAGTCCTTCACCTTCTTCATCTTCCACCCTTTCGGCCGTTTCGCCATGCAAGCAACTGCCGAAAGCTCTTCGTCGTCCATGTTTCCGGACGACGAATCTTCGGATTCGAAGAAACTGAGGCTCTCGCTCATCCCTTGTTCTTGCATGGATTCTCGAGTCTCCTGCGGCGGGACTAAACTTTGAAGATTGCTTGGTTCACCATAAATGGCTTCGAGCTGTTTAAAGAACCTGTAATTTTTCCCATCCTGTCTTCCGGCTTTACCTTCCTTAGTCTTCTTATAGTATTTGTAAAGGTTTTCGAATTTTTCCCTACACTTCTTCCCACTTCTCAGGTATCCATATTCCTCCGCCATTATTCTAAACCAAGATCAACAAATTAAACATAAAATAATTAAAAAATGTACCAAATAGAAACTAAAGAATTAATGTATGCTAACTTCAAAAACTAATAAGTATACGCCAACATTCCTCTAATAGCTGCTATAAGGACGTCATTATGTCATTTTTTAATTGAAAAAGGATTAAAATATTATTCCCAAATATTCCTTTTTATATTTATGAATAATTAAATATTATTTTAAGTTTTTGTTTTTGAAAGTAAAGGAATGGTTGCAAAACTAGGTAATCTTTGTTTAAGTTATGAAAAAAGTATTTTTCATTTCTATTTTTACAGGGAAGAACAGCTGCATCTCTGAGTTAACTCACAGCTCTGTTGCTTTCAATCAGAAATTAATGAAAACCCATCTTAAAGGAAGAAGAAAAAAAAGATAATTTGATTGAAAACCTGTGACTTTTCATATAAGTAGAAAGACAAACTGGTTTCACTCAGCAAAGCTAAATAGGGTTTTCTTGTTAAGCATAAACTCCATAAAAGAAGTAAATAAAAAATGGAAATCCAAATGAAAGAAAAGGAAGAAGATGAAAGCTAAATAGGGTTTTCAGATATATACCTAGAGATTTCATCCCACAAGGGTCCTTTCATATTAGCCTCTTTGAACTTGGAATCAAGTCTAGATCTGATCTCAAGAAGAGTAAGAGTTTCTTGCCTCGCCCACCGGCTGTTTCCGCCGTCGAAATTTCCCAGACTCCATCCAGCAGCACCACCACCGTCACCAGCAGAAGCTGAAGCAGTAAAAGCAGCGGTAGTGCCGGGGCTAAACCTAAGCAAACCAGTAGGCATTGAAATCCCATTGCTGAGCATGTAGGGTGCATCGTGGTAAGGAACTGCCGGAGCCATGTTCCTATGAGCAAGGTATGGGTCGGAAGGCAAGGGTAGGGATGATGCCGGAAAATGGGTTCTCCTTGTGAAAAGCCGCCGGAGATCAGGCAGGCCGTACTGATCACCCATTTCCATTAGGTTTTCCTTTTCTCTACTATAACAAGACTGAATAGAGAGGGAGAGGGAGAGAGAGAGTCAAAATGTTTGATTGTATGGGGACTTTGTTTGGACCATTTTGAAGGGGACAGGATCCGAGTCTACCGCAACTTTCATCACTCTTTCATCACTAAATTTATGTTTAGCTTCCCTTTTCTCTCTCTTTGTAAAGCTGCAATACAGAAAGTGAACGTAGATTGAAGAGCCAATGAATTCTTGCAAATTGTCGGAACATTACACGAGGATATGGATATACGATAGCTCAATTCACGCGTGTTGCACTCTCCTCCCACCTTGTCTTTTGACCAAACATGTCATGCTATTGGGTCGGGTCGGGTCGGTTTGAATTGAGCAAACTAACAACTTATTACGGGATTATTGCCGTATTTTAAAAAAATATATTTAATAAAATGTACAATGTAACTATTTTTATATTTTAATATATTTTTTATTTTTATGTAAAATTAATGTTTATGCCTCTACCATATGTTACCGACTCACTTTTTGAGATCGAGTCTGCCGCACCCATAGGTGCTAAACTTCGCGCACCACGTGCACCACCCGACCGAGGGACACAAAGTGCTGCTGTTTCCACGCACCAAGGGGCCATGCACAACGCCCTTGGTGGTGTCCGCGCCCAAGAGATCCGAGCTGGGCCTATTTCTCTGCACCATGGGGCCTTGTCTAGCACCCCATGTGCTGCCCACACGACTTGCACCCGAGGGCCTTTGCCACGCACCCTCCATGCCGGCCAAGGCATGGAGCCCGAGCCCGCACCCGATGTGCGCACAATGGAGACTAAGTCCGCACACGAGGGGGCCTTGCTATCCACCCTTCATGGCGCCCAAGTCATGAAGCCCGAGCCCGCACCCGACGTGCACACTAAGGGGGCCAAGTCCACATCCGAGAGGGCATTGCCTTGCCTTCATGGCGCCCAATCCATGAAGCCCGAGCCCGCACCCGACGTGCACGCCTATGAGGTCGAGGCCGCACCCGATGTGCATGGCAAGAGGCCTAGGGGCTGTCCATCCGCATTGCCCACACCCCTAGGGCCCGTTTTAGCACTCAACATGCTAAAGAGGAGGTTTTGGAGTCAAGATCCGGGCCACACCAAGCCCAATCCGCCCAAGCATCCAAGACCTAAGCCAAGGTGTCATCTTCACACCAACGCTCATGGAAAGATATCTTCCATGGAGCCTATTCGAGGAAAGCTACCATCTTTGAAGCCACCATCAAGGAAAGTCTTCAAAGACAACCCACAAGTGATGTCATAGCCATATATATTAGGCATCTTTGTATTTTGAGTGATTAGCTTTCCTTTGTTAGGAGATTCTCCTTGTAAGACTCATCTATAACCATTGGATCGAGCCGATCGTAGCCATTAGATCGAGGGGGCCAAGGCTATAAATAGGAGCCTTCCCCAACCATTGTAATCACTCCATTTTTCCCATCTTTTTTCCTCATCTAGACTTAGGAGGAGTTTTTAACGAGGCTCGTTGCTTGTTTAAATCTCTCGCCTCTTTCTCTTTGCCTTGCTTAGCCATCACCCATATATTTTCCAAAGCTTCCGCACAGCATATTCTAAGCACATCCGCTTAGTTTTGAAAGGCTTACTTAGTCCCCGACCTAAGATCGTCGACTAAGACCGCACGGGTTAGTGAGTCGAAATCTAGCCCCGTGACAAGTGGTATCAGAGCGAGTTCCGCTCCTATCCGAGACGAGATGGCGCGAGGAAGAAGGAGGGACGTTATGACAAAGATGGACGTGGAGTCACCAAAATTCTCGTTTGAAAGCGAGGTAAGTAAAACACGTTTGAATAGTGTTTTTACTAACTCATGGTTTTGTTCCCTTTGTAGGATCAATCATGATGTTGAAGATTGCCCAAAAGGGAGGTCGTCAAAATGCTGGAAGTGTGGGTTGCCACACGATTCTTTCCAATGCCCGCACAAATTCAAGCAGTCCAAGTTACGGGACGAGTCCGACGAGATCGAGGCTTTGAAGCTTGATGAAAGGTGCAATGTGCTACCATTTGGTATGGTAGAGGCGTGCGAGGAGCGAAGCTTGCCCGACGAGACCGAGGCCGTAAAGCTTGCTTCCTTGTTCGGTGAATCACCTAGTTTGGTGGTTGTTGGGCGTCAAAGTTCGATAGCAAGGAAAGGTTGCAAAAGTGCAACGAGTTCACATATTACGTGGAGTATTCCAGCGACGAAGATGACAAGTCATCTTGTGATTCAAGTGAAGTCGATAGTGACTTCGAGGAAGAGGAGCCTACGTTTGTAGACGTACTGTTTCCCGATGCAACACTAAGTGCACTAGTGGATCCAACTGCACCCTCGCTAATCATGTCCGAGCGAGTTTCCGAGAGCTTAAACCTTCAGATTGAGGAGGTAAAAGATCCAGTTGAAACAGCTGACTTCGATGACGAAGCAGTTGTGGGAATCGCAAGGGACGTGTACCTTGAAATTGGCGATTTCCGAGGCACAACAAACATCATGGTAATATCTTGTGATTTTGTTGATGAATATGGAATTGTTATTGATTTATCTTGTTTGGAGCAATTTAATGCACTTGATTTGCCAAAATCCGACGATGAGGATTATACAGGTTCAACCAAGATAGCCGACGATGATGAAGTCCTTGATGAGTTCGAGGACGTGAAAGCATTCGAAGTCCATACCTTCGCAAATGCCGACTATGTTGAAGGAATTCTTTTAGAGAAAGGAATTCCAATTGCACATAAAATCCGAGAGCTCAAATCGGATTACGAGAAGAATCTCTCAAGTCATGATAAAGAGATGAGGGCAGTTACATTTTGTTTGCACACTTGGACACAACAATTATGGGGGACGAGGTTCGCCATCTATTCCAATAGTGAATTAAAAGATTACTTTCTAACCCATGCAAAGTTGTCTCCTAAGCAGATTCATTGGGAGAAAGCCCTTTCATTTTTCAACTTTACTTGAAAGTGCAATCCAAGATTGTCAAAGAAAGTAGCCAATGATGCCTTAAGCCGAGGGTATGAGGTGAGGCATGCTACTTGTTCGCCAAAGAGTAAGGTGGACCATGAGATCGAGTTTGATGAAGCGGATCAAAAGCCATCCGATTTTGAGGAAACACTTGCCATCGAAGAGTTGCCGATGCGAGTGGGACATCTTTACGCTTTCGAGAGTAGAAAGCCAAATGAGCGAGACACCATCCAAGCCGATGGAGAGGAGCTAGCAATTCCCCTTGAGAAATTGCAAGCCGAGTTTGATGTGAAGACCAACTCCATGGACGAGTGGCATGAATCCATGGAATCAAGCACTGTGGTGCCCAAGCCCATTGAAGAGGGGCCCAACCATGCCAACACTTGCCTTGGGTATCGACAAGGCAAAGTGGATCGAGATGACACGGACCTTGAGTCCGAGGTAAGTGATTCTTTATTTAAAGAATCATTTCTAACCCATTGTCAATTGGATTTTTGTAGGCATTTGAACGAGGATCCAAATCAAGACGTGGGGCGAGAAGTCATCCTAGTCGAACCACCCGACAAGGATAATGAAGACTCGAGCGACGAGGTAAGTAATCCAATTTTTCATTTGAATTCAGATCTAACTTGTTGTGATTCTGTCCGCAGGTTGCTTGCAATGCCAAGAAAGGATCCGAGTGATGAAGTAGTTGGAACAAGCCGAAAGAATCCAACCTTCATCCATGACGAGAGACAAGTGCTAGAGAGCACCGAAGTGGGGATACTTCAAGATCCCGCCATCATCACTTGCCCTGAGTATCGAAAAGGCATAGTGAAGCCACCCAACAAGGACTTTGTGCCCGAGGTGAGTAAGTTAAATTATTTTGATGATTTAAGACTAACTTACTCTGGTTTTGTTCTTAGGCCGCCGATGCGATCAAACCAAGCACAAAGCAAGGTGAGACCAAACATCGAGACGGACCAATCGTCAAGGCACAAAGGCCTTGCATTTTGGACGGATCATCCCAAAGCCGAGGATGATCGAGAGTTTGCCAAGGAGAGGCAATCGTTCGAGGACCTAGTTCCCTTATCCGAGCGGGAACGAGACGATGAGCCGGGGCCGTTCGAGAACAAGGCGACCGAGCCTCATCCTTACCAATCGACGAGGACGTCGATAGCTTCAGTGTGGGAGAATGTTACCGACTCACTTTTTGAGATCAAGTCTGCCGCACCCATAGGTGCTAAACTTCGCGCACCACGTGCACCACCCGACCGAGGGACACAAAGTGCTGCTGTTTCCACGCACCAAGGGGCCATGCACAACGCCCTTGGTGGTGTCCGCGCCCAAGAGATCCGAACTGGGCCTATTTCTCCGCACCATGGGGCCTTGTCTAGCACCCCATGTGTTGCCCACACGACTTGCACCCGAGGGGGCCCAACACACACACCCTCCATGCCGGCCAAGGCATGGAGCCTGAGCCCGCACCCGATGTGCGCACAATGGAGACCAAGTCCGCACACGAGGGGGTCTTGCTATCCACCCTTCATGGCACCCAAGTCATGAAGCCCGAGCCCGCACCCGACGTGCACACTAAGGGGTCCAAGTCCACATCCGAGAGGGCCTTGCCTTGCCTTCATGGCATCCAAGCCATGAAGCCCGAGCCCGCACCCGACGTGCACGCCTATGAGACCGAGTCTGCACCCGATGTGTATGACAAGAGGCCTATGGGTTGTCCATCCGCATTGCCCACACCCCTAGGGCCCGTTTTAGCACCCAACGTGCTAAAGAGAAGGTTTTGGAGTCAAGATCCGGGCCACACCAAGCCCAATCCGCCCAAGCATCCAAGACCTGAGCCAAGGTGTTATCTTCACACCAACGCTCATGGAAAGATATCTTCCATGAAGCTATTCGAGGAAAGCTACCATCTTTGAATCCACCATCAAGGAAAGTCTTCAAAGACAACCCACAAGTGATGTCATAGCCATGTATATTAGGCATCTTTGTATTTTGAGTGATTAGCTTTCATTTGTTAGGAGATTCTCCTTGTAAGACTCATCTATAACCATTGGATCGAGCCGATCGTAGCCATTAGATCGAGGGGGCCAAGGCTATAAATAGGAGCCTTCCCCAACCATTGTAATCACTCCATTTTTCCCATCTTTCATCTTTCTTTGTTCTTTATTAATACAAGAGGGCTCGAGTACTCTTTTCTCCTCATCTAGGCTTAGGAGGAGTTTTTAACGAGGCTCGTTGCTTGTTTAAATCTCTCGCCTCTTTCTCTTTGCCTTGCTTAGCCATCACCCATATATTTTCCAAAGCTTCCGCACAGCACATTCTAAGCACATCCACTTAGTTTTCAAAGGCTTACTTAGTCCCCGACCTAAGATCGTCGACTAAGGTCGCACGGGTTAGCGAGTCGAAATCTAGCCCCGTGACACATATCACATCTTATTGTATATTAATTATTTAGTTTTTAGTTTTTAAATATTAATTAAAGTAATATGATGGTTTTTTAATTTTCTTTGTAGAATTAAACAAAAGTAGTTAAAAATCTACTTTCAATAATATCAAATAATAGTTTATCAAGTATACTTATTATAATGAAAGCAGTAATTTTAAATTAAAAACCTTTTTATTATTATTTAAAGAAATAGCCCCCGCCGACATAAAATTAGAAAAATGACTCTCAAATCTGTGACGTATGAAGAACTCACTTTCTGTGAATAACGAGACCCAACCTCGCTTTCCGCAGAGAGCGAGTTCTTCATACGTGGCAACATTTTTTAGTATAAAGAACTTAACAAGAAAGCGAGTTCTCCGAGAATTTGAAGAGCCGACATAATTTATCGCATGGAACTTGCTTTCTGCAGAAAGCGAGTTCTTTGTAAATCGGGATAGAAGACCAAGTGTGTATAGGCATGTTCAAGCAATATTTCAGGGTTAGTAATCGTATAATTTTAGTAAACATTGAGTTTAGGTATGTAGTACCGGAACTTATCTTTCATTCGACATCAATATGGGCAAGTTCGGTGCATTTTAAACTGAGTGAAATTTGCGTTGAAAACGGTTCCATAGCTTGTTTTAGTGGATGAATGAAAATATAAAAATGGCCTAATAGGCTTGTTCTGTCAAAATTTTTGGGTTTTTAATCTGAGATTTATCGCAATTTTTTACCTTGGAGGCGTTGTATAAGAACTTTTCTTCCATCTGAGACTGATATTGGCACGCGTGATACATGAAGAAGGGTATAAAATTTGCGTTGAAAATGGTTCAAAGCGTGGTTTTGTGTAGGAACGACAAGCCGGAAAGATTTAAAACGAATTAGACCTTATTATTTAAACCGAAACTTGAGGGGCACTTGATACTTGATACGAGGGCTCGAGCGATTAGGACACTTGTTATGCTTGTGTTGAGTGTGTAAAAGTTCTATTATTTACACCCTTTTTAACCCATATTTCTGCTGCATTCAAGCATCATTGCATTGCATTTAGGATAGTTTTTAATTAAATATCACAATTATATAAAAGGCACGGATTCTACTAAAAGATGGTGTATTTTGTAGGTAGCTGCCAAGGTTGATGATGAAGGCAGGCGAAGGGCAGATAAGCAGGAAGGCGGAACTGAACAAGCAGCTGAAGGAGACGAACCTGTCATGGACCCGTCACGACAGCATGGTGACAGCAGATTATTGAAGAGGAAAAATGAAGTGGATATCGATAGATAGAGAAAAATCTGCTCGTCTGTCGTGTGGCAGCCAAATAATTTTCCAAGCCCCGGATCAAAAGATATGTCAAGCCAAAGCTCAAAGGAGAGGAAATCCCTAAAAGCAAGGAGGCGGCTAGAAAGTAGGAAACTTTAGAGATTTAATCTTTATTAGAATCTTACTTTTAATTAAAGTTGTAATCCTTGCTACCTTAGATAACTGGAGCCCAAAGCTTATATAAAGGGCATAGATTAAACCTAGGGCATAGCCGACTACCCCATAACCGAAACCAAAACCCTGCCGTCCACCTGTCACCGACATGTTCTAAATTCCCCCTAGGGTCACGGGTTGTTTTGTAAAGTAGTTGCAAGGGTTGCTTTGTTTTAGGATTTTTCAGTTTCAAATAAATAAACTTCAAGTTCTTTTATCTTGGTTTTAATATCTTGCAAGAGCATCGGGAGAGCATTGTGAGGTTATCTATTTACTTAGCATCGGGAGAGTTAAGTATACGAAAGAGATAAAAGCGCGTTCTCTAGTTTATAGTTGAACCATCTCGTGCTTAGGGATAAGGCGAGGTTAAGTGGCTAAGGAAGAATTCATACACATCGGTGTTCATCCTTCGACTCACGCCGGGAGGTATCGTCAAAGACGTGTTCATCGACAGACTTGTGCCTAGGGATAGGGCAAGGCAGATCTGGGATTCTTGCCAAACTTGAAGTACAGAGTTGGTGTGTCTGCTGCCGCAACTGCCAACGGACAGACGTCGCGACAGGTGCTGTCGGCGACGGGAACGACGACAGAACTGGAGATCCTAAGCAATTCAATACCTACACTACCGAACAATTCAATACCGGCCCATTCTCTCTATCTTGATTTCTCAATCTTTTTATTTACGTTTTACTTTATTATTCGTGACAACTCTCTAAAATATTTCCTTACTTTGTGCAGTAAATCAAGGTGAAGTCATTAGCCCAATCCCTGTGGAGACGATATCCGATACTTAGTATCACTTTATTACTTGCGACGTGTTCACTTGCACTGCAATTGCGATAGACTATTTTACACGCAACAAGTTTTTGGCGCCGTTGCCGGGGATTGGCAACATAACTACATCTTTATTTTATTGCACTTTTTGTTTTTATTTTTATTTTTGTTTTTCGTTTTTAGTTTTTTTTTTCTTTAATTTTTATTTTGTGTTTTAAACTCTTGCTTTTCACAAGGTTCTCTTGTTTATGCGCAGATCGAAAAGAGGCGAAGATCCTGAGTATAAGTTAGATCCGGAAATCAAACGATCATTCAATCTCAAGAAACAGATTCGCCATCTCTTAGACAGGAACGAATACCTTGAAGAACAGCTTGAGCAGATGGCCCGTAACCAGCCTGCTGGAGGAGACATATCGCCTGTCGGCGATCCGCCTGGGGCAGGTGGACGACGGTCATGTCGTGACTACATGCTGAATGACCATGTAGAGCTGGAGACCACGCTGCCGGATATTGATGTTGATAACTTTGAACTTAAACCTGTCATGTTTAGTATGATCAACAACGCCGGACAGTTTAGTGGTTCTGCGACAGAAGATGCTAGGGAGCATCTCAAAACGTTCCAGGAGATCTGTGGTTCGTTTAGGCTACCAGGAGTTAGTCCGGAGATACTGAGGCTTCGGTTATTCCCTCATTCATTAAGGGATAGAGCTAAAACTTGGTGGAATAAACTTACACCGGGTTCTATTATGACTTGGGCAGATCTAACTCGTGAATTCTTATCTCGTTTTAATCCTTCACATTTATCTGAGCGATTACGTAACGAAATTGCTACTTTTCAACAGGAAGATGACGAGCCGATGCACGAGGCCTGGGACAGATTTACTACTCTTCTACGGAACTGCCCAATGCATGGATTCCCCGTCTAGAATCAGGTAACTAAGTTTTATAATGCTGCTAACTTACAAACTCGCATTCGCATTGATTCTGCAGCAAATGGACTGTTATTGGATAAAGATCCGGACGAGGCATTACAAGTTCTGAAAAATCTAGCTAAGAATGAGGAGCAGTTTCCGACAGCTAGAAGAGGAGGTAAACGGGTACTTGCTGTCAAGGACTATGAAGCTGACAGCACTATTAAATCACAGGTAGCATTCCTCACTAAAGCCATGAAACACTTATTGAGTGAAGAGGAAGTACGAGGGTTTGCTGTCGAGGAAATTTGTGCCACTTGTGAGGGAAATCATAGTAGGGATGAGTGCCCTATAAACATAGAAGAAGGGAAATATGTTGGAAATTACAAGCCAAACTACAATTCCAACAATTACAACCCTAATTGGAGAAAGGATCCCAAATTTTCCTGGAGTAATCCTAACAATGCCCTGAATCCACAAGCATATAATCAGAATCAGGGGGGTCCTAGATTGTTGACGCGACAGCAACTGCAGCCGCAGAACCTGCCGCAGAACCTGCCGCCTCAACAACAACAGCAGCCACCACCTGCCACGAGTAGTGTATTGGAGCAGACTTTGGCTACCTTTATGTCTCAGACTGGCACGTATATGGAAAATATATATCAGTTTGTCAAAAAGACGGAAAATTTTATGGACGAGACTAAGATGAGAATGACAAACCATGAGGCCACCTTGAAATCTCTAGAGACACAAATGGGCCAAGTGTCGCAGCATATTAAACCGAGGCAGAATGGAGGTTTCCCTAGCAATACTGAAAACGCTAGACCACCCCCTCATGAGCAATGTAAGGCAATTACTACTAGGAGTGGGAAAAAGTTACCAGGGCCGGAAAAAGAAGTTGATACAGAAAAGGACCCTGCTTTGAACAAACCTGCCGAGGAAGCTGCCCCGACAGGTGACAAACAGACTGCTGCCGATGATCCTGTCACGACAGCAGAAGCGACAGAGGAGAAAAAGGAAGATCATCGTCCTCAGATTCGCATGCAGTGGGAAGGACGCATTGCTGATTATCGTCCTCCACCACCTTTTCCTCAACGGATACAACAAGCTAAGAATGAATCTCAACTCAAAAAAATTTATGATATTTTTAAACAGGTTCATATTAATATTCCGTTGTTAGATGCTGTTAGGGAAATGCCAGGTTATGCTAAATTCCTCAAGGATGTTATGTCTAAAAAATCTAAACTTGGGGAATTTGAAACGGTAAGGATGCAAGAGGGTTGCATGAGTATTCTTCATCGACAACCACCCCAGAAAAAGAAGGATCCAGGGAGCTTCCTCATACCTTGCGTAATCGGTGATAAATTTGTGGGTAAGGCACTTTGTGATCTTGGTGCTAGTGTTAATCTAATGCCCAAATCTGTTTTTCAGAAACTAGGTATTGGCAAGGCGCGGCCCACGACAGTTACCCTACAGCTAGCCGACCGCTCTTATGTTCACCCCGAGGGAAAAATTGAAGATATTTTGGTAAGAGTGGATAAACTTATTTTTCCTGCTGACTTTCTTATTTTAGATTGTGAGGCAGATGAGAACGCACCAGTCATCCTCGGACGACCCTTCTTAGCCACGGGAAGATCGTTGATTGATGTGGAGAAGGGAGAACTCACAATGCGCGTGAACGATCAAGAAATTAAGTTGAATGTTCTCCAAGCAATGAAACATGCCGATGTGGACGAGGAATGCAAAGCCATCATTGAGCTGACCTTTGATTACCCCTGCATCAGGTCAGGCTGCCGAGATATTAAATTTGGTCACTGCTGCGACAGCCATCTACCAACCTGTCACGACAGTGACGACGACAGCAACGACGGAAGCACAGACGACAGTGACCCCTCTAAATCCGATACATCTGATACTGAAGGTCATGAGGAGGTAAACTGGTTAGACCATCGTCCAGGTAAGTTATTCGAACCCTTGAATTACACTTCGGATAACCATTTAATCCAAAAGCCCTCCACTGTTGAACCACCTGTCTTAGAACTTAAGCCCCTGCCAGGGCAGCTTAAATATGCTTATCTTGGTTGTGATAACACACTGCCCGTAATCATCTCTGCTAAGCTGCCGCAGGAACAGGAACGACAGCTGATCGACATGTTGAGGCAGCATAAAAGGGCGATAGGATGGACGATAGCAGACATCCAGGGCATTAGTCCGGCAATCTGTATGCACAAAATCCTCCTAGAGGAAGACCATAAGCCGACTATTGATGCCCAAAGGCGGTTAAACCTTGCAATGAAGGAGGTAGTACGTAAAGAAATAATTAAATGGTTAGATGCTGGTATTATTTACGCCATCTCCGACAGCAAGTGGGTAAGCCCGGTGCAATGTGTTCCTAAGAAAGGAGGCATGACTGTAATAACCAACGAAAACAACGAGTTAATCCCAACCAGGACTGTGACCGGTTGGAGGGTTTGTATGGACTATCGGAAGCTTAACAAAGCTACCCGAAAAGACCACTTTCCTTTACCCTTTATTGATCAAATGCTTGATAGACTAGCGGGTAAATCTTATTATTGTTTTCTTGATGGTTATTCAGGTTATAACCAAATTGCTATTGCACCGGAGGACCAAGAGAAAACGACTTTCACATGCCCCTACGGAACATTTGCATTCAGGAGGATGCCATTCGGCCTCTGTAACGCACCTGCCACTTTCCAAAGGTGCATGATGGCAATATTCTCCGACATGGTAGAAGACTTCCTTGAGATCTTCATGGATGATTTTTCCGTCTTTGGAGACAATTTTGAGAGCTGCCTCGGCAACCTTCAAAAGGTACTTGAAAGATGTGAAAAGGCTAATCTTGTTCTTAATTGGGAAAAATGTCATTTTATGGTAGATGAAGGGATAGTTTTAGGCCATAAGATTAGCTGCCGTGGGATAGAAGTCGACAGGGCAAAAATAGAAGTCATAGAGAAGCTGCCGCCGCCAACAACAGTCAAGGGCATTAGGAGTTTTTTAGGGCATGCTAGTTTTTATAGGAGATTTATTGCCAATTTCTCAAAAATCACGAAACCCCTATGTCATCTCCTAGAGCAGAACCGACCCTTTGACTTTAATGAAGAATGTACTGAAGCATTCAAGGTTCTGAAGGAAAAGTTAGTGACAGCCCCCATAGTACAGCCACCAGACTGGACGCAACCGTTTGAAATCATGTGTGATGCTAGTGACTATGCTGTCGGGGCAGCACTTGGGCAGCGCAAGGACAGACTATTTCATGTCATATATTACGCCAGCAAAACATTGAATGATGCCCAAGTGAATTATACCACCACGGAAAAGGAGCTGTTAGCCGTGGTGTTTTCCATCGACAAGTTTCGTTCTTACATACTTGGAACGAAGGTTATAATCCACACCGACCACTCTGCCCTCAAGTATCTATTCGCAAAAAAAGATGCTAAACCTAGGTTGATACGATGGATATTACTATTACAAGAGTTCGACCTTGAGATAAAAGATAAAAAGGGGACAGAAAACCAGGTGGCAGATCACTTGTCGAGGTTGGAAACGGGACAGAGTCTACCGCCAGATGAGACACACATATTGGAGACCTTCCCAGATGAGCAGCTCTTTGCTGCCGCACTAGCTGTCGCGACAGCCATGGCGGCAGGTAAGTCTTCTAACCTTCCCTGGTATGCTGATTTCGTTAATTTTATAGTTAGCGGAATATTACCTTCTGATCTTACCTACCAAGCCAGGAAGAGGTTTCAAAATGATGTTAAACATTATTATTGGGACGAACCTCTTCTCTTCAAAATGTGCGCAGATCAGGTTATAAGGAGATGCATACCACAAGAAGAACAAGAAGACATTCTCCATCACTGTCATGCTTCACAATATGGAGGACACTTAGGAGGCAATAAAACTGCTGCCAAGGTGCTGCAGTCAGAGTTCTACTGGCCGACACTGTATAAGGACGCACAGGAATTTTATAAAAACTGTGACAGGTGCCAGCGGACAGGTAACATCTCGAGGAGAAACGAGATGCCACTGCAGAATATTCTAGAAGTCGAAATCTTCGACGTTTGGGGGATTGATTTTATGGGACCTTTTCCATCTTCTTGTGGAAATCTTTACATCCTCCTAGCAGTGGATTATGTCTCCAAGTGGGTAGAAGCAATCGCAACTCAACGGAATGATGCCAAAACAGTCCAAAAGTTTTTGCACAAAAATATCTTTTCTAGATTCGGCATCCCTAGAGCGATTATCAGTGATGAAGGGAGACATTTTGACAACAAGGTAATTGCTGCCGCCTTGAGAAAATATGGTGTCAAGCACAGGATCGCGACAGCATACCACCCACAGACCAATGGACAGGCTGAGATATCCAATAGAGAAGTGAAGAACATTCTTGAAAAAATGGTTAAACCAACTAGGAAAGATTGGTCTTTGCTTCTGAATGATGCATTATGGGCATACAGAACAGCTTTCAAGACTCCATTAGGCATGTCTCCATACCGTTTGATTTATGGGAAAACCTGTCATCTGCCTGTCGAGATCGAACACAAGGCATATTGGGCAATCAAGGCAGTAAACATAGACTTGGACAAGGCAGGCCAAAAAAGGTTGTTGGATTTGAATGAGATCGATGAAATACGGACAATGGCCTACGATAATGCAAGGATTTACAAGGAAAAAACTAAAAAGTGGCATGACAGGAAGTTGCTGCCACGACAGTTCTGCCCAGGGCAGCTTGTGTTATTGTTCAATTCTAGATTGAAACTCTTTCCAGGGAAGCTCAAATCTAGATGGTCTGGCCCATTCCAAGTAGTTCAAGTTTTTCCCCATGGTGCCATTACAATTCAATCACTAAAAGACGGGCACCAATTCAAAGTTAATGGACAACGCCTCAAGCACTATCAAGGGACTGAAGCCCCAGGAATACAGGAAGTGGTTACTTTAGGTGATGCCCCACAAGGCATCCCTAATTTAACCTAATTCTTTTATTTTTATTTTTATTCTTATTATTATTAATATTATCTATTAGGAATTAGATTTATTCGAATAATGTTTTGTTTTTGATTTCAGTTTTTAGGAAATAAAGGAGGCAAGTGAGAAAGAAGAAGTAGCCCAAGCCCACCGCCCATCCATCAGCCCAAAATAAAGTCCATTTATAACCTGTCGTTTCGGCTGCCGGCGCAGACGGAGTTGACAGGCTGTCAACAGACGCACAGCAGACGAAGAATCGTGCGGCAGACGCAGCATTAATGTCCGTCAGACACGTCAGACGCAACATTCAATCTGCCGCTCCGTTATTCCCGCCTGCCGTTGCGGCATTAAATGGGCAGCCCCCGACAGCTATATAAACCCCTTCTAATTTTCATTTTTCCTCACTTCAGATTTTCTCTCTTGCTATTCTCTTCTACTTTGATCTCTTTTCTTTCATTTTCAGCCCTTGCAACCAAACATGTCTTCACGACAAACCCGACAGAACGCTGCTGCCACCTCCTCCTCTGCAGCAGCATCTCCGTTCGCTAACAAGGAACTGTGGGAGGAGCGCAGCTTCATCTACAACAGAGATGCCCCTCTGTTTGGACTCCGGCCGTTCATCATGCAGGCCATTACAGCCCAACTGTGGGAAGACTTCGCTGAGCAGCCGGCAGAACTTAACGACACCCTAGTAAGGGAGTTTTATGCGGCGATCGAGAGCAAGACGGCAACATCTGTCACCATCAGGGGAGTGACAGTACCTTTTACCGCCAGCAGCATCAACCATGTCTTCGGCCTCTTCTTTGGCCCCAACGATGATGCCCATCAACAGTTTTGGGACACCCTCGACGCTGCCGGCCATGATGCTGTCATGAGGGAGTTGACAGAAGTCGGAACGACGTGGAGCACGAGTAAGAAGAACCCTCATTCTGTCAACAGGGGGCAGCTCCTACCAGAGGCAAAGTTATGGAACGCTTTTATTAAAAAGCGTATCCTGCCCTCGTCCCACCACACGACAGTCAACAGGCAGAGGTTGGCCCTCATCCACTCTATCATGCACAACAGGCCCATCAATGTGGGCAGGTACATGAGGGACAGCATTCTAGATTGCGCATTCCGCTCAGACTCACGGCTCTGCCTGCCCTGCACCATAACCGCCCTCTGCCGCTGCGCTGCCGTACCGGAGGAAGCCGCAGACAACATCAAGAAGGGCAGCGGCTGGACAGACAACAACATCTCCAGCCTCATGGAGCTGGTAGTCGTCTCGCCTCTCAACGCCTTCGATCCCAACGCCCCTCCTGCTGAGTCCGATGAGGAGCCTGCCACCCAACCTGCCACTGAACCTGCCCCAGAAGGTGCCACCAACACCGCTCCAGCAGATCAGAACGCCCACATCCTTGCTGTCGTCCTGCGGATCGAGGAACGCCAGATGGGCTTAATGACATTCATCCGAGACTTCTCCAATGCCACGGTAAACTTTATTACCAATACTTTAAATTTTTCGGATGTTTCTTTCCCTACCTTCCCCGCCCATTATTTCAACATCCCATCCCCTACTCCCACACCACTTGTCTCTCCCCATGGAGAATCTGCCTCCTCCACACCGTCCCCAACTGCAGCCGGCAGCCCACCGGCAGACACCTCCCCTCGAGGAACAAAGAGAGCTGCCACTGACGACAGCCCCCTTGTCCGGAGGAACCTGGACAGCGCCTTCACACGGGTGAAGCGTATCAAGCATGTAGCAGACAAGAGAAAGCTGTCCAAGGCTATCATGTCCACCAGCTGGGACAGCGGCAACAGCAGTTCTGATGTCAGGCTAGTGGAGCCTTCTGCCCTTCCACCTGCTGACGACCCTGTCCCCCAACCGGAGGAAGATCCTGCCCCTCAACAGACTGACGAAGCTATCGATCAACCTGCCCCGGAACCTGCCCAGCCACCTCCTCAACGCAGACGCTACCATCAGATCCGCGTCAGCAGCAGCAGCGAGGACAGCGCATAAAATTTAAGTTTTTATTTCTTTTTTCTCCTTTTATTGATGCCTGCCCTTATATAATTGTGATGTACTTTTTTTTCTTGTTTTTCTTAATCTGTTTTTATGTTGTTGTGCATTGAGGGCAATGCAACCCTTGAGTTTGGGGGTGGCAACCCTCCATATTTAATGGCATCCTTAGCACATCTTTTGTTTAACTGTTGTGTCTTTTTACTTGCCTTCAAGTTCTTTAAAAAAAAATCAGAAAATTAAACTGTTGGCTTAAAACTGTGAAGTTAGCTTACCTGTCATGACGGCTCTGTCGTGGCAGCATCTTTAGGACAGGTTAAGGAAAAGTTTAGAGCCTTTCTATAGTTCTGAAAACTTAAACACTTTTGTGACTGTTATATTGCTTAGATTTCTTTTAGCCAAACTAGAATAGGACGCTTAGAACTTGAATAGCCCCTAGAGGTGCCTAACACTGGCTCTAGGAAAGAAGTTTAGTAAAAGAAAATCAAAAACCTAGAGGTGCCCGAAACCGGCTCTAGGAAGCTAACTAGAGGTGCCCAAAACTGGCTCTAGAAAAATTTTAGCTTGAAAATAGAAGAAAAAGAAGCATGAAAATGTGTCTTCTAAAAAAATAAACTTTGGCATAAAAACTCGAGTTAAGGAGTTGAATATTCTAGTGAAACTAAGAGAGTCTTAGCATATAACTGTTCACAAGCATGCACACACTGCACGAGAGCTATAGGGAGATTCCGGACAGATCCTAGCCTCTCCGACAGGTTGCTGCCACCATAGAGAATGAGCGACAGGTAAGGGACAGTTCACTGTTTGAAAGCCAACACAAAAAAAAAAAATCATTTCTCTTTAAGTTTAATTGCTTGAGGGCAAGCAAAGACTTGAGTTTGGGGGTGTGTTGAGTGTGTAAAAGTTCTATTATTTACACCCTTTTTAACCCATATTTCTGCTGCATTCAAGCATCATTGCATTGCATTTAGGATAGTTTTTAATTAAATATCACAATTATATAAAAGGCACGGATTCTACTAAAAGATGGTGTATTTTGTAGGTAGCTGCCAAGGTTGATGATGAAGGCAGGCGAAGGGCAGATAAGCAGGAAGGCGGAACTGAACAAGCAGCTGAAGGAGACGAACCTGTCATGGACCCGTCACGACAGCATGGTGACAGCAGATTATTGAAGAGGAAAAATGAAGTGGATATCGATAGATAGAGAAAAATCTGCTCGTCTGTCGTGTGGCAGCCAAATAATTTTCCAAGCCCCGGATCAAAAGATATGTCAAGCCAAAGCTCAAAGGAGAGGAAATCCCTAAAAGCAAGGAGGCGGCTAGAAAGTAGGAAACTTTAGAGATTTAATCTTTATTAGAATCTTACTTTTAATTAAAGTTGTAATCCTTGCTACCTTAGATAACTGGAGCCCAAAGCTTATATAAAGGGCATAGATTAAACCTAGGGCATAGCCGACTACCCCATAACCGAAACCAAAACCCTGCCGTCCACCTGTCACCGACATGTTCTAAATTCCCCCTAGGGTCACGGGTTGTTTTGTAAAGTAGTTGCAAGGGTTGCTTTGTTTTAGGATTTTTCAGTTTCAAATAAATAAACTTCAAGTTCTTTTATCTTGGTTTTAATATCTTGCAAGAGCATCGGGAGAGCATTGTGAGGTTATCTATTTACTTAGCATCGGGAGAGTTAAGTATACGAAAGAGATAAAAGCGCGTTCTCTAGTTTATAGTTGAACCATCTCGTGCTTAGGGATAAGGCGAGGTTAAGTGGCTAAGGAAGAATTCATACACATCGGTGTTCATCCTTCGACTCACGCCGGGAGGTATCGTCAAAGACGTGTTCATCGACAGACTTGTGCCTAGGGATAGGGCAAGGCAGATCTGGGATTCTTGCCAAACTTGAAGTACAGAGTTGGTGTGTCTGCTGCCGCAACTGCCAACGGACAGACGTCGCGACAGGTGCTGTCGGCGACGGGAACGACGACAGAACTGGAGATCCTAAGCAATTCAATACCTACACTACCGAACAATTCAATACCGGCCCATTCTCTCTATCTTGATTTCTCAATCTTTTTATTTACGTTTTACTTTATTATTCGTGACAACTCTCTAAAATATTTCCTTACTTTGTGCAGTAAATCAAGGTGAAGTCATTAGCCCAATCCCTGTGGAGACGATATCCGATACTTAGTATCACTTTATTACTTGCGACGTGTTCACTTGCACTGCAATTGCGATAGACTATTTTACACGCAACAGCGTGTGTCTGAGATTTCTACGTATAGTGAAAAGTTTCTTTTGTCTGGTTTGTTCTCTATGTTCGACCATATCCTCTGCATAGTAAATTTGTGTCGATCGTGGATGTCCTTTTTCTCGTAGTAGTGCAGGATCTGGGCATATGGTCGGTTCAGCGTCAACATCATACGTATTAATTTCATTTCCGATGGGAGGAAACTCTTTTTCGTAAACCTTGAATACCGTTTCTAGTAAGTATACCGGATCAAGCAGTCTCATATAGTGAATATGTTCGGAATAACAAGCAGCAATGGCGTGTGCGCACGTGTATTTGAATGTTTGGAAGACTCCGCACTCGTAGGTTCTTTGCCTAAGATCTACCACGTACGCGTTGTGTTGTATGCCTTCCAACGGCCTCGAAAATTCTAAAACGCGAAACAAATGACCTTCTCAAGAGAAAAGAGTTGCAATCATCGCATTAGAATGGCGCACATAAGTTTGCAATTGTTCTAGGAGGTTCGGGTGGACTTTGTGGCCACCTGCCATGTACTTAGTTTTTTGCCTTCCCAGAGTTGCAAATAAGGTAGCCAAACGATGGTAGGTCGTTTTGACAACGGAAGTGATAGGCAAATGTCGCACTCCCTTGAGTGCTAAGGCTGCCGCCTCAGCCAAGTTCGTTTTCGTATGACCATATCGTTTACCCTCGTGATATGATCGAAGCCATTTCCCTCGGGATTTTGGCAAGATAGTTCGCGTCATCTTTATTCTTGGCTCTCAATTATTCAAACAACTAGTCTACCTCATGTACGTAATGTGAGTTGCCTAGGGAATGACAATTGAATAGTTAGGGGCGAACAATACATGCAAAGATATCGTAAATGCAAATAACCTAATAGACGTACCCATTTGAAGCACTATAGCATGTTCATCTTGGTTCTTGTAGTTCTGCAAGTAGTTGGCCGCAATATGTCGTAAGCAGTAACGGTGGTAAATATGGGGAGGCTGCCAAGACCGGCCCAAACGTTCTGTTTCCCTTTTGATCGTTGTGCCTCTATCGGAAATAACACATATCCCATTATCCATTGCCCGCATTACAGGAGAAAGAACATGTCTCCGTAGGTTCTTAAGGAATAACACCCAAGACTCGAGATCCTCCTTTTGGACTATTGAGAATACTACAATAACGGTTTTTCGATTGCCGTCTTGTACAACCGCCAAAAGTAAGACCTGTGTATATTTCTCGTACAACCAAGTACTGTCGATCTGAACTATCAGCTTGCAGTGCATGAATGCATTAATGCACTGCAGAAATGTCCAAAATAGCCTATAGAATTGATAAAGACTTGGTACGACATGAACATTTTCGTATGCCAGAACTGTCTCAAGTTTCACAACCGTTCCGGGTATGTGTTTCTGCATTAGGTTTAGCCACGAGCCCAACTCGTTGTAAGATTCCTCCTATTGGCCAAACAGTTTTTGTACGGCTTGCCACTTTGCATACCATGCTTTATAGTAATCAAGAATGTAGACGTACTGCGTTTGAGTTGCAGTGATACATGTGGCAACCGTCACCCGGGGATTTTCTTTTACTAGTGGCATAAAGGTATCACATAGGACGTGTACATCCAAGTTCTTATGATCCTAACTTAGTCTACTCACAGTGCATGTATGAGGCCCTTCCAGTTTCGTGATTCTCCACAGCCCGCTTAGCAACTTCAAGGATGATGCACGAACCCTCCACTTACATCCTTGTTTCTTGTGGGCGCATCCCGCAATGTAAAAATCCGTTTGAGTTTTCTTCACAACCGTTGTAACTACCCGACGAATGTTGTAGTGCTTAATAACGACCACAACCAGTTCTTTTGTTAAGAATGTCATCCCAATGGCCAGTTCACCATCAGCACGGTGGTTGTAACCGTCAACTATTGGGTATTGTGAAAATTTCGAAATGTTCAAGTCATCCATATCAACTGTTGCGAAGTGGGATGGTGGCTGGTAATAAGAAATAGGTGTGACCGATACTGGAACGTTGGTTTTTTCTGGGTGTTTTTCGTTGCCTTCTAAATCATCGAAGGACCCTGCTAGAATGTTCACGTCTAATGGTCTTCATAGAAGGGCCCTTGTTCGTCGCCATCGGGTCTGGGTTCCCTAACCGGTTCTTCGTCAAAAATATCCCTCTCAAACTGGTATAGTTTCGCATCGTCGATTGCTACCCTTTCAAGCGAGCAGACTGGTTATCAATCGCGAGACCACTCACGAATCGTATTACCAAGATCAAAATCGAGCGCACCAACACAAGAATGTCTCCCCATAGTTGTTGAACGTACTCCGTACTAGGGACATACGATGAGTATCGTCTATATGAGAAATCATCGAAAGGGTTGGACGCTTCATGGTCGGTTGACCTCATGTAGTTGCGGGATGATGACGATGCCTCCCCCCATACTATATGGAATATTGTACGGTGTATGTCTTCGCATTGGAGAGAATGGTGCATCAAATTCATCGTCTAGAGGCTGGTTCAAGTTGTACCCGAAACTAGCTACACAAGAATGTCTTGGCACAGAAGACAACGATGCACCGAACTCGTTGCGTGGACTGTTTGTAGTTAGTAGGTTGAAATCATTTTGTAAACTGGCCATCGGGCTATCAACATTGGCATTAGGGTCAAAGTCGAAATTCGCTCGTCTTTAGCTTGGGATTTCGATACCAGTATTAGAATCAGAAAAACGACGCATACAATTAATAACCTCGAAATATTGCTCGAACATGCCTATGGGCGCTTGGTCTGCCAGCCCGATTTACAAAGAACTCGCTTTCTGCAGAAAGCGAGTTCCTCGCGATAAATTATGTCGGCTCTTCAAATTCTCGGGGAACTCGCTTCATGCACAAAGCGAGTTCATGTTAAGTTCGTTATACTGAAAAGCATTGTCACGTATGAATAACTCGCTTTCTGCAGAAAGTGAGGTTGGGTCTCGCTATTCGCAGAAATCAAATTCTTCGTATGTGGCAGATTTGTGGGTCGTTTTTCTAAAATTAGGTCAGCTGGTTTCATTTCTTTCAATAAAAGGAAGGTTTTTGATTTACAATTGCCAATGAAAACAATTAATATGATTATTATCAAGTATACTTCCCCAAGCAAGGTTGAAATGGTGCTAAATATCATATTTATTTACCTTTTAGATGTTTAAAATATACAAATGGCATTTAGTATATTTCTAACGTTGTTTGTAGACAAATATTTTTATTTTATCAATTCAGACATTAAATTCTAATTATATACAATGTAAAATATGTTAAAAAAACACAAATCAAAGCATAAATTTTTGTATAATTATCACATTGACATATTAGATATGGCGTGTTAAAAATATAATAAGAATTAGAACGACTTTTTTATGTACCACATTATATTTAATTTATCCCTACAATGGTGCACATTTGTATAATTTAATAAACACATTCTAAATTTGTTGTGTCATATTCAAACTAACATTTAATATGTGAGCTACTAGATAGATCGATACAAGTATTCGATTGATACAATATTGATCATATGAGGACTACTTTAAAACATTTTGAAGTTTAGGGTCAATTTAAAATCTAAATCATAGTTTGAGAATATTTTATGTAATTAATTCCAAATGTTATCTAATTCCCGCTTTTATTATAAATAAGTAATCCAAACTTATTTAGATAGCATAAATTATTTTTCTAAAATTATTTTAAAATGTGTTATTTTAATTTAATATTTAATAATATTATATAAATTCAACTAATTTTCAAAACATTAATAACAGCGTATTATTAACACTTAGTATATTATAATTATATTATATATTTAATAATTATATGATATAAATTATATAATATATAAGAATAAAATAAAATAGTATAAAATTTTAAACTGGTCAAGATAAACCTAAATCGAACTTTTTAATATTAGAATTAAATTTGACTCGTATTTTAGAGGTTTAGAGATATAAGAAGCCTTTGAACTTTTAAAAAAAATCAATTAAGCCCGTGAACTTTTGACCAATTTAGCCTTTTGACCAATTTTGACCGTTAAATCTTAACAATTTTTTTGAATCTGTTGGTGCAGTGCGTCTTGTCACAGTTTTTTCACTTGAAATTTTCAAAAAAAATTATTTTATTTTAAAAATTGATAAAAAAATAAATAAATATGTAAATGCAACATAGTAGAACTATAATGTATCATGTGCTAGTAATATCTAAAGAAAAACTTTCAAGATTACATCAAAAAGAACTGTCAAGATTTAATTGTCAGAACTGGTCAAAAACTTAATTGATCCAATTTTTTGATCAATGGTTAATTGGGTATAAAAAGTTTAAGAGCTTAATTTTTTTAAAAAAATTCAAGAGCTTCTTACACTCTTAAATCTATCTTAAACAAATACTTAAAAAAACCATATGTAAAGCCATATACTTAAAAAAACTTTCAAGATTTCACGTATGGCTAACCATGTGGATTGTGGTGGGATCCAAATTTAGAGGTTTTGCACTTGGGCCCCTACCAACTTGGCTACACGCCTACACCTACAAGTAATGCTGGCTGGCTGGCTGGCTGGCTGCGCGCCTGAGCCATTGCTTTCAAACTATGGCCGACACTTGAGAGACGTTGGATGCCTTGTTCTTTTCTAACTATTCATGTTGCTTATAGGTTTGCTCATATTTCATTATGATTTTAGATGATTTTATGTTCGGATCGAAATCTAAATTTTTGAAAAAATATTTAAGCTAATTGGGGTCAGTTTCTAACTGTTTTTTAATATATATATATCCGCCTTGCGGTCTATATTTGAGGTGTGAAACTGTTTTTTCCAACAATATCGTCTACATGTTTGGGGTGCGAGGATGCTCTTTCCAATAGGTAAGGCATCCAACATTTGTTGGTACAAAAATTGATAAATAAAAAATATTTAGACATTTTATAATTAGTTATACAAAAAAATTATAAAATTTTTAAAAAATTACAAATTATAATTACAAATACAACCATAGACAATACATTCAATAACTATAACCGAAATTGTTTCTATAGTTTTTCTTTTAAGAGTGCAACCTCTAATAGCAGATTTAACGTCGTTGTCTATTTCTTTCTTTCTTTCTTTCTTAGTTCTAAACAAGAATTTATATATTTTTAATTTATTTTTTCATACATTTTGTTGTGTTTGTTCATTTGTCTCCGTGACACGATTTTCATATGCATTATGACACGGTTCTTATATATTTTTATAGTAATTTGGAGTTTGTGTAGCGAAGAATACGGTGCATCATCTGATCAAAAAAGTCGACGATTCAGTATGGTTAGATCCATTTTATAATAGTTTGTCGTTTCAATCAAAATTATTAGTGGAGCAATATGTAAGTTTGATTTTATTGATCTATGTTCCTACATCTATATAGCTTCTAGTTGGATAGAGACAATGAAATTTTGATGATAAATGTTGAGTTTCTATGGAAGATGAATGATGTAATCAAGAGAATTTTTTTACGCCCTTTGAGATTACATTTTTTCAATTGTCTTTCGAGTTTTTTTGGTAAACTTGGTCCCAAGATTCTCTATAATTGGGATGTGTCGTATTCGGTATATCTTTTCTAATTTCAATGAAATAAAGTTATTTTTCTCGTTAAAAAATAACTATAACTAAAATTAAAAATTACAACGCACACTTAGAATGAAAATCAAAATAAATTTTAACATGGTTCATTCAATGATTAGATGAGAACTCACACATGATATAAATAGAATGAATATCGAACCTCAAAGTTCTTACCATTAAACCAAGACCACATCAACAAAAACATTTTTATATTATTAAAATATTAATCTATTTGAGCTGAAATTGAAAATAACGTTAGCCAAAATTTGACTCGGATGAACCAATTTAGGTGATTAACACCGTTTCTAAACAGGACTAATAGATGTCATTCAATCTTTTGGCTTTAACGGTTATTTATTATTTAGAATTTAATATTTTATTTTAAAAAATAATTTTTAAAACAAATCAACTAAATTTCTTGAAAGTGAAGATATCCTTATTTGAATAATTTCGTATTGGCTATTTTACACCAAAAAACCATTTTAATTAATTATCTAGAAAAATGCCCCTTCGAGATTATTATGTAGAAAAATGACCCCTAAATCTGCCACGTATGAAAAATTCGCGTTTCGGAGGTCGCGAGATACGAACTCGCGCTACGCAGAAAGCGAGTTTCGCATACGTGGCAACACTTTTTAAAATAACGAACTTTACGGAAACTCGCGTTTTGCCTAACGCGAGTTCCCCGAGAATTTCAAGAGTCGGTTGAATTTATCGTGGGGAACTCGCTTTTTGTAGAAGGCGAGTTCTTTGCAAATCTGGGTGGAAGAACAAGCTTTGATAGGCATGTTCGAGCATTATTTCAGGCTTATTAATCGAATATTTTTGGTAAACATTCAGTTTGGGTTCGAGCATTAAAATTGCGTAATTACAAAATAAAAAATAATGTCTTTTATAAATATAATTAAACATAATTAAATATAAAAAAAGTCTTAATGATGCCTATGTCCACTCGTTCCGTAGCGGGGTGCACGACGATCCCGTGGCAGATTCCTCCGAATGTCATGTGCTCCAGGGTCGTTCTCATCATCATCATTAGCAGTAGCATCGCCATCAGCATCATCATCATTGGCTCAAAAGATGTCCTCGAAACGCGGACTCCTGTTGAGCCCGGGGCGGGTGGAGAACAAGCTGCCCGGCAGCGTATGCTGAACAATATTGTAGTCGAACTGTGATGCCAACGGTGGAACATCGATCACCGGAGAACCACTTATTGGCACGGAGGGATGATAGGCAACTGAGAAGTCCAACTCGAGTGGAGGCCTCGTCTACTGAAACATGGAAGGACCATTGAAATTTTGAAACGCTGTTCCAGAAGATGATGTACTTGCAGTGTAAGTTCACGGTCTAAACCAGCAACACGTGTTCGACTACTGGAGGACAACTAATGAGGTATTATTCTTTATATTTTCTTTTTTTCTTTTTACCTTATTTTATTTATTTAATAATTTATTTATTATTATTATTATTATTTATTATATACTATTTTATTTTTTCAAGCACTACGAACGCGCATTGATGTTATAGGTCAATCGAATCACCATCACGCCGGATTCATAGATTATATCGTTAATTGAGGAAGCTGATTTTGGTCACGTCGCGAAAATCGTGGCCGGTATAAAGTTGAATCGTTCTTTGATTAACACCTTAATTGAATGATGAAGGGCAGAGACGCACACTTTTCATTTTCCGTGTGGCGAGTAGGGTTGTAAAAACAAGTCAGAACCTGAAAACCTGCCTGAAACCTACTCGAGTCAGAACCTGATTTGACCCGAGAATTTGATGACCCGAACCCGAACTGTAATTGACTGTTGCTGACCCGAACCTAAGTTGAACATGTTATTGTAGCAACCGAACCCGATCTGTGTCCGACTGAAACGAACCCGAACCCGAAACCGACCTGGCAAATTACCTAATATTATCTAACTGAATCGACCCGAGATCCGATTTTATTCGACCTGTTTTGAACCCGACCTGTTATTAGACCCGACCTGTTTTGAACCCGACATGTTTTAAACTCGACTTGTTATTAGACCCGACTTGTTTTGGACCCGACCTGTTTTGTACATGAACTATATTGACCTGGTTTGATAATTGATACTTAATAAGTAATAATGATATTTTTAATATATGATATGAAGTAATATTATCAACTATTATAAAAAAGTCTATATCTATAATTTGAATAGTTTAAAATGTTAAGTATCTAACAAAATGTATTATATATATAATTAAAAGATTTATTTTAATAAATAAAAGATTTGTTTAATAAGTAATTAGTAAAAATAAATATAAAATTGATAAATAAAAATATTTATTTTTAATAAATAAAAATATAATATATACTAAAATGCATAGTACATATAGAATTTTTACTAAGGCATATATAGACAAATTTAATAATACGGCATACTAAAATATATAATATATATTTTAGTATATATTTTTTAAGTCATACTAATTTGATTTGATATTGTTTTATAGTTTTGTTTTATGGTTAGTGATTCAATTTTAGGGTTTCAGGGTATGTGTTTTAGTTTTAAAGGTTTAAGGTTTTATAATGTTAATGTACGTATCATGTATGCATGAAACTCTAAACCCTAAGCATAATGCATGTATGTATGTAAGTTATGTATGTATTTATTATTATATGTATGTAGGAACTTAAAAGTCTAAAACCTTAAACCCTATAATATAGTATATATACATATGTATAGTGTATACATATACATTAATTAATATATTGTTATATACATATGTATTATACTATATATATATAATTTTAATTTATTTTTTATAATTTATAGTCCTTAACATCTAATTAACTAATTTTATTTCAAGTTGAGCCTTTTTATTTTTATTTTTTTAATTTAGACTATTGTTTTTAACTTTTAATATCATAATATTTTTTATGTTAGTCTCTAAAACTTTTATTTAATTCTAAATTGATCCCTATTCGTTATTTTTTTATATTCACTCAATGTTTTTTTATTTATAATTTGGTACATTTCTTCATTAGTTTTTTAACTTGATGGTTTTTCCATTATAGTCCCCAAAGCTTTATTTGTATTCTAAGTTGACTTCTATTCATTTTTTTAAAAAATTAGCCCGATATTTTCTAATTTTAATATGATATTTTTGTTCATTATACTCCCTAAAACTTTATTTTTATTCCAAATTGACCACAATTCATTGTTTTTAAAATGTTTCATAGTTTTAATTTGATATTTTTGTTCATTATAGTCCTTAATACTTTATTTTTATTCCAAATTGACCCTAATTTCTTTTTTAGTATTTTATAATCTTTTTTATATATTTGTTCATTATAGTCACTAAAATTTTATTTTTATTTCAAATTGACACATATTCATTATTTTTCATTTGTATGATGTTTTATACTTTTAATTTGTTTTTTTCATTATAGTCCCCACAAGTTTATTTGTATTCCAAATTGACCCATATTCATTTGTTTTTCAAATGAATGCCCAATGTTTTATAATTTTAATATGATATTTATGTTCATTCTAGTCCCCCAAAACTTTATTTTTATTCCAATTTGACCCATATTCATTGTATTTTTACGTTTTCTAAATTTATTTTGATATTTTTGTTCATTATACTTCACATAACTTTATTTTTATTCCAAATTGACCCATTTTCATTATTTTTCTTTTCATTATTTTTTTAAATTACTTCAACCTGAATTAAACCCGACCTGAAGTCCACCCAAACCCAAAATGAACCCGACCTAAAGTTTACCCGAACCTGAAATGAACCCGACCTGAAATGAACTCGACCTGAAGTCTACCCGAATCCGAAATGAACCCGACCTGAAATGAACCCGACCTAAAGTCTACCCGAACCCGAAATGAATCCGACCTGAAGTGTATCCGAACCCGAATTAACCTGTCAATTATCTGCTTCAGACCCGACCCGTTTTGACCCGACCTAGAATGGACCAGACCTGAAATGGACCCGCACCCGACCCGACTCAAGTCAAAACAAAAAAATGACTTGAAATGACTTGTATCCGATTTTACCCGACCTGACAGTACCTGACCTGAAACCCATCCGATTACCTGTTTTTACAACCCTAGTGGCGAGACGACAATTACACTAGAAAATATCGCATACCATCTTGGCTTGCCTACGGACGACGATTTTATTACCGGTATAGCCGATGGTCACTGGCTAACCCTGTGTCAAGACCTGTTGAGAGCGGTGCTGGACACATTTGACGGTGGCAAAATCTACATTACTTTTTTGGACCAACGGTTTTCAGTCCTCCCCCGATGCAGATGACGAAACAAAACGGGTAAATATTTTTTTATTATATATTTCGTGTTTTTTTAATAATTGAAATATTTTATATATATTTCGTGCCTTTTTTACTAAAATATTTTTATTATTATATATTTTCAAAGCGGTTTGTTCGTGCACACATACTACGTATTATTGGAGGGATTTTGATGCCTGATAAATCCCGCAACAAAGTGCATATCATGTGGCTGTATCATCTAATTAATTTTGCAGAATCAAGAGCAAAATGTTGGGGAGCAACGGTCTTGGGCTTTCTGTTCAAGGAGCTTTGTAGAATCGTCGACCCTGACAAACAAGCAATCGGAGGGTGTCTTTTGCTCCTTCAGTCTTGGGCTTGGTTTCGTATGCCATTTTTAAGCCCGCAGCCTAGACAACCCACCCCCTACATATTTTCACTTCTTCGGAAGTACTATTTAAATTATTTAATTGAATATATATTTTTTAATAATTCCCTTAATGATTTTATTTATTTTTCATTAATAACAAGTGGGCCGATGCACTCACCCACCAGGGACTGCCAATCAATCATTGAGACTACAAGCTTGTGATCGACAAGATACGCCACGATATGGTAATCCGAAAATTTATTTGTAGTTCTTAATATTATTTCTCTAATCAAATTTCATATATTTAACGTTCAAATAAATTTTTTCAGTTCGTGTGGACTCCGTACGTTAGTCTTGCGATTCGCCAAATTACTCTGCCAGACATTGCGCAGTTCTCTCACGTATGGTTGCTAAGAGTGCCACTCATCAACTACGAAATTATCGAGTGGCATCCTAGAGACCAGGTTCTGCGACAATTTGGGTACATCCAAGGGGTTCCGCATCTGCCGCCTAATTTGGACGAATTGCATCGGTTGACGCAGCAAGGGAAGACAGAAATTCATTGGGCCATCATCACGCTGACTGGGTCCAACAATGGATGGACCGATATGCCAGTCTACCACCCATCCTCGCACCCATTATGGGCCATGTTCGTTACTTTCGACTATTTTCAGTGGTACCTCCATAATGGGAAGCCACATATACTTACTCCGGAGAAGCGCGAGCGAGAAATTAATATGCCTCCCAAAAATCGCCCACGCACTCAAACGTCGACCCAGCCATAGCCAAAGCCAGTCGAGGCAGCACGATCTGAGACTGCGGACTCACACTGCATAGGTATCATCTTCTAGAACAGCGTTTCAGAATTTCACTGGTCATTCCATGTTTTAGCAGATGAGCCTTCCACCCGAGTTCGGCTTCTCAGATGCCTATCGTCCCTCCATGCCGAAGAGTGGCTCTCCGGTGATCGATGTTCCACCTTTGGCATCACAATTCAAGTACAGCATTGTCCAACATACGTTGTCGGGGCAATTTGTTCTCCACCAGCCCCGGGTCCAGTAGGAGTCAAAGCGTTTCGAGGTCATCTTTGGAGCCAATGATGATGATGTTGCTGCTGCTAATGATGATGATGAGAACGGCCTTGGAGCACATGACATTCGGAAGAATCCGTCACGGGATCATCACGCACCCTGCTGCAGAACGGGTGGACATAGACATCATTAGGGCCTTTTTCATATTTAATTATATTTATGAAAGATATTTTTTTATTTTGTAATTACGCAATTTTAATTTTCTTTAGTAATTTATTTTTTATACTTTTTCTAATTTATATTTAATTTCATTTTTAATTACTATTATTTGATTAAAGGCAAATTCAATAAAATAAATAAATTAGGATGCCGTTTTTTAAGTGAATTTAGGTCGATTTAGAATGGACGGAAATTGCCCATATTTGTGCCATATGAAAGAGAATTTCCAGTACTACGAACCCAAACTGAATGTTTACCAAAAATATTCAATTAATAAGCCCAAAATAATGCTCGAACATGCTTATCGAAGCTTGTTCTTCCACCCAGATTTGCAAAGAACTCACTTTTTGCAGAAAGCGAATTCCTTGCGATAAATTCAGCCGCCTCTTGAAATTCTCGGCGAACTCGCATTTGGCAGAACGCGAGTTTCCGTAAAATTTGTTATTCTGAAAAGAGTTGCAACATATGTGGAACTCGCTTTCTGCGTAGAGCGAGTTCGTGTCTCGTGACCCCCGAAACGCGAGTTCTTTATACGTGGCAGATTTGGGGGTCATTTTTTTAAATAATAATCCACGAAGGTCATTTTTCAAAATAATTAATTAAAATGGATTTTTGGTTTAAAATAACGTTTGTATTAGTGACGGACAAATTCATATGATTTAATATTTTTTATCAAATCAAACTATTTATAATTGAAAGGATTTTACTAAAAGTCTTAAAGAAGACTGTCTGTGTTTTCCTTTGATGTTACAATTATCATTGTAGTCACATATGTTTATTTAATTAATTAAAAAATAAAATATTATTTAGTTTTAAATTTAGAATTAGTGATAAAAATGGTATGTGATAATAATTGGTTTTATTAACGGGGTGTAATAGGATGATTCTGAGTTGTGGTTAAAAAATAACAAGTTTCGAAATTTGATCAAACAACTTAAAATGTTAAACCTTTTGATAACATTTTAAGTTAATTTTTTCGTAATTTTTGTCATTTTTGAAATTTGTTTTTTTTATAACATTTTTGTTTGGTAATTTTTTGGACAAAATTTGGAACTTGTTAATAAAAAGTCAACATAAAATGTTATAAAAATATAACTCTTTACTAATTAATTTTAAATCTTTATTAATTAATTTAATGGTGTTCATCGGTGTTCGTCGCACGTGGTAGACTCATCCTATTTGAATATACAAGTTGTGTGAAAAAAATTTATACCATATTTTATATTTAAACTATAAAATTTAAAATTTAAATCCTTAGCCCTTACACCCTAAAAACTTAAACTTCAAACCCTAAATTCTAAATTATAACCATAAACTTTAAATTTTACACCATACACCTTAAATCTCTAAACTCTAAACTCAACCTAAATTTCTTAACCCTAAAATTAATAGAGTTATGTATCTAAATATTTTCCTTAGATTAAAAAAAAATTGATTTTGGGGTTGATGGGGAAGGCAAAGGTGTGAAAGTGGGGTTTGTCTTTGCCTAAATTGGAAATATGGTGAGGAGAAAGGGGACCCTACAATCACAATTCACAGCTGTACATCATACCCTTCCTCTCATCATCATCACCATCACCGATCATCACCATCTTAATTTCTTTTGTACGGTCGCCTTCTATTGGCTCGTTGTTGCTGGGGTCCACTGGATTTCATTCCCATCATGGTGGGGCCCTCCTCTCTTTTCTATGATTTTCATTTCGATTTTGAAGGAAATAAAATCAACCTTTTGCTGCCGAAATCAAAAGTTATATCGTTAGGGGAGCCAAAAATTTATTTAAGCAGTGTTAATTTTTTTTAATATTATTAAAGAATAGTTAATTTTTTATAAAGATTATTATTTTATTTATAAAGAAATTTTATTTTATTTATAAAAGGGTGTCATTTATATGTATTTTTAATTATTTATATATAAATTATATAGAGAAAAAAGTTTTCAAAAAATTTCAGGGTGTCGTAAAACACCCTAATTTACAAGGTGGCTCCGCCCATGATTATAACTCATGGTTTATTTTAACTTAAAATAAAATATTTGAAATTAAATTAATTTAAAATAGATTAAAATAACTATCTACTCAATATTACGGATATTTTTTTGACATTGTATCATATTTAAAATACAAAAGAAAAGACATAAGAAGTGTTATGAAAATGTAGAAGACATGTACTAGATATACTTCGAAAATGAAGAAGGGGAGTATAGTAAGAATATAAATTTCGTACTCATTTTTTGTGCTCTATTTATGTCTCATGTTAAAAAATTATGTTTAAGGTTTAAAGTTAAAGTTAAGATTTAGAAAATTAAAGGTAAAATTTATTTTTAAAAAATATAATTTAAGATTTAAAATTTAGAGTTAAAACTTATAATTTAATTATTTAGTGTTCTTACGTAGAAATGAAGAAGAAAGTTTTTATCCCTATCAACTTTCGATAGATTTAAACTATTTTAAGGGATTTCTGCTACCCAATTAATGCTCAAGCTTTGAGTAAGTGACAACTATACCTAGTTTTGAATTTTGATGGATTTCTATCAACTTTAGACAGATTTAAACTTTTTTTTACTATAAGTAATGATCCATAATGATTATACTAAGGACATTCATTCAAAATAGTGGGCGATGAAGATTGTAATATCATACGGGTTTCTGAATGAATTAAAACAAACTAAATGTTATCAGCAGTGGCGGATTCAAAAATATTTTTCAGAGGGAGCACAAGTTAAAAATATTTTGAAGGTGAATGCAATAATAAAAATTTTAAAATTTCAGGGTGTGCACAAATTATAAAAATTAAGGACTAAAGTATAAAATAAAAAAATTAAAGGCAAATGTGTGAACTTTAAAAAGTTCAGTGTGGGCACGTGCCCACCCAAGTCAACCTTTGCATTCGCCACCGGTTATTAGGAGAGTTCCAGTCTTTTCAATCTATGTGAGAACTTTCTCATCCTTTCTACAATATGCCATCCCGATGGTTAAACAATGTTTTTTAATCTGGATATGAGATTGTATGCATGAAGTTAATTATCGTGGTTGATTTTTTTGGTCGAAAAGTCTGTCATATTCACCTTACTAATGTTAAATGTATAAATAATAGGATTTGTTTACATAATATAAGAGTTTTTAATTTTTATACGTTTTTTTGAATCGTTGTATGAGTTAAACGAATGTCTGAAATTAAAAATAAGATATATAAAGATTATCACTTGGGGGAAAAAATAAGAAATTAATCTCCATCATCAATTTTATCTATTTAATGATCCAAAAAAATGTAAAATTCGGTGTTGTAAATCCTAACCGATAGATAGATTATAGATAGATAACATGTCGTAAGAAAAAATAAACTTTACACTTTAAATTTTATCAAGAGAAATTAGATATATGCCAAAAAAAAAACTAAACATGCACAATGTTTATATTTCGAATAAGAACAGAGTTTTATTTCACCCAGAAAATAAATACCTTTTAACACGAAATAATAATTCCGGATAAAAAAACACGAAATAATGTGGGTAAGGAATAACACCATCAAGCTAGCAGAGAAAAAAAAAACTAAAAAAAAATACTTTTGCTGAATATTGACATAAATTTAAATTTTAATTAAATTAAATTTTATTGTAATATTACTTGTGGAAGAATATTTGGTGATTAAATTTATTTAATACTCAAGTATTTATATCAGTCGAAAAGTCTTCTGAACTAAAGTTTCTTAATGGTCAAGTATTTAGCTCTATAAAAAAATATGGAGTCGGTCTTAACCTTTAGAATTATGAGAAAGAATTACTTTGGAGAGATATGACCACTTTTAGGACTTTTGCAATTATAGCGGTTATATTGTAGATATAAATATTGTAGGGACAATAGGAATAGTATTTTGAATATACCGAGTTCTAAATATAAATACCGTTAATAGTGAATTATTCGTTTTTCTTATCCATAAACGTAAGCAAAGCCAAACCAAATTAAACATCGTCTCTCTTGCGTGCCTTATTATTATTATTATTATTATTATTATTATTATTATTATTATTTTTCGCGTACAAATTCCTAATAATTTTTTTTACTCGATTCTCAAACGTACGAAAATGAAAACACTCGATTTTCGAATATAAAGACTAAAATGAACTTTAACACCAACTACTTCATACATACTTGCACCAATCCTTGCATATATGGCCTAAAATAAAAATGTTTGTTATAAAGTGATCAGCCCAAAACAATGGGCCTTAAATTATTGTTTCTCCAAAGTCTTAATTAATTAGCCCAAGTACCACTAAATCACTTCTATTCAGCTAGTTATTTGGACTTGTATGGCTGATTCCCTCAGCCATTTCCTTTTGGTAACAAAAACATAGACACAAGACTATTCAATTTGAAGGGGAAAAAACATTCAACTTGTTGAGAAACATTTTTTTGACAAGAGAAAAGGGGTGAGGCTGTCCGAACCGAAATCGAATATAGAATCCAATATCAATCAAGACTAAAATGATATTATTTGCTAATACATCATTGGCTTGGTCGAGAAGTTGTTGAAAAACTTTTAAACTTTACAAATTAATAGTGTAAAAGTTTTACATTACAAGTAAAACTTTTTGACAATTGTAGCAGGATTGATGCCATATCTATTTGTGTACTTAAAGGGTGAGGAAGTGTCAAGTATTTTGTAAATATAATTCATATTCACAACCCTAAGAATCAATCGGACCGCATAGCGCAGTGGATTAGCGCGTTTGACTTCGGATCAAAAGGTCGTGGGTTCGACTCCCACTGTGGTCAAAAGTTTTGTTTATTTTAAAAAAAAGTTGCCATATTTTTTATATTTACACGTAATTTGGTTTCATTTCTATATCTCCAAAGAACCGGGCAAAATTAAAATTTAGAAGGAAATGTTAGGGTTCGTTTCTTGCCTACATCCCCAAATCCCCTCAACTTCTCCAAATCTATGCTTCACTTTCAGATATTCTTCTTTATTTCCCAAACCCCAAATCCACATCCCAAAATACCCTTCGCCTTCGCGCTTCATTCTGTTTGCTCAAACTGGAAACAACAACGATGACTTAACCAAACAACCCAACAAGAAACCAGAGGAAAAAGGAAACGACGGTGGTGATTCGAGGGACGATCGGCGGTCCATTTTTAATTTCAGGCTGGGTGATTTGTTAGATCCGGATCCTGAAAACATCGTTGCACTTGGCCTGACGGGTCTGCTAACGTGGGCCAGTGTTCAGGTCCTGTGGCAGCTGTTTCTCATCTCCGGGGCCATTCTTTTAGCTGCTCTCAAGTACTCTTTCATTGCTGCTCTTCTTCTTTTCATTCTCATTACTCTTCTTTGAAGGATTTCAGTCTCTGTAATTATATATCAATTCTCAATTTTTTGGGGGGTTTAGATTATTCAAGTTCAAGTTTTTATGTTAAATTTGGTTCCCATTTTTGCCCAACTTCAAGTTTATTACTTTTTTCCAAACTCTGGTAAATATTAAATCAATTTTCAACTTTAGATGAGTAATTCGACCTTCAATAGATTGTTATTGTGGATTTGACTGAAGAGAAGTTTGATTTTACCATCTTTTAAGGATGAGTATATGTTTTGAAACTTGAATTACTATTTTTTTTTCTTTCAAATTGGTATCTGCAACTTATTTTCTTGGTTCAGTATAATACTTATGATTTTCTTTGTCCAGTTAAGAATCTGAATTTGATTTTTTTAATTTAAAAAAACTATTAGTACCAAATTGCACTTGAAAGTTAAACGCATGTATCATCAATAAAATAAATTCCAATGTTTAATTGGATAAAAAACTTAAAATGCCAAATTAAACTTTTAAATTAAATTGAATAACAATATATGTATACATATTTAGCTTGTTTTTATAATAATAGTTGATTCTACGTAAATATGATTCAAAGCAAAAGTATACATCAAGAACTGCTAACACATATACGCAATGTGTTTTATTGAAAGGTTAAAATTAACAAATAAATGAGCGGACATTATCTTGTAATTACATTAGATAATTGAAAAAAACTATTTAAGTGGTTTTTCATAGTGTTTGTTCAACATGTTTTTTTTATTACTAGCATTGTTTAAATATATATACCTATGTTTGTTCGAATATAACGGACATAAATATCAGGCAAGAATAGAGAAAAAAGAATGAACCTAATAACAAAATTTATACGAAGACAGTTAGAATACATTAAGCTTGATCTTCTGTAGGCCAAGATTGAAGCCTTGGAAGCATTTTCCTTTTAATGGAAGATCGTTATCTGGATGCTTGCGGTTTACCGCCGAGGTTGAGGTAGAAATGGTTTGAACGTCAACAACATTCCGATTACTTGAACCACATTCAACATGAAAAACACCATCTGAATACCTGTAATCGAAATATAGGATTCAGAGTTAGGATTCAAGCAAGCATTTCGTAAATATTACAACGCGGAACTTTGTTGATTAGCATACCTGGAAGAAACGAAGCATCTTGACGTTTTTCCGCCCAAGAAAACCTGTGTAAAATAAAGTTTACGGAATTGATTGTTATTGAAACAGGAAACGAAAAGGTTGAAGATGGAGAAATGGGAAGCAGCAAATAGGGGAGAAAATGTAGGAGACTTACAATGCACCACCTCCTGCAGGACCAATAGCTTTGAAAAGAGACATTGCAGTCATGGCTAAGCCATTGGCAGCTCCTCTCTGGTGTTGTTCCTGTTTTTCCCATTTTTAAATCCTATTAAGATTATTCTACAGAAGAAGAAGGAATAATCCGGAATGAAGACTTACCACAGCTTGATTTTGCAGAATGAATAATCCAGTTATGATCGATACCTGGTCATGTCAAAAAACTCCATAGTTATTAACAGATGCTTAACTAAAGGATTCAGTCTTAAGTAGGCATATATAGATCGATATAATTGCCTCTCGATATTCACTTACCGAAAAAAGGCTCTTGAAGATTGACGCACTGTTTACTGCCAAGCCAAGAGCGAACCCGGACAACAAGGGCATCCAAGAATAACTTTGCAACAGAGGTATGCTTAAGAGCTGCAAGTAGGAAAGAAATTATAAACCAACAAATAGATAAAAACAGGAAAAGTAAGGCAAAGGTTGCAAGGTTTCGAACACATACACTCGAGATACGAGCCACCATTACAGGTCCTAGCATCCTTTCCATGTACGGATATGTTGAAAATTGAAAAACGAGAAGGCTGAAACCTAGATATGTTGAAAAGTTGATCAATCTAATCTGTATTTACTAAGCATATGCATACTACTCTATTGAGTTGATCAAGGGATGTGTTTTTATGCAGATATATGAACATGATCAAAATCAATACCTGTGATTGCAAGAACTTGTCCGACATCCTCGGTTGAATAACTCAAGCCTCCCAACCTTCTAGGGCTAACAGCCCATAACGAAAATATCTGCAGCACGAATATGAACCGCAACATATTCCGATTAGATTTATTACTATAGCTTGCTAAACCATGAACCTTTTCTCTATGTACTAGTATGAATCTAAGTTAAATATGATTAGTACCTCTGAGTAGGCCATATCATGAAGGGAGAAAACACAGTAAACAAAAATGGATGACATTAAAGGCCAATTCCTTAGGAGGCTAGTGGATTCTCTGCCCTCATCCTTATCTGTTATTTCTTTTGTGTTCGAATCATGAGTTGCAGCTTCCAAAGCATCATATGAATCATCGGATGATCTATCGTTGTCATCGTGTTTGTGAAGTGTTTCCTGCAATAAAAGTAATATGTTCATTTTTTTTTCAGGATAATATCCCCATACTCATGTCCGGATATGTGCCGTGGGGATTAGAATACATACCGGAAGCCAGCAAGTAGCGATGGTTACTGCCAAGGCAAATAGTGATATGATGAGGCATGGTAGGAAATATGGAAACCTGCAACAATTGAATATCATTGTATTTAAACACACAGAGAGAAAAAATGCTAATACAAAACATGAAAAGTTCTTAAATCTAACAGTGTGGGAGATTAATAAGCAGAATATATTCACTTACCTTCCAAACACTGAATCTTTGGAAAAGACATTCGGATACTTCTCAGCTGGCTGAATTACAAAAATTTTAAAACCTCAAATGAATACTTTAGAGTTTGAATATAACCATGTCAAACACATATCCGTATCCGACACTCAAATCGGACTTAGGAGTTAGGAATATAGATTATAAAAGATCTATTATAGAGTCTAACAAACGATCCACACTGTATTGGAAGCCTAAAATGAAAGTACCTGAGCTAAATAACCTCCCAGAGCAGGGCCAATGATCAATCCTATGCCCCAAGATGTGCTAACCTGAAATTTTGTAATACTTATTAAATTGATGTTAAAGTAAAAGTCCACGCAGCCAAAAACAAAAAAAGGTTGATAATGGCTTACACTTGACAGGGCTAAGGCTTGGTATTCTGTTCGAAAGATTTCGACTGCATATGCCTAGAAGTTGTGAAAGAAGTAATCAAACAGTTGTCCAGAAACAAATGAAAACGGAATTCGGATTCCAGCCATTCCGTGCTGAGTGCGAAACAAACCTTTATGGGTCCAAGTAAGCCATTCATACTTCCTAGAAGAAATCTTGTAATTACAGCCATCCAAAAGTTTACACTAAGGCCAAAGAGAGTGTTGAAAATAACCCTGAAATGCAATGGCAATGTGAAGTTTGAGAAAAAATCAAAATTACTTCAGAAATATCAACTTTGATGGAGTTCTCACTAACACTGAAATAGTCCCCATGATTATAACAGGCTTTCGACCATAACGATCAGCAAATATTCCCCATAGCACAGATGTTAAAGCTCTCCCTAGCATGAATGCAGAACCTTCAAAGATATCGAGCATCGTGTTAGGATCATGTGCTCGATTGACAAGAAATGCATCAATGAAGAGAAAGAAGTGAAAATAAGCTCACCCACATAACCAGCATAGGAGCCAATATCTTCCTCTTGTTCTGCAATGTGAAAGTCCCTAATCTGAAAACAGAACAATTAAAGGAAGACTGCATGAGTAAGCAACACAATATGGGCTTGAGCAGGTTTTGACAGAAATTGTCTGAACTCACCATGAAGTATAAGAATGGGAAGAGAGATGATATAGGCAGAGCTGGAAACATTTGACAGTAAGAAATTAGGACCAATACAGACGAAGAAAAAAAGCGTTGTACATCGTATTAGACACTCGCACTCGAATCCTTACCAGTGCATAACACAACAATCCATATGGAAAGTAGTTCCCGGAATGGGATGCCATGCTGCAATTCCTTCATTTGATCAACCTTACATCCAGGGCAGTCCTTATAGTACTTCTTCTTCAACAGCGGCACGCTATACTCTTCCGCCATACTTGTTCTTCGAGCTGAACAAACAGCTCAACAAACCCTTTCTTCCTCTTTGAAATCCAACTATCCAAGCCCTTAAATTCTATCAATGAAAGACAATCAATCAGAATGAAGAAAACACACAGAATAATACAGAATGTGAATGTGACAGAATAAAAACAAACTCCAGTATGTTAAAAAGTAAAAACCATGTGCTCTCTAATCAATCTCGTTTAAGAAAAAGAATATAAAAAAATAAAACTGGATTTAAAACTAGAAGCAGTTTATGAATATGACAAACTGGGATCGTATCAGGCAAGAACAACATGCAATAACAGTAACAAGACAAGCAATCAAACTAGATTCAACTGTTGCAGAATAACATCACTTTAACTAAGATGTTTTTGTGTATACAAAAAAAAATACCTGGAAATATTCAAACAACAGGTCTGAAAAACAGATTCAAGATGATAAAAAAAAGTTTGGGTTTCTGTTTTAAAAGGCAAATCATAAAACCAGATTGCCTAACAGACAGACAGACATCAATGCACACGTCAAACCAATGAATACGTTTGTATATATATATATATATATGAACACGGTGCTTATATGGACAATAATTAGATGCAATAAAGTTGGTTTTCGAGAAACTACCAGGCAAAACCAAGCCAGGTAATAAAAACTCACAGAACCGGGAAAAATATAAAGAAAAGAAAGAAAAACAGGGGAGGAATCAAAATTGGAACAGGTCTCCTTAAAATGATAAAGACAGAAACATGGGAAAAGAAATAGATTCAGAAAACGCATACACAGATGTAACTAGTTACGTGCGTTGATTTGCAAAGGCAACAGATATGGAAAACGACAAACAATGATTGGCTGTTTTAAATCTTACACTGCTAACTTATTATCAATTTATTATAAAAATAATAATTCAACACTTGGCTCACCTTTCGTCTGCAATTTGTATACTAACACTAATGTATGGATATTAGATTAGGGTCACACGTTTAATCTTTTTTGTTTAATTCATCATGTATGCTTATTTCATGTAATATAAAACAAATAGAGTTTTTCTTTTTATAAATTTCAATTGTTTAGTTTAATTGTGAGTGTACCTCAAAATTAATATAAAATATAATTTAATATTTATCGGATTTTTTCAATGAGTAACTTTTTTTAGTTTATATATAATAAAAAATATTTTTTTATGTTTAACTAAGAAGTAATTTAAAATATATGATAATGCTAATGTATAAAGTTGGATAGTTTAAATTATAATAGAATTGTAGTTTTAGATGAATATGAAGTGACATTTAATATGTACCGGATTTTATCTATTCAAAATTTTATATTTAGTTATAATATAATAAAAAAATGATGTTTACAATGAACTATAATTCAAAATGAATATAAAGTGTAATTTCAAAAAATTGTTGGGATTTTATCCATTCAATTTTTTATTTTAGTTTTAATATAATAATAAATTTATTTTGAAACCAAGTTAGAAAAATATTCAGAATTTTGTTAATGTATTATTAAATATCAAACTATAATAAAAGAATCAAACTTTAAATAATAAAATTCAAATATAACAACAAGACTAATAAAAATCTTAACATTTTTATGGAAGTACCACTTGTCAAATAATAGTAAAAAATTATTTTTTTGGTAATCTTCTTTAGATGTTATTTGAATGAAAAATGCTTAATTGTTATTCAAATCTTAGTATTATAATTAGAGAAAATTTAATTGAGAGAATCACCATTAAATTGAATTAATTGATCAATGGATCAGATTATGCCAAAAAAATATGTATCAGTTTATAGTATTAAAATATTAATTTCAATTGATAAGATTATAATATTAATTAAGTGATAATCAATATGAAATCATAAAAGCAATTTAAACAAATCAAATGTTAATTCGTTGAGAATTTGAAAAGGAATTGTGTTACAGAAGTATTATTTAAATAATGTGGAGAATGAGATTTAATTATTATGTTTGGTATTAAATTTAGGGATTCTGATTTAACAGAATCACATACTCTAAAATTTGACTTGAATAATTTAATGATAAGAGTAGCAGATGGGCCCCGGCTTTAATTAGACTTCAGCAGCCACATGTGAAACAATGCACCAATTGTACCAAAAGCCACATTCACTTTATGTTTTTTTTTAAAAAGCCCACATTCACGTAACATGATTATTATATAGTGCCCACAAAACGAGTTCGAGTTGAATTATTTCGATTTTGATTTTTTAAATTATGATATTTATTATTTGGGTAAACTATACTAATGATCATTAAATTATGAGATAGGTGTCGATTTGACCACTATATTTTTAATTGTGTTAAATATACCACATAACTATTTAATTGGTTCTAATGTAGTCACCTGCCATTAAAAAAATGAAAAGTTAATGGAAATAATTGATATAATTACACATTTAGTCCCCTTTATTTATACAATCATTCAATTTAGTATTAATTTTAATCTAATAAAATAAATTAATTATTCAATTAGGCGGTGATTAACTTATTGGGTTCAATTTGTTATATAAAATTAACTACTTTAAATTTTAATATATTTAAATGATAAAAAATATTTTATTCCTTTTTCCTTCTAACAAAAAATACTATTAGATATATTTTTAAAAATGAAGATCCTCCCATATAAATTCATATCACTAACTTTTTTCTAATAATAAATAGGGTAATTATTTCATGTATAAAATGTTTGTTTCCACAAGTATCTTAATTTTGTGGTTTAAGGATTATGTTTAGAGTTTAATGTTTAGGGGTTTTAGTGGATGAGTTTTGAAATTATGCGATGTTGTTAGAATTTAGAGTTTATGGTTAAAGTTTAGAGTTTATAGGTTAAAACTTAAACCCTTAACAATATTACCCTAAAAACTAAACCTTAACATCTAAACCCTAAATTCTAGTCATAAATCTTAAATTCTAACTATAAACCCCTACACCTAAACCCATAACCCTAGATTGAGTCCTTAAACCCTAAAACTAAAATACTTGTGTAAACATTTTATTTCCACCACTAGTGCATGAGATATTTTCCCTAATAAAAATATCTAATTATTTTTTCCTTCTAATTAGGGGTGTTCAAAAATACCCGGACCGGGTACCCGACCCGTCGACTCGCCTACCCAGTTAAAAATTACCGAGTATTTATTTGAAAATACCCAAAATTTTCAGCTCGGGTACCTGACCCTTATTTTTTCCGGGTAGTCGGGCCGAGTCAGGGCCAAAATCTTTTTATAACCGATACCCGACTCGACCCAGTATTTTTAAAACTTATATATTTTAAATTTTAAATTCTATTTTTATTTTATGTTTCTTACTATTTTCCCCTAAAATTAATTTTAAATCTCTATTTTTTTATACTTGTATTATATACTTTTAAGTTTTAAAATTTTCAAAAACAATTATATTAATTTGTCAATATGAGATTCGAAAGAAAAAATATTTTCGATATTAATATTTTTAATTTCTTCTTTCGTCGATAAACTTCAATATATATATATATATATATATATATATATATATTCAAATATTTATCTCTTAAAACTAATCTCAAATCAATAATTTGTGTGTTTAAAATATATATCATTAAATTTTATGTGTTTTCTATGTATTTTTTTCTTCAAAAATAAATTAAAAATATATAAAAGAATAAATTGGGTACCCGATACCCGATTTTACGGGTACCCGATTTGTATGGGTCGGGTAACGGGCTGAAATTTCACTACCCGAAAATTTCATGTACTTGAAATTTCGGGTATCCGAATTTGAATACCCCTACTTCTAACAAATTATTATTATTATTTAATTATTTTATTTTTATAATATCATCATAGTTTTGTGTAGGGGTGTTCATTGTCGGGTACCCGGTTCATCCGGGTACCTACTTTACCGGCTCGTTACACTCGGGTACCCGTAAAATTAGGGTACTCAAAAAATCGGGTACCCGATATATATATATATATATATATATATATATATTAATTATATTTTTTTAAAAAAAAAACACATATTAAACACAAAAATTATTTTTAAAAGTTTTAAACTTAAAATTTAAAAGTATATAATACAAACATAAAAAAATTTAGGGATTTAAATTTAGTTTTAGAGTAAAAATATTAAGAAACTTAAAATAAAAATATAATTTAAAATATAAAAATATATATTATAAATTATCGGGTCAGGTACCCGGTAAGAAAAAAACTCTCGGCTCATGTACCGAAAAATTTACCATGTTGGGTAATTCTTTTTTATAAAATTATCTGACATTTTTAAGTTCGAGTTGTCGGATCGAGTCAACCGGGTCGGATATTTTTGAACACCCCTAATTTTTTTTTTGTACATAATTCATTAACAATAGAAGCTATAAATATATTTATCTATATATTGTCTACTTCAAGAGACTTATAAAATCCTAATAATATAAATATATTATGTAACTACATGTCGCACTAATATATGTCATTATCTTGACAAAATTAAACGAATTGAAAGTCTCCCTTACTTTTCAAATATAACAAAAGTCTCCATTAAATTCGAACCTGAAATTCTGACCTCATTCATATATATTGAAAAGTAGGTATGATTATATTAAGGGGAATTATACACAAAGAGCAAATAAAGCATTAACGAAATAGAAAAAAAAAATCAGCCCATAACATTTATGTTAATTTATCGGACGACTCATATATATATATATAGGATTAATATCCTATACACTGGCGGTGGAAACTTAAAGTTTCCACAAGCGCCTTAGTTTTAGGGTTTAGAGAGTTAGTTTAGGGTATAGGGTTTAGGGGTTTAGGTGTAGGGGTTTAGAATTTAGGGATAGTTGTTTCAATTTAAGGTTTAGGGTTATAATTTAGGGTTTATAGGTTAGGGTTTAGTTTTTAGGGTAATATGGTGAGGATTTAGGTTTTAACCTATAAACCCTAAATTATAACCTTAAACCTTAAATTGAAACAACTATCCTTAAATTCTAACCCTCCACACCTAAACCCCTAAACCCTATACCCTAAACTAACTACCTATACCCTAGAATTAAGGCGGTTGTGGAAACTTTCAGTTTCCACCGCCTGTGTATAGAAAATTTATCCATATATATATATATATATATATATATATATATATATATATATATTTAATTTAATTTAATTTTTATTTAGAAAAGAGAAGATGAAGGAATTTTAAGAGAAAAAAGAAAGTTGAACAGATGCTACTCTTGTATCACACCAGCATATTCTAAAAAAAAGAGAGAAAAAAGAAAAGTGCTTTTAATCGATCTAAAACTCATGACCGAAAGAAAAATAAAAGAATAAAGATAAACAACTTAACTAACCAGCCAAATGCGCTTACTTTGGACGACTCGTATTTTATTATCAAAAAAATTTAATGATAATGATAAAAGTCACACATTAATTTTATCACTTAATTTAATTAATCAATTTAATATCCTTATTCAATTACTGATAATATCCTTCTATTATTTTCATTAATGCAACAGTCAGTGGGTCGTTTTGGACATGTACGAGATGAGCGGTCGCACATGGCCCAAAAAAGAGGGTCCCAAATGAGTTGAATTAAATATTTCTGAGAAAACAGAAAATTTTGGTTTAATGAATTACAAGAAATAAATAAATAAAATGACTTTGAAGAGAATCCCATAATATATCTTTTTTTACTAATGTTGAGTTGTGTGGGGCTCGATTCGTTTAACCGATTAGGCTCACCAAGTGGTGGAGAGGTGAATTTTTGGGTGGAAGGATTGTGGAAGCTAAAAAGTAAATTGACACAATGATTTATAGTGGTTCAACATTCTAACCAAGGTCTACATCCATTACCTTAGCTCCCCACTAAAGATTTCTTAATCAATTCACTATTGATTCGTCCCATTTTCTAGGCTTAGGAGGTAACCCTTACACACAATCAAGCTTTTTACCCAAAGCCTTGATTGAAACCCTCTTTTACAAAGAGAAATAAGAAGCAAACTAAAAATCGTCGAATAGGTGTTTGTTTGCACAATTAAGCACTCACCCAAAACCTAAAACACTTGAGCAAATTTGACAATTTTGGCTCACTAGTGTTTATCTATACAATAAATGACAATTTAAGCTCTAAGACAATTCTTGATCATTTGATGTTTGACAATATGAGCATTAGCCTTTACTTGATGCTTGGAGGTCCTTTTTATACTCCCAATTGAGTTTGTAACCGTTACTAGCCGTTGGGATCAAATTTGAGCCGTTGAGGACTTTAATTCCCACCATAAACGCAGTTCTGCAGTTCCCTATTTCGAAACGTTCGAACCCGTTTCAAAACGCTCTTTAAGTAGAAAGAGTCGTTGCAGTCTGTCAGGGCACCCATTTCGGAAAGCCCCCTGGCCGTTTCAGAACACGTATCGAAATGCTAAGATCCATATCGAAACGCCCTGCATTTAAATGTTAGTTGAGAAATAGCCGTTGGGATTTATGACCGTTGTGGTCAATGTCACGTAGGCGTATCGAAATGGCATAGCCCGTTTCGAAACGCTGGGAAAATCCTCATCCAGGGAAAGCTCATTTCGATACTCGTATCGAAACGTTTTTGCTACTGGAATCCCATGTTTCGAAACACCTTTGGGCGTTTCGAAACGCCTGGACGGTTTTGTGAAGTTTGGCTTTGAAAAACATGTAAAACCCTTTTAAAAACTTCCCTAAATATAATTTCAAGTTGTTTGGACTTTGGAAATGTTTTAAATACTTTTAAAATCAGTCCAAAGTATTTTTCAATTATTATATCAAAACATTAGTTTTACAACTAAGATAAAAATATTTAAAAAAAAAAACATCTTATATATCTTTGGGATTATAAATTAAAAGCCTTTATTTTAATAAATTGTACAAGGCCCCGTAAACTTTTGAATCGCCATTGGCAACACTAGAATTTAGAATTTAAGCGGATTGAGTATAGTTCGATTGATATTATTATTGGTACGATATACATCAGGATGTGAGATCGAACACGCTTAAACGCTCAGTATTTATTCATAGATATTCTTAACCCTTTGACAATGCACAAACACCTTATAGACAAAGCGATTTGAACTTGTTTCTCCTAGTATAAATATCATCGGCTTTTCTACCAGAACACTTATTGGGTTTAAATATCATTTTGCATTCCAAAAGTCCACTTAACAACTCAATTTTGAACAGATTTTAATACAACTTTTTTTATTATAAAACTAAAATTAAATTTCAAAGTTTTACATGTGTAGTTTTTTATTAGGAGTCTGTAAAATCGAGTTCAGTTGATCTTTAATAAATTATTTTAATTAATTAATAAATTTAAATTATTCAATTTTCAATCATAAATTATATCAATTAAATTAGATAATCAATTGATCAGTTAATTATAATATTCAATTTGATTCGAATAATAAATTTTTTTATTTTGTTTACGAAAATATTAAATTTAATCATATGACAAATTTAATTTGAGTTTGTTATGTTTTTTTTATAACTCTACTTTTGATAAACTTACCGTGAGAAATTCAGTGCGGAAGGATAGCCAAGTTACCCCATGTATGTTTACTATAACAGCTCAAACATTTGTATTGTGCACTTATTGCTTAAGGTTCAATCCTGCCCATTTTTTTAAACATAAACTTATATTTTAAAATAAGATGAAAGGTTTTAGCATCTCTTCTTTTAATTTAGTTATTTTGTAATTTTCTTAACTGGTTTAACAAAGTCGAAAAGGGTAATTTACTAACGGAAAAAACATATAAAAAGAGGAATTTAGCCGAATAAGATCCACTTACATGGTGTAAAGCTCGTCTAGTTCTTGACCAATCCCGTTAGTTAATTCCAGCGGGTTGTAATTGAGATTTAACTGTCTTGAAATAACTAACGGGATTACAACCCGTGCATTTCAATGAAACTAAGCTTCTTGACCAAGATACATTGAAATGCACGGTTCTACTTCTTGACATAATGAAACTAAGCTTGTACGATCCTCTTTCGGATTCTAATAAACTTTGCTAGCTCTAACCAGTAGTTGTTTATGCTTGCACCTCTCTTCACTTTTGGAATATATTTCCTAGGAAAGCAAACAAAATGGGTTAATCATCATATATTTAATGAATTAACCATATCAGAGATAATATAGGGTACATTATGTGTTTAGGAAAGTATCTACCTAACTAGATATTTGATAATTAAGAGGACATTATTGACTGCCTATGTTACCTACAGCCTACTCGGATAAGGATATTGTGCTAAAAAGAGTACAAGTTTTTTTCCATACATTTGGTGAACCGTATCCTTCTCGTATGTACATGATATTTGAGATAAAATGAAGAGTCGGGATGGCATAGTTAACTAAAGAGTAAAGACAACCTAAAGATTGGGGAGTGGATACCGGTAGATTCAGGTCAGGCACTTATCCTCTATGTTACCCTGACTCTCCAGTACGGGAATATAATCTTCTAAATACATGGAAACATGGGGAAAAAATTGAACAAAACCATGTCTGATGTGGGTGCAATGATCTGAATCATATTGATCCTCCAAACACATCGGAATCTTGAAAAAAGAAAGAAAAGGGAACATATTTGTGTCCAAATAACAGTGAATAATAGACAGAGAGCATATGCTTACATGCACCAAGGTTTGAGCCATCATGGAGTTTGTCAATGAAGTTCTTGAGGTGCAGTATTTGCGATCACTTTGTTCAAGCATTCAATTACATAGGAGAATGGAGGGCGTTTCGAAGGCTCACTGCAGGTTCATCAAAGAACAATATTAGGAGGAAGAAAAGAAGAGAGGGGGGTCCCAAGTAAACAATGCATGAAAAGTTTGAATATAAAAGACCAAGGTTTGGGGGCAAGTTGCAGTTGGGATTCAATCCTACAAAGATATATGTTGCTGATAAGCATTCAATGATATGAGACTGAGTAAAATAAAATAAAAAACATGGAAAATCACGGCCAACTTGCAGTTTCAAACACCTTTATTCCAATTCTACCTGAAATATTTCACTTTCCTTAAATAACCACCCTTTTAAATAAATTTAGATTTATGTTAAAATCTTATTTCGTAATAAATTAAAGATTAAGGGTTTATTTAGGTAATTAAAGGCTTACTTGAAAACAAATTAAAGGCGAAGAGCATATATGGTGTATGATAAAAGTGTTTACTTAAATAAAACATGTTTTTCTATTATTATTTTAGCCAGGATTTCTTTTTAGTGACTAATAATTGTAAGGGTTAAAAGAGGTGTACTAGGTTATTAAGTTGTTCCATCTATGCCAAATGGCTAGAACCCTAGTGAGTTGAAAACCAAGATGACCAGTAATCCTAAAAAGATGAAACCGTGATTCACACCCAAGCAACTGACAACCCCAAATGATAAGCTATGTTACTTGGATCCTGGTCTGAGCCTCAGTTATAAGTAAGTGTTCGACATCAGTATAGTCAAAATTTTCTATATAATTGGGGTGTCTGTTAAAACCCAATTTTTTTTTTTAAATTGTATTTTTCTATATAATTTGTATATAAAAAGTTAAAAATATATAATTAATACCCTTTTATAAATGAAATGACACCTCTTAAACGCCGTTCAAAAAATGACACTCCTTGAATAAATTCCTAGCTCCGCCCATGGTTATAAGTAAGTGTTTGACATCAGTACAGTCAAAAATTTCTAATTTTTTTCATATATTAGGATGATCTATATCAATGTGTTTGGCACGAGTATTGGATGGGATTCTTCAAGAAAAACTAGAGCAATATGGATGACGAGAGCCCAAAACTCAAAAGTTGAGTGGTCTAAACCCTAAAGATGCCTGAGCACGAAACAATCAGAAACTTGATATGACATCACCCAAACTCATCTAATTGCCTCTTCTATCTTAGAGGATGAGTGTCTTATCTGGTTGATGGCTTCAAATTTTCAGAAATATGCAGAGTGGTTTCACAAGTTTAGAGATTTCAGAAAGTACACTTACTGAGCCCAACAGAGTTCAATCAAAGAAGCCACAACTCGGTTTACATTTCTTGGTATCTCAAGCCTTTTACCTTTAAAACCTACAGCAGCCACAACCTATAGAAACAAATCACCAAGACTTTTAAGACTATAATCACTATATACATATACATATATGCTTCTGCATCTACAAGTATATAAATATATAGTTTTTATAACTAGCCTCTGAACTATACCTGTTTTCCCACTTTGGTATCCAAACCTTTTCTCCATTGCTTTTCAAACCAGCTTTTGGAGCCAAAAGCACGTTTGATATTAAAAGTAATTAAGAACAAGGTTAACAAATAGCTTTTGGAATAAAAAAGTCCTTTTCAAACTGACTTTTATAAAAGCTAAAAAATTAGCTTTTGGCTTTTGGATATAAAATTATCAAAATACCATTTAAATACAATATAAATTATTTCTTACTTTTTAACATCATGTCCAAAACGAATATTTTAACTTTTTACAGCACTTTTTGACAACAATACCAATGGTTTTTAATTAACAGATCACATTTTCCCCAACACTTTCCAAAAGCACTTAAAAGTGTTTCAAAATCCAAGAGCGAGAGCTGCCCTTTAATCTACTTAAACTACCATTCTGTTCCATTTTGACCTAAAAAGTCATCAACATTCAATAAGAACATGCCACATATTTCATTCTTATTGGCAGCCTTTTTTATTGGGTAAACTAGGACAAAATGATAGTTTAAATATCTAAGTGTACCTCCCAAAAAAACTGTAGGTACCAAAGCGGCAAAATGAACATAGTTCAGGGGCTAAGTTATGTATTAAGCCTAAATAAAATAACCAGCTGCCTTGCAGTGATTGATAGGTCTGAGAAAAAGTCGGTTAAAACCAGCTTAACCAACTTAACAAATGCTATTCGATTTAGGCAATTTGCCTATGTCAGTTTTAATAGGTCAAGTCAATTGATTATGAGTTCATAAAATATATAACAGATATTCGGCAAAATTAACCGACTTAAATAGTTAACCCAAAATTCCAAACCCGATTCAATAGTTTTCAGTTTAACCGACTTAACCCACCAAAATGACCAACTTCAAGCGGGTTCGGTTATTTCAGTTATCACCAAGTCAGTAAGTTAATAACTTGGGAAGTTAGTTTCGATTTTTATAGACTGAATCGACCGATCACTCTACCCTAGTGATTGATTGATAACAGCTGAGAATTCTAACAGTCGCCAAAACTCTTCTTAAGAAGTTATCCCCAAATAGATTCAGCCACTGCCACCCCAAAAAAAAACCCTCTCGTCTAATCTCTTTCAAGAAGATTCCTTGTATTACCTGTCAATTTCTTTCTCCTCATCTATGGCCAACTATGTTACTCAGACTCAGGTGTGATAGATAAGGTCAGACTTTTCTATGTTTTTCCGTGTATTTGGAGGATCCTTAGAGATAATATCCCCATATCCATAGGTATGTGTCCAACATATAGGTATGGTCAGATTTTTCTAAGAAAAGTCAAAGCAACAGAGGTGAATAGATCTGCGGATAAATTATTTCTGATGAAATGAAAGATAAAACACCTGTGGTGGGTTTAACTGCTTCCATGGTTGTTGCAGTGTCATAAGTTCCCACAGAACCACTCCAAAGCTATAAACATCGGATTTCTCATTTGAATTCTCATCACATAGAACTTCAGGTGCCATCCACTCCGGCTAGACAAAGAACAAGGATACTTAACTTTCAGTAGGTAAATCACCCAAAGGCGCATAACATAACAAACCGGTAAGGAAATGTTACAAAATACGAAGTGTAAATAATAAATCTGAACTGAACCTACTGTTCCAGCAGCTGTTTTTGATGAAAGAAATGTATTTTCCTTTGAACGTGAAAGACCAAAATCACCGACCTGCATGATCATGCAAATAAAATTACAGGGAAAAAAATTCAGATCATTCTCATGCAATGCTGCCCTTTGCAAGTTGCAAAGCACATATCAGGAAGGCAGTGTATCTCAGTTCGTATGGTTCTTACAGAATTATCACATGCAGCTGATCGCATCTACTCTAGAACCATACAACAAAATAAATTACACTGGGCCTATACTCTACAAGGGAAAGTTCCGATGAGGGGTTTCAAAAAGTGATTTTCAGAAACTATACAGAAAATTACCTTGTGGGAAGGATATTATTCCAAATAGCATTCTGGAACAAATGGTAAAATATAATTTTAATATCTAGATTGTCAGATTAAGTTGAAGAACCTCATTGCCCAACAAGTTGCTTATGAAATTTATTCATTGAGCCATTAAAAGAAAGAAATAAAAAAATGGAAAAAAGAAAAACAAGCATATATTTAGCATGTAGTGTGTAATGAGTTAACACACTTACTTTAACTGTATAATTACTATCTACCAAAAGATTCGGGGACTTCAAGTCCCGATGAACAATGGGAGGCTTAAGTTGATGGAGATAATTCATTCCCCTTGCCTGTCACCGAAAAAAAAGTCTCAGCATGCAATGGAAATATTAAGTAATTTCAAATATTGCAAGCTAGAATTCCTGTATTCATCAAAATCAACAAAGATAATTGTCAATTACACATTACCACATCTAATGCCATATTCAAGCGACGCCTCTCGTTTAAAACCATCCAAGCATCAGGCATCTGCAAAAGTCTAAACAGGCTCCCTCTAGTTCCAAAGAAACATTTCTGTATATCAGAAGGGCCTCGGATTTAATCTGAAATGCAAGGAAAACACACAAGAATGAAACAAGAGAGAAATCTAGGTACCTTGACAAATATTCGGTAACAATGGACAACTTTGGTGGTTGAGTAACAGCACCCATAAAGAGAACAATGTTAGGGTGCCGTAAGCATTTCATGATGGCAACCTAGCAAGTGGCAACAGAAATGATAAAATGGTGATTTACAAAACTAAAAGGGACAAACAAATGTAAAATAGTAGCCTAATCATACCTCCCTTAAAAACTCCCTGAAGCGTTCTATATGGAAATCTTGCTCCATGAGAATTTTGACGGCAACTTCCTGATGGTGCATTTAGTATAAAATAAGTTAACTATTGCAGCACAAGAAACACATGTTCCAAAAAAATTCATTGGAGCAGTGAATAAAAATGGGTTTTCAATGGTAAAAAGAACAAACAAACTAATAATGTGCATTGACCAAGTTTAAGAAGGAAGATTTAGGATTTCTAATTAAATTTATTTTCCACATCTCCAAAAAAAGGATCAATTTCTGCGCTCCCTCCTTCACACAACAACAAAAGGGGGAAAGTTTGAAACAAGGGAATTAACAAGTAGCAATCCATAGAAACAAGGGGAAAATGTGCTTACGCAACCCTGAAATTCAGCACGATGGACTGTTCCAAAAGAACCTGAAAAGCATTTATGAGCATCCTTAATATAAGATCTTTGAATATGTAATATGTTAAAATATATTGCACATCGTGGATGAGAATTGAGCAGTTTCCAATATTACTACTAAATCATGCAGTTGTTGTGTCCTTCAGAGTTTAAAATATCAATACCTGCTCCAACTTTCTCCTTTAAAACAAGTTCACTCCAAGGAATATTAAAATCTTCCTGGTCAAAATACATTACTGGATCATCCGATTGCTTGAAGTTCATAGTATATTGCCTTGGATCAGAGAATGGCATAGCTTGATAAACATCCTTGTGCATGTGAGATGTAACAAAACTTGGCAAAAGATGACTTCTGATCAAGTCTGTCGAGTTGATGGCTTTTGGAAACAAAATTGAAGAGTTTTGCATCTGAAGATCTCCATCAAAGCTGATATTCCTGGTAGTTCTCTGGTGCAGAGGTGACACAGAAGATTCGTTGTTGTTGTTTAAGGTGGAAACGAGGTTGTTCTTGTTAAAGTAATTTGTATCAAATGCTTTCCTAGGCTGTGCACCAATTTGCTCATCTTGGTTGCTAGCATTATCTGATGTAATCAAAGATGAGAAACTTCGTAAAAATCATGTATTGAGCAGTAGCTAATTTCTTCTGCAAGTTCATTTTATCATTTTCTTCGTTCTAAGAAACCATTTTGAGCATTGAAACTACACTTTTTTAGCATTCCAGGAAGAATAAAAAAAAGCTTCCCTTGAGAAGATCATCACTGTTGAATACGAGTATAGATAAAAAGGAATTTTAACACATTGAGAGAAAGTAAAGATAGGCAGATTGCTATTACTAGATTATAAAATAAGCAGCCTAGGAAAAAATACTAAAAAATAACCAGAAACTACAAGGGGTAAAAGAAGCAATTGCAATGAAAGGGTTCAAAAAGTGAAAATAAGGTAGGGAGTAATATATATAGATGTTTGATGCAAAAAGAAAGAAGCAATTTCCATGAAAGGATTCGAAGAGTGAAAATGAGGTAGGGAATAATAAACATATATATATGCGTGTGTGTGTTTGATGGAAAAAGCACTTCTGCAGTTCAAGTACTTCTCATCAAATACTTGACAATATGAAATTAAAAAAATCAAGCACATGGCCTCTTAGACTTAGTGCATGAAATACAAAGATAATTACCTGAGGAAGCATTGTCACGAGCATGTTTATGTGATTGACTATCAATGAAATATAGTTTGGCCAATGTTTTGATGCTTGTAGCAGTTTCAACCGATTTAAATCTTGGATGACACAGTGGTGAAGAAATTACAATTGATGATGCACCATTGAGTGAGGAATCTGGTTGGCTTAAGGCTCCTGGCTCCTCAAATAAATCTACCAAATATTCCCTGGAAAATTGCATGTTAAAGCATGGAATGAGAAGAAGGGGACTGGATGTTCTGAAGAGTGGCTTCATAGAGTTCAAACGTAAAAATAATATACCAACAAAAATGTCTAACTACTTTATAAAGATCAATTTAAGACATTAAAAAATCATCATTCAAGAAGCTTTCATTTTGTAAAGATTTAACACTTCACTAACTAAATAAAACCTATACATAATCCGATAAATGCTGGTGGAGAAAACAATCTGAAGAAGAGTGGGAGTCAATTCCAATTTTGAATAGGTTTAGTTGCTCAACTAGAATGCAAGGCACGGAAAACTGTAAAAAAATACTGTGGGATAACACCACTTAAAGCGAGTAATTTTAAAAGTAATTATCTTGTTCAAAGATAAATTTATAGCCATTTCACTTACTGCTTAAACAACCCACGTCACCAAATCATATGCTACATGGCATTGCTATATTTTGTATTAGCAACAGACATCTGAATTGAGATCTTCCCATAATATAAGCTTGTAATGTATTTTTCTCATAATAATAGATATCTGTAGTTTGTATTATCAACAAACCCCATATTTTTTTCTTAAATGACTTTTAACACATGAATTTTGAATTTCAATAAACATGATAAAACTCATTCCACATAGAACGTCACAAAATTTAACACAGTCACACTTTTTCCAGAATGCCAAAAAATATTCTTAAAATCATCTCCCCAAATCCTTATCAGTTTAACAACATTAATTGCTATGAAAAATTCGTCTGACAAAAAACTACAATAGTATCGCTTTACCTGTCAGGACCCAATTGCACAAGACAGGATGAAGCATCTTCCCTCCGGCAATATTTGCAACCCTTTGTGATTCGACATGGTAGGTTAACCAAGTCTGCTAATACCTGCAAAAGATAAAATTGGACAATAATTAACTGACATGTAGTAACACACACACACACATAAATTGAGAACTAAATTGTATTCAGAGATATACCTTAAATAGTAACACACGATGGACACAGAGACCAGAAGATAGGCTTCCGATTGGAAATACAATAGAGCCTAAGCAGTTTTTCAGAACTTCGGTGCACTCCTTCCATTGTCTATAAACACCTTCTTCAGAAGTGGCTGCACCCCTGGTGGTGACAATAAAAATTTTTTAGTAGGTGATGTGACATAAAACCCATTGTCTAAAACCGATGCAAAGTGGAGAACATGCCCCAGCTGGTTACAAACAAGACATGCAAGCTGACTTATTGCTTCTTTTGTGCTGATCCAGCTGTTAGAAATATTGAGAACCCAGTTCTGAAGTTCCTTCAAACTAGGATCCCTCAATCTATCAATCAGAACAACTGTAATTGACAAATCATCATGTGGATTAATGGCCTTCAAAGACTCAAAGGATGGCATCTGGCCAATCTCTCCTTGATCAGCACTTATGGTCCATGCATAAGGATCCATTCCATTGACTAGGTAAAATCCATTTGGAATTCTATCAAAGTAAGACAGAGTGCCATTTACCTAAATCAAAGGAAATCAGAGTACCTTATAAATTGCTCTTATCTACCATTTAGTCATTAAATTTTCCAGTCGTGAGGAAGTAAAATACTTCAACCAGCAATAAATATAATCCAGAACTATTTTTCCCCAGATGAAATTCAGACACAGAAGTTGTAGTAACGATTTGCCCGCTTAAATGGTGATTATTGAAGGAACAACTCCATAAATATTTTTTATTATAATTATAAAGAATATGGTTTCATTGAGAATTCTAAAAGATAAACACACATTGTTTGACCAGCAAGAGATAAACACACACACAAACAATTTAAAAAATGAAAATTTTAAACAAAATTGCCAATTGAAATTGCAGAAACATTATTGAAAGGAAACACAATAATTAATCACCAATCGCAAAACAATAAACCCATTATTAACCAAGCATTTAAGGGAAGAGAAGAAGAAGAAGAAGAAGAAGAAGAAAGAAATGATACCCAGAATCGATGAGACACATGCTGAGGTGAAGAAGAAGAGGAGGAGGAGGAGGAAGGTCTGTTAGTATTAACATCAGAACCGAAATCCAAAAAGTTAGAATCAGCAGCAGAAGCAGCCTGCGAAGAAACCCGCAGAGCCAGCGCCAATTGCAGCAGGTAACTCTCTTCGGTCTGCTGAGCCCAGCTTCTATTGAAGGACGCCGCCATCATTTCCTTACACTGCAGCTGATGCTCGAAACCATCCGCTTGGACTTGTAATCTGTAGGTGTTATCAGATGGATTCCCATACATTGTTTTTCCAAAGGCGTTCTTTTCATGTTTTGCTCATCCTCCGAATGGAATTTGATCCTGGGAAGACAACGACAAGACTGAATAGGGGAGTTTTGGGTTTGTGATTAAGCTTGCGAGAACGGAAGTTGATCGGAGAGACGAGTGGGACAAGCAAGAGAATGATGGGGTCCGCCATTAATTAAACGAGAAGCTGGAGAGATTCACTGAATCTGGCTTTGTAGTCTACTGTGCTTGTTTTACAGGTGGAAGACTCTCCAACGCATGGCTTTGTTTTGGAATTGGAGTATTAATTTATCATCTGGTCAAACTACTTGCCAACTCCCTCTATTATAGGGACTGTATCAGTTTAGCCCCCTTTCCTATTAAATGGATCGCTTTAATCCTTCAATTGTAGAGACTGCTTCAAATTAGTCCTTCTATTATAGAGATTGGTTCAAAGTAGTCCTTATACTATTAAATGTACCAGTTTAGTCTATGTACTGGTAAAATGAATCGAATGTCGTTTCTTTACAAATTTAACGTTGGTTGTTTAGAAAATGTCATTTAAATTTTGAGGTAAACTTTGATATTCGTTAATTTTAAGATTGAAAATTTAGTTTAGAATTTGAGTCTAGGGATTTAAGTAGTGGGGTTTAAAAGTTTAAATTTTAAAGAATAGTTGTATAATTTTATTCTACACAAGTAGACATATTGTGTATTTAAATATAGGGTAATTGTTTTATGGAAAATACTTTGATGCACAAGCTGTGTAAACTTTAGTTTACACAAGCCTTTTAATTTTAGGGTTTAGGGTTTAGGGTTTTATGTTAGGGTTTAGGGGTTTAGTATGTAGGGTATATAATTTAAGGTTTATGGTTAGAATTTAGAGTTTAGAGTTTAGGGCTTAGGGTTTAGTGTTTAGGTTGCTAGGGTTTGTGATTTAGATTTTAAATTTTATAAAAGGATTGTGTAAAAAAAATTTACACAGCTTGTGCATCAAAATAAAACCCTTGTTTTATACACAAGCGCTTGTGGAAACTTTTTTACACAAGCGCCTTAGTTTTAGGGGTTAGGGACTTTGTTTAGGGTTTAAAATTTAGGGGTATAAGTGTAGTTTTGAATTTAGAGATTGTTGATAGAATTTTGGATTTAGGGTTAAAATTTAGGGTTTATAAGTTAAAACCTAAACCCCCACCCATATTACCCCTAAAACTAAACCCTAACCCTAAACCCTAAATTCTAACCCTAATTCCTAAATTCTAAACATAAACCCTAAATTCTAAACATTTACACTAAAACCCCTAAACTCTAAACCCTAAACACTAACCCTAAACCCTATAATTGAGGCGCTTGTTTAAATAAAAACTTTCCACCGCCAATGTATAGGATATTAATCCTTAAATATAACCCAAATTTTTTAAAAAAAAATTGATACACAAGCTTGTATGAACATATATTTATCAAATTTAGGGATTAAGGATTTAATTTAGGAATTAAAAATGTAAGATGTAGAATTTAAAATTTATGATTTAAGATTAAAACTTTAAATTTAGAGTTATAAATTTAGATTTTAAATTAAAAAAAAAAGAGTTGTGTAATTTTTTATTAAATAACATGTTCATAACAAATTGTGTTTATTATTTGTGGGGTTTAACATAGTTCAGATCGAATACAAAGGTAAACCTTTCATTCATATCCATTTTTTTCTTTATTTCCCAAACAACAAATAATTCTGAATCTATAAATTAAAAAAACATGAATTTCAAATATATAAATTTCAAAATCCAAATTTAAGAATTCATAACCTAAACCATATCTTAGAAAACTTTAATATAATAAATTCAAAAGCTTTCATTTCCTAAAGAACCAACGGACAACTCAGAATTTATGCAATTTTTAGGAAATAAATTCAAAAAATTCTAAACAATCACAACTAATTTAACCAATACCATCATCAATTATCATACTTTAACATTTGGTACTAATAATCTGTGGATGTTTTCTTAAAAAAAAAATTGTAAACTGAATTTTGAATTCGTTTGTCAATCTTGCTTCAAGGCCTTTGTTATGTAGGCTCTTGTAAGTACTATAGCTAAATAAGCGAATACCGTGACAGTTATACCTCCAAGCAGGACCAGTCGATCATATGCAGCTTCCTGTACGGTGTAGACCCGGAGACCGATCGTATTCCAATTGCTCTCTGTCCAAACAGGGTCTAGCATCCCCATGGGATCGGAGGAGTTCGGTGGCAGCAGTTTCCAAGTTCCAGAGTCAAACATCAAACGAGTTGAATATGCTGGGACATACCTACAACGAGGAATTGCATTCGGTTATGATACAACCATAATTAAATCCCACACCATAATTAAAGATGCTACTCAGTCATTTTGCAAGTGATATAGCTAAATCTCACATAATCATATTTAATGATATAACTGCTTCAATGTGGTACCGACAATGTACGGAAAATATGAGTGTTATACAGTTAGTGCATAGGTTTGTATCAGCCATAAATGTGTGTGTAATCTACTTCAAGCATATGAAGACGGACATCTGATGCATCGGAAATTATAATGCATCTTTTAATTATTGATTGTCTCTTTGACAGAATGATAAGAAGTTCGCTTGCTGGAACTAATTAGCTCACTCTAAAAGTAGACATCAGCATGTATAAAGGAAAAAGGAAATGAAGAAAACAATGTCTGGTGGAACAAATACAGTAATGACAACCTAAGTTGAAATTTTCCAGCATAAGTTAGATTTAAAACATGCTGAAATCCAGAGTATGAAAGATAAGATGAGGTAAGACACAAGCAATTAGCAGTAATATGCACTGCTCCTCGTAATGCTCTCCTAATATAAATCTATTCAGGGTTTACTTAAACAACATGCTTTTAGAAACTTCAATCTGCGCAGTTACCTGGTTGTGGAGTTAACACAAACACCTTTTCCATCGAGTTCTGCTCTAATGCACAGTCCACCATTCTTTCCACAATCCTCTGAGCAAACAGAAGTATTGACCTTTCGAGTTGATGTTTTATCTGCCAGAAAGTTCCACACGAACCTCGAAACATCATCCACCTGATTGGGGTAAGGTGTTGAGGAAGGTTCTCCAAGAACAACACCAACATAATGGCTTGGGCATGTATTGGTGCTCGTAATATAGCTGCTAACCAACTCACATGACAGACCAGGATTGCATTTCAACATGCAACTAATTAGTTCTTCTACTAGAGAGGCATTCACATTGATTGCACTTAGAGCTGAACTGCTTAAACCCTTTTTATCACTTGCAAGAACATAGAGGGTCCGGGCAACAAGAGATGCAGCTGCAACTATCGATGAAGAGTTTATATTTGCTGCAAAATAGATGATGCCCAGTGTAGCTGCAAGTTTGAGTAACGCAAAGACAAAGGAAGACGGCAGAGAAAAACAAACAAGAATGCAAATTAACTCGCCTGAGTCATCAAGATGACTATGGTAGAACTTGTTGGCAAAAACAGTATCAAAATCCTCTAACACAATCCCAGAAGTTGAAGAGTTCTACTAAGAGATCAAAAAGCAGATTATAAGATATGGTTTTACTTTGAGTTTGTATATGTGCTGCATAAAGAGAAAAACTTGGCAGTGCATAGTGGAAGATCTTCTAATTAAAGATAATTACTATGAAAAGCACAAATCACAAGTTAGGCAATAAAAATGGCACGATAGTTTGTGCTTAGACTTTCAAGACAATACTCAAACAGAACCAAAAATATTTATCACGGATTAATGGGTTAATATAAAGCTACAGTGTGTTAAATCTGAAATTTCAATATAAAAATGAAAAGGTCTGCATTTTCAGGGGTGCATGTGAGAAAGTCCAAGAGGGAAACTAACAACCTTACGACCTTGCCATGCCTAAATAGTAAATCAAATGTTTTCTGCCAAAATAAATCAAATATTTCTAATGTTATTTGGCACCAAGCAAAACTTCCAATACCTCCAGCTTAGAGGTCGTGGACTCAAATCCTGAAATGTTGGGTAATGGAGGTGGATTTAAGGGATGAGAGGAAGCCTCTTCTCAAACGTATGTACCAAAAATAAAAAGGTTTTAACCATCTTTATCAAAGAATAATATGCGTTATTCTCACTTGTTTTAGGTTTGGGCTAAACATTGCACATAAGAATATTAATCTATATAATTCATAAATCCATAACATAAGAATATATAATATTATTTTTATGGAAAAAGATAACCTCTCAAAAAACCTATTCATATGTACAAGAAATAATGTAAGGTGAAGAACAGAATTATAATCAAAGTGGAAGGTTATATGGATATATCTGTTACGTTCCTTAACAGGGAAGGATATTTTAATATTGCGGGACTTTATTATGAGAACTATTAGGAGTAAGTTTAGGAGATTTTATTTATTAATATCTTATATTCTTAGGAGTCTTTCCTTAGTTGGATTGCTTGCTTAGTAAGACTTTTATTTCAACATGATATGTAACCTCTATTTAAAGGGGATGATGTGCAGATATAAAATTCAAGTCAGATTTTGTTTAAAATTCTTAAGAGGTTTATGGCTCTCTAAATGAGTATAAGGTCTGGAATTCCCTTCGACGAGCTCCACCATCAATCAAAACAGACAATGATTTCAATGGTCATATACTTATCAACAAGAAAATATATGAAAAGGATATGGGTTTCTCTTTAAGAGGGAAGGCCGAAAAGGCAAGATACTTTGAAAAAGACGAATCAGATAAAAAGAAAAGGGACGAAATGGTTTTCCCTAAAGCAGGATGGCTCACATCATGTGGTCATGCAGACTATGAATCATATTTCTAACAAGGAACAGCTCCAATGAGATTAAACTAAATTGTCATAAAGGTTTCTTCAAATTAAAATGACTTGGAGATCTAGTTGGAAAAGGCAGTCTGTGGCGAACCAAACAAAAATGAAAAATAACTGTCAACACAAAAGTAAGAGTTAAAGTTTACTCCCCAAAACCTTTCTCAAAAATGCCATCAAGGATGATGGAGGAATTCCAGGATTTGATGAGCTGGCATTTGAAACTGTAACACCTTCAGATTTAAGGGACTCTTGAGCTAGTTTCAAGGCATCCAAAGCTTCATTTTCACCAGATGAAACCTACATTAAAAAACGGAGACTTAAATAATAGTGACATATTAGTTATCATATTTAAATGAAAGGATAGTACGCATAGCATCAACCTCCTAAGCATGCTAGCATAACATAGTATAAACTATCTCAATCAAGAGAAACTGGATGTCACAGACCAATTATAATTATCATGGAAACTATTTTCTAAAGCAGCACAAACCAAGATGAGGGGAATTTTTTTTTGTTCTTAGGATGAGGAGAGATTGATTTAGGAGAGGAAAAAAGTGAATGACTTAGAGAACAAAGGCTCGAGTTTGATCTACTTGCCCAACAACAAGAAGACCCAGACATTCCTCAACAATTACTAATGTCCACCTTGGTTCCGCTTATTTCTAAACTTATTTTAAAAGTTTGTAATTTTCTGAATGAACATTTTGAAAACAAACCAGGGTGGCTAGCTGCAATTACATTTTAAACATGTAACCTTTCGACAGGAACAATAAAAGGGGCCCAAACAGAGCAAAGTGTTTTCACTGCTACCCCTATTGTAAATCATCCCCCATCACCATCAGATGAATGCAGCAGCCATGTATAAAAGCAAATAGCATTAATGCCTCAACACACTGCTGCAGTAATCAGTCAAATCAATAATTATATCTATCATCTCCACCTTTTTAACTGTAAGTTATCTGAGAAGTGTTAGAGTTTGAGGGAGAGTGTAAGTTATCCGAGAAGTGGTAGAGTTTTATTTAATCTATAATTAGAGTTTATTCCTAAGTCAGTAGTTTAGATTTACTAGAAGTCTTATTTAAATTAGGGACAAATATTATTTAAATTAGAGATAAAAGTATAATTTTAGTTATATTAGAACTCTATATCAGCCTATTTAAAGGCTTACTCTGTATACATTTAATATTTTAAGAATAATAAGAAAATACAGAGAAACATATTGTTCTCTCTGAAAATATCTTGTTCATCTTCTTCAAACAACAAATCCCTAACCACTGGTCAAGCACAAACCACCATTATTTATTGCATCTCCGGCCACCATGGCCCCTTTCTCACATTAACCAATGGAAATATGTTGTAATGCAAACAACAAAAACCTGCATAGAACGTTCAAATATAAAAGAGCACAAACAACCACGTGTAGAATGCTTAAAGTAATTTTTGGCATACACTGCAGATACATTATCAATATTCATAAAATAAACAAGCCATTCACTACCTTTGTGTGAGCAAAGAAGGTTTTGTTCCCTTGACTTACGCCCTTTCCAGTTGAACCAATTTCCATGACCTTTTCCAAGCAACCAAAGAAACAAATTACGTTTATGGAAGGGCAAACTTGACATGAATCACAGGGAAACTACTTAACATAGAAAATGAAAAGAAAAAAAAAAAAGCAACAGTAGGCATACTAGCCAAAGAAACCCCCTCCAATTACATGGTGCAAAACAAGTTCAACCAAAGGAGAAGAATACCAACTGAATCAGTGTGCTATTGAGACCGTGAACAGCATCTGACTGCTGATCAAGTTCAAGTAAAAATCTCCTGCTACCAAGGTAACCCCATGCCTCACCAGTGAAAACAAGAAAGATAAGCTGCACTAAATTTATAGAAACATTAACAAATGAAAAAGTTATCTTGGAGATTGACAATCCCAGAAATGTAGCTAGAAAGAATGTCATAGAAAACCTGTTTATTAAGGTCGTCTAAACCATCTACATGAGAAAGGGCATCAACTGCTGCCAGCAATGATATGACTCCCTGAGAAGTATTGTGAACAAAGGTTTGGATTTACTTGGCAGAAAACACATATAAAAGAAGTAATCTTACCACAAAAGATACGAGCTTACAGATATAGGAGAATCTGCACCAAGGCTTTTGTCCCGAAAAAATGATGCAGCATCCATAGAAGCCACTGTTAGGATAATGGGCTTGGACTGATTTGAGGAAGAGTTGTTAATTGGTGGGACTGCTGACCAAACACTGCCCTTTATTAAGATGAATAAAATTAGACATTGATGTAAATTTTCGGAAAACATATAATCCTTGAACCTCAATAACATCATCCATCAACATAATAGTTTTAGGTCATGAGAAAACATGATATACCATTTCCTTCTAATTTTTAATTTCATTTTGGAGGGGTAATTAATCACATTTTTGTAATAATATTCCAGAAAAAGGACATGTTTTCTGAACATTACCCTCAACATCCCTTTAAGGACATGTCTTCCTCACCTAGCAGGCCAGTGTTTTTAGTTATAAGCCATCACATGACAAAGGGTAGTTGAATTTTGGCTAAATGAAAGGGTTATAATGTCAAAACTAACACTATAAACGTTTTCCCAGATATGATCCTGTGTACTGGAATTCACAAATTGAATTATAGAAATCTAATCCAGCATAAGGCTCACCCCTCTAGTCATGCCACCTAAAAGTAAAAATGACATGTCACCATAAGAATAAACATTGCTCCATCTTGTATATTCAAAGCTCAGTTTTCTTCTACTAGCAGAATTGAAAATAGAACAAAAAAATGGAGGCAATTGTTAATTAGGAAAATAGCTAATTGAATGGTGCTGCAAACTATATCCTCATATCATTCCTGAAGCAATTAATCATTTTTTTCCTTTTCCTTTTTTTTTTGGAATCTGATGCTTAGTAAAGTTTATAATTCTGCAAGGACAGTAACAAAGAAGTAAGCAATCGATGAATTACATCCTTTCAATACATATACCAGACAAAAGTTTATATTTATTTTGAACCCAAATCAATCAAAACTGAACTAACAGACTGCACAATGAAGTAGTAATTCCACAAGAAAGGAAACTTCACCTGTATCCACCTAATGGAAGGCAAGTCTCTTCTGTCAAACAAGATTCTGAGTCATGGGTCCCAACCTTAGTTGTCTAATGCAAGGCAAATGCATTAAAAACTGGAATGTAAGTCATAAACGGTACGAGAAATTACATCATCAACAAAATCTTGCAAGACCACAGTTAAATCAGTAGTAAATAATACCTGCATCACCACATCAAATTCTGCCACATTTGTAGTATAAGCTTTCTCTGCTTTCTCGTTCTTCATAGCAATCTGCATAGCAAGGGAAACCATAAGGATATTTGCATCAGAAAAGGACTAATCTAATGAAACAAGTGAACTACCAGTCAATATGCTTCTGTGCCTAAAAAATTATTGTGCCAACACATTTTTTGTTCTGATTTAAAATTGTACTAAATACATCTTACACAATTAATTTTGACACAATTTTAGATATAGCAGCATCTAAGCACCAATCTAGGTCCAAAAGGGCAGTTCCATTTCTTAAGTTTTATTAATCTCTTCATATTTCCTTCCACTATTGTTGTTTAATAAAAGATTCCCGTAATGTGAGTTTGTAATGAGTTTGGACGGTCTTAAATTAAACTAGATTGTGAGATCAAGGGCCATGATCATAGAGTAACTATAACTCTCTCTTAACTATCTAGTTAGTTGATGTCATCTTATAGTTTTGGTCACATATTTTCATCCGGTTCGCCTTCTGTTTTGGGTACAATCATCTGCTTGCTTTGTCTGTTTTCCTGTGTACATTCTGTTGAATTCCTCCGGCATGACATCAATATTACTCGAATAATTGCATTAAATATTGTTTTAGTTGAAATAAACCACGCCCAGCAAATCAAAAATACAAATGAACCAACCAGGTATAAATGCTGAATAAAAATCAGCAAACTTGGTGTCCAATAAATTTAAGATGGTCTCTTAATCTATTTTCATCAAACAACTGCGAATTAAACTAAATAAATCGCAAAGATAATTAACTATAACCATTGTCTCAGGCTGACAAAAATCTACGACTCTTGCAGACAAGAGATAGGATCACTAGGTTAGACTAAACGTCATCTTACAAACCATAGCAATAACATCATACTGAATATATAGGAAACTGGAAGCTACATGACTTACTTCTTGCAAGGCTGATGTGCTACTTTCAGAAAGTAAAAACACAGGAAAATTATATGATTTCCACATGATTCCAGATCCCTGCAAAAAGGCATGAAGACCATCATAACAGTTATTAATAACAAAAACCTGAGAGTTTTTACAATAAGAACCAGCTAAAAAATAAACTTTAAATCATCTTTATCCTCGTATAGGTTGGCATACAATTGGGTTCCACTCATAAGTTGTGTTAAGGTAAGGTGAAAATTCAGCTTGTGGAAACTTCTGCGCAGGAGAGAATCCTGCAGGAAAAGGCTCCAACTGTTAGAAAAATAAGCATATTTCCTTGACCCACCCTAGCTCCATAGAGAAAAGACTAAAAGAAATAAGGAACTGGATCACCTTTTAGCTTATGTTGGATTTCAACCCCCGATTCAACTAAAACGCCACCAACATTCCTAGCAAAGCTTGAATCATTTGATATTCTGAAATAGGAACAGGTATATGACAATAAGATTATCATAGGGAACTATCGGTTCAACAAACAAAATCATCAGGAAGCCATAATATTCATTCCAAAGTTTATAATCTTTGCAACTTATTGAAAGCTAGAAGTCAGAACTTTAGCCATAAATTGCAATGAGGGCTAGTAGATCACTAGCTCTCTACTAGAAATCTTCGGAAATTTTCAACTTGGAAACATCTAATCCATGAATATTTACCAATGATCACGCTCATATGATTATTTTTGTCCCCAGAACCGATATGGCGATATTCTTGACTAATAGACTCAGAGTGAGAAACATGTTCATACATCCATTCTTAAATGAATTTGACCTTTGAATATTATTCTGAACATCCTTAATTCTCATAGTTCTGATATAAACCCAAATGTACAAAGGTAATACACTAGTCTTCATTTTCCACGATCACCAAAACAAGCCCAATCCTCAATATACTAGATAGTGTTCCTCTCGCATTTAAAACCAAAAAAGCTTCTATTCTTGATGTAATGCACTGTCAGCGGCCTCCAAAGGTGTTCATGAGGCATGCTAAGGCTAGTTGGAATGCCCACACCTAATGCATAAAACCACGATGAGAAGCCAAGCTAGGACCGGTGCTTGGGCAGACTTCATTAGTAGCTTCGAAGTTTAGATTTATGTTTCTTTATGTTAAAGTCATTGGTTCTAATTTCATTTTCTGTTTTCCGGATGTTATAGTGAAAAGGCACTTTCTTAATTTTTCTGGTTTGCTGGAAATTTCTGATTTTAACTCTAGAATCTCACTGTGGGTAATTTTGTTAATTTTCTATTTAGAGTCTTAAGTATTTGTTGATGTCGAAAGAATAAGAATTCTATTTCTTTTAGGAATTCCAGCATTATTGCTTAATAATTAAGGACTGCTTTTCTTTTCCATTTTCTTTCTTTATTTATTTTTAGATCAGAAAACTTTCTAACTGACTAGCAGCTCTATGTCAATGTTGTCTGTAGCCTTGTTGTCCAACTATATGTTCTCATCTTGTTTACAGCATTTTTCTATGGGTTGCAACACAGCTTAGTCAACAGATACTAGATGTCACGGAATGGTCATATTTTAAGCTTCATTTATCCAAAGTTAGTGCATGCTCTTAAGAAACCAAAATTAGACACAATTTTTAAGTACAGCAGTTAAGGCCTTTGCAAGAGTCTATCCAATTTATTGCTCAACAAATCAAAAGGAGAAATGCAATTTAGAAGGCATCGATTCAATATATCAACCTTTTATGGAAATGTAATTTAGAAGGCATTGATTCAATATATTATATAATTATCTTTTTATGTATTATTTAATACATAGACTGTTCTATGGCAGGTTTGATATCATGATTCAAAGCATGTATAACATAAATGTCCCAAAAGAATATATAAGAAATTAAAATGCACGCATATACACCTAAAGGGGGGATTGGAATGAATCTTTTGGTAAACAATTCCGATTAACGAGGGAAACAAATCAATAAAGTATAAGCAATAAATATTTTCCCTCAACTACAAAAGAATAGTAGAAAGACCAGAAATAAGAGAATTACATGAATATGAGCGAGACACTCCTAGGGAGAGGGCCTCAAAAGTAAACTGATAGGCAGAACATACCTACTAAAGAAACCTTGCACGTCATCCATTGACAACAAAATTGCAGATGGCTGAGCCAACTCTTTGTTGCTCTTGTATTTTATAATTGGAGCAACAACATTGTCTCGACCTGGATCTGAAAAACAAAACAGTAGCAGGAATAGCATCAGTTGATAAACAGCAATTGGAAGAACTACTCTCAGGAAAATTTTAGGTAAAACAATTTCGCAATCCTCCAAGTGCAGTGAGGGGGTAAGTGCTTACTTGAGCAACCAATCTCTCCGGAAAGATTGACTAGTCGTACACAAGGGTACCCATCAACAGTCATGTACATTGACTTCTGAAGATCGGGAACTGATTCCATTGAGTTCGTTTGTCCTAAAATTTCCAAATTAAAGAGAAATGCTCAATTCAATTCGAAACGCCGAATCAATAATATTAAAGAACAATGAAAAATCGAAAACTGAAGTAAATGAAAAGATATCAAAGTACTTATTCCAACAACAACAAAAAAAACTACAACAATCATAAAAAATTCAGTCACAAAAGAAAACAGTGTTCCATAAATTTGACCGTATTTCTATTTTCCAGGCAATCAAATCAATAAGCATATCCGAACTTAAGAAATTAAGAGTTAGAAATCGCATATGCAAAAGAAAACCTTACCGGACAGAGATGAACGAAACCGGAAATTGAAGAGCAAAATGAGAAGAAATATTTTTATAGCCATGGCGAAGATTTGGACGGAAACCAGAAACCCTAAACCATTCTATATGCAACCTTCGATAGGCAAAAGCTGAAAACGTTAAATTGATGGTAAAAAACTCTGGGTAAGGGAAAAAAGAAGGAATGAAAGAGTGTAGTGGTTCGGTAAGAAAAAATTATTAAAAGGGGAAAACTTTCCATTTGGTCCCTCTACTCTAGTTGAATTAGTCTCTCTACTAAATTGAATCGAAATTGTTTAATGGTGTTTATTATATTTATATGTTTGAGTTGGGATACAATCGAAACTCGAAAGCATTTCTTTATATTTTAATTGGTTGAATTTTTTTATAAAAATTTTTTATATATGTCTCGTTAAAATTTCCTCAAAATTTAGATGAGAAAAAGAGTACTCATAATAGCTTGTACAATATCAACCATAAAAAATCCAGCCAAATACTCAACTAAACCCTTAACTATTCACGTCGGCATGTAGCATATTTACCACCTAACTAAGGAGGTGATAGATAAACCTGCGTCTCATAATCATCCATGGAAAACAAGCGGGACATTGCATCCGCTACACAATTATCTTCCCTAAAAACATGCTGAAACACAACATCCCTGTAACCAGACATCAACATGCGGATTAAAGCAAGTAGGGAGGAAGCAACGTTTCTCGACCCTCTCTTCATAAGAATATCGAGAGCATCTCGACTATCAAACTCCACAATTACTCTTGACACATTCGATCTCCTTGCACACTGAATACCTTCAACGATCGCCCATAATTCAGCTTCCAAGATTAAGCAACGACCAATAAATTTGATGAACCCCCAAGCCAACTACCCTCTGAATCACGGACAACGCCCCCACACAAAGCAATCCCACCAAAAACCCGTCTCCCACCATCAACATTCACTTTTATGTACCCATCTGACGGTGGTAACCATTAAACCATCGTAGGTCGAGTTGTAGCCGTCGGCCTGGTGTTGTGCAATCCCCTGCTTAAAAAGTGACAAATTTCATCATGCAGTCTCCGACTAACTTCAAGAACATTATCAAGTTGTTTACCATCAGCATCAAAAACTCGATTGTTGCGGGCAAGCCATAAGTTTCATATAAGCGTACCAAAAAGCACATCCCAATCTTCTTTCGACGCACAAAAAAATTGTGGATTATCAATATTTAACTGCACCTAATCAGGTATCGGAAGTACAAAGAATCCATGCAGTTGATCTTGTTGCACAAGCGAAACCCAAAGCCCATGTGCAATCGGACACCGACGTAGCAAATGGTCAAAGGTTTCCATGGTCGCACCGCAAGAGATACAACCAGCATAATCCGTCAAGTGTCACCTCGCACGCTCACCTTTAATCAACACACAACCCTTACACACAAGCCAGAAGAAGGATTTCACCCGAGGGAGTCCTCGGAACTTCCTAAGCAACTGCCAAACGGGGTGAACTAGTGTTGTGGCATGTGGACATCTCGCAGCATAAGCCAATCGCATTGAAAAACTCGATTTACCTTATCGCGACCAGCTCGGACAATCCAGCAAGCCTGCATTGAGTGGTGGCTTAATACCCACAATGGAATGAAGCACAAATGAAGGCAATACATATTGGAATCGAGGCGAATCCCAACCGCCATCAACATTGACCATATCAGCTATTGGGGTGAAATTCGGCAGTGAAATCGAACTCATCATCATGTTCACAAGTGGCCCAACATCTCACAGCCAATTATCTTACCAAAAGAACCTTTAAGTCATCACCGATTTGCCAATAAATGTCGTCTTTAACATTATTCCAAATAGAACACAATCCCTTCCAAAGAACCGAGCAATTATTTTTAACTAGAGAGGTAGGAATCAACTCACGACATTTATATTTAGCACGCAAAAAATAAACCCATAATTGGTTTGGTTTAAAAACGAGATTATAGGCGACTTTCATAAGGAAAACATCATTTTGAATTATTGTTCGCTTTATTCCAAGACCACCATCCACCACTGGGCACTAGCGACCACACCTCATCCTAATTAACAAGATGTACACCATGTTTATCCATCGAAGAGCTCCATATAAAATTATGGATCAATTGTTCTATCTTGTCACAAACAAAAAACCCTTGAAAGATGAGTTGTCTGCATAGTATAATAGGGAATACCCGACAACACCTCTTTCGCCAAAGTAACATAGCCAACAAAGGATAAATATTTCGCCTTCCACCCTGATAAACGATCCTAGACCTTCTGAATTTAATAGTTATATATGTCATTCTTAATCATGTCATGCAGCATGGGCACACCAAGATATTTTTCCAAATCGTGGACTTCCACAAAGCCACGGATATCACATATCGCACAATGCAAGGTCAGTAAAATATTTTTTGAGAAAAACACACTAGTTTTTGCCACATTCACCTTTGACCCAGAAGCATTACAAAAGGCTGTAACCACACGATGAATCATTTCAATCTGTTCCAAAGAAGCTTCATAAAACAAGACCATGTCATCAGCAAACATCAAATGAGTAATTGGGGGCACCGTACACTAATTCGAAAGCCCTTCCATTCCTCATTCGCGGCCGTCAGATTAACAGCATGACCAAGACGATCCCATGCACAGAACAAAGAGATATGGAGACAATGGATTCTCTTATCGAAAGCCCCGTGTTGAAACAAACGACGAGGTTAAAGAGTCATTCCATAACACATGCGTTGATATCATGGACACACACCGCATAATCAAAGTACGGAGATTATCAGGTAAACCAATGTCACGCAAGGTATCAGCTATGAAAGGCTATTCAAGTCGATCATACGCCTTTTCCAAATCGACCTTGATAGCCATCCGACCTTTCACTCCCTTCTTTCGACGCATAGAATGGACCACTTCTTGCGCGATAATAATGTTATCAGAGATTAATCTCCCCGGAACAAACTAGCCTGGTTATCGGTCACCCAATCAGAAATATACGGTTTAATCCGGTTCATTACCACCTTAGTAATAATTTTAAACATGACCTGGCAAAGGCTAATAGGCCGAAACCGACTAATAAATTTCGGCACCTTAACCTTTGGAATAAGAACCAACAAAGTCTGATTTAATTCCAGTGGAAAATGAGCCCCCTCAAACATCCGTCGCACAAACTGACATACATCGCCATCCACTGTAGATCAGTTGCGTTGATAAAAGGTTACATGTAACCCATCAGCCCCCGAAGCTTTCAACGGATTCATCTGAAATACCGCATGTTTCACTTTCTCATCTGAAACTTGTCGAGCCAAGAACCGTACCAATGCATCCCCAAGTTGCGAAAAATTACCCCAAACAGTATATGTGGATGCATCATTGTTGCCGCATGTAAATAATTCCTTGTAAAAGTGGACGACGTTCAATTTTAACTCCTCATGATCCGAAGACCACCGTCTATCGGCTAATTTAAGCGCTTTTATAAAGTTAGCTTTCCTTTAACTTACCGTCAAAGCGTGGAAATATTTCGTGTTCTTGTCCTCATATTGTATCTACTTCCTATAAAATAAGTTTATAATTTACTTATATTTATAATTTACTTATAATAGAATAAGTAATAAGTAATAGAATAAGTAATAAGGATAATATAATAAGTATAAAATAAGTCTAAACTAAATAAGTAAAATATAAAGTAATGGTCAACAAAAAAAAAGAAGGAATCTTTTTTTTTTGTTTTTTGATAAAATAGAATCAAGGCGATGAACTTGCAAAGAAATAGCCCACTTGCCTCTCGAGAAGAGATGGGAAACATGCTCAATATCATTTGATTGAATTTCATTACGATTTTTTTACGTTTTGACTTTTTTTTGTCTTGTTCGATTTTTTTCTTTTCTCTTGTTTGGAAAAACTAAAGAACATGTGAAAAATTTTTAGGAATTGCGTATTTATTAATTCAATTCAACGATGCTCGAGCTTTTTGAAAGCACAAACTCTCCTTTTGTTCTAACACCACATCCAATTCATCCCGCAAGTGTTTATCCAGATCTTCAAGAAATTGTGATGGTTGTAGGTGAAACACCTTATCGATCCCTCGAAGTCGTGCTAGGAGCCACCTTTTCCGAGCACCAATATGCCCAAAAACATCTGAATTTCATTTAGTTATCGCTTGTGTAAAATTAGCAACATTAGACTGAATTGGCTCATTCGGATTCTATGAAGTAGCAATAATGTCTTGGAATTGGGGGTGATCTTGCCAAGTCGCCATGAAACGAAAAGGGCGGACATCACTGCTACTAGTATGTTGTGTCGTGTTCAATATGAGAGGGCTATGGTCTGATCCAAGGCGATCCAAATGTAGCACGAGCGATTCCGGAAAAGCGACATACCACGCATCATTCACCAAGCAGCGATCAAGACGCTCATAAAAAGAGCCTCATTTCCAAGTGAAATCAGTCCCTTATACTCAACTTCACGAAGGCCAGCGTTAAAAACAAACTTTTGAAATAACGAGCTGATCTCGGGTCGTGAAGAAGACCCACCAAATCTATCCTCGGCATGCAAGATAGCATTAAAGTCACCCCCAAGACCTGGGTTTTTAACGAGGCCCTTTTTACCTTTCAAAAAAAAAGTCACCCCCAAGACCCAAGCAGTGCCATCAACCGACTGCACTAAAAGTAACTGATCCCAAAGAAACTTTCGAACAGAAACAACAGAACTACCATAAACCACAGTAAAGTATACCCACCTCTCATCAATCGATTCCCTAAATTTGCCATGAACAAATTGATTGGGAGCATTCAAAATCACCACTTCAACCTCATCTCGCCATAAAACCCAAATTCTACCACTAAAACCTCGAGCTTCAGCGCGAAAGGAATTTGCAAACCCAAATTTCTGTATCACCCTATTTGTTGAGCACCCACTAACTCGTGGCTCCAATAACGCAACCACCTATAGATTATGAACTCGCACAAAAAATTTAAAATGTTGGTGAAATTCAAGGCTCGCCACACCTTGACCATTCCAAAACATTAAGTTAATCATCATAACATAAAATAAAATAAAAACATAAACCTTATAGAGTAGGAGGCAAATTCTCCTTATCAGTCACCATTGGCTCAACCACCATATTCTCGTTCATACTCGAAACCTCCACAACCTCTCTTTCATTGATTGAGCCGAATCAGTTACACTCTGCCCCATTTATCTAGTCGAACATAAATCACCCTCACATGTTGTTGAACCATTAGGCGGCTTCATTCGCTCAATTTCACTCGTTACTGATTGCACCCACTCGGACAAAACAAGTTGCAATGGCTTGCGTGTAGATGGACATTTAGTTATCGTTAGATTCTTCTTATTAGTAACCTTGATCGGAAAACTTCCCCGACCAACATCATCCAAACCACGCCCTCTAGTAATATCACAGTCATTCTGCTGGCCTTCTACAATTTTAATTGCATGATGCTGGCCCTTCCTAAAAGACGATTTATGATGCTGGACAACAGTTTCAGAACCCACAATAGTAGGTAATACCATGACCTGCCTTGCACGTTTAACCCTATTATTTGTGGAATATGTAAGAGGCATACGCGAAGAACCCGCATCTTTAGATGGATTAGTATCACTGAGATTAACAGTTGTAGCCGATGCCACACTCTTCCCCCTGCACCGAGTATCCATAAACTTCTTCCGTTATAGGTTTGAGGTAGTCATAGGATCAACCACATCCTCAGCATGGTTAGCTAGCAAAGTAAACCGCGAACCCTCTACACGACGAGCAGCCTCAGGCTCCATAACACCTGCAACCTTCCGTGGATGTCGTCTTTGGTTCTATACCACCATCCAGGGTCCATACAACGATTCACCATTACTGCCTTGTTTTACATCCAATCCCACCATAGATTTCTTGCCCTCATGTCTATTTAAAAGGAGTTTCATCTGATACCGTCACACCGCAGCCATAATGTGTGTGGCCATAAACCCCACATTTGAAACAATTTTGGTACAATCCTTCATACTCCAGACATTGAACAAACCCATCAATTTAGATACATAAAAATAGAGGCTTATTCAAATCAACCAACATCGCTAACCTAGCAAACCGACCACGCTCACCAACCGTACTGTTATAGTCTATCTTAATAACACGCCCAATAACAGTAACAATTAAGCGGAACAAAGCTTTCGTGTAATATCTATATGGAAGGCCTGTCAGACGAACCCAAACAAGGACCTGAGACGGATGCTTTTCAGACGTTTTAAAATGCATGAGACCATGGTGCACTGTCAAATAATTCCCAAACAACGTCCATAGGCTGGTCGTGAGCACCTTCACATAATCATCAGCCAAATCAAAATTAATCGAGAAATAGTTATTATCTAAGTCAACAACCTTGTATGTTCCAACCGGATGCCAAAGGGAAGGAATACGAGCAACAATGGTCTTATAACCTATATTTCGGCTCAGGAGACGGACAATCACTACCTTTTGCATAGATCTATCAATGGAGGCATGAACTCTCTCAAAAAAACTTGATTCGGGGAAACACACCAAAACAATCAATGGAATAATCGCTATCATCAACGACAACACCATCCGTAACCATTTCCATTGTACGTGTACTTGTACCAGCCAGAGACTTTGAAACCATAGTAGCATATGACTGCTTGTATGTAATCTCTTTGCTACCAGAACCAGCAACATTAGAAGGTTGGCTTGCAACTGGGGCAAAATGTGACACATAAGCGTCATCCGATCCAACATGATCCTCCTCAATCCTTTCCATCGATTCCTCACTTGCACTATTGACATCAATAGGGTTCACATCCCCTCCCTCGCCTTTTTTGCATCACGCTGAATCCCCACAAGAATCGGAGAACCAGATCGCTCTAAAGACTGTGGCATCGCCCCCAGTGTTCCCTCTTCCGGCGGTAGACCACCCGAATTGTTGAACAAGACATTCACCGAAGCAAACAAACAATGTTTTGCATCCTCTTGATTCTTTAGAGGAAACAGAAACATTATTTATTTTAGGGTAAACTACACATATGACCACTGAACTATGTGTTTGGTGTTAAAATGACCACTGTATTATTTTTTTCGGCAAATACACCACACAACTATTTAAATGGTTCCATTTTAGCCACATGTCGTTAAAAAACGAAAAAGTTGACGGAACTGTTAAAAAATTGGTATAATTACACATTTGGTCCTATATATTTATACAATATATCAATTTAGTCCTAAATTTAATCTAATAAAAATAATTAAAGACTTCCAATAAGATGGTGACAATAAATTAATTATTCAATAAGATGGTGACACGTGTCACCACCTTATTAGAAGTCTTTAATTATTTTTATTTAATTTATTTTCCACCTCCAATCAAGTGGTGACACGTGTCACACCTAATTGGATGTGGAAAATGTTTATATAGAGATTGCTTCCAAGGAGAATCAAACTTGAGACCTTGAAATGCAAGGGTCAAGTGCTTGCCACTAGGCCAAGCATTTTTTTGTGCTATAAGATACAATCTTTGATATATATTTAAATAATATTAGTACCCAGAAAAATTGAAGAAGATGAAATGATATTGAGTGGATTTAAACCTGGAACATTAGAGTGGAAACCACACATGCTTACTACCAATCCAGACCTATTTTTATGACATAAACCCAACATTTAATATATGTCATAAATGGATTTTAATGCTGCTACTTGTTCATTTTTAATCCATGGTTTTGACTGTACTTGCTAGGGGGAATCTGAGTTTTGTTTATTTAGTTTAATTTTTGAATTGTGATAATCTGATCCGATGAAACTTGAGATCGTTTTTGCGTAAGAGTTAAATGATTTAATTTTTTTATCTTTTGCCTACACAACTGGATTGAGAATTTGACGATTTTACGTAATTTTGTTGAATGTGTTATTTGCTTGTTTTTTGTTGGGTTGATGAACAATTGGATGGCTAAATTTTGTGTTTATATGCTTGAAAAAGCCTCTTCTGTGTAGTTTGTTTTATATCCAAAACCTTCATATGGATTTTTTTCTAATATTTCACAATATCCCCTATGCTAAGTCTGTTCATGCTCGGAAATCATGTTCGAATTTCTTAAAACTACATTTTCTTTCTTTTTCAAGCATTAAAATATATATATATATATGACATAGATTAAATGTTGGGCTTTATATCATAAAAATAGGGTTGGCTTAGTGGTAAGCATGTGTAGTTTCCACTCTAATATTTTAGGTTTGAATCCACCCAACATCATTTTCTCTCCTTCAATTTTTCTGGGCACTACTACTATTTAAATATATATAAAAGATTGTATCCCATAACACGTGTCACCACTTGATTGGAGGTGGAAAATTAATTAAATAAATTAAATAAAAATAATTAAAGGCTTCCAATAAGGTGGTGACACGTGTCACCATCTTATTGAATAATTAATTTATTTTATTAGATTAAAATTAGGACTAAATTGATATATTATATAAATATAGAGGACCAAATATGTAATTATATCAATTTTTTAACAGTTCCGTCAACTTTTTCGTTTTTTTTAACGGCGTGTGGCTAAAATGGAACCATTAAATAGTTGTGTGGTGCATTTGCCGAAAAAAATAATATAGTGGTCATTTTGACATCAAACCCATAGTTCAGTGGTCATCTGTGTAGTTTACCCTTTATTTTATTTAAGAGTCTCGGAATAGCTTTATCAATATAATATATTTTTTAAATAGTCGTAAGGTAATTAAAAAAATAAAAGATTTATTTTTTATTAAATAAAGAGGTAAATATCATGTTATAGTATGTATGATGCTCTATCAATAAAATCATACTACTTCGCCGATTAAAAAAAATAAAGATGTAAATATCAAGATTTGAACTCATATAAAATATAGTAAAATCATTAACCACTCTGCCAATTAATGAATCTCATAAAAGAATTCTTTAAGGTTCACATCTACCAAAAAAAACATATAAAGATAAACATGAAATCGTAATCAAATGTTGTATGTGATGATTTCTATACAGACGTCAAACAACTACAAAAGTAGACAAAAATTGTGCTACAAGATAGACAAAATCATGCCACATGCGCACAGAAAAACAAACATAACAAAACATATGAAAATAATAATAGATGAAAAAAAATCCTTATTTGTAATTAAAAAAAATAAACAACTAAAATAAAAAAATTAATCGACGACACTAAAATCATCACGAAAGAACACATAACAAAAGAGTTAAACAAATTATAAAATTAAATTAATCCGATATTAAAAAAAAACTAAAGAGATTATTTTTTTAGGGGTGTTCGTATACAGGTATCCGAATTTTCAGGTAACCAAAATTATAAAACTAAATGTTTTGGACTAAATTGAAAAAAAATTAAAATATGCTTTTAGTCAAAAACAATTTGAAATTATGTTTAAGGGTTTTTAAAAGGCTTTGAAATAACTTAAAGTGCTTTGAAAGAAGTCAAATCAGTGTTTTTCAAGTACCCGTACCGATACAGTCTGGTACTATATCAATACGCCCTAGGGTTTCAGCTACAGTAAAATTTCAGTAGCTAAAACTCGTACCGGTACGCTTTGCCGTATCGATACGGTGTGTTTTAAATAGCCAACGGCTAGTTCGCGTACCGATATAGTTGTATCGCGTACCGATACGCCCAACTACCCCCAACGGTCATTTTTCTAACGGTCTTTTACATTTCAGAACTGTACCGATACGCACCAGCTGGAAGTCTCAAAGACTATTTCCTTATCGGGACCGTATCGATACGGTTTGAGGAGTATCGATACGCTAAGCTGCAGAACTGCATTTATGGTGGGAAATAAAGGCTCCAACGGCTTTAATTCAACCTCAACGGTCCTCAACGGCTACAAACTCAATCAGAAGTATAAAAAGGACCTCCAAGCATCAAGAGATGGTTAATGCTTCAATTGTCAACAACATTATGATGATAAATTGTCTTTAGAGCTTAATTGTACATTTCTTGTATAGACAACACTTGTGAGCTAAACATAGTCAAATTTGCTCAAGTGTTTAGGTTTTGGGTGAGGGCTTATTTGTGCAAACAAATAACTATTAGAGAGATTTCGTGTTTGCTTTGAATTCTCTTTGTACAAGAGTGTATTGGTTAATCTTTGGGTAAAAAGATTAACCGGTTTGTAAAGGTTGTCTCCTTAGTCTAGAAAAGGAAAAGAATTCTTAGTGAATTGGTGAAATCCTTGGTGAGAAGCTAAGGTAGTGGATGTAGACTTTGGTTAGAAAGTCGAACCACTCTAAATCTCTTGTTATTTTTTCTTATCTTTTATCACTACCATAAACACCCAAAAATCAACCTTCTTCACCACTTGAAAATCTATAACGGTTGAAAGAAATCGAACCTATCAAGTCTAACAGGAATTTTCAGGTGCCTAAAAATCGGCCCGTGACATAGGTGTAGACATGCCAAAAAAAATAAAAAATATTTTTTTAATCTTATTTTTCATATTAAATTTTAATCAATCAAATGATGACACGTGGCATCATCTGATTGGTTTTAAAGTTTTAAAGTAAAGAGTTAAAATTATTCCTGATATGAAGGGGCTGGAAATTAAACTCAATCTTGGTGAAGGAAAACTTAATGTTTTACTCCTAGACCAACCTCTTAACAATGTTAATAAACACCAAATACAACATATAACCCCATCCAAATAGCATGGTTGCTTCTTCTTCTTCGTTACCTTCGAGAATTCTGTTGCTGCTGATGTTGCTTCTTCTTGACTATCACTAATTTCCAGACCTATACGACCCCCCTAAAAAATTCATAAATTTTCATCATATGATTCAAAGAAGAAACTGTAGATAAAAGTGACTTACTGAGGAAATCTCCCAAACTAAAGTTCTTGGAATCTGTCCGTTTCTGGTAATTAACGTCAGGTTTTTTAAGGGTGTTGAACCAACTAAAGAAATCACCGACCGTGTAGTTCTTGTAAGCAACGACATATATATCCTGAAAACGATAGGACCAGAAGACATAAAATAATGATGGAGAATTGCAGAACTAAAGTCCTGTAATAACCAGACTACCAGAGCTGTGTCCCATGTTTCTTGGGTTTCAGTAATAGTTTTTTGTGGACTGTGGAGAACTTTAAAAGCTATGGAACAACTAAAGTTGTGATTTATATGTGTAGCCTTACCTTTTGCATGAAATTACTAGAATGATTTTTCTTATCTTTTTCTTTTTTCTAACAGTTGATTAAATGATAAGAGAGGAATAATACTAATCAAGCTATTAATCACCTACTTTAATCATTCTCAAATAAACAACAACTTATATATTTATAAATCTATTTAAAATGCTGCCTTGAAGGTTACTTTCAAGTTTCGTCCATGAAAATGGGACTGCGGAGACTTCTATAAATGCAAATACATAGCATATTTGGATGAGGTTGCAAATTCTTTCACGTAATATCAAAAACAATTTTTGGAGGGTTATATAGGTAATAGGTATGGAAATCAATGATAGTGAAAAGAAGAAGAAGCGACATTAGAATTCTCAAAGCTTAACGTAGAAGAAACAACCATGCTATTTGGACGAGGTTATATATAGTATTTGGTGTTTATTGATATGATTAAGAGATTGGTTTGGTGACAAATCATTGAGCTTTCCTCTATTAAAATTTGGGTTAGAATAGTTGAAAGAGATTGAAAATTCATCTACCTTAGCCGCTAAAAACCCTAGTCGCTCTCTCAATTTTTTTTTAATTATAGTCGCTTTTTTTTGTTCAATCCCTTTAATCGGTGGTCGGCAATTAATTTTCGTATTGGTTGTCGATCACCGATTTTATTAGTTTTTTTGTTTTTATTTCAATAAGAATCTCTGCTTCTGTAGCACGCTCTTTCTCTGTCCTAGTGACACGTTTCTTTTTCTGTCTTTGTGACATGTTTTTGTTTTGTTTTTTGGTTTGGTTCATCTGTCTTTGTGGCAGGTTTCAACATACCCTAGCGTTCGATTGTTGTTCGCACAGAGATTCACTCGGCGCTAGTTTTTGATTCATGGTGTTGTCGGTGGTCACTTGGAATGTTTTATCCCCACTCGTTGATGGTTGTTTGCCGATAAAATCAGTCATGGGTAGCATTACCTTTTGCCTGACAGAATGGATCGCGCACCACTCCTTCCTTCTTTATGCGTCTCGTTTGGACAGAGACAAGGAGATTCAGGAAGGTTTTGAATTTTCGTTGGTATGCGTATTTCCATAGAAATTTCGTTTTCATTGGTTTTTAGTTGTAAAGAATTTTTTGGGTTATTTTAACCCAAATCTTTTTCTTCTTAATTGCGTTGTAATTGAATTTTTCTATGGTTTAATAAAAATTCAGTAGCTATTTCAAAAAAAAAATTGGGTTAGATTCCCAGTGTCTCATACTAAGAGTTATTTTAACTCTTTATTTTAAAATCAATCATATTATGCCACGTGTCATTATTTGATTGGTTAAAATTTAATATAAAAATTAAATTTTAGTTATTTTTTTCCACATCAGCACCTATGCCATGTCAGCATTTTGACTTTTCAACGTTGACATGGCATGTAGCGAAGACAACTGACGCGTTAAAATTTAACGACTAAATTAACGGTTCTATCAGTCAACATTAGTCAAAGGGCTAATTTACTGCAATGTGTGAATTAAAGGACCTAATTGAACATATTTTCGCGCAAGAATCAACATTACTAATTTGACTCAAACTCGAGAACAAAATAACCCCTTTAACCAAAAAAAACCACTTACCGACATATTTGTAAGCTCCGTTAAATTTATACTAGGTTAATAGAAATGTTAAGATCCGATTTGTCCAAATTATTATACAGGAGCTAAACTAAATTTTGTTTGGAGTATAGGGACCAAATGCAGACTTTACCCAAAGAATAAGAATTTTAGGTGTTACGAAGCTAAACAACGTCGTTTTATCGAGAGAAAATTTTTAAAACAAGATGGCAAAAAGAAAAGAGACAGAAAAGAAGTGGGTTTAGCTTTTCATCCCACTCGAAAAACCCTAATCCACTGAGATCCAAACTTCGCCGTTCGCCGGCGAGTCATTTTCCCGCCCCGCCACCAAACTCGAGTACTTTATGGCTTATATCCAGCGTGGTAGACATGCCCTAAGGCAAATTATCAAAGAAACGAATGTCCAAAGCCATGATCGTTTGATGCAACCTCTGTTCTATGCTTGTCAAGGAATTAGATACAGAAAGTTGGACGTCATTCTTACGACGGTGAATCTTTTCAATCCAATAATCTATTTTTACGTTTTTTTGTTGTTGTTTCAGACTTAAAAATGATGCTCATTTTTGCTCTGTTCCATTTGTTTAGAGCATTGAGAAGCTTGGCAAAGCTGGTGAAACTGTCAAAGTTGCTCCCGGTTATTTTCGCAATCATCTGATGCCAAAATTGCTTGCTGTTCCTAATATTGATAAGTTCGCTTATCTCATTAGGGAACAGCGTAAGGTCACTTCCCGTCTCTCTTCAATTTGTGTTTGATGCTTGGAACTTGTGGTCTTGCAAATTGCAATGCTGTTTGTTTATAAAAAATAAGTTTATCGGTTGACATTGATCAAAAGTGGACTGTTAATTTACAAACAAATATGCATCAACTTGTTTTCCCTTAAACACGCACATCTTTATGGATAACAAATTCTTTTATTAACCTTTTCTAATGACACATTTAAGGTAAACCGAGCTTGACATTCAGGTTGAATGTTTTCACTATGTTACCTGAATTTTGGGGTGAACTATGTTGCTAGGACTTTGGATATTGGAATGTGTCCAAGACAAGTATGCTTACCGGTTATAAGTTTTCTAATATATTTGGAGGAGCATATATCTATACTATGTACAAATATATGTATGGCACAAATATGTCAGGGAAATGGATAGTCCATCTTTGGGAGTGAATGCACATATAAGTATGTGTTATAAATGGATATGTTCATTTTTCTTCCTAAGTTTTTCTACCCTTATATCCATATTTGAATGTGTTTGACACAGATATTTTAAGAAAAGGGAAGAGTCCAGGTGACAGTAGTTTCATGTTGCTGTTAGTAATGCAATTATATCGGTTCTTGCATGCTTTCTCATTCTATCACTCTTTTTGAGGATTCATATGTTTCTTATGGATATATAATACTGATGAAATCCATTCATTATTTTAGAGGATTCATATTCTGCTTATCTAGTTTATCAAAATAAGGTTACTGTTTTGAGGTCTTGAATTCTGTGGAGTCACTTCCGATATTTGGGATGTATGTACTTTTTATTTTCAGTTAGATGATAACTTACCCGTGGTATACTTCCTCGTCAGATTTATCAACCTAAGGATGAAGAAGTTCAAGTAGTTACGAAGAAGAATGTGGAAGATAAGTCCAAAGAATATGAAAAGGCAGCATACCGTCTACTTAATAGCCGGCTGGTTAGTTCCCTATCATGAAGCCCCATAATCTAGTAAATATTTTTTTTCAGGTTTCATTGTTTGATACTTTTATCCCCTACTACCGGATGCACACAAATACACAACAAACAAACCCCTGTCAATGTGTGTGTGTGTGTTCATTTTAAAGGGTTTGGAAGAACAAGGTAAGGTTTAATTGTTTGATACTTTTATCCCCCTACTCCCAGATGCACACAAACACACAACAAACAAACCCTCGGCAATGTGTGTGTGTGCATGTGTTCATTTTAAAGCGTTTGCGGGAACAAGGTTATTTTCTTTATGATAAAATGGGGGGAACAACTGCCGAACTAAGCATATGTTGTTAAACGGTGGTGTTAAGAATTTGAAGTAGGACGTGATTAACTTCTAAAAGATGCTAGAAGTGATAATTGAATCAATTTGTTATTGGTGAACAATTATCTTTTCTTAAATGTTTATTGAACCTTGAAAACAGTAATTGCATTTATGGGTCTTTTTTTCTGGAACTAGTGTATAACATGGATTGCATTTTATAGGTATTGAGGAGATCTATCAATGTTGAAAAGTTTCGTGCCCGTTCAACCAAAGATGACCCAATTGAATTGCAGTCACCTGTGACAAAAGATGAACTTGTTGCTGAGGTATGGTCATGTTATTTATTGATAGTAATGGTTTCTCTTGCATCTCTAGGATATATCAGCTTCTGTCTTTGCCCAATCATTAATGTTTAAGATGTGAAGTTGGGACGTTAAGTTTTTGTTAATTTCCATGTACGTACTCCATTGTCGAATAATCTCCTCCATACTGTTTCAGGTTGCAAGGCAGCTTTGCATTAAAATCGAACCTGAAAACCTGCACCTTCCAACACCTTTGGAGACGTTTGGAATGTTTGATGTGCAATTGCAGATGCCAAAATCCATACCGCTCCCGGAAGGAAGGTTTAAGTGGACGCTTAAAGTTAAGATCCGAGGTAAATAAAAAGAGAAGAGCTATTGGAGCTCGACTAAAAAAAGAGCTTTCAAGCTTCGGTGATGCCTGAGAAATAGGGCTTCATATTAAATTATTGCAGAGGAACCTGTCTTCTTTTTGAATTGGCTTGAGAATGGGATGATAGGAATCAAATGACGGAAGACTGATGATCTGTGTTGTTTAATTGTGCTATTTATCCTTCCAACTCTTTGTTTGAACAAAAAAAGGTAATAAATTTCAATTTTTGCATTAAGCTAGAATCTGCATTACTAGACACACATGATTGAAATGAACTAAAACTCTGTACGAAATTATAAAATCCGTAGACAAATGAATGATTAATGGATTAAAGCTTGCATAGATATGATTTTATGTTGGAATAATAACCGTTTTGTATCTGAGCTTTTAAGTCATGAAACTAAAGCAGGGGCAAAACAAAAGAAACAAAACTGTATGGCGAATTAAATGTTCTACAATCTCAATTAGGAATCACATTAAGAATGATAAAAATCACAGATTAAATCAAAGGCATTCAACCAAGATGCAAATCATGAAACTAAAGCGCATTCCTAGAAATGAGTGAGCTGCTCGAGCTTACGAGAATGGAAGAACTTACATCTCCCTTTGCCACTTGATTCTGTTTCTTCACTTTTTCTTCTCGACGCCGAGCTGAGTCCAACATTACTTAATTTCAGCTGCTTCCTGCTGCTGCCCTTAGCAACATCTTCATCCACTTTATCCGAGTCCCTATCACACACAACATAATGCAAAACAACATCTTCATCCACTTTATGTTTCTATCATGTGAACTATAGATACATAAATAAATTATTTTTTGTCAATCAAGGATCACAGAAAGTAGACATGCATCAGAAATAACATTTTAAACTCCATTTAGACATGCAGAAATAACATTGTATGTCATTTATTTACATATAAAACCATGGTAAAAAAACATCAAACTGGTTGATCAGATCAGTTCAAGCGAAAAGGGGGTATGATGCAAATTAAGATTAATTGGAACGATGAAAATCTTATTCAACCAGTTACAACAAAAGAAAATGCTAAACTGATTCTAGATTATTTTTTCTTTTCAAAATTTTCTTGGCAAGTGATAAAATTTGAACCTTTAACTTCTCAATTTTATATTGAAGACTACCATTGAGCGGAATACATATTTTTATTGACACTTTGACAGTTTAGAATATTTATTCAGTCTTTGCAAAACTCAAATAAATATCAACCATCAATTCTAAGCATTCCACCATTCATCTCAGCTGATTTCTAGACCTATCCATAAACATAAATCATTCTAGACTAGAGGCATGTCAAGGTAATAATGTCTTTACTTTTGTACCAACCAGGAGATTGTAGTATATGCTTTTTCTTATTTTCTAATGAACAATAAATCATTGAACTTTCTTGATTAAAACACCAAAACGCTTATAGACTTTATAATATTGTGAAGACAAGACCAAGCACAATTATTGATTTATTGGGAAGTGTTAAAAAGTAAATTAAATTCGAGTGTTTGAGCAATACCATAACACTTCAACCATATCTTTGTAATATGAAGTGCATGTACCCCAACTGAAGCGGACTAGTGTAGGGAACCCAAAGACTGAATGTTTGTGATTTGCCATCCAAGCTTTTGTTCCAGGATCTAGACAAATAAAAAAACAATCAGATTCCTTGTTTAATTACCTGTGCTAATAGGAATACACACACATGAAGTAAGATAATGTCAAGCACTTCCAACCTCCTGGATATCCAGAACCAAAACTCCTATGCATGTTTTCAGATGTTTCCTCCAGCACCCACTCTCGCAAGGCTCTGTCTCTCGTTACCTGCATGGTTAAATAAAAATAAAATAAACTAAAAATAAAAAGCAGTTTAGAATTAGCCAAATGTGAGGATTTGGAAAGGAGCTGATTACCTTAGCAACTATACTCGCCCCACTCACTACTGGATAAAGACTATCAGCCTTCTTTGCAACAACAAATTTAATGGAGGGAAATCTCTCAGACAGTTTGATCCTATACTTGTCAGGATCTCCAACTGTATCAAGGTAAACCTGAAACAGGGACATGAAATTGTTCCACTTCATACGATTCCCCTAGAAAAACTTGAAACATAAGGGTGCTGCTACATCTTCAAATCTTGCCAAAAATTAATTTTTGATCTTTGTCAATTATTATAACTGACGTTCATTAGATTCCAGTAAATATAATAACTGTCGTTGTCAATTATAGGCTGATCTTTGATTCAACATTTAATCTTTGAAGTTTGATTCACATTATTACACTGTTAAATTTTATTTTGCAGAAAATACATGTTGCAGCATATTTTTGGCACAGTTTACATTTTGGAAGTGTTCTAGTACGTTGTAGGTATGACCTCATTTAAAACTTTTTTGGTAAATTACTGTAGGATTATGGAAAATACAGTAAAGTCTGACTTTGTTATGAGGGTTTTAATAAATGAAACAGTTAGGTATGTTTAAAATAAGTCATTATTCTTTTCAGAATCGTTTTAATTCTAGCTTTAGATGGTAATGTTCTAGCTTCAATCTTTTATATCTCTAAACGTTTGACACCAACATTAGGTCATTTTTATTGCATTTTGAATCTTCAATGAGAAGTAAAGTATACTTGAAGGCGTGAAAGAACAAAGGTTTGAAGATATTAAAATAACTACTTTTTACTACTTGTGCATTCACACTCTGGGAGTGAAATCATATCACCGATACTCTATTTCCTTCCATTAACACTCTTTATACCTTTATATAAATCAGGGTATTCAAGCCAAGCAATAGTTACCACTTGTGCATTCAAACTCTAGGAGTACAATCCTATCACCTATCCTCTGTTCTTTCATTAACCTCTTTATACCTTTAGATTAATCAGAATATTCAAGCAATATCTACAACAGCCAAAAAAATAGAATTGTATGGCTTATCATGCAATATGGTCGATATTTCTGCCAAATCCGGGCTTCCATTCCAACCACAATTTGGTATTAGCTTACAGCATCTAAATGCAAACGATTATTCAAACAATGTAATATCTCATAACAATAACAATATGTCATTGAGTTTACTTTGTTTTGCTCGTGAAGTACCAAAAATACTTGAAATATTCGTGTAAAAATAACAGATTAATAAATAGCAAGCTCGTTTCAGAAAGGTTAGGAGGAGTTTTACCTCAGTTAGAAGAACTCCCATGTTCAATACCCTATTGATGAGACCAATTGCAGAATCATGTGATATCTCATTCAGGTTCACCTTGTTCCTATTGGCAATCAAACGTGTGAAATCTTGTGAGAAAAGAAGAAGAAAAAAACACACAAAAGGAAAAGCCAAAAGATATTACAATTTGAATAACTGACTTCTTTAGCATTTTAGCTGAGAGCTCCTTTGGATCTATAACATCAACAGACCACCCTATCGATTCATCAGCCTTTAAATTTTCAAACAATTCTTCCCTTTTCTCTTCCTTTAGAGTCTTTGAATCTATAAACACAAAAGGAAGCCATAAAACTCGTGAAACCATACAACTCGTTTTCCATTTACAAGTAATGTTTCCGTGAAATTAATAAATTATTAGTATTTTTTGTGAAAATTTGCTTTTAGAATAAAATCAGACCAAAAGTTCCACTCTCAAGTGCTAATTTCCCCAAAGAAACTCTTATCTTCCTTAAAACTTATATGCTTACACCAGCCAAAATAATTGAATTCCACAGTATGCATTTCAAGTGCCCAGCAGCATAATATATCATTGTATAAATATTTAAACCTCGAAGCAAAATTAAGCTAAAAAGGGGGAAAGGAATCCCGAACCGGCAAAATTCAAGGTAGCAAGAGTTTTCTGATAAGAGCGAGCACAGTAAAGGCATCCATACACCATAGGTCCTGAAACAAGCAAAACCGAAAGTTTTTTTTTTTTGATCGACGGAACATGGGTAGAGTGTGACAGTGAAAATTGGGGGAAATCAAAATGAAATCAAAGAAAAAGGAGAAGAGGGAAAGATGAAAACCTAAAACAGGGCCACGGCCGGCTTCGTCGATGCCCATAATGCAAGGAGTAGATGCCCATTTTGGGAGAGGAGCTTCCGATCCCATTTCTCTATCTTGATTCTACAAAAAAAAAAAAAACTACTGAATCACTCAAACGCCATGGCTGCTGCTACCGCAATTTAAAGACTTTCATTTTAGTGATTAGTAATACTATTATTCTCACGATTTCCCGCCAAAAATCAAAGGGTTGGGTTATGGTTTGCTCCTTTTTTCTAGAGAGCGCGTTGTCACTCGGTTCAGTCCGTTTAGTTTATTTTCTGGATGAGTTTACCCCAATTCCCATGGCTTAATTTGAGATTTTAAACTTTTGATAAAAAAAATTAATTGATATTTTAAACACTTAATCCTTTATTTTATCCAACAATAATAAGTTAAAATAAGTATTTATAAGGCTATGTTGTTAGAGTGCTTTATTATTATAATATGTACTTTTTAATGTTGTTGGTTCATGATTTTTACATATTATCATCCAGCTTTAGTAATGTTTATATCTATTTTACTTTGAGCCTTTGAGTTAAAATTTTTACTTTTTTTAAGTTGAGTCCTTTTTATGATTTGAAAACTTTAGTTTTCATGATATTAAGAATATATCTAGATCAAGTTTATTTATCTAAATTGTAAACTCTCATAAATTTTTTTTATTTTTTTCTTTGATAAAACTATCGTACTCATATTAAAAAAATATTTCTAAGGCAATTTTGACATTAACTATTAAATTGTTATTTTTTTATTCGTTTATGGTAATAAATATAAATAAAATAAATATATCATAAGACCGCATTAAACGCACATAAATATATATAATAAAATAACCTTAACCATTTATTATCATCATTTAACAGTTTAAAAAATATAAAAATAATTGAGTTTTACACAATGTAAGTGGATTCTAATTCGTATATATATAGAAAATTTTTGCCACGCTCGACGAGCACCGATAAGCACCTTTAAAATTTTAATCTTTATAAATTGAATTAATGGTACTCATTGATGCTCGTTGTTAGTGGTGCTCGTCGATACTCGTCAAACGTGACAGACTCATTCATATATATATATAAACAATCCTCATAGGTTAGTTCAATATAATATTGTACACGATTAATTTTGAGAATATTGTAAACGATTAGTTTTGAGCCGATATATCATTAGGAAAATTTTACAACGGGCATCGGACATTGTGGAACACCATTGACAATGAATACAGTTGAACACCATTAAATTGATTAATAGAATAAAAAATCTCAAGAACTCAACATACAATTAATAATTATTTAAAATAAAATTTTAATTAAATTATTTTTCATACATATTCTATATTTTTTAATATTTATTTTCAAATAATTAGATCAAATATCAACCATAGTCAATCCCTAAATTAAAAAAATTTAATTCAAAAAAAATAACCCTCATCATATACACATTATTTCAATTTAACCCTATTTTTAATTAAAAAATTATTTAATCTCAAACCCTAAAATCCAAACTCAATTGAACTTTATTCATTACAATTTAGGCGATGACATGGACGGCAGATAAAGATAGAGAGGAGATGGTTGAGTTTCTAAGTTACTTGATTTATTACAATTTAGTCGATTATGGATGTTTTTATATTTTGGGAAATTGGAAGAGCTTATAATTTGTTAATCTTGGGGGTAGTGTGCTGCTTATTTTCATTGCTTCGACTTCAGGTGTTTTTATGTTGTTTTAGGTTGGCTCAAACTCTAGCTTTGGCATGTGTATGTTTTAATTTTTAATAAAATCATATTTGTCAGAAAAAAAAAATAGTAACCCTACGGTTGATGTACAATTTTTTTTCAATTGTTTTTTGTCATTTGCTCTAGGTTTTAGGATATAGAACTTAAGATTAAATAATTTTTAGTTAAAAATAGGGTCGAATTGATATAATGTGTAAATGATGAGAGTTGATTTTTTTTTGAATTATGATTTTTAAATTTATGGATTGACTATGATTGATATTTGATCTAATTATTTGAAAATAAATATAAAAAATATTATATATATGGAAAATAATTTAGTTGAAATTTTATTTTAAAAAATTATTAATTGTATGTTGAGTCTTTCAGATTTTTAATATTTATTAATTAATTTAATAGTGTTCAACGATGTTTAACGTTAATAGTGTTTAACGATGTTTGACGTAAGTGATAGACTCATCCTATATCATTATTTAAAACATATTAGAGGGATAAACATGGTATTATATTATATTATATATATGTATAATAATTGTTTTCATTTGCTTGATCAACATGAAGTTAGGAAAAGAGTAAAAACAAATGGTTAAAGATATGTGTATTTATATATTGTTTTATGTATAATTTGCCACCTTCATGCATGTGAGTCACGTTTTTATTTATTTGCGTGTTATATCATGTTTTGTAAAGTTTAGACAAAAATTTGTTTGTTTAAATGCAAGTGGTGCGATATGTTTCCTCCGGGATTTCAGGAGACGATTGAGAACTGTAACCCTAACGTACCTAGTAGGGTTCTGTCGGGTTCTTTGGCTTTCGTGAATTCGGGCGGTCGGCCGCCGGGAGAAGAGCGGAATGGGGCTGAGGCGAAGAGGGGTGCGCTGTGTATGGGGGACAGAGGAGTGTCGATGCCTGGAGTTCTGTCGATAGGGGCTTTGGAGCGGTCAGGCTCATCGATCTCCAAGTCGATGCAGAGGGATGAGAAACGTCAAAAGGAGGAGATGCTGGGCGTCTCTGGGCAGACTGAGAGTGGTGGTGATGGGGTGTCGACCGAAGGGAACATGGGGCCTATGACGGTGGTGGAGAACCCCGTTTTTGATGATATGGAGGTTGGGTCTGGGTCTTTACATGCGGACAAGGATGTTGTTGTTGTGCCGACTACGGCTGTTATGGGAGAAAAGTTGTCATACGCAAAGGTGGTTTCAGGCGAAGGAGAAGGGTTGTCTACTCCGATGTTGGCGGTGCTGAAAAACGGAGTCGTGGTGAATGATGAGGACGTGACAGTAAAGGAGGATGGACCGTATCCAATTATTAGTTTTTCTGACCGTGTGCATAAGTCCATTGATCGAAATATGGGGCGAGCGTTGATTATCAGACTCCTGGGAAGGACGATCAGCTATAGAGTGTTATGGAACCGGTTACAAGCTTTGTGGAAATTAGTTGGTAGGTTTCAATTAGTCGATCTAGAGAATGAGTATTTTTTAGTGAAACTGGAGAAGGAGGAAGATTATGTCGAGGTGTTAATAAAGGGGCCGTGGACAATTTTTGGTAGCTATCTTACTGTCCAACCTTGGAGTAGGGAGTTCTCCACGGCTAAGGCTCATCCATCCCATGTTGTAGTTTGGGTGCGACTTTCGGGCTTGCCTATACGTTACTATAAGAAGAGTTTATTTCGCCGGATCGATGATATCATTGGAAGGGTTATCAAGGTGGATTATAGTACGGTTGCGGGGGAAAGGGGAAAGTTCGCTCGCTTGGCGGTTATGGTTGATCTTACAAAGTCGCTTCTGCCATGCATTGGCATTGATCACTTTGTGCAAAAATTAGAATATGAGGGACTGAGTCAGATCTGTTTTCATTGTGGTGTATATGGGCACACCATGGATTTTTGTGCTACAAAGATAATAGAAAGAGCTGAAGCACCAGCAGATACGACTGATAAGACTCATCAAAGTGAGCGGGAGGAGCTTTATGGGCCTTTGATGGTTGTAGAGAACAGGAAGCGACGGCCTCGGAAAAGCGGAGGAATTGGGTTGCCGAGTAGGGATGGTGGTGAGGATCGTGGGGCCTCAATGTTTCATGTGTTGAGGGATATGGATGGGAAAGACGAACCGGTGGTGGCTCGGGGGGATGGTGAAGGTTCTGGTGATGGAACTTTAGGGAATGAGGCGAGGAGAAACAAGGGGAAACAGGTTGTTGTTGCAGAGGAACCTAAGGTGAGGGAGTTTTCTTCGGTTTCTTCAGGGAAACCGAGTGGTGACCGTTCGGGAAAGGATATGGCTATGAATGTTGTTCCAACGATGCCAGGTAATGTCCCTTTGGAACGTGAGCATGAATCGATGGAGACTAGTACTAACCATAGGGCGATCTCAATTCTAAATGATGGTCGGAAGGTGCATATGAGTTATAAGAGTGGTGCAAAAGTCCGTTTTCAGGGGGTTCAAAAGAGTAGTAGGAATGTGGCTAAACCTCCGATTAGGGGGAAAAAGAAATCGAATCAATCTCAAACAAAACCTTTACTGTCAGATTGGGTGCAGGCTGCATCTAGTAGATTGGATGATTTAATGTCGATACCACCCCACGCATGACCACCGGATAGCTCCAGGCATGTTGAGGACGGATCTGTCGGACAGGGGGTGAATGATCAAAGTCCAGGGGGTGCTGGCGGTGTGGAGGTTGACGCGTCTTCACACGATAGAGGAAGCGGGTAGCTGACAACCGTTATGGTTGTTGACTAGGTTAGTTTGGTGTTTTCGCTTTATTATATTTTTTAATGATTATTTTTGCTATTTGGAATATTCAAGGGGCTGCTGGCTCCGCTTTTAGAGATCATCTACGGAGGATTGGTTCGGAGTTTAGACCAATGTTTGTGGCTTTACTAGAGACCCGTGTAAGTGGAATTAGGGCTGATCGTATCATCCAAAATTTGGGCTTTCAGTCGTCTTTTCGTATTGAGGCACAAGGTTTTAGTGGGGGTATCTGGATCCTATGGAATGGTAATTGGAAGGTTGATTTTATCTCTGTTTCAAACCAATATGTTCATGTGAAGATTGAGGGTGTTCCGTTGTCGTGCTCTATCTTTTGGACCATTGTTTATGCTAGTCCACACGTGCAGTACAGGCGTTATCTCTGGCCGCAGTTGCAACAGCTTAATCCGGGTAATACGGTTCCATGGATTCTTAGTGGTGATTTTAATGCTGTTTTACATATGGAGGATCATCGTGGGGGTGTTGAAGGGAGAAACTATGTGAGCCGCGACTTTCAAAATTTTGCTTTTGATGGGGCTTTATTTGATATAAACTTCAAGGGTCCCCGCTTTACTTGGTCTCGGGGTAATCTTTTCGAAAGGCTGGATCGTTTCTTAATGAATTCTATGTGGGCTGATTGCTTCCCTGACTCGTTGGTTTATCATCTGGATCGTATTGGATCAGATCATCGTCCTCTTCTTTTATGCACGACTCCGTTTGAACCAGACTTGGGTGAGAAGCCGTTTCGTTTTATCGATGCGTGGCAACATGCGGAGGATTTTGCGTCGGTGGTTACATTTTTGTGGGATCACTCGTTGTCGTATGATGAGAATATTAAGACAACCCAACAAGGTTTGGTGTAGTGGCATAAGCAACATTTCGGTGATATGAATAGAAAAAAACGAATAATTGCTAGGCTCCGCGGCATTGATCGAGCTTTGGAAAGAAGGCACTCGGTTTCTTTGTGCGATTTGGAGAAATCCCTTAAAGAGGAGTTGGACGGAATCATTGCTTTGGATGAGAGTATTTGGCGACAAATGGCGCGATGCGATTGGATCAATAGTGGTGATCGTAATACGAAATATTATCATGCGCTTGCTAATAGAAGAAGGAAGCGTAATGCCATTTTTGCTCTTCGGAACGAGGCTGGCGAATGGGTTTCTGATCCTGCGGTTCTTAAGCAAATGAGCTCGGAGTTTTTTGAGAATTTATTTACTTCTGAGGGAGATTGGGGATATATGTACAACTGTCGTGGTAGATTTTATTGTCTCTCTCAACGAGAGAATGAGAATTTGGGGCTATCAGTTTCTAAAGAGGAAATTCGTCAGGCTCTTTTTCAGATGGCACCGTCGAAGGCCCCAGGCGTCGATGGATTTCACGCGAGTTTCTTTCAGCAACATTGGAATGTTGTGGGTAACACAGTGTGTAAGACAATTCAGGACATTGTTGATACGGGTATTGTGGATCCGGATTTGAACATAACTTTACTTGTTCTCATTCCCAAAGTGGAAGTGCATGAACTCATCTCTCAGTTTCGGCCTATCAGCTTATGTATTGTGGTATATAAAATTCTGAGCAAGGTGATCGTGAACAGATTAAAACCTTATTTACTGAAGTGGGTATCCGAGAATCAGACCAGTTTTGTGCCTGGGAGATCTATTACGGATAATGTGATTATGGCGCAGGAAATAATTCATTCGATGCGGAGGAAGAAGGGGAACAAAGGTTGGTTTGCGATCAAGGTGGACCTCGAGAAGGCGTATGATAGGCTTGAATGGTCCTTCATCGATGACACACTTGGTGAGATTGGTATTCCTTTAAATCTAAGAACTCTGATTATGAGCTATATTTCCTCTGTCTCAACTTAGATTCTTTGGAATGGGTGCAAAGCTACGGCTTTTAAACCAACGCGGGGTATTCATCAAGGCGACCCCCTTTCGCCTTGTATTTTTGTCCTTTGCATAGAAAGGCTTGCACATGCAATTCAGGATGCGGTGAGGTAGGGAGACTGGAAGGCCTTTCAATTTAGGCGTAATGGCCCGTTGATCTCGCACCTTTTCTTTGCGGATGATTTGGTGTTGTTCGCTGAAGCATCTTTGGACCAGTTTGATGTGATTCACTGGATTCTCACTGATTTCTGTATTTGTTCTGGCCATAAAGTAAGTATTTCTAAGACAAACATCTTCTTTTCGCATAATGTTCTTCTGCATTGAAAGAGGATATCAACACTGCTTTTGGTTTTCAATGTGTATCAAATCTAGGCCGTTATCTGGGAGTGTTGCTTATTCATGGAAGAGTTACTAAGGCGACTTATAATTATATTATTCAGAAGGTAACGGATAGGCTTGCTGGGTGGAAGGTCCGTTGCCTCTCATTTGCTGGGCGTATCATTCTGGCAAAATCTGTGTTGGCCTATATCCCTATGTATGCGATGCAGTCCGCTCGATTACCTAAGAATGTGTGTGATGATATTGAACAAATCATACGAAATTTTATTTGGGGGCATACGAGTGACGCCAAAGGTTTCCATGTTGTGAATTGGAGTACGGTGTGTTCGCCGATTGTTGGTGAAGGGTTGGGTTTGAAGAATCTTGAGCATCAAAATGAGGCTTTCCTTCTGAAGTTGGGTTTTATAATGATTGAGGAACCGAACCGATTATGGGTAAGGGCGGTGAGATCAAAATACAACATCCGCGAGCTTTTGCCTAATGTGTTGCCTAGTCGATATGGATCACGGTTATGGAAAGGGGTTTGTTTAGTTTGGGAGTATGTCCGGAAACATGTGGTATGGAATGTAGGTGATGGACGGAGTATTGACTTTTGGGACGATGCTTGGGTTTCTAACCTTGGACCCTTGCGTAATTACCGTGTTGATGGCGTGGTACAAGAGCAATGAAATACACATTTACATACGATGGCGAATAATATGGGTCAATGGCGATGGGAATGCTTTTCACATTTGCTGCCGCCACAGGTTACTTGGAGCATTGCGACAATCAAGCCTCCAGGTGCTATGGGTCTTGCTGACCGACCGGGTTGAGGGCTGGAAAATTCACGCAAATTTTCGGTTAAGTCTGCATATAGTTTGCGCTCGTGTGATGTGACTGTGGTTGAGGATAAAGTTTGGACTGTTTTGGCAAAATATAGAGGGTTGCCGCGTATCAAGATGTTCATATGGCAGGCCTGTCACGGTGGGATTTTAACGAACGCGGAATGCGTACGTTGTCATATTGCTGAAGACCCGTGTAGTGTGTTATGTGGAGCTGCAGTTGAGGATGTGTCACATGTTCTCCGGGAGTGTATTGAGGTTAAACTCGCTTGGCTAAAGGTGATTCGACCGGAAAGGATACAAGAATTTTTTGGGATGGAGATTAAAGATTGGTTCCTTGCCAATCTTTTGGACCATGGTTTTTCCCTATTGCTGCGGAAAATTGGGACTTACTTTTTGGAGCTATCGTTTGGCTAGCATGGCGGCGACGGAACCAATTTATTTTTGAGTCAATGAATGAGGGACGTGAGGGCCTTCTTCAGGATGCGAGTTGGCTTTGCCAAGAAGTCGTCCGTGCTGCAAGTCTGAACAAACAAGCTATGGCACAATCGACGCATACCGGAGTTGTGATGCGTTGGGTTAAGCCGCCGGTAGGTTGGATAAAAGTAAATGTGGATGGCGCATGCAATATGAGTTTGGACATGGCGTATTGTGGTGGGGTTGGGCGTGATAACTCTCACGGTTGGAGATTTGGATTTACTAAGAAAATAGGAATTTGCTCTAGCTTTGAGGCCGAGGTATGGGCGGTGTACGAGGGGCTAGTGACGGCTTGGGCATTGGGACATACGCGTGTCATTCTTGAGATGGATAACAAAGAGGTCTATGAGGTCTTGATGATGGGCGATCCTACTCGCCTCTCGTCCTCGCTCCGGGGGCATATAGTTTCCATGTTGAATAAGGATTGGGAAGTATGTTTTTCATGGGTTAGGCGTGTGGCGAACTCTAGTGCGGATGCTATTGCGAAGTTGGCCAAGGAGTTACCGTTGCCGTGTTATCGATTTCTCGATCCCCCTCCGAGTGTTATGGATGCTTTACAGGCAGATTGGATGGAGTAATAGGGTTGGAACCCCGTCTGAGTTGGGTGTTGGAATCACCGGGTTGCACTGCCAGGGGCATTGTTGTTGGTAGGGTGCAGATTGGCAAGTGGTTTGGAGATTTGTTCGACTGTTGCTTCGTGCACTCGTGGTGTGCTTGTTGGAGCAGTGCTGGGCGCTTTGACGGTTGCTGCTGTGTACGGTTGGAAGGGCCTGGTGCTGCTGTGTATGGTTGGAATGGCCTGGTGCTGCTGTTTGCGATGAAGGGTACTGCTTGGGCAGCGTGGTTTGCTTCGTGGGATGCAGATTTGCTGTGCTGTTTGGGCACTATGTCGTTTCTTGGTGTTGTTTGTTTTTCTTTTGGTTTATTTCGCCTTTGTATCGCCCTACGTCACATACTCTTTCTCCTCCATTAAGCTTAGGGAGATTTTTAATGAGGCGGGTCGTAGGTGCGTTTCCCCTTTTCGTTAAAAAAAGAATTTGTTTGTTTAGGTCATGTCATAATTCATAAAATACTTTTTTTCATAATTCAGATGGTAAAAATTATGTTGCTTCTTTTTTCTTTAAGTATTTGTAATTTTGTATTGAGCACTTGTGTTCGATACGTTTATAATATAGGGATGAAGTAGTAATTGTTCAGTAATATTGTCAAAAAAATTGATCTTCGATTTTTTTATTCTCATAATTTATGGTTTTTTAATTTAATACTTAAACTGATATTCTCAGTCCTTTGATGATGACGATGTAGCATATTCTCATTTATCAATTCATAATCCTAATCTTGGGAATAAGTTCGAAAATATTACCCATTTCTAAGACTAATATTAATAAAAAAATTTAAATGCGAAATTCAGCAGGTGGTCTTAGTAAAAAAATTGACATTATTAGAAGATTTAAATTCAAATCGCTTTATCTGTAAAGTGTGTGTACATTGTCAGAGGGTTAAGAATATATACAACCTTATAATCACCTTAAAATTATTTTTTTCAGAGACCAAATTTAGAGATGTCAAATTCGTACATTATATGTTACTTTTTTTCTTCTAATATTACTATATTCTTTTTTGGTAACATTACCAGGGTGGGACACAAAATTTTATGTTAGAGGGGTGAACTTATAAAATTTTATGGGGGTGAAAATAAATTTTCAGTAGGAAATACATAATTTTTTTTTAAATCATATAAAAATTTAAAATTTTTAAGAGTTGACTGCCCTCCAGGTCTATCCCTGACCATTACATTGAAGAGGAATTTTAACCATTAAATTAAAAAAAAACTTTTGAAATATGTAAAGAAATAAATACTATTTTAACAAACGATTAAATTGTGAGTAAATGTCGTTAACCATTTTAAAACTATATATAATTTCTTACTTTTTCAGTAAAGAGAATATTTTAATTATTTCATCCACTAGCATGAGAATATAGTGTATTAAATCACATACAAATACAATATTATATTAAAAACTAGTAAAAAGGAATAAAATTAAAGTTATTTGACAACCAACAAAGACATAGTATTTTAAACATCTGTTGAAAAATAAAACAAAATGGCCTATTAGCTCAGTTGGTTAGAGCGTCGTGCTAATAACGCGAAGGTCGCAGGTTCGAAACCTGCATGGGCCATTCCTTTTACTTTTAACCCCTTCAGAAACGGTGCCGTTTGTTCCTATGAAAAGGAGCCTGATAAACATATGTTTAAATTGAAAATATCTAGCCAGTGAAACATCGGCCTATTAGCTCAGTTGGTTAGAGCGTTGTGCTAATAACGCGAAGGTCGCAGGTTCAAAACCTGCATGGGCCATTCCTTTTAGATTTAAACCCCATTCAGAAATGGTGCCGTTTGTTCCTATGAAAAGGAGCCTGATACTTATTTGTTAAAATTGAAAATATCTAGCCAGTAAAACGTCGGCCTATTAGCTCAGTTGGTTAGAGCGTCGTGCTAATAATGCGAAGGTCGCAGGTTCGAGACCTGCATGGGCCAACTCCCCTTAATTTTTAAACCCTTTCGCAAACGGTGCCGTTTACTTTATGTATTGCCATTTTAACGGAAACACTGACGTTGTGAGTTAACAACATTCATTTTATTTGTTTCTGAAGATACCGTGGATTAAATGATTTGTAAAAATATGAATTTGGTTGGTGTTATTTTTAAAATGATTAAAAAAATTAATCGTATTTAAAAGATGAAATGATATTATATTTAAAAGAAATTTAATTAATTCCCATCAAGTGTTTCTGGAAATATTTGTAATAGAAGACAAAAAATGTTGGAATAAATTTTAATTGGTTATAAAATTTTGTTAAAATAAATAATATTTTTTAGATAACTCAATCAAACCCAATAACAAAATTATTAACTTCATGGTTTCTTTAATCTTCATTTAACATCAACAAAACCGTTAGGACAAATGTTTCTTAATGTAAATAATAATTCCACCATTCATTTGATTAGTGTTAGCAGTTGAATTCAACAAGTGTCCGAGGAAAAAGCGGATGATGTTTATCTGAGGATATACGAATTTAAATCGCTTTGTCTACAAGATGTATATGCATTGTTAAAGAGTTAAGAATATGTACGAATAGATACTAGCTTGTAATCACCTTTAGACTATTCAAAAAAATTAATGTCAATTGAGAAGAAACTAATTTTTTGAAATAATAATAAATATTAGGGTAAACTATACTAATGACCACCGAACTATGGGGTTGGTGTCGACTTGACCACTATATTTTCAATTTTGTCAAATATACCACTTAACTATTTAAATGGTTCCAATTAAGCCACTCGCCGTTAAAAAAAACGAAAAAGTTGACGGAACTGTTAAAATAATTGGTATAATTACACATTTGGTCCTTTATATTTATACAATATATCAATTTAGTCCTAATTTTAATCTAATAAAATAAATTAATTATTCAATAAGATAGTGACACGTGTCACCACCTTATTGGAAGTCTTTAATTATTTTTATTTAATTTATTTAATTAATTTTCCACCTCCAATAAACGTGTCACCACATTATTGGAGGTGGAAAATTAATTGAGGAACAAAACGCCCCCATCATGGATCGAACCTGTGACCTTGGAGAAACCAAGGTTTGTGCTTGCCACTGAACCAAGCACACTTTTGTGCTATAGGGTACAACATTCAATATATGTGTTTAATGATTGTTAGTGCTCAGAAAAATGAAAGAAAAGAATTTGCACTTGCGTGGATTCGAACCAAGGACCTTAAGATGCATAGCCCAAGTGCTTGACACTGCACCAAGTGACCACTTTGTGATATGTTGTACAACATTTAATATATGTATTATATAATTTTTAATGCTTGGAAAAAGAAGAAAATGTAATTTTAAGAAACTCGAACATAATATTCTTATGATGCATAAAAACATTTAAACCAATTAAATAAATCTAATAACTAAATTAAAGTTAAGATAAAAAAATAAAAAATTATAGTTCCAGATTTATTTTTATAATTTGTATATATTTTAAATTATAGTTAGTGCATGATTTAAAATAAAAAATTTAATATTATTTTTTAAATTTTTAATAGAAAAATCATTTTAAATTTTTTATATTTTAATCTAAATTTAATATATTTTTTAATTCCAGATTTATTTTTATAATTTCATGTATATAATGATTTTTTTAACTTAATTAATAATTTTAATATTTACTAAAAATTAATTAAATTATTATATATATAATTATATTGAAAAATTAAAAATTATATTAAATTCATTTAGCGAATTCAAACTCACAAACATAATTTAATATTCTTAACTTTAATTTAGTTATTAGATTTATTTAATTGGTTTAAATGTTTTATGCATCATAAGAATATTATATCCGAGTATCTTAAAATTACATTTTCTTCTTTTTCCAAGCATTAAAAATTATATAATACATATATTAAATGTTGTACAACATATCACAAAGTGGTCACTTGGTGCAGTGGCAAGCACTTGGGCTATGCATCTTAAGGTCCCTGGTTCAAATCCACGCAAGTGCAAATTCTTTTTTTTATTTTTCTGGGCACTAACAATCATTAAACACATATATTGAATGTTGTATCCCATAGCACAAAAGTGTGCTTGGTTCAGTGGCAAGCACAAACCTTGGTTTCCCCAAGGTCACAGGTTCGATCTATAATGGGGTCGTTTTGTTCCTCAATTAATTTTCCACCTCCAATTGGGTGACACGTGTCACCACATTATTGGAGGTGGAAAATTAATTAAATAAATTAAATAAAAATAATTAAAGACTTCCAATAAGGTGGTGACACGTGTCACTATCTTATTGAATAATTAATTTATTTTATTAGATTAAAATTAGGACTAAATTGATATATTGTATAAATATAAAGGACCAAATGTGTAATTATACCAATTATTTTAACAGTTCCGTCAACTTTTTCGTTTTTTTTAACGGCGAGTGGCTTAATTGGAACCATTTAAATAGTTAAGTGGTATATTTGACAAAATTGAAAATATAGTGGTCAAGTCGACACCAACCCCATAGTTCGGTGGTCATTAGTATAGTTTACCCTAAATATTATTATAAGGACCTTCTCCACCTTAATCCCTTTGCTTAAATCACATTCTTGAGCCGAATATTACTCTCCATTTTCTTCATAAGGGGTTCGTTTTGACTATCCTTCAGCTGGGGTAAAAATTAAGAGAAAAAACAACGAAAAATTACAAGTAGATGAGAGCTATTCAACTCTCATGTCTTCTGTCTTGGTATAGTTTTGTCCACAATAATTGTTTTATATATATGTATGTAAAATCACTCAATTTAATTCGATAATAAAATTAAATAAACTTCAACTTAAACTAATTAAATTTTATTCCCAATACACATTTGATACCAACATTAAGAACAACTCCAAAAAACATTCCAACCAATTTAAACCGATCAAATGTTCTTCACAACACATATTTAACATGCTCGTTACAGAACAACTGCAAAATAAATACTAAATAAGCATTTTAAGGTATATATATCAGATCAAGTGTTAGCCCAGCCATCAACGCAGCTTTGATTTGGAGGAGAAGGTCGCATTAAACTGGTGAAGAGAGGGAGAGAGGGGAAAGGAAAAAAAAAAATCTATACCTTAAAATGTTTATTTTAGGCTTAAATGAAAAATAAGTTCAGTGACTCCTAACAAAAAAATTTAAAAATCGACTTATCTGCCCAAATCAATTCATTATTTATTTAGGCTTAAATAAAAAAATACCTAAATTATACTTTTTAAAATTTTAGGTGCCTAAAGTATTTTGTGCTAAAAATAGGTATCTAAAGTTTACATTGTAACGATTTTAGCTGTTTGGTAGTTAACTACCGTAAAAAAAATTCGCTAACCAATCAAAACATGACATGTGGCATGTTTATATTATTTTTCAAAATTTAAAACATTTTTACACAAAAATTTTATTTTTTCAGAATTTAAAAAAAAACTCAAAATTTACAAAACAATCCCTAAAATTTTCCAAACACAAACCCCTCAATCGCCGCCGCTTCCGCCACCGATCGTCGCCCCTGAGTATACCCCTTTGGTCGCCTGACTTAATTGTAGTTTTCCCTATCATGGCGCCATCGAAAACGACGAACGACGTGCCAGCCGAACGTCGAACTCAAATCGACGTCAACTGGCAAGTCATTCGTCGTTTCCGACAACGTCGTGATGGGGAAAATGAACGGCTAGGTTCGGAGAGCAAAAGAGTTTGTTCAGGGAAGGCGATCGACGGCAGAAGCGGCGACAATTTGAGACTTGAAAAAAATTAAGGATTTTGGGACTGTTTTATAAAAATTGATTTTTTTAGATTCTTTGGAAAATTTAAAATATTTTTTTTTCTTGAAACAAATAAAAAAAATAAATTATTGCTAAGCATATATTGTTTAACAATTTTTTAACTGTAGTTAACTACCATGCACTTAAAATTGTAACGCTGTAAACTTTAATCACCTATTTTTAACAAAAAAACGTTAAGCACCTAAAGTTCAAAAGAAGTATAGTTTAAAATTTTTTTATTTAAGCCATTTATTTAATATTAAAAATATTTTTAAGAAATTAAAGTATAATGTATTTTTAAGGTTTTATGGTTTAAAACTATGACTTAGAACTTAAATTTTTTGTGTTGGTGTATAAAAATAACTTAATATTTTTATTCCCTCCATTTGGCTGGGCTGGCTACATTAGCAGTCGTCTCAAAGGTTTAGACCATGCATGCATGGCCTTGACGATTGCCAAAGAAACATCCAAATTGGCCTCTACTCTATCATCCAGAATTCAAGCATTTCTAAATTTCCAAATCTATCGGAGAATGAACTTTTTCGTTTTAAATATAATTCATGAAATGAAATCATTCAATTTTTTTTTTAAAATCAATCAAATAACTTTTAAAAATAAAATATAAAAAATATTATCAACGATAAAAAAATATTATCAACGCTAACATAATAGTAGACATAACATGTTAGAACTTAGAAACTAGTTTAATTGATTTGAGCACAAAATATGTGAGTGATTGTGAGTGCACACCTACAGAGACGGACGCAAGATTTTATGTTAGGAGGGGCGAACCTATAGAATTTTAAGTAGGGTGAACTTAAAATATTTTAAGGACGAAAATATATTTTTAATAGAAAATACATAGATAATTTCTAAACTTTTTTTAAATCATATATGAATTTCAAAATTCTAGGGGGTGAGTGCCCCTCTAGATCCATTCCTGCACACCTATCAAAAAAGAAAAAAATCACTTTGAGGGTCCAAGAGATAACGTCAAATTTAATCATAAAAATAATTTGTAAAAATAAGGCTAAAATGTAGTGTAAAATAAAACAAAAACTATATTGATTACATATAGTTCGATTAGAATTATCATTGGTACAACATACAATAAAGCGTGATATCGAACATGCTTGAATGTTCAATATTTTTATTTTCTCGATATAATTATCGATATAAGACATGTTTTTCAAGTTTTCCAAAAAAAAAAAAAAAATAGGGCCCAAAGAAAAGTAGGAAGAAGCGATAATGGCAAAGCAGAGGTTTGACCGAGCCGTCTCTAGACAAATAAAAAATCCAGTCTTGACTCTTACGTCTTCTAGATCTAAGACCCGCCCGAGTTAGACTCACCACGACTCGGACAAAGTATTTGGTGCCGCCCCTTCTCTGGCATTGCTCTTTGGACTTTCAAATCGTGAGGGAAACTTCCTTTTCTTTTCGTTTTGGTCTTGTTTCCCTTTTAAAGTCAAATAAACCCAACAACATTAGTATATACCCTTTTCTTTTTATTTCTTTGATTTTTTCTTTCTCTTTGAATTTTCTCTCCCTTTCCTCTTCTTTAATTACTGCTGCATAGCAATCTTCTCCCAAACCCCACCATTCTTCTTTTGTTCTTTTATTCTTTGTTTTCTCTCAAGATCATATTTTGCTTTTGTTTAGAAAAAAAAAGAAGGTTGATCCGATGAGTTCCAATACTCCATCATCCAGCGCTGGAGGTGTTGGATCCGCTGATTCTGCTGCTCCTAGGAGAAATTCAAAGCGACCCAAATGTAATCTCCGTTCTTTTCTTCTCATTTGACTTTGTTATCTGTTTTTAGCTTTGATTCAATTTATCATATAGTTTTAGTTTTTTATTTTCCTCATTTTATATTCTTGTATTTTGCTCTAATTTTGTTGCGTGATCGGGTTTTTGTTGCTAGTTTTGTTTTGTAATTTGTACCCAAGTTAGAATTGCAATTAAGGCTTGCCGGATGTATTGGAATTATTAGTCAAATCTAACTGTTCATCTTTCGTACTTGTAGTTTTAGATATTATAACTGAAGAATGATTTTTTTTTTTAAATGTTTTGTTTCCGCAACTCTTGATTGCAATACTAAGTTAACAACCCCTTTATTTTCTGTTTGATTTTTCATCTCAGACTCTAAGTTTACTCAGCAGGAGCTTCCAGCTTGCAAACCAATTCTCACGCCACGATGGGTGGGTGTTTAGGGTTTTAATGATTTTGAGTCCATAAACAATGGTTCCATTGCAATTCGAATGGCATTTCATGAAAACTGTTTTTGCTAAATATGGCTTTTCTTGTTATGCAGGTCATATCGGCCTTCATGCTTGTTAGCATTGTCTTCATTCCAATTGGAGTGGTTTCTCTGTTTGCTTCTCGAGATGTATAATTATAACAAACAAAAAAATCTTGCATTTTCGGTTGTCTTCCTTTATTGTATTGGTTAAGCATCAACTTTTTTGTTATCAGGTTGTTGAAATCGTTGATCGATATGAAACTGCATGTGTGCCAGAAAACTTCAGAAATGATAAGGTCTCATTCATACAGAGTGTGTCGACAAACAAATCATGCACCAGAAGATTGACAGTAAGTTTCTTATGTAGCCACTCTTCAGAACATACTAAACTCGGCTGTTTTGCTTATATAAAGAAATTCCAATAAGATGCTTTCTTCGAATTCCCAACCATGGTCTTCAGTGTTTCATATTAGTATATCGCTGATCATAATTAACTCCTGCATAAATAATATATATATATATATATATCTTCTTACCGTTCTCTTGTTACTTTTCAAGGTTCCAAAGCGCATGAAGCAGCCTATCTATGTCTACTACCAACTCGACAACTTCTACCAGAATCATCGGAGGTATATATAATCCACCTTTTCTACAAGTTTTGCACTCCAATAACTGTTCTATTGCATGCTAGCCAATCTTTAAAATGATGTTGAGGATATCCCTTTTTCATTAGCAGACACCGTGCAATATATTTGAACTACTTATGGAGCGGAAGTTGTTTGTCAAAATGTATAACAATAAAATATTTAATGAATAAAACACCACCTTCAGATTTTCTCAACCAGTTGTTTGAAAACTTGAGAACTTTGAAGGAATAGTGGGATCTAGGAGTTATGTAGGAATGGTAGTGGTTAGATCTTTGAAATTTCATGCCTTGATAGATTCTTTTATTGGTTTGAGATGTTCCCTTTGGGGCACTAAAATATTTATTATTTATATTTTGAACTATTCTCATGCTCTTTTTTAGGTTTTTGAATTTAGTTGTGTTTCATCTCTTTTTTATTGGTTTGCGTGACAACCCATTGTCTTCACCCCATATTTGTTGTATTTATTTTGATGCATTTCAAGCTCTTGCTCCTTATTTCTTTTCCCTTTTATTTATGATGATTCTTTGGCATAAAGTTTGGAGATGTCTTTTATAATTCAGGTACGTGAAGAGCCGAAGTGACTCACAGTTGAGAGACAATAGCAGTTGGGATGATATTAGTTCTTGTAGGCCTGAAGATGATGCTAATGACCTGCCGATTGTCCCCTGTGGTCTTATAGCTTGGAGTTTATTTAATGATACCTATAATTTCTCCCTCAACAACCAGCAGTTGGTAGTGAACAAGAGGGGTATCTCCTGGAAGAGTGATAGGGACAGTAAATTTGGGAGTGATGTATTTCCTAGAAATTTTCAAAATGGATCTCTTATAGGTGGTAAAAGTCTTGATCCAACTGTCCGAGTAAGCTTTCGTCTTCACATCTGCTATTATTTAGCTGTACTGTTGAATTCTCTGCTCTATATAGTTTTTTCAACTACTAGTGATTTAGAATGAAAATAAAAAGTACAAAATCTCAGAATAAGCACTGAAGATATATTGTGGCTTTTAATTATCAAATCTCTGAACTCAAGTTTCAATTTTCAACAAAAAGCCGCACGTGCGGTTGCGAAAAAAAATCATCAAAGGAGCATTTGTTTAATCTTTGAAATTCCTTCCTACCTGCATTGAACTATTGGCAAACTTATCCAGTTTGATCTGTATAACAGTTAAGTGAGCAAGAAGATCTTATTGTTTGGATGCGAACTGCTGCACTGCCAACTTTTAGAAAATTGTACGGGAAGATAGAACGAGATCTCCAACCAAATGAAGTCATACACGTGACATTGGAGAACAACTACAACACATATAGTTTCAATGGCAAGAAAAGACTTGTGCTTTCAACTACTAGCTGGCTTGGTGGGAAAAACGACTTCCTCGGCATTGCTTATCTCACAGTTGGTGGGCTGTGCTTCTTTTTGGCTTTGTCATTCACTGTAGTCTACCTGGTGAAGCCAAGGTAATTTCTTTGATCCTATTCATGCTCCCCATACTCAAACAAGGCATCTAGGCTTAGCTTTCACATTCGAAAGGTTGCTGTTATCTGTACATAATTTTTTTCCGTGGCTGATGATGCGAATATAACATGTTAGTGATACAAGTTAGGATAGGATGTTTAGGGTATTTGAAAGCTAGCATCCTCTTGTAGATTTTTCTAGGCTCATTGGAGAATTACTTTCTGGGTATAATAATACAATATTGGGTTGTTGCAACTGATGACATATCGTTTTACCATTTCAGGCGACTCGGAGATCCATCGTATTTGTCGTGGAACAGAAATCCAGGAGGACATTAAGCAGTGCAAGAACCTGGAACCTCTCATCACCAATGGCTACCACTGGGTTGATCGGTTGATGTATTAAAATGGCCTATATATATATATATATAATTTGTGTTTGCCTGATACTTAGTGTATTTTGAGCCGTAGGGACAATGCCATGCCAGATTTTATGTAAAATTTCAGCAACAACACAGTACAGAGATCTATATTCTTGCAACTATTGTGTTTCGTGTTTCTAATGTGAAGGGAAAGTATGATATATTCACTAATTTCTTATTTGTTTTTTTAAACCTTACAGACAATAAAGATGATTAAGCACATGACTTACCCCCCCTCCCCCAAATAACTCATTATCTCTGTTTTGGGCCCAAAGAGATTAATTTACTAATATTGCGTCATTTTTACATCATATTAATATCATTTTATTTGAAACTGATAATTATGTTGGTAAAAATTCAAATTAACGGGTCCATGTTGCCATTGTAAGGAAAAAAATAATGTCCATGTTATCACTTCGTTTAGAGTTTAATGGTGAAATGGTAATTTTTTTTGATAAATTTTAATTCTATCTAGAGGGGAGGAGAAGAGTGACTCTAGAAAAAAAAAGAATATGATAAAACAAAATTGAACAGCTTGAACAACCAAATGTGATTACTCAAAATTGAATCTAAAAACTAAAAGTAAAGTTGGCTCTTTGGAGAGTATAAAAAAGAGAAACAGAAGTAATATGATCTATTTCATTTTCAGATTTTATTTATTTGTATTTTTAAAAATTAGAATTAAATTACCAACAATCATATGGTCTAGTGAGACGATGCACTAGATCCTTAAATAAGGCCTGAGGTTTGAATTCTGACATTGTGAATAGAGGAAATTAAGTTGGGAGGGTCATCCCCACAATGAACCTCTGCAGTATCTGATTCCAATTAGTAAGTCAATAAGTTAGATATCGATGATTAAATAAATTAGAATTAAATTGATATAATATGTAAAGTTAGTTAGCCAAAAACAAAATGTGCCCGTATGTGGGTGATCGTGGGTGTAATTTATCCTAAATTAAAATGCTTAAATTATTCGATCCCCTAGACACCCAGTATACGGATAGTATATTTTACCTGAGAGAGTCTAAAATTAAACACTTTAAAATTAGGCTAATATTAGACAACATCAGTAATTTATATCAATATGAGCAGTTGATTAAAAAAAAGAAAAAAATGTAAAGGAGCAATCGGTTAACCGGTTGCCTAAAAAGAGTCCTAAATGAAACCCGTGTATCAAAATAGAATTGGTACGGACGACATTTTTTCAAAATACAATAATTTGTTGATTCATTTCATACTTATAGTGTGTCATTGTGTCCTAATTCATCTAATACTTTATTACAGTTAAATTACTCTAGCAAAAGTATGTATAAGATAAATTTAATTGAGTTCATGTTATATTTTTACATAATATTTATATATTAATAATTTATTTCATTAATTTTTTTTTTACAAATACTACTTCTACTTCTACTTCTACTTCTACTTAGAGGGGGGTGACTCTAGGAGAAGAAATACTCCTGCTAGGTCTTGAACTCGGAACCTAAAGGAAGGGGAAGGGAGTTGATGAGCAGCTCTGACCAACCGGCCATCAACACTTGCTTTATATTTGTATCATGCTCGTATTATTTTTTCGTATTACAACATAAATTAACGGCTTTATATTTATATCCCAATTTGTCTCGCATTTTATGTAACTTGTCAAAAATTCGTAGTAATATTAATTTATTTAAAAATTAAATTATAATATTTTTATTGTTCCATTAAAATTGTTACAACTCACATGTTAATGTTTTTTTGACCAAATTTTTAACTTTGATTATAATTTATTTAAATATAAAATCTATTTTTTGAAAACTACTTGATTAAAGATTTTTAAAATATATATTTTTTCTATATTTTATCAACAATAAATTTTAAATAATAAGAAGACAAAGTTAAAAAAAAATTAACAAAAAAAATATTAACACGTGATAATATTAGTGGACATAAAACGTAATATTTATCATACATTAACATAAAATATTAAACGTAATTTTTAATATATATCCAGAAGGATAGATATGGTGTATAGGTGCATGAAAATGACATAATTTCTAGTGGGCAATTGCCCTAGAAAAAACCCTAATCACTCTTTCATTCTACTTGCCTGATGAGAGTTTTTATCGACGACCTCGACGTCGTAGCAAGTCGGTTGGCACGATCAAGCTCTTTTCCATCCCTTTTTTTAAGTTGTCTCATTATGCCTATTTTTTTTAATTAGGTTTCTCTAAAGGCGGTGTCTAGTTGTTTGATGGTAGATTTCCCTTTCATCACAACAACAACACATACCCTTCAAGCAGCATCTAATCTTGTGAAATTAAGCCAAACCACCAACAAGCAAAGATGTATGCAACTATATGCTCTAAATGCACCTATATGCCATGAAATGACCTTGAGAACAAATAAATATCTAAGTAAAAAGGTATAAGATATAAGTATTTTGACAATTTATCACTTCTAAATTCTACGCAGCAGACTTTTAAGTTAAAAATAAAGAAAAATAGAAAAAGTTTATATACGTAGATACACTTACACATAACTACATTAACAGATAAATATATTTTATGATCACCACCAAATTGTTATAGGTAAACATGCAAGCAAAAATATTTTATCTAACAAGAAGCCGTATATGTCGACCAAAAACAAAATACAAAATTTAAAAATAATTGACAACTTCTCCAATTTGTGGGAGAAATTTAGCATAAATCAATGTCAGGACTGAAATAACATGTTTTATCATTTACTCTTCACCTTAAGGCTAGAGTGAGCTTCGCTTAGAATTTGATTCCGAAGATTATCGTCATCGGAAACACAACTACACTCATCTCGACAACTCGGTGTTTTTAAGGATTTTGAATAATAACGTCCTTATCCTTTGTTTTCGACGGTTGTTCCTTATCGATTTCTTGAACTAGGTTAATTAATATGAATTGGTTAAAATCTATAAAATAATATCGAATTAATACGAAAATATTAATTTAATTCGATACAAAAATTTAGACTAACCAAAGATCTGAACTTACCCTCAACGTTAGCAGAGATTCGATATTGCTAAACCGAAAAATTTAAACTACCAATCTAACACTCTAACAATAAACCGATGGTTGTTTGTTCCTTAATTTTTGATGTGCTCTAATGCGTATTCCCTCCCCCTATTTATACTATTCAGTCTCCCCCCACCCCCAAATGCTTCACCCGATCGTGGCATTATTTGGGAATTAAATTCCCTAGCTTTGTGCTACATAAGTGGCAACTTTGCCACCCCTAATGCCCTTTGGCCAAGTGGCTATGGACGTGAGAATTGCTTGATGCAAATTATTATTATTATTATTATTATTATTATTATTATTATTATTATTATTATTATTATTAACAAGGTCGGAAAACAGTACAAAATATTCAGTTATTAACATTTAATTTTAACTAGACCGAATTTTAGGGTGTGACAACAAATTTCAAGGTTCAATTCGTTGTTAATAAATTAGTCGGTTGTTCTTCGATGCTTCAACAATTTTATTTAGAAGATTTTTCAACCTGATGTCTTTTTTTCATATAACTTATTGTCTCTGTTTTGAGGCTAAAGAGATTAATTTATCAACACTATCGTTTTTACACCCCTATTAATTTTTATTTTATTTGAAACTCATAATTACGCGGGGAAAAATTCAAATTAATGGGTCTACGTCGTCACTGTAATAATAAATAATGTCATCACCCTGTTTAAGGTGTAACGAGAAATAATGTTAATGTCATCATCTTGTTTAGGGTTTAACGGCGCAATAGTATAATTAAACATTTAAACCTAGAATTAAAGTTCAGTTTAAAATTGAATAAAGTAAAAGTTATGTTGTATACATAATATATTACCAATAATTCAGTGGCATTCGATGTAGTTTACTCTATTATTTATTTGTTTATTTGTTTATTTATTTTGGAAGTTTTCATTTATTTGTTAAAAATTAAAATTAAATTGATATGACGTACAAAGTTATTTCGCCAAAAGTAGAACTTAACTCTTTGTAGAGTATAGAAAAGAAAAACAGAAATAATATGTTAGTATAATTTATTTATTGGTATATATTTTAGAATTTTTTTAGTTTTTTTAATTTATTTGGTTTTTCAAAAATTAAAATTAAATTACCATCAATCGGTTGATCTAGTAGGACGAGACACTTGATATCTCAAGTAAGGCCAGGGTTCGAATCTTAGCGTTGTGAATAGAGTAAATTAAGTTGTGAGGGTTGCCTCCAATAGACCTCTACATTATCTAATCACGATTAATCGAAAAATGAGTTGGATATTAACGGTTAAACAAAAAAGAATTGAAGTGATATGATGTGTAAGATTAGTTGATCTAGTAGGATGAGACACTAAGTAAAAGTAAGGTCAGAGTTCACATATTAGCTTTGTGAATGGAGTAAATTAAGTTGAAAGAGTTGCTCCCAAAAGAGGCCTCTACAATATCCATTCTTAATTAGACTGCTAATGAGCACGGACGGATGTAATATAGAAATTGAGTGAGCAATTGACTCTACTTGATTTCTTCTTCTCGATTGTGCAAGTGTCCTCCTCATCACGAGCGTTACAACATATTTTTTTTTTGACTGGATCTTATGGTGTTACTTTGGACGTTCTGTTTCCTTCAACTCATCTCCTTCTACATCCACCCCCCAAACCTATATTCAAAAAGTTCTTAGGGGTAGTACATGTTTTAAGGAAAGAAATAATTTTGTTTGAGCTTGATTCTTTCCTGAGCATAATTGTCGTAATTTTTGTTGGTCTTGGTCCGACTCCAAATAATTTTTCGTTGTTATCCGACGAGATGGTACACATTATTTCGGCGAATAATTTGTTTTCCGAAAATTCCATGTTTGTGTTATTTTCACTTTCAGAGCATCATGTTGTTGTTGTTTTTCGGGTCGAACTCTCAGTCATTTTGTGTATGCATTGTTTTTTTTTCGGGGTTTTTGTTATTGGGTCAAATTTATAATCTTATGAATTAACTATTTTTTTATGAATGAAATTCCCTCGATGAATGAGCCGTGATAATTCAATTTTTAAATACACCATTTCTTGCCATCTCACCTTGGGGTGTTCAAATTTAGATACCCGAGGTACTAGGTACTCGAGTCTTCATATAGTAATTTGGCCAGTCTGTGTATTAACTTGTGTTGGTTGAGTATCTGTAAAATTGGGTGATTAGATATATGAATATAAAAATATGTATTTATTAAATATAAAAGTATTTTATTAATTTAATATAAAAATATGTTTTTGTTAAATATAAAAAAATTAAGATGTTTTATTAGTATAATATAAAAATATGTATTTATTAAATATAAAACTATTTTAATTTCAAATATATTCGGGTACTCGAAAATTTAAAATTTTGTGACCCTTACCCGACTTAGAAAATGGCGGGTCGGGTATCCGTCCTAGGAGGTAAAAAAATGTATAAAATTATCCGAATTTTTTTATTAGGTCGGCAGGTCAACGAGTAAGGTTATCCGAGTTAGGTATTTTTGAAGACTCATACTATTCTATAGGGCTGTAAATGACCAAACGTTTAATGAACCGTTCGGCGGGAAGTTCGTTAATGTTCAGTTATTTATTAAACGAAAAACATGAACAAAATTTTTGTTCGTTTAATTAAATGAACGAACACGAACAAAGAGACTTGTTCGTTCATTTACGTTCGTGAACGTTCGGTAATTCGTTCGTTTAAATTTATTAGCATATATCCATTTATATTTATTATTTTTCATAAGAAAAAGTATTATATTTAAAAGGTTTAAAAATATATATTAAAAATATGAAATAAAAAATTAAACAATAATTAATGTTCGTTCGTGTTCGTTTATTATTTTAACAAACGAACACGAACAAAAAATTATGTTCGTTCAGTTGTTTGTGTTTGTTTATTTGTTTGATTAAAATTAAACAAACGAACATAAATATATCATCGTTCGTGTTTGTTAAACTCGTTTACATGCCTATTACCTAATACTTAATCATTGGTTATCGGCAAAAATGAATTTTATTATTATTTTTTGAAAAAAGAAATTGTGTAATTATGAACTTGCTTACTTTCCCCCCTTTTTTAATGTGTTTATGTTCTCGGAATTGCAAAATGTAGAGAAAAAAGTGAAACGAAAGAACCGAGAAGGGAGCTCTTAATTTCCATGCGTGCTTTTTTTTTGTTCAAAATAACTTAACTTCATTAAAACGTAAAAAGGACATAGGAGAAAGACCAAGCGGTCCCACCGACGTAGCCTGCAGGCATAAAACAACCGAAACCCAAACCATGCCATGCTGCGCTACGAAACAAGCAAAGAACAGCCGAGAAAACACCAACAAACTTACAAACCGTGCAATAAAAGCACTTACAGACGCCATATGACCAAGCCCGATCATCGAGCCCACAACGACAACATAAGCCACCCGAAAAACAAACAACAAAGACAAGAGGCAAGAAAGATAAAAAAACGACCTAAGGACCACGCAGAGCCACACTGAGACAAGCGTACACAAGCCAATACAAAGACCGGGGCATCCCCGAAAGACACTTTCAACGGCACAACCGTGAATCGTGTTCCCAAAACGATAAAACCTGAACGAATACGGAGCAGGCCAAAAGAGAAATCCCTTGATCCCTTCCCGGGAAAACATACACTGCATCCCAAATGAGAAGAGGGCAAACGAGAAATCCCTTGATGAGACCGTTTATAATAAATAATAAAATGAAGTATGTTTTATTATGTAACCCCCTCGTCCCGGTCTGGCCGGATGACCGGTCCGAGTGGGCCACACGGGGAAAACCGAAGCGAAACCCAAAGGGTTCCTCCTCGGTTAGCAACCCTAAATTTTTTTTCATTTTAATCTTGTCACATTCGAACCCCAAACCACATTCAAACCCCCAAATTTTAATCTTGACTAAAAGCATATTAATTCCTATGTATTTATCTCATTTAAAAAGGCCAACAAGACAAAACAGTGCAGTTTTAAGCAAAGGTTTCGAAACCTCCCCAAAAGGTTTTGAAACTTAGACTGGCAGTAAGGTCTGGAACCCAAATCTCACCCAAAGTTTCGAAACCTTGGGGAAGGTTTCGAAACCTTGGACCTTAGTTTCGAAACCTTTCCCAAAGGTCTCGAAACTTTGGTTGGCAGAATGTCCTGGAACCAAATTTTCACCAAAGGTTTCGAAACCTTGGGGAAGGTTTCGGAACCTTTGACCATAGTTTCGAAACCTACCCCAAAGGTTTCGAAACTTTGGCTGGCAGTGACCCCTGGAACCAAATTTTCTGCAAAGGTTTCGAAACCTTACCCATGGTTTCGAAACCTTAGTGCAGGGGATCACTTACTGCTCAACCTAAGGACTTCCTAACTATGAAAAACACTAAGATCATGCATAGACATTTGTAGAAGCTTAAAAAGGACCAAAGGCATGAATTAACACTCACAAGACTCGCACATACATTCATTTAAGCAATCATACATGAGCCATACGTAGCAATTAACATGAATCGAGGCATTCGAACATGATATTCTAACAAAAGAGTAAAATTCAGCATTTAAGGTCAAACATGGAAGCTCAAGAGCCAAAATGGCACAATTCAATACAAGAGGTTTGCACTCATACCCAAGGCAACCTAAGCATCTAAGACATGCCATCACACACCATCAATCAACATAGCATTACATGCTTTACAATCCAAAACATCAATCCCAAAACAACATCATTCAAAAGAGTCATACAAGGCTCATACAAACACACCCTATTGCCACATTGCTTAACTACTACAAAATTAACCATACTTGAGCAACAACTTGGAAAGCACTTCTTGCCTTGCCTCGAGCTAACGCCACACTAATGATCTGCATTGTTGAACATAGAGAGCGTAAGCTATAAGCTTACTGAGGGTGCTCTAAAGCGAAAAACATCAACAATGCAGGGTTCAAGCATGTTAATCCTAGTCTTACATACATCAAACATAGGCATATGAGTCAAGTAGACTTAGCTAGTCTTTCAAGTAGCATATATGGTCTCTCAATCCTAACAAGTTCAAATCTCATATATCATCATCATGTAGCAACATATATAACACAACATATATAACACAACCATATATCACCATATAAGAACAAGTTAATTGGCCACTTTAATTACCCTGATTGTGCGGATTTAAACCTCGACAACACTTTACCTCGGTGGGATTTCACTCATCACCGGACCTTGCATGTGTGGGATTCCACTCATCGCCACATGCCCTACGGATGGGATTCCACTCATCATCCCGTAGAAATGTAATAAAAGCTTCCGGTGGAATGTTACATCACCGTACTCCTCCTTGATGACTTAACGCCATCAAGGCCACGTACGTTTTGACTCGATTTGTGTGCACACTATCCTAATGATCGATCATTTACAACCGGTAATCATTTTAGTGCCAATTATCATAACCACATCATATATATATCATCAACCACATTCATGCTCAATCTCATAGATGCATATCAAGATAAACTCACATCTATCAACCACAATCATAATAGCATAGTCAAACAAGCATAATAGCATTCATGGATATCAAAGGTTAAATCAAAAACTTGAATTAACTATGAGTGGCCTACCAAGCACACTTCACACACACTCCCACTACACATACTCGAACCGAACTTAAAACAAGTTGAAACCACTCACCGCCCTTCCTTAGCAAATCGAACAATCCTCCTACGCGCCCGGATTCGGTCCCAAAGCCTCTTCCGCGCTTCCACTTGCTTCTAGCCAAACAAAACATACACATTACTTCCCAATTCAATGCTAAACTCAACCATCAACATACTTTGCTAACACAACCCAAATTCCTCAATTTCTCAAATCACATAACCTCCTAAAACCCCAATTTTCGTGCTCCCTTAAAAGCTTGCTGAAAATTCAATTTCCAAACATCCAAATGACTTCCAAATCATCCCAAAACACCCTCATACCATAGGTAGACCAACAGCCCTTCAATTTCAACATAAAACCCACCAAAAACTCAAGTTTTACTACCTTAAAACTTGCCTTAAGACCATACTACGAAATTTTATCAAAACTCAACCAAATTAATATATATGGTGTATTTCATCATGCTTAAGCAAAACTCCAACATGATTTATCAAAACAAATCGAAAAACCCCTTTAAAAACCCAAATCTTAAATTAAACCCTAGTTTTCAAAACCCCATAACTTTGAAATTTATGATAAGGGATAGATAGAGATTGAAGAGGAGATTAAGAAAACGTAATTACCTCTTAAAACGGGGTTGAAATCAAGTGGTAGGATCAATGAAATAGTGACAAAGCTTGAGAGGTTTTAGAAATGGTGTTTTCTCCTCTTTTAACGTTGGAAAGAAGATGAAAAGAAGATGACAACTTTTGGTTTAAAGTTGTCTAGCTTTTTAAAGACTTTAGGGTCAAATTACCTCATAAGCCCTCCCCTTTCTACTAAAGTTCAATTAGGTCATTCTTTGAAGTTGAAATGTTTTAATTAAGTTTTATTTGACTCGAACTAATACCCGGCTAACTCCTAGGCCCAAAACACGGGTGTTACAACTCTCTCCCACTTAAGGAATTTCGTCCCCGAAATTACCTGACTGAAAGAGATACGGAAACTGCTTTTCCATATCCTCCTTCCTCTCCCAAGTGGCCTCGTCCACACCTCTACGTCGCCACCGCACCTTTACTGACTCAATCGATCTACCCCTCAACACTTTACTGTCAGAAGCTAAGATCTCCACTGGCTCTTCTTCATAAGTCAAGTCCGGATTCAATTCAATTTCTTCTACGGGCATAACATGTGATGGATCGGACCTATACTTGCGAAGCATCGACACATGGAACACATCATGTATCTTCTCAAGCTCGGATGGCAAACGCAACTGATAAGCAACCGGACCAACCCTCTTCACAATCTCATACGGTCCTATGTACCTCGGACTCAATTTCCCTTTTCGGCCAAATCTCATCACTTTCTTCCACGGAGACACTTTCAAGAATACCTTCTCACCCACTGAGAACTCAACTTCCTTCCTCTTCAAATCGGCATAGGACTTCTGCCTATCCGAAGCAGCCTTCAAGCGATCACAAATCAATTTTACCTTTTCGGTTGTCCCCTTGAGCAAATCCGGCATAGGTAACAGTTTCTGTCCTACCTCGGCCCAACACACTGTAGTTCTACACTTCCGGCCATACAAGGCCTCATACGGAGCCATCTGAATGCTTGACTGAAAACTGTTATTGTACGCAAACTCTACTAGAGGCAAATGCTTCTCCCAAGTACCCTGAAAGTCTATGATACAACAACGCAGCATATCCTCTAAGATCTGAATAACCCTCTCTGACTGACCATCTGACTGAGGATGATAAGAAGTGCTGAAGTTCAAACGGGTACCCAAAGCTGTATGCAGACATTCCCAAAATCTAGAAGTGAACCGCGGATCTCTATCTGACACAATGGACTTCGGCACACCATGTAGCCTCACAATCTCACCAATGTACAAATCGGCCAATCTATCTAAGGTGTAAGTAGTGTTGACTGCCAAGAAGTGAGCACACTTCGTAAAACGATCTACTATCACCCAAACCGAGTTCTTCTTCGTAGGAGTCAAAGGCAAACCCGAAACAAAATCCATGGTGATGTTCTCCCATTTCCATTCTGGAATTCTCAACGGCTGTAACAAACCTGAGGGAACCTGATGTTCCGCCTTCACTCTCTGACACACTAAACACTTACTCACAAAGTCGGCTACATCTCTCTTCAAGCCAACCCAAAAGTACTCATTCTTCAAATCACGGTACATCTTCGTACTTTCAGGATGCATAGCAAACGGACTACTGTGGGCTTCAGTCAGGATCGTACGTCTCAAGTCACTGTCTTCTGGCACAACTATTCTATCTTTGAAACACAGAACCCCATCAGTGCTGAAGCTGTAATCTGAAGATCTACCTTCGGCTATATCTTGCACGTGAGGTGCCAAAGATCTATCTAAGAGCTGTTTCTCTCGAATCAACTGACCTAGAGTAGGTCGAACCTGAAGCTCGGCTATCAAGCCACCATCTCCGGACAAACTCAATCTAGCAAACATAGCTCTCAAGTCCACGGCCATCTTTCTACTCAATGCATCGGCCACTACATTGGCCTTACCCGGATGGTACTCAATAGTAAGATCATAGTCTTTTAGCAACTCTAACCACCTACGCTGTCTGAGATTCAAATCTCGCTGAGTCATAATGTACTTCAAACTCTTGTGATCGGTGTACACTGTGAATTTCTCACCATACAAATAATGCCTCCAAATCTTCAGAGCAAACACAACTGCAGCTAACTCTATATCATGGGTCGGATAGTTGCGCTCATGGGTCTTCAACTGTCTTGAGGCATAAGCCACCACTCTCTTGTCTTGCATCAGAACACATCCTAACCCTACATAAGAAGCATCACTGTAAACTACATAGTCCTTCCCGGACTCAGGCTGTATCAAGATCGGTGCTTGGGTCAAAGCTTCTTTCAATTTCTCAAAGGCTCTCTGTCTTGCATCTGTCCACTCAAACTGAACACTCTTCTGAAGTAACTGTGTCAATGGAGCGGCTAACTTAGAGAAACCCTCTACAAACCTCCTATAGTATCCGGCTAAGCCTAGGAAGCTACGTACTTCTGTCACAGACTTCGGTTGCTTCCACTAAACAATGGCTTCAATCTTCTTCGGATCAACTCTAATCCCATCGGCTGACACTACATGTCCTAAGAAGACTACTTCTCGGATCCAGAATTCACACTTGCTGAGCTTCGCATACAACTGATGATCTAGCAAAGTCTTCAAAACAAGTCTCAAGTGTCGGTCATGGTCTTCTTCAGTTCGCGAGTACACCAAGATGTCATCAATAAATACAACCACAAAGATCTAGATACTTATGAAAAATCCTATTCATCATGTCCATGAAAGCTGCCGGTGCATTAGTCAACCCAAAAGGCATGGCTAAGAACTCATAATGACCGTACCTAGTCCTAAAGGCCATCTTCGGTACATCAACCTCTCGAACCTTTAGCTGGTAGTAACCTGATCTCAAATCAATCTTCGAAAAGACCGATGCTCCTCTCAACTGATCAAACAAGTCATCAATTCTAGGCAACGGATATTTGTTCTTCACTGTCAACTGATTTAACTGTCTATAATCTATGCACATTCTCATACTTCCATCTTTCTTCTTCACAAACAATACTGGTGCACCCCAAGGTGAAGAACTAGGCCTAATAAAACCTCTATCTGTCAATTCTTGCAACTGAGTCTTCAACTCTTTCAATTCTTTCGGTGCCATACGATACGGAGCAATCGAAACAGGAGCTGAATCAGAATAAGTCTCAATGCTGAACTCTACCTCTCTGTCCGGTGGTAACCTTGGCAATTCTTCCGGAAACACACTAGGAAAATCACATACTGTCCGGATGTCCTGAGGTCTAACCTCACTCATGTTAGGGTTCATCACATACGCTAAGTATGCTTCACACCCCAACTCCACTAACCTCTTAGCCTCTAACACTGAAACCACATTGGACAAGAACTTCACGTTCTCACCCACCACTACAATCTCATAATCATCTGTGAGCTTCAAAGAAATCCGTTTAGTTTCAAAATCTATCCTAGCTCTATGCTCCGTGAGCCAGTCCATACCCAGAATCACATCAAAACCATAGAAGGGAAGCTCCATCATATCCACTGGAAACACATGCCCCTGAACCATCAACGGACACCTTCGGTACATCTTCCTAACTACTATTGTGTCCCCAAAGGAACTAGTAACACTAACTCCTACCTCTAGCATTTCACAAGGCAAGTTCAAAGACTGTGCATGCTCACTCAATATGTAGGAATGTGTAGACCCAGAGTCAATCAAAGAAAGCAAACCCAAATACTGTATCGAGAAGTTACCTGCGATCACATCGGTGTCATGCTGCTCCCCGCGCTGAGCGTAAACCCTAGCCTGTCCTCCGCCCTCCGGCTGGACTGCAACAACATGAGCTATGTTCCTCTGACCATCGTTCCTCGGCTGGAAGTTACCTCTACCGCGCCCGCGGCCTCTCTGAAAGTCATTTGCTCTAGCAGGAGCCTGAGCTGGTGCCTGTCCCACCTGATGTGGACAGTCACGCCTAATGTGGTCTCTAGCACCACAACTCCAACAAGAATGATAATTCCCCCAACACTCACCGGTGTGGTTCCTCCCGCAAGTAGCACATGTGGGCAACTTCTCACCAGCTCTCTGACCCTGATGGCCCCTACCGTGGTTACCGCCACCACGCCTATGATCAAACTGATGCCGGTTGTCCCGATGCCTCTTGGCATCACCTCTATCAAAGTTGCTGGACCTCTTACCCGAACTAGATCCACCTGACCGCCTGGTCAAACTCAAACTGTGCTCCAAGTCCTTGGCCCTCGAGACCAAGACATCAAAATCAGTGTAATCTGAAGCTAGAGTATAAGTCTTGATCTCCTCACTCAGCCCATATCGGAAGCGGTTACAACGCTCCACCTCAGTAGGTACAAGCTCAGGTGCATACTGACTCAGTCTGACAAATCGGATCTCATAATCAGTCACGGACATACTCCCCTGAAGCAATGCCATAAACTCTCTCTTCCTCTCATCGAGGTATCGCGGACCCAAATACTTCTTCCGGAAAGCTGTCTCAAAGAACTCCCAAGTGATCTCGGTCTCATCCATCCCCGAAGTAGCAGTGACTCACTAGGTGTAGGCATCACCCTGAAGCAGAGACTCAACACATCCCAACTTGCGCTCACCAGTACATCCCATCTGAGCAAGAATACGGACGATCTTCTCAAACCACATCTCTGACCTCTTCGGAGTAGCACCTCTAAACTCTTCGGCCCCAAGGCCCCGAAGTCTCTCTAATGGCAATCCGGTGCCCTCACCCTGATGATGAGCTGCCTGACCTCCAGCTACTGCAGCCTGGAATGCCCCGGCTATCGCCTGAACTAACGGAGCTAAGTCTATCTCGGCCGGTCCTTGGCCACCTTGGCCTCCTTGTGGTCCCTCTCCTTCGGCCCCGGCCTCACCTCCCACTTCCGGTGGAGGAGGTGGTGGTGGTGGAGGTGGTGGAGGAGCTCCAACTCCAACCACATGCTCTCCCACTTGAGCTCTTACCCCAACTATCGGCTCAACTCTCGGAGCCTCTGCCCGTGGTTCCGGTCGAACCATCCTAGGCCTCCCACGTGGTCTCATGGTTCAACTAGCAAGGTAAAACTACAACAAGAAACAGATAAGGATTACGTTAGTCAAAGCAAGGGTCCAATAGTGCTCAAGTATTCCTCTTTCCAAAAATCTTTTTAAATTAAGTAATAGTAGCAATGGGCACTCACTCTATACCAGACACAACAGTTCATGCATTCAAAACATCATACGATCAATCAAGCATCAAAGATTCATGGCAAATCATGCATCAAACAACACAAGCATTTAACACATTAATCTTACCTCACTTACCTGCTCGAGGTCTCGGTAAACCTGGCTCTGATACCAACAAATGTAACCCCCTCGTCCCGGTCTGGCCGGATGACCGGTCCGAGTGGGCCACACGGGGAAAACCGAAGCGAAACCCAAAGGGTTACTCCTCGGTTAGCAACCCTAAATTTTTTTTCATTTTAATCTTGTCACATTCGAACCCCAAACCACATTCAAACCCCCAAATTTTAATCTTGACTAAAGGCATATTAATTCCTATGTATTTATCTCATTTAAAAAGGCCAACAAGACAAAACAGTGCAGTTTTAAGCAAAAGTTTCGAAACCTCCCCAAAAGGTTTCGAAACTTAGACTGGCAGTAAGGTCTGGAACCCAAATCTCACCCAAAGTTTCGAAACCTTGGGGAAGGTTTCGAAACCTTGGACCTTAGTTTCGAAACCTTTCCCAAAGGTCTCGAAACTTTGGTTGGCAGAATGTCCTGGAACCAAATTTTCACCAAAGGTTTCGAAACCTTGGGGAAGGTTTCGGAACCTTTGACCATAGTTTCGAAACCTACCCCAAAGGTTTCGAAACTTTGGCTGGCAGTGACCCCTGGAACCAAATTTTCTGCAAAGGTTTCGAAACCTTACCCATGGTTTCGAAACCTTAGTGCAGGGGATCACTTACTGCTCAACCTAAGGACTTCCTAACTATGAAAAACACTAAGATCATGCATAGACATTTGTAGAAGCTTAAAAAGGACCAAAGGCATGAATTAACACTCACAAGACTCGCACATACATTCATTTAAGCAATCATACATGAGCCATACGTAGCAATTAACATGAATCGAGGCATTCGAACATGATATTCTAACAAAAGAGTAAAATTCAGCATTTAAGGTCAAACATGGAAGCTCAAGAGCCAAAATGGCACAATTCAATACAAGAGGTTTGCACTCATACCCAAGGCAACCTAAGCATCTAAGACATGCCATCACACACCATCAATCAACATAGCATTACATGCTTTACAATCCAAAACATCAATCCCAAAACAACATCATTCAAAAGAGTCATACAAGGCTCATACAAACACACCCTATTGCCACATTGCTTAACTACTACAAAATTAACCATACTTGAGCAACAACTTGGAAAGCCCTTCTTTCCTTGCCTCGAGCTAACGCCACACTAATGATCTGCATTGTTGAACATAGAGAGCGTAAGCTATAAGCTTACTGAGGGTGCTCTAAAGCGAAAAACATCAATAATGCAGGGTTCAAGCATGTTAATCCTAGTCTTACATACATCAAACATAGGCATATGAGTCAAGTAGACTTAGCTAGTCTTTCAAGTAGCATATATGGTCTCTCAATCCTAACAAGTTCAAATCTCATATATCATCATCATGTAGCAACATATATAACACAACATATATAACACAACCATATATCACCATATAAGAACAAGTTAATTGGCCACTTTAATTACCCCGATTGTGCGGATTTAAACCTCGACAACACTTTACCTCGGTGGGATTTCACTCATCACCGGACCTTGCATGTACGGGATTCCACTCATCGCCACATGCCCTACGGATGGGATTCCACTCATCATCCCGTAGAAATGTAATAAAAGCTTCCGGTGGAATGTTACATCACCGTACTCCTCCTTGATGACTTAACGCCATCAAGGCCACGTACGTTTTGACTCGATTTGTGTGCACACTATCCTAATGATCGATCATTTACAACCGGTAATCATTTTAGTGCCAATTATCATAACCACATCATATATATATCATCAACCACATTCATGCTCAATCTCATAGATGCATATCAAGATAAACTCACATCTATCAACCACAATCATAATAGCATAGTCAAACAAGCATAATAGCATTCATGGATATCAAAGGTTAAATCAAAAACTTGAATTAACTATGAGTGGCCTACCAAGCACACTTCACACACACTCCCACTACACATACTCGAACCGAACTTAAAACAAGTTGAAACCACTCACCGCCCTTCCTTAGCAAATCGAACAATCCTCCTACGCGCCCGGATTCGGTCCCAAAGCCTCTTCCGCGCTTCCACTTGCTTCTAGCCAAACAAAACATACACATTACTTCCCAATTCAATGCTAAACTCAACCATCAACATACTTTGCTAACACAACCCAAATTCCTCAATTTCTCAAATCACATAACCTCCTAAAACCCCAATTTTCGTGCTCCCTTAAAAGCTTGCTGAAAATTCAATTTCCAAACATCCAAATGACTTCCAAATCATCCCAAAACACCCTCATACCATAGGTAGACCAACAGCCCTTCAATTTCAACATAAAACCCACCAAAAACTCAAGTTTTACTACCTTAAAACTTGCCTTAAGACCATACTACGAAATTTTATCAAAACTCAACCAAATTAATATATATGGTGTATTTCATCATGCTTAAGCAAAACTCCAACATGATTTATCAAAACAAATCGAAAAACCCCTTTAAAAACCCAAATCTTAAATTAAACCCTAGTTTTCAAAACCTCATAACTTTGAAATTTATGATAAGGGATAGATAGAGATTGAAGAGGAGATTAAGAAAACGTAATTACCTCTTAAAACGGGGTTGAAATCAAGTGGTAGGATCAATGAAATAGTGACAAAGCTTGAGAGGTTTTAGAAATGGTGTTTTCTCCTCTTTTAACGTTGGAAAGAAGATGAAAAGAAGATGACAACTTTTGGTTTAAAGTTGTCTAGCTTTTTAAAGACTTTAGGGTCAAATTACCTCATAAGCCCTCCCCTTTCTACTAAAGTTCAATTAGGTCATTCTTTGAAGTTGAAATGTTTTAATTAAGTTTTATTTGACTCGAACTAATACCCTGTTAACTCCTAGGCCCAAAACACGGGTGTTACATATTATCTTTTTATACTATACCATGGAAGAGACTGTTCCTCTTGTCAAAGTTGTGGTATAATAACATTTTATGTTATTTTACGTTTCAATATTAGTTAAATAAACTAATTTTTAAATTTAGAGTTTCAATGTACTATTTTCTCTCCCAATATTTAATCTTACATTTACAAAGAAAAAAATATCAAAAGATTGCATTAAAAGGAATGGATACATAATAGACCAATTCATAGGGGCAACCTTTAATTGCATCACTACTAGTGACTAAATTAAATTAAACTAAAACTTAAAGTTGACCAAAATGTAACATTTTAAATGCAACATGACCTAAAAAGTAATTAATCTCTAGCTTAAAAAATTTGTGGCTTATTTCCCTCCAAAATTTTGTCTTTCATCTCTCTATTTTTTCAATTGTCTTTTTTTTTTCAATCTACCTTAAAAAATTGGTGGCTTATTTCTCTCCAAAATTTTATCTTTTCCCTCTCAATTTTTACCAATTGTCTTTCTATTTTTTCTTTTTTTTAATTTAATTGAAATTTCACATTTAGTTTTAGAATTATTTTAATTATGTCCGTGATTTATGCTTTTAGATTTTAGTTAGCTCAATTAGATCATAAGTTTAATAAATTAATTCATTTCAGACATTATTATTATTATTATTATTATTATTATTATTATTATTATTATTATTATTATTATTATTACATATAATAAACTTTGATTTAATATAATTATACAAAAAAATTTGATATGTATTTTATTATTATTATTATTATTATTATTATTACATATAATAAACTTTGATTTAATATAATTATACAAAAAAATTGATATGAATACATGAAGCTTTGATTTAAATATTTAATCAAATTCAAATACATAGATTAACAAGTTGAATCAGAATTAATCTCATACACCAGTAACTCTAAACTAAACCATAAATACTAAACCTCAAACCTTTAACCCAACTCAAATCGAATTGACCCAAAAATTTAAATGTTGACCCGACCCAAAATCGACCCGAACGACCCGATTTTGACCCGAACCGAAAGCGACCGATCCGATATTGACCCGACCCGAAAACAACCGATCCAATTTTGACCTGATCCAATACCCAAACCGAATCCGACTCATCACAGACCCGAATTAGACCCGAACCGAACCGAATCTAAACCGATTCTAGATAGAGCCGAAATGACCCGAACCGAAACGACACGAACCGAACCCGAACCGAATGATCCGATTGCCACCTCTAACTATAAGTCTATAACACCCAAAATTCCCAAAAGTGAAGGAAGATCCACGATACAAAGCCTATTTCACCAACTATATCTCTACAAATAATAGCAAGTATACATCAGAAAAATACTGGAAGCACAAACAAGAGAGAAAAAAAACCCTATTTTATAATCATTAGAAATACATCCATAAAATCATCAAAATAAAACAAAATTCTAAACCTCATCCCTCACCCCTATTCACTACTTTCCTTAATCCCAAACAACTAAAAATGCAACCAAAATTTTCTTCCTTACACTCTTTATCACTCTTTCGAAAAAATAAAAAATAAACTAAATGCATAAAAAAAATTCACATAATTACTCCAGTAATCTATCTTCTCCTCACTCAAGACTTCACTGCACCAAATAAAAGATTATTTGTTAAAAAATCCAACCATAGAACCGTACTTCACTGAAATTATTAAATTTAAATTTTATAAAAAATGATAAAAAAATAATTTGAGATAGAAAAAGGGAGTTAGGGTTTTACTTGAAACAAAAAAGGAAGAAACTAAGGATGATTTGAGTTCACCGCTCGGTTCTCCTCAGCAAAATTCGATTTGTCGCTCGTCGCTCGACACAAAACCAATAACCCTTTTAGTTTTGGGGTTCTTTTTTTCCCGCTCGTCTAAGGCGTTTAACCCTTTTAATTTGTGTCTTCAATTTTTGGGTGACCAGTTAACCGGGTCATCTTTTTTTTTTTCTTGTTTAATCCAGCGATTATTATTTTATCATTTGAATCTAACAGTTTAAAATAATTGGTCTTATATTAACCTTAAATTAAAGGGGTTTTTTAGACAAATTCGTCTTTTCACCTTTCATCATCTTTGGTAAAGCCTTTCATATTTCATAAATCCCACGATACTTATGTTTCTTACCTTATAAACATGAGATTATACGGATCATATATATATAGACTATGTTTGATAATTAGTGAATAGTTGATAACCGTAACCTATTTATATATTAATTATTTATTTATGAAATTATTGTTAATATAATTGTATTAATTATTTAATTTATATGTAGATTTTAATTTTTTATTTATAAAATTATCTTTTTAATATATTAATTTCTTATCTTATAAAAATATTGACTTTGTGTATGAGTTGGATATAAATAGTTAAAAAATAAAGGGAAAACTACACCAGTGGTCCACAAACTATTACCGTTTTCCTATTTTGGTCACAAAACTATTTTTTCGGCAAAACCATCCTTTCTGTTACATAGTTCTCATGCTTTGGTCCCTGGCGTTAAATAGCTAACGGTTTTGCTGACATGTCATATTTTAAAAATATTTTTTAATATTTTTTTAATCATTTCTCTTTCCTCCTATATTATTTTTATTTAACTTTATCCACCCAATCATGTGGTGCCACGTGGCATTACCCTATTGGTTGAAAAAAACCCAAAAGCCTTCAAAAGCCACATTTGGTGCTACTAGGATTCAAACCCAAGACCTTCAGCACACAAGCCATGCGCGTAAACCACTTATATTAGGTTAATTACTTAATTTGAATCTACTAACAATTATATATAAGCTATACATATTAACCAAAAAACACTCAGGATATATGCGCATTTTCATCTGATGAACAACATGAGTTCAAATCAAGCTCCCACTCAAAAGATCATGGACCTAGTGCTTTACTTATTTTTACAGATTTTCATATTATCATAAATTGTTTAGACTAAAAAACTCAAAAGGGAAAAATCTGAAAATGATTATGTTTCTTACTTCAAAAGAACTCGCAAATCATCACAAAGAGCTTTGACCTGTCAAAACAGCAACAAAGTAAGTAGTGACAAGTAGTAACGCATGTAAAGATTAGCAATACTGTAAGAGATAATCACCTGGATCCTCAAAGATTATGGTAGTAACTGAATCGAGGATTTCGAAAGGAGAATCAGACCAAATGAAATCAGCAGCAGTAGACATCTTCTTTGAGATTGTCTCCCCATCTTCATAACTGAAATTGGCATGTAGTTAGAAACAAAGCATAACATAAACCTTGGAACCAGATACCAGAGGAATCAATTCAATGACAACGTTCAATCATTATCAACAAAACAGTAACATTGTTGTATGATAAAGGCAAAGCTCACCCATCACCGTGTCTCTTCTGTTTTGTTACCCTAAGTACATCAAGCATGTGGCAGAAAGAACAATAATGAGTAGAGATACATTCAATAGGAGAACAAAATTAGTCATTTAAGAGATTTTGAAACAGAAAATGAAATTAAAAACCTTCTTTTGTGGTTCTACCGATCCCTGAAACAGGTGCTTGAAATCAAGAAGACGTGGATTAATCTTTGCAGGGGCTTTATACCTTAGCCCCAAAACATAAATCTCAGCTGATGCCAAGCGACTAGCAGGTGGTTTAAAAACTGCAACCTTCTCAAACAGTTGCAGAACAAACCAAAACAAAACTTTACATAGAGCTATATTTTATGGTTTTGTTTATCACCTGCTTGAGACAATAGAGAACGGAACTGTAATCTCGGGACCTAAAAACTTTGGTGCCTTTAGGAGCCAAAAACTAGGTAGCCAACTTAACAACATCAATAACCAAAGCATTTTGGCACATTAATTCTTGAGGCCAAAAACCACCAACATTTAAGGTTTTTTGGTTAATATGTATAGTTTATATTAAATTGTTAGTAGATTTAAATCAAGTAATCAACCTAGCATAAGTGGTTCATGTGTATGGCTTATGTGCTGGAGGCACCAAATGTAGTTTTAAGGATTTTGGGTTTTTTTCAACCAAGAGGGTAAATGGGTAATGGCACATGGCAACACATGATTGGGTGAATAAAGTTAAATAAAAATAATATAGGAGGAGAGAGAAATGATTAAAAAAATATTTAAAATATTTAAAAAATGTCAAGTCAGCAAAACCGTTAGCTATTTAACGTCGGGAGACCAAAACAGAAGAACTATGTAATAGAAGGGACGATTTTACCAAAAAAATAGTTTTGGGACCAAAATAAGAAAACGGTAATAATTTGAGAACTACCGGTGTAGTTTTCCCTAAAATAAAGTGATATGATGAGTAAAATTAGTTGGACAAATACAAAACCTACCCGTAAATGGGTGACCGCATGCTTAAATACCCGATCTCTTAGTCATCCAAAATAGTTTACCTAGACCGAGTAAAGCCATCCTATTTTAATTTCTCTCATCTAGAATGTCGGGAAGCGCTTCTTCTTCGAACAGCAGTAATGATCGAAAGCCTTATCACCTCGTCGATGTAGTGAAGCTGGCCGAGGATAAGTACAATGATCTGGTGGAATTCGAATCCGAATCCGACTCCGATGATGAATCCCGGATTACTGAAGAAGAGGAAAGGCTCTACTGCGCTGCTGTGAAGGCCAGCGATGTAATCTCGTGTTCTCTCTACATTTTGGCTTTTTTTTTAATCTTATTTTCGTCCTAACGATTCCCCCATTTTTGTACATTAGGGGTTTGATGTTCCTAATTTACCCGGAGTTATTGCTTGCTGTCTAATTAAACCCTATCCCATGGGTGATGATACTCGAAAACAACTCCAGCCCTTTTGCGTTGCTGGCAGAGCCGTCTCTGGGCCAGGGCAAGAGGGGCGCCCGCCCAGAGCCCCGGCTTTAAAAGTCTTAGAGCAGCAAACATTTTGACAATCTTAAATTGAGTAGAGATGAGGAGTGGGGACCACATACTTAAAAGTAATTAAACATTAAAATTTAATTAAAAATAAAAGGAAAAAAGAGGAAGAGTGGGGCCCAAAATTTTTATATAATATATATATGTATATATCAGAATAATATATATAAAGAGGAAAAAGAGTTCGTCTCAAAAGGAAAAAAAGAGTGGGGCCCAAATATTTTATATAATATATATATATGATAAAAATATTTATTATACGATATTCTTTAAATTTTTTTTCTTTTCAAATTTTATTATTAATGATCTATTTTTAATATATTTATTATTAGGAGATTAATTTTTTAATATTTTTATTACAAGATTAATTTTTTTAATATTTATTATTACAAGTTTATCTTAAAATTTAATTTTTTAAGTACTTATTATTAAGACACAATTTTTTCCGGAATATTTATATGGACATATTCTTATAATTTAATTTTTTCAATACTTATTATTATTGACCTAATTTTTTTAAAAATAACTTGCTACTACGGACAGAGATTTAAATAGTACTATGCAATAGCAACAATTGTCGTTATATAACAGTAGCGACATCATCCGAAACCGCGATGCATACAACTGTTATGGCCATAATAGCATATGTTTTTAAAAAATTTACGACTGAGATACTCGTTATGACCGAAATAACATTCGTTATATCTGCAATGACAAAAAATACAACACGACCAAAAATGTGATCACAATCGTAATTTAAATTCTTAATTTATGGCCCAATTTTTAAGTTCGTTATATCCGCAATGACAAAAAATACAACACGACCAAAAATGTTTTTAACATTCGTTGCTGGTATGAAACACTACAACCAAGTCAAGGTTGGCCTATGTTTTCTTTTTTCATCTTGAACGAAGAAAATAACAATAGTTATCTGATGTGTTTTTTTTTTCAGAAAACAAATTATGAGTTTGTGTGGCTGGAAAAGGCAAATTACCAAATTTCTAGAGGTTTTTTATATTATTTAACCTTTGAGGGAAGGACGCCTGATAATAAGACTAAGATTTTTGAAGCACAAGTTCTGGATGGGATTACTGCGACGGAGGTCGAGTTTTGTAGGGAAAAGGCTCCTCTTACCAAAACGGGTATGGGTCTTTGTTCATAAATTCTTAATGTCAATTGTCAATGCCATGGATTGTCAGCCTTGAGTAGTCGTAGCCTCATTTACATCAGCACTGTTGTTTCTCTACATCTCCATTTCTGAATGGTTTTCACTCCTTTTTTGTTATCACTTTATCATCCTGCATTTTGATATCTACTTTGGGGTTTTAAATTGATTGAGATAATGGGGAAGTGAGGGTGTTGGCTTTAACTTTGCCTAAGACGAAGCTTTGAATGAGGGAAGAAAGTTTCAATCTTTGCAGAAGTTAGATCTTTTTTAGCTGATGAGACTAGTAATTTCTTGTTGGATCTTATACGTATGTATAGCAATTTAGCACTGTTATATTTGGTGCTGCACTAGTTGTCTAATGTTTGAAATCTTTTAAATAGTACTCCCTCCGTCCCACTTAAAATGTCTCTTTTGTGTTTTAAAATTGTCCCACTTAAAATGTCTCATTGAAAAAATCAACTACTTTTACAATGTGTATTTCTCTTTCTATCCTCTTTTTAGTTTTCCAACAAAATAAAATTCAACTTTTCAAGGGTAAAATTGTATTTTCAATTATTTTACATCACATCTCTTACACAAAATTTTTCTTTCTAAAACTGCGTGAAAAGTCAACAATGGACACCTTAAATAGGACGGAGGGAGTATTATTTATGGGCATTTTCTTTTTCGGTTAGTTTCGATTTATTTATAGAATGATTTTTGCTTTGGTACCATTGCTTTCTGATATATTGGATGCTGAATGTCTGTGTGAATTCAGGTGTTGTGCTTACTTTCTAAAAAACAATTCTCTTTTTTGCACTCATGCATATTGGTCATAGTGAAAACTCTTTAAGAGAGTTGAATTGGGTTTTACTTATATTTTGTATGGAACTAGTTTACTTCATTTTAAACTTTCAGTCCCTGCATTTCAGGTAATGCTCAAGAAAGCAGTGGGAACATGGAGAGATCAAAATTTTAGTAGCCCAAATAAGTTTCAAGTAGGCTGAATATTCCTCAAGCTCAGAGTCAGTAGTTGTCCAAATAGTTATTGAGATCATAGGGTTGATCTTCGAACTTCTTAAGATAAGCTTCATAGTCTATTTCCTCTGCTCTTTCATTGGCGGATGACCGGGATTCCAACGAAGAAACATTTGCTACATGTGATTCCGATGAGGATGATGCCAGTTTTTTTTATTCAAATATTTTTCTTTCCCGGTTTTTCATCTTTATTGAGCATTTTTTGACATTAAACTACAATTTTCTAAAGTCAAAATGTCTCCTTATTTTGATTTTACTCCCCCCCCCCTTTTTAGTTTCTAACAAATGATAATAGGATGTAAAAACAGGTCAACAGTTGGGTTTCAGGTCGGGCTCTGTCAAGTCGGGTCAAATCGGTTACAGGTCATTTCAGGTCATTTTTTGTTTTGACTCGATTCAGTTCGGGTTCGGGTTCATTTCGGGTCGGGTTCATTTCAGGTCGGGTTCATTTCAGGCCGGGTTCAATTCAGGTCGGGTTCATTTCGGGTCGGATTCATTTCAGGTCGGTTCATTTCAGGTCGGGCCAAAACGGTTAATTGACGGGTTAATTTCGGTTCGGATTGATTTCAGGTCGGTTTCATTTCAGGTCGGGTTCATTTCAGGTCGGTTTCATTTCAGGTCGGTTTCATTTCAGGTCGGGTTCATTTCAGGTCGGTTTCCTTTCAGGTCGGGTTCATTTCAGGTCGGGTTCATTTCAGGTCGGTTTCGTTTCAGGTCGGTTTCCTTTCAGGTCGGGTTCATTTCAGGTCGGTTTCCTTTCAGGTCGGGTTCATTCGGGTTTATGGTTTATTGAGTAGGGATTATGATTTAACATACATAATACATTATACGTACATACATATAGGGATTATGGTTTAGTGTTTTTGGGTTTAGAGTTTAGGGTTTTTGGGTTAGTGGCCATGGGTCTGGGGTTAGAGGGTAGGGTTTAGGGTTTATACATTGGTACACACGTACATACATACTTACGTATATTATACATATGTTTATATAGTTTAGGGTTTAAGGTTTATAGTTTATGGTTATAGGGTTTAGGGTTTCACGTTTCTATATACATACATACATACTAAACTAAAACAAACCCTAAAACTATAAAAAGAAACCCTAAACACTAGACCCATAAAAGAAACCCTAAACTTTAAACCCATAAAATGAAAACCCAAAATAAATTCAATAAAAAGTAGACCCTTAAACCCTAAGCACTAAACCCTAAAGGTAAGCTTAGTTCACTAATAATGAAACATAAACCCCAAACACCAATTCAAAACACTAAACTAAAACAAAAATTGTAAACCCATACAAAGAAACCCTAAACCTTAAACACATAAAAAGAAAACCCAAAATAAAATCAATTAAAAGTAAACCCTAAACTATAACAATAAACCATGAACCCTAAACCATAAAGCTAAGCTTAGTTCACTAAAAATGAAACCTAAACTCCAAACCCTAATTCAAAACACTAAACTAAAACAAAAACCCTAAACCCATAAAAAGAAACCCTAACCCCATAAAAACCTTAACTAAAACCAATAAAAGTCAAAACCATAAATCAAAACATTAAACACCAAGTCATAAACCCTAAACCCTAACAATAAACCCTAAAAATAAAACATTAAAGTAAACTCTAAACCATACAATCGAAACCATAATCAAAACAAGAACACTTGAACCTAACCTTAAACCCTAAAAATGAATCATTAAATTTAAACCTTGAAAAGAAAACCCTAAATTATGGCCTAAATGCAAAAGTTTAAACAAAGGAAGACCTAAAGGCTAATTAACCCTAACCTAAAAAGAGGCGGGTTAGTTTCCCTCCCAAATATTTGCATTAAAGGAATTTTTAAAGCATTTTCCCACCTACCTACTTCAGCTTTTCCTGTTCTCATTAAAAGAGATTTTAAAGTTTTTTTTTAATCTCATTCACGATTCAACTTCCTTGTTAAACAAAGCTTCAGCAGCTCAGCTCTCTCCCCTCTCTCTGTTTTCTGCTCTGCTCCCACCGTCGGTCTAACAGCTCCATTAAAATCGGAGACGGCTGCATCTCAATCTCCCCTCTCTTTGTTTTCTGGTGGTATGATTAAGTATGATTTTCTTTTGTGTGCTTTTAATTTGATAGATTTCAAATGTAATTTGTTGGAGTTTTTTTCTTCCTTTTTTTGTTCTTTGGTGATACAGGGAGCTCCTAATATCTTTCCGAAGAGCCACTGGACAGAAGCCACATCGCATCATATTCTACATGTATAATCAAGATGCTTTTATTCTCTCTCCCCCTACCTTCTATTTTCTGGGTTCTATTAATCTGTTTTTTATTTTCTATATGCAGGGACGACGTTAGTGAAGGCCAATTTTATCAAGTTTTGTTATACGAACTTGATGTTATTCGTATGGTGAGACCCTTCTGTTGACTACGTTCAACAACAAACAATTTGTGCATCATTTGTAGGGTCAAAGCTTTGCATCTAATTCTCACACCTTTTACTGTCTATTATTTAACCTCAGGCATGTGCCTCCTTGGAGCCAAATTATCAGCCTCATGTTACTTTTGTTGTAGTACAAAAACGCCATCATACAAGGTTGTTTGCTAGCAACCATAAAGATCGCCGATATGTTGACACGAGTGAGAATATTTTGCCAGGTAAGTACTAGTCTCATAATTTATTATGATTCCATAATTGCTGTGTAATCTATCACTCATCCTGCATGTATTCTTAGGCACAGTAATTGACTCCAAAATTTGTCATCCAACGGAGTTTGACTTCTACTTATGCAGCCATGCTGGAATTCAGGTTTGGTTTGCTTCATTTCTGAACGTGAATGCTTATCTGTGTTTGTTTCGATTCATTAGTATGTTTTTTGTTTTTGAAATGTTCTGTCCACTATGGTAAACAGGGTACGAGTCGTCCTGCTCATTACCATGTCATATGGGATGAGAACAAGTTTACAGCTGATGTGTTACAATCTCTTACAAACAACCTATGCTATACGTATGTTCTATCCCTGTTTTTTTTATTTATTTCAGTTTTAATGTTGCCATGTTTGCTTAGATGAGTGGTAATCAACAGTCTTTGCCTTCGAAGATTGAGGCTGTAAGACAAGTTGGTATGTCTAATTATTTTCACTTGTTGCATATATACAAGGTGTACACGTTCAATGTCAATCGGTAAGCCCCCCCTCTTGTTTGGTGGCTTTATTCAAATGCACATATGTGTTTCTACCCCTCTCCCCTCATTATTTTTCTCCGTTTTCTTTTTTATTGACCTGTAAATTAAAATTTTGCAGTTCCCCCTGATACTATGCTCGTCTTGCTGCATTCTAAGCTCGTTTTTATATGGAACTAGAGACCTCAGATAGTGGATCAATGATGAGTGGCATGCGTGAAGGTGTGAGTGTGAGTGCAGGAGAAGAAGGACGAAGCACAAGAGGACATGGTGCTAGTGCTGCCGTGAGACCTCTGCCTGCCGACAAGGAAAATGTGAAGAGGGTTATGTTTTACTGTTAGGTAGTGCATGACTGCATGATCGTGTTGAACCAATAGGCAATAACCCACCTTTCCTCTGTACTTGTAAGCATTTATTGTGGTTATTGTTGAGTGGTAAACTATGTTAATTTAGAGACTTTTGTCGACTTGTACTGTGTTTGCTGCCCCTTAGGCCTTAGGTACAAAATCTCCACGGGTTTGTGTATGTTAATCCACCAAGCTATTTTAAAGTATGATATTGATTCGCACATTTGAGCATTTAACATATTTCGCAAGTGGTTAGTCTAGTTTGAATTTGAGTATTGGGTATTTGATGAAATGGTGAAATGAAGAAAGACTAACGTATCTAACAAGACATTCACATTTTTCACGTAAAGGGCGTACCCAATTACAGACGGTCTTGAAAGCTTTAAGCCTCTAGGTAGTATTCCAGAAGCAGAAGCAATGAGGTATGCACGCTTTTCCTTTGGACGTAACTGTTCATGAATCTCGAATATTGCAATTGCCAACTGGTGAGGAATATATTTGCACTTCCCATAGGTGAAACATAAAAAGAAAACCATCAGGTCTATACAACACATTATTTGCATTCACAAAAATCACCACGTTTCATTTCATGCATCTTTCCTTTCATACGTGTATCTCATGGGTTACAGTTTACACCTTTATTTTAGTTAAAATTAGGGTTTAGGGTTTAAACCCTTAATGTCTAATTCTAAACCCTAAGCATTAAACCCTAAACCCTAAACCCTAAACCCTAACCACTAAACCCTCGATCTAGGATTACCCTAAACCTAAAGGCTTCATAAACACTAAATCAATACCTTAAACCCTAAACATTTAACCTAAACCCTAAACCACAAACCTTAAATATTTAAACCTTAAACCCCAAAACTCAAACACTAATTGAAATAGTAGCACTAATCCTTAAACCTTACCCCTAAACCTAAGTTATAACCTTAAACTATAAATTATAACCCTAACTCCTAAATTAAAACCCCAAACCTTAAATTAAATCCTAACCCTAAACCCTAAACATTTAACATAAACCCTAAACCACAAACCTTAAATATTTAAACCTTAAACCCCAAAACTCAAACACTAATTGAAATAGTAGCACTAATCCTTAAACCTTACCCCTAATTTATAACCTTAAACTATAAATTATAACCCTAACTCCTAAATTAAAACCCCAAACCTTAAATTAAATCCTAACCCTAAACCTTAACACTGAAATAAGGACCAAATCGAACATAAAATAAACTTTTAGTTAAGTATAAAAAAATTATTTCATAATGGTTATTCATTCAACTTATGTAATTAAGTAGTTTATCAGAATGCAACTTAAGTTAATTTAATAACTAACTTAACTTAAAATGAATGCAAGTTAATTAAGTTTATTTTTAATCTTAAGTTAAGTTAATTTAATAACTAACTTAACTTCAATTAAAATGAATGCAAGTTAATTATTTAGCATTAATTTATTCTTATAATATAAAATTTAAGTCATCTTATTTTAATTAAGAATATAGATTTAATTTAATAATTTTTACTCATTTAACTTAATTTGATTAAGTATAAAATTTTAATTTAATAATGGTTATTCATTCCACTTAAGTTAATTAAGTATAATAGTTTATATTTGAAGTTATTTTAAAATAATAGTCAAGTTAATTAGAAATACAATTTATTAATACTTAGAATTATTATTAATTCACTTTATCTTTTAATTGAAGTTAAGTTAGTAATTTATTAATACTTGAAATTATTATTAATTTTATAATTTTTCAATACTTGACATTATTTTATATTCATTAAATATAACATCTTTAAATGTCAGATAATTATCATTATTAGCAAATCAAATAATAGTATTAGTTCAGGTTAATATCAGTTCAGGTCAATATCAGTTCAGGTCAATAACAGTTCAGGTCAATAACAGTTCAGGTCAATATCAGTTCAGGTCAAGAACAGTTCAGGTCAAGAACAGTTCAGGTTCAAAACAGGTCGGGTTCAAAACAGGTCGGGTTCAAAACAGGTCGGGTTCATTTCAGGTCGGGTCCAAACAGGTCGGGTTAAATCGGTTATCTGGCAGGTTAGTCTCGGGTTCGGGTTCGTTTCGGTCGGGTGCAGGTCGGGTTCGGTTACTACAGTAACAGGTCAATTTCGGGTTCGGGTTCACTTCGGTCGGGTGCAGTTCGGGTTCGGTTTCTACAGTTACAGGTCAAATTCGGGTTCGGGTTCGTTTCGGTCGGGTGCAGATCGGGTTCGGTCTTTGAATTCTCGGGTTAAACCAGGTTCTGACTCGATCGGGTTTCAGGCAGGTTACCAGGTCGGGTCAGTTTTTCACACCCCTAAATGATAAAACCCACCGAAACAAGTGTATTAAAATACTATTGATACAACGTCAAAATTTAAATATCTAACCTTGTTTACCCTAGCCGCTCCTCTCTCAAAATTGTTTCAATTTTAGCCACTTTTCCTTTTGTTCAATCCCTTTAATTGGTGGTTGGCAATTAATCTTTGTATTGGTTGTCCACCACCTATTTTATTAGTTCTTTTTTTGTTTTTATTTTAAGTAGAATCTCTGCTTCTGTAGCACGCTCTTTCTCTATTCTAGTGACACGCTTCTTTTTCTGTCTTTGTGACATGTTTTTGTTTTTTTAGTTTGGTTCATCTGTCTTCGTGGCAGGTTTCAGCATACCCTAGCGTTCGATTGTTATTTGCACAGAGATTCACTCGGCGCTAGTTTCTGATTCATGGTGTTGTCGGTGGTCACTTGAAATGTTTTATCCCCACTCGTTGATGGTTATTTGCCGATAAAATCAGTCTTAGGTAGCGGTACCTTTTGCCTAACAGAATAGATCGCGCACCACTCCTTCCTTCTTCTACTCCTTCCTTCTTTATGCGTCTCGTTTGGACAGAGACAAGGAGATTCTGGAAGTTTATGAATTTTTGTTGGTATGCGAATTTCTATAGAAATTTTTGTTTTCATTGCTTTTGAGTTGTAATTTTTTTTTGGGTTATTTTAATCTATTTTTTTCTTAATTGCGTTGTAATTGAATTTTTTTTATGGTTTAATGAAAATTCAGTAGCTATTTAAAAAAATACTATTGATGAATTATATATTAAAAAAACTATAACACCGGGCTATTTGAAACTAGAATTTGGAGTGGATTAGGAACTTACATATTAAACACATTTTTAAATTATCTTATGTAGTATTTTATACTGATACTTGGATTTGATTTGGCGACAACGCACGAAGACCTGACTTTTTTTTTAATTAATTTTTTGTTCAGTTGTGAGATTTAGGGTCTTTCTGGGGATATCCACACTGATAGAATAGTGGAGGAGAGGAAAATATTTAACCTGGTAGTGTTTGTTGATCGAACTATAAAGAAAAGAGATAAAGAAGGAAAAAGTAATTTGTTAATATTATTTATCTATATATCAATATTTTTTAATTTATTTAGATTTTAAAAAATTATAATTAAATTGATACGACACCTAAAGTTAGTTGGCCAAAAGAAAAAACTCGTTAGTGGGTGACTGCGGCCTGCGGGTGTAATTTATCCAAAATTAAAATATTAAATTACCTGATCCTTTAGTCATATTGAATCCAACAAGTAATTTTAGTAAAAAAACAGACGGTATTCATCTGAAGAGACTTGAGTCTAATTGCAATATTTGTAAGGTATGTATATTTTTTTAAAATGTTAAGAATATATATATAAATAAATACTACTTTATAATTATTTTTAGACAATTCAAAAATTAATTGTTCAAACTATAAATATTTTTTTCTTGATGAGTGAATAAAGTATTTTTTTGACCCAACCGTTGTGAATAAATAAAGAAGAACAAGAATAAGAACAAGAAGAACAAAGGGATGAAAGAAAGAGGGAGATTTGTATTATTCTCAAAATATAGAATTGTATACAATGCCTTCAATGAATCATCTATTTATAGGCATAAGAAGTACATAATACATTAAACTCTAATTCATAGAGATAATATTCCTAATAATAAATAAATCAAACTCCTTTGATAAAGTTCTAATCATGATAGACATCCACATAAATAAATATTCATAACACTCCCCCTTGGATGTCTATGAAGATAATGTGCCTCGTTAAAACCTTACTAAGATAAAAACCCAGTGGGAAAAAAAAATCTTTAGTGGAGGAAAAAGAGTACACACATCTTTGATACGCATAACTTATTGCCTCATTAAAAACCTTACCAGGAAAACCCATTGGGACAAAACCTCGGTTAAGGGAAAAAGAGTGCAACGCGTATTTACTCCCCCTCATGAAAACATCACAGAAGAACTTTGAATCTTCATAATTTAATCTTGAATATCATTTTCTAAAGATCGCGAGGGATGAAACTTTGGAGTAATATGTTCCATGATGTATCAACTTTCAAACTGAGATATACATCTTGCTTTATCTTCACACAAGATAGCTTTTATCATATCTTGTAAAAGTAAATTCACATATCTTTTGGATATGTTGGGTCAATAATCTTAGCCAAACACATTTTTTTTTGGCTTGCCTCGTGCATAACAATTATTTCTACGACATTTGAAGAGGCATCAACGAATGTTTGAAGATCTAAATGTAATGATCTTTGTATATTCATAGATATTTCTTGACCAACTAATATATAGTGCTTCAAGACCAAGAAAAGATATAATTATCTTTATTCACATCCAACAATCTTACAACTATTGGGATACTCAATAGATATGCTCTATTCATATTGAATCTTCTTTAAGATTCTTTCAGCTTATGTCTATTCATAGACAAAAGAAATATATAAAAATGCTCGATTTTCAGGTCGAGATAAACTTGATGTCAAGATTCAAGTACTTGTATTGAAAGTACTTCATGAGTTTCCAATTTGAAGCTCTTTAGGAGTTCTAAAATTATCATAATGGATCTTGATCCAAACTCCTTTATAAAATACATAAGAAAATCTGATCATTCTTATAGTATTTTCTCAATTAGTATTCACTAAGGCGATTATACCAATTGCGCCAAAATATTCATGAGACATGTCTAAATAAATTTCCTCAGAAATTTCCAAATGCTTATAGCATTTTAGATCCTTCAAGGATAAATATGGATCCACAAATAATTAGACGCATGTAAAATTTTCAAAACTGCCAAAGTAATTGCATCCACCATGAAGTAATTAAAACTTTTCATAAATCATAGTTCAAGTCGTATTTACGACTACTTATTTGTGCCTCACTTGCATTACACATTTAGGTGTTTGGACTGCTGGTCCAAATACTTCTATTTTAGAAGTTCAAAGCGTCTTTCAACATCGGCCAATTCAATATCTATACTTCTGGATAGATTTTATACAAGATCCTCGATTTCTTTCTTTACTTCTATAGAAGTATTTTATGTAAAATTGTTTGTAAAATCGTTGTCGACAACTTTCCAATTTTCTGGTTCCATTCTCGTAATGACATAACTCATCGAGATCTCTTCAAGATTTCAATCTTTATTTCAGGTACCTGAAACTCTTATAGAGTTTTATTATTTGTTATGTCTTGGGTCTCTTCAGGAGCACCCGCCTCCAATATATGACCATCTCATATTACTTTCTATTTACGAGAATTTTGATCATTGGAACCATTTCAACTATCATGCTTCAGGCATGATTTACATTCTTTCGCTCTAACATGTAATTTAAACTTAGAGCATTTCAGCTGGTATATGAGACTTAATTACTCTCATTGGGTCAGTAAATATGTCTGGCAGTTGACATGTAATAACATGAATTATCTTATGAACTTCTAGTTCATATACGAGGATCTAGATAATGATAATTCATTTTCCTCTATCCAGTTGATTATTATCTCCCCCTGATGTTGAGAAAAATCATGTCATAAATGATTCTCCAATTAATGTTTAAGAATTTAAACATAAAAGGAGACTCGTACTCAATATATATTCTCAACCCTTTTTATTTACCCATTTTGTGCGTTGTTTTGGAGCAATTCATATCGCACGTTCAAAAATCATAAAAATGGGAAATGTATGGTTTCTGACCAAAAACCAATCATAACGGGGAGTTTTATTATAACTCGTTGGCTTGATGCGTATAAGTGTTGCTATATGGAAACACCATATAAATAATAACTCTTTTGTTCTCATAGTTTAGCTATTAAATAGGAGGCATCCAATTGAAATTTTGCTAAACTATATTTTTCATAATCAATAGGCTTTGTAACAACTGACATAGCCTAAAATATAAACCCACTAGCTTTTCAAGACGAATAGTCTAACTGCATAATCTGAATATTTTTAGAATCAATCTCACAAACTTCTAGTTGTAAGTCGATAAAACAATGTAGATGCATCTACTAAAATCATATAAAACTTTCCACATTTGTGGATATATGGGCCCATATTTCGTTCAGATATCCAAGACATACAGTCTCAACTTCAATGCAAGAACTTTAAGTTCTAATTCTTTTGGTAAGTGGGATCATCTATATCCTTTGAGAACAAACAACACAAGAACTTCAGGTTCTTTTAGTAAGTGGAATTTAATCAATTCCTTTAAGCAACACAAGAACTTCAGGTTCTTTAATAAGTGGAATTTAATCCATTCCTTTGAGAATAAGCACCACAAGAACTACAAGTTCTTTTAATACATGCGCATGTAAATCTCAATAATTTCTGCACCATTGATCAGGATGGTCTAACCGATCATGCCAACTATATATATGTGTGTATATATCTCTGAATTTGTAAACTCCTTGTTTACCATAACATGTAATTCAATCTCACTCGTACATGTCTAGTACAGCCATCAAAATTGTTCCTTTAAATAGGAATATATTTAGCTCTTTCGAAGCTTTCAATTGAAATTATCTTTTGGTAGTAATATATAGCTCTTCTAGAGCTTTCAACTGACTTTTTGGCTACCAAAACTTGTATCAATATTGGCTTATTTCAAATGCCAATTGATAACATATGTTATCTATAATTCTCAAAGAGATAGTTTGCGAACTCATATTGTTCTCTTTATAACTTTGACGAGTATAACGCACTGTGAATATGGAATAAAGTTCCATTTGACAATAACATATTTGCTCAACCAGAGCCTTTTGTGATATTAGTACTTCCGGATATAGTACTCACATTATTCCCTTGCATTTTAATCGAGAAATGCATAACTGTGCACCTTTCAAAATGTGCTTTGTTTCATTTACTTCAGGTAATGAAAATATGTACTTTGTATCATTCACTTCGAGGAATGAAAAATATAAAATATAGCATATCATATCAAGTCGATTATCTATCAGAGATAGACTTTCAAGTGCTCTTCCGAAGTATTGATATTTTAGTACTTTGAGAAATACTACTCATATTTTCCCTTGCAGTTAAATGGGAAAAATATTTCTTATGCTTAAGTACAATATGAGTACTTGCATTATCTGCTAGGCATAAATAGCTACAATTCTAGGCATAAATAGCCACAATTTATTGTATATTTTATTCCGGAAGTAATCATATTCTTCAAATAATAAATTAACATAAAGCGTAAATAAATAATATGTGAAATAAATAAAGATAAAGCAAACTAACATAAATAAATAATAAATAGAACGAATTAACATAAAAAAAAACCAATTATTCATGTTAGAGGTTATAAGGGAAATAAATAAATGGTAAATTATTCCCTTCAAGGGTTATTAGAAAATTAACAATATCCAATTGAGTTGGACCAATAACGCCATAAACAAATTTTGTTTATATTTTATTTCATTTATCATTCATGATTATGGATAAAGTCCATAATACTTTGGCGTTTGACAAGTACGAAACCAATAGTTTATAACATCACATTGATAAAAGGATTTCACTTCCTTAGAATGATCTTTATCACTCTTGCCATCCTTATAACTTCGCTACCAGCGGGTAGAAGTATTCTTAAAATGACTATATTTTTCATGTGTATATTCATAGCCTCGACCACGACCACAACTTTTAATGAGATTTTTTATTCCTTCCATAATATAATCTCACATTCACTTCAGGGAATGGAGTAGAGCCAGTGGGCCTTTAAAACTTTTTTCACATATCCTTATCATAGAGAACAAAGATTTAATCCTCGTACGCGGCATTGTTAAACCTGTCCACAAGGTCCTTTAAAAACCTCCTTTGAGACCAGTAGCCTCGCAGAACGGGATGTCCAGCCAATTATACTTGGATTATATCGAAATTATGTCTCTAATTGAATAATGATTTACCATGTTTGCATTCACTTCAGGGAATGAAACAGATCTAATAATTGCATGGAATAAACATCATGCTTGCATTCACTTCAGGGAATGAAACAGATCTAATAATTGCATGGAATAAACATCATGCTTGCATTCACTTCAGGGAATGCCCCATCATTGATAATCGCATGGAATAAACATCATGCTTGCATTCACTTCAGAGAATGCCCCATCATTGATAATCGCATGGAATAAACATCATGCTTTGCATTCACTTCAAGGAATGCCTCCCATAAAACTTTTTGGATCAAGAAGAATTTTCGTAACTTGAAATTGGGAGAAGTCTATGGTCGAGTTTTTCGACAAAGAAGAAAAATTGCTTTCGAGCAAATATAGACTTTATAACAATCTTTTTATAGATTGAAATTCACCATGATTTATCGCACATTAAAATCATAATTTAAAGAATAAAAATAAAATAAGAATTTACCAATATTAGTTTTCCTCTCGAGGAAAATGGAGACGTAGCAAATGACCAAAACATCTTCTCATAATGTCGTGTCTCTTTCCAAGTCATTTAAATACATGTAAAACTCAATACATGGTTATAATATCAATATCATCAAATAAAATATTATAAACACATATTGATCTTAATACAAAGTTCAACCATTGTGTAAAAAATAAACATTTATGAAACCATAATAATAAGATCTATATGTATGGGTTAAATTGAATATATTAGAAATCAGAGGATCTATGTCATAATTCTCTCTTAAAAAAAATAAACCAACAAAGGTGTTTTATTAATGTACAGATCTTTGTTACTAAAAAAAACCTTAAACCAAGAGTACGTATTTTAATGAATTTATATGAAAGACTATCATAGTTCTACGTACATAACTTTGTTATTCATGATTACAAAGTATAGTCAGTAAATCGAACAGGCTTTACATGCACCATCATCAAACTTCATGAATTTACAAATATACAAACACAAATAATAATAATTAAGTATGAAAAGCATAAGGAGTTGAGTACCAAAAATGAAAAACCCACAAATACTTTCGCTCAACAAACCTTAATCGATTCCATCATTTCTTGCTTTAAAAGCCGAGGAGGCAGATAAGGAAAACAGCGCGACATTATCGGTTTTTTTCACTAATTAACCCTTTTAGGAACACGAGAAAACACACGTAATTTACACCAAACACAACCTCTTCGTCTCTGTCGATTCGTCTTTTGGTTTGTGAGAAGCCACAAATTTATCTCTTTCTAATGTTTGAATAAAATCAAACATACTTCCAAAATTTTCAAGAATTAAAACAAAGTTAAAATATAAAAAGAAAGACAATCGGTAACTAAATAAAATAAGGAGAAAAAAAAAACTTATCTTTGGTTTATTCTATAATTGAATTCTTCCTGGTAACTTCTTTTGAATTATAACGATGAAGACCTCGGTTGATTAGAGTCTCGTGCTGATAACGTGTTGTGAATAAATAAAGAAGAACAAGAATAAGAACAAGAAAAACAAAGGGATGAAAGAAAGAGGGAGATTTGTATTATTCTCAAAATATAGAATTGTATACAATGCCTTCAATGAATCATCTATTTATAGGCATAAGAAGTACATAATACATTAAACTCTAATTCATAGAGATAATATTCCTAATAATAAATAAATCAAACTCCTTTGATAAAGTTCTAATCATGATAGACATCCACATAAATAAATATTCATAACAAAGGTTATCAAAGTTTTACTTCGTAATTCTTTTAATTTTTTATCGACTGTTAAAATAATTTCAGCATTCAGTCATTGCATGACATGCGACCTATTTATTTTTTTATTTAAAAACTAAAATCATTATTTTTTTAAAAAATTCCAAAACTAATATTTTTTTAATCTCAAATTTCACTGTCGTCAAATACCATATCGTCTTCGTAATGAGATCTCCTTTTGTTGCACAAGCCTCAAGGTCCAATTCGTTGGTCATTCATTCCACACATTGTTCATCCTTCAATTGAAGATTTTATATTCGATATTCGTTGTTCGTTTGACTTCTCGTTCGTCAATTTTTAACGACATAAAATTAAAGTTACCAACTATGAGAGATAGACGAAGGAAGGAATGATTAGTGGTAGTCCAATTGACGGTCGAACGAGATGAATTTAAGATATATATAGATATATAATTCGTGTTTGCCTTGTATTTTGAGCCGTAGGGACCGTACAAAATTTTATGCAAAATTGCAGCAACACCTGAGTACCGAGGATTTTTAATCTCCATTTTTGAATGGTTTTCACTCCTTTTTTGTTATCACTTTATCATCCTGCATTTTGATATCTACTTTGGGGTTTTAAATTGATTGAGATAATGGGGAAGTGAGGGTGTTGGCTTTAACTTTGCCTAAGACGAAGCTTCGAGTGAGGGAAGAAAATTTCATTCTTTGCAGAAATTAGATCTTTTTTTAGTTGACGAGACTAGTAATTTCTTGTTGGATCTTATACGTATATATAGCAATTTAGCACTGCTATATTTGGTGATGCACTAGTTGTCTAATGTTTGAAATCTTTTAAATAGTATTATTTATGAGCATTTTGTTTTTCAGTTAGTTTCGATTTATTTATAGAATGATTTTTACTTTGGTACCATTGCTCTCTGATATATTGGATGCTGAATATCTGTGTGAATTCAGGTGTTGTGCTTCTCTTTTCTGCACTCATAGTGGAAACTCTTTAGGAGAGTTGAACTGGGTTTTACTTATATTTTGTATGGAACTAGTTTCCTTCATTTTAAACTTTCAGAACAACTAAAATACTAAAAGCCTTAAGATGATGAGAGGGAAATCCTCCATCAAACAACTAGACACTGCCTTTAGAGAAACCTAATAAAAAATTAGACAACCTAAAAAGAAAAAAAGAGATGAAGAAGAGCTTCATCATGCCAACCGACTTCCTACCATAAAAACTCTCATCAAGAGTGATTAGGGTTTCTTCTAGGGCAATTGCCCACTTCAAATTATGTCATTTTCATGCACTTATACACCAACTCTATCCTTCTGGATATATATTAAAAATTACGTTTAATATTTATGTTAATGTATGATAAATATTACTCCACTAATATTGTCACGTGTTAATATTTTTTTTGTTAATTTTTTAACTGTCATTTTATTTTTTAAAATTATTATTGATAAAAATATATTTTTTAAAAACCTTTAATCAAGTAGTTTTTAAAAAATAGATTTTATATTTTAATAAATTAAATATTTAAATAAATTATAATCAAAGTTAAAAAATTTGGTCAGAAAAACTTTAACATGTGAGTTGTGATAATTTTAGTGGGACAATAAAAATATTATAATTTAATTTTTAAAAAAATTAATATTACTACGAAAATGCGAGACAAAATGGGATATAAATATAAAGGTAGTTAATTTATATTGTAATACAAAAAAATAATACGAGCATGATACAAATATAAAGTAAGTGTTGATGGCCGGTTGGCCAGAGCTGCTCATCTACTCCCTTCCACTTCGCTTAGGTTCCGAGTTCAAGATCTAGCGGGAGCATTTCTTCTTCCAAAGTCACCCCCCCAACTGTATGTAGAAGTAGTATTTGTAAAAAAAAAAATTAAAATTTAAATGAAATAAATTATTAATATATAAATATTATGTAAAAAAATAACACGAACTCAATTAAATTTATCTTATACATACTTTTGCTAGAGTAATTTAAATGTAATAAAGTATTAGATGAATTAGGATACAATGACACAAGTATGAAATGAATCAACAAATTATTGTATTAATTGAATTATCATGATGAAATTTCTAAAATATTAAATGGCAAAAATTAACAAAATTAAAATTAAAATATTCTTATAATGAAATATATTTAGTTTGAAAAGAGGGTATGAGTCAAAAAAACTGGAAAAGAGGGTACAAGACGCTTCGAAAGTGATAGATTAACCGCCGGATAATGAAATTACTTTTCTATCTAACTACTTTTGTTTAGAACCGTGAGATATTTTTTGGCACATGATATGAACTGTAGGATGTTAAATCTAAAAAATAATGACCATTCTCTATCCTCTGAAACATCCATGTTTGTCTTAGATCTTCAAATACTTTAAAGTACTTTCTTTAGTTTTGAATTAGGTTTTACTTTTTTTCTTCTGACACATTAGAACACATGTGGAATTAGAAAATAAAAAATCTAAGGGTAAAACTATATAAATGACCACCATATTATTGGAAAAGTCGCGATTTGACCACCTTACATTTTTTCGAAACAATTAAACCATCATACTATTAAATTGAGTGCAATTTGACCACCAGCCGTTAGAGGTTAACGGCAGGGTGACGTGACAGTTAAAAAATAGGAGTATAATTACACATTTGGTCCTTACTATTTACACATTCTTTCAATTTAGTTCTAATTTTAATTTAATAAAATAAATTAATTATTTAATTAAGTAGTGACATGTATCACCGCTTGATTAAAGGAAGAAAATGGAGAAAATAACAAATGCATTTAAGGGGAGTCAAACCCGTGTCTCCTAACAATAAGGAACATTGGTTTACCACCAAGCCAAGTGCTATATTGAAATCCAATTTCAGTAATATATTATATGTACTTATTTGTTGTTAATGGCAGGAAAAAAATAGATTTGGATTAAAGAGACTCGAACATGACACATACATATAAAAACATCTAAATCACCCTAATAAAAATAATCCGTTGCAAGTTGTTGATTTGAGGGTTTTAGTGAAGAATGATGTATTATTTGTGATGTGGTTTGAAGGATTTATTGGGAGCCCGATAGTTTGTGGGATTTGTGTAAGGAAAGCACAAAATATTCCATGTATTGTTATGTATGTTCTTATTGTTTGGTTCATTCTTAATTATAACTTTGGATTCATGGTATATTAAAAGAGCTGTTCATTTTAAAACCTTGCTTCCATTTTAAGAACAGTTACTCAGGCATTGCAAGAATACCTGAAGTGCAACAAATGTACTGCTGAAATAGAAGTTTCTTCAGCTCAAATTAGACTTTAGAGTTTATTTAGCTCTGAATCTTGGATTAGATGATTTTAATAAGAGAAGTTAGGCTTCACTTTTTGCTTATTTAAACTTCTATTTTGTGTCTGCAGAAGAAATTTATGAGAACAAAAGTTACGGATCAATATGAAAAGAAGATACAAGAGCGCACCACACAGTGCTAGCTTAAAAATCATGAGTGCCACGAGGCATGGATGTCATTGACTGCAGTAAATGAGCAGCTGGAGAAGGTTAGGATGGAACTTGACAACAAGATCTTCCAAACCCGCACATTAGGTAACAATCACGCATGTGCATATTCTTTAAACTGTTCAAAAGAGCAATTGCTCAGCTAGTAAGAAAAGAAATTTTCTTCTGTGATTCTGGGGATAGCCGCTGGCCTGCTGCGTACTTGTTCTTAATGTTTAATGACAAAAGAAAACTTATGTTTCTTGCATTATTATTGCTCGTTCCTCAATTATAATGTATTGGGGAGGATGGGACAATTGCTCAACAAGTTTGTGTGATGGGGAGGATTTTTGGTCAATACTCTAAAGGATGATCTTGCTCATAAGTTCTGAATATAGGTGTGATTTAAACTCCATAAATCCTTTCTTGTCAGATGAATCTCTGAGGAACCAAGCCAAAAATTTGAAAGATATTACTAGTAGGTATGAGAATGATACAAAGTATTGGGCAGCAGCAGTAATGATTTACAAGAGAAAATTAAGGTAAACAATGTCATCTTTTTAAAATTCCTTCTTTGCAAGTAATTTCCCTTGCTATCATTGTCATGAGATTACTTCCCGCAATGTATTTTATTTGTATATTTTTTCTGCAGATAATGAAAAATGAACATGCCCATCTTTCTCTTGAAGCACATACTTGTGCTGAGTCAATACCCAACTTGAATAAAAATGGTCACCAGCGTTCAGGCACTGAGTAGGGTCTAGAAAACTTGATTTTTTGAGTTGAAGTTTTCATAATTCATCTGCACAGGCTTACGGATTACTTCTGCAGTTGCACAGTGTGAGGATCTCAAAGTGAAGTATACTGAAGAGCAAGCAAAGAGCTCTATAATCAAATACAGGAAACAAAAAGAAAGGTACATATAATATATTGCGGGAACTTAAACACAATATAGCACTTGACGTGGTGGTAAGCCAATGTTTATTTTAGTTGGGAAACACAAGTTCGACTCCCATTGAATGCATTTGTTATTTTCTCCATTTTCTTCCTTTAATCAAGCGGTGACACGTGTCACCACTTGATTGGAGGATAAAAATAAATTTATTTAATCAAATATAAATAATTAAATCTCTCGAATAAGGTAGTGACACGTGTCACCATCTAATTAAATAATTAATTTATTTTATTAAATTAAAATTAGAACTAAATTAAAAGAATGTATAAATAGTAAGGACCAAATGTGTAATTATACCACATTTTTGTTAACTGCCACGTCACCCTGTCGTTAACATCTAACGGCTGGTGGTCAAATTGCACCCAATTTAATAATATGATGGTTTAATTAGGGGTGTGCAAAACCGGGTCCGGTTAACCATTAGCAAATTATTTCGGTTAACCGATAAGTTCGGGTCACCAAATTCTCGACCCTAAACCGTATCCATTCAACCGGTTAACCGTTTAGTCGGTTAACCGAAAAATTCGGTTCGGGTAACGGTTTTTTATTTTGTTTATTAAAAATATAAATTTTAATAATATGTTAGAAAAAAGTACATACTTTTTAAAATCGACACATGATATTATTATCTTTTCTAATACTAGCAAGTTAAACACTTAAACTTGATAAAATAAAATTATGGTTTTACTTTTGGGGAATGAGAAAATAAAATAAAATTTAATTTTTTTAATATAAAATAATAAAATAACATATAATATAATAATATATATTATATAATCGGTCGGTTCGGTTACCCGGTTTATCCCAAAACCGTAAACCGTAACCGAACCGGTTTCTTTTAAAAAAATAAAAACCCGAACCGAAACCGAATTTTTCGGTTCGGTTAACCAATTTTTCGGTTCGGTTTTTTCGGGTTTCGGAATCGGTTTCGATTTTTCGGTTTTTTTGCACACCCCTAGGTTTAATTGCTTTGAAAAAAAGTAAGGTGGTCAAATCGCGACTTTTCCAATAGTATAGTGGTCATTTATGTAATTTACCCAAAATCTAAAGAGATAAGCACGAGTGAAAATTAAGAGGTTCCTTCTCGATTCTCTCGTTTCCCTTATTTTTCTCTCACATTTTGCAATTTCGAGGAGGCTCTGGCTTAGTTGGCCGTCGGCCGATCTCACCTGACCACCCTCATTTCCCCTTCCCATAAGACAATCTACTTTCTCTCACCTCGATTTTGGCATTCTTTTGAGGACCCTTAGGTTATTCGTTGGAGGCTCATCCTCCCAGCGCTTTTGAGTCTACCCTCTGGAGTCGTGTCGGTTTGGAAGATAAGGTATTTTTACCGGCAGGTGTTGTCTACGAGGGTCTGACGGAATGTCTTAGCGAACTTCATCGTTTTATCTGTTGTTTTCAATTTCGAGGAGGCTCCTCCGTTCCCCTTGTCCTCAGACGATGTTCTCCTTTCATCCACTTCGATTTTAGCGTTTTTAGTACCCTTTTGTAACACCTTCTTCCCGGCCCAGTAGAGAATCAGGTCAGAGCGTGCTACCGGTGAGCGATACGGTAATCGGTGCGATAAATTTCAATTTATTATCAACACTTAATCAATATTACACAAACAAAACATTACCAATATACATTTTAGTCCAACTCATTCATAAGAAGGCCACAATTAACCATTTAGGACCACTTTGCAACTTTTACAAGTTTTAGGGACTATTCTAAAAATATTACAAATTAAAGGTCCTTCGACGCTTTAGACTGCACCACAATAAAATTCAATACAACATTGATTAGCCTGCAAAATTTCATGCATAACGGTGATCATTTACCCATTCAATTTAATCATCCTAACCTTAGTGACTAAACTGTAAATAATGCAAACCTTCAGACTAAGCTTCTTAACCACTTTAACTAACCATGTATCGAAATGCTCAAAGTTGTTTCGATACGGGTGGACGATGGTCAACCTTGTTAACTTTTTCCTCTTTGACTGTATCGATACATGGAAGTCTTGTATTGGTACGGGTTGACTCCCTTTGACTTTGACTTTGACCCGTTTCGATACGCTATAAACCCGTATCGAAACGAGGGATTCTAGTAGCAAAATATTTCGGAACAACCCTAAATTGTTTCGATGCGCCTTGACCCCTAGGTTCAATTGTGCTTACCCGTATCGAAACGCCATCACCCGTTTTGATACGGCCTAACCTGTAATGACAGATTATTGGTGGTTTTTATTCATTTTAACTTATCGAACAGTGTCCAAATGCAGTGAAACTATACACACAATATTATAGTCATAAATTCTACTAGCATATCAAAATTTAAGGTCATATGAATCCATTTACCCAGTTTTTAGCTTTAGTGCCAAAACATGCATTTAAGGTAATTTCTTACTATATAAAAGACTCATTTTAAACATATCACACTTATAGCACTTAATCATAACATAGGCACATCAAAAGAGACTTATTAAACTTATATATAGACTTTGCCACCATCTAGGAGTTCAAGAGGGTCGATATACGTTACTTATAACTTGATTGTGACTTGTACAATGCTTCAACTTCTCCAATTTCGCTCCCAAAACTTGACTAACCTGAAATGGATGCAATAGAATGCATTAGGCATACTTTTCCTAGTGAGGTAGTCACAAATACAATGGATGAACATGGTATGACATATAACATGCTCCAATGATAATCATAATATTAATTATGCAATAAGCATGTCATGCTCCTTATTCATAAAAAAAGCATAGTATCATGTCATCAATGGCAATATCATGATTTCATAGCATAACAATATCAATAGCCAATAGTCCCCTTGGATCGATTCATGGTATATGGATAACGAATTCCACCTCCTCGCCAAAGCAATGAATGGTCATCCCGCCGACATCGCCAATAAGACCAATGCACAATACATCCCTCCGCCAATATGAATAATCGTAGTCCACTTGTACACTGAGTTCATGAATTCTATAGCATGCCAATTGTATCCAGTACTTCGATCCCAAGGTTCAATAACAATAGTTCAATATCCATGATTTAGTGACAATACTTCAATAATCATTTAATCATAACAATAAGCAATAGCAATAATCTCATGTTAATGATTTCCATGACAATGATAGCAATGCTATGACAATGAATCGATGCAATACTTACCAAACTTACCATCATGACTTACAATAATGCTTCATACAAAATCCCTTTAAAATCAATGGTTAGTAAATCAATAAAAATGATTTGAGATGACATTTAGCCACTCTCGAGACTCCAACTACACTCACCTTGACAATCCGAAGCTCCTAAGTCTCTCGGATGGTGATACGCTTATCCCTAGCTTTCGATGGAGATGATGGATTAATCTTTTCTACTTCTTGAGCTAGGAAAAGCAATAAGGATTATTAGGATCAATGTGACAATATCGATACTTGAATAGCTATTAGCTATTAGAAAAAGCTTATCTTTAAGATTGAAATTGATCATCTAATAATCAAGAGAATCGATGATTAACTTAGGGCTTCCACTTACCCGATCGATAGCTATGACTTGGTGTTCTTAAATCAAGAAAAGCCTAAGCTTAAGGTTCACTGATGGAGAGGTGTGTGTGTGAGCTTGATAGAGAAGATAACAATGGAGGTGTGAGCTTAGTATTTCAAAGATAAAATATGGGAATGGTTCTCGGTGAAGCTAAACAAATACAAGAGCTTTCTTTTGTTCATTTTAAGGGAATTTCAAACCTAATCATTACCCACCTTTCTTAAAGCCAATAGGAAGCTTTCCTTCATCCAAAGGTAAACTATAAAACAATATTATTTATTCTTTCTTTATCCTTTCTCAAATTAGACATATAGGTGGCTATAAGTCATCTTTTCTGATCATTCACGTGAGAAAAGGTGATAAGCAAGCTGGTAAGTCATTGCCTCATCATCTCTTTTCAATTTTACCCTCAAACATATTCGAAACAGTGGACCCGTTTCGAAACGAAAGGAACCGTATCAAAACGGTCAAGCAAAAGTTTAAAAGTTAGTTAATACCGTTGAAATCATATCGGAACGCCTACAAACATTTCGAAACGTCTTACTTAGGTAGTTTCGGTAAGGGTCTGATCGCATCGAAACGCCTAGCTCAAAAAATCATTTTAGGCTAATCTAAAATTAAAAGTTTGGACTCTCTAAGGTCTTTATCAATGAAAGAGATCATAAGTCTCAATGTAAATGCAATGCTTAAGCTTTTTCGATGCAGGATTTTAGATTGTCAGAACCTAATTTTGATTAGACCGGTTTTTGGGGTGTTACACCTTTGGTTATTCCTTAGAAGCTCATCCTCCCGACGCCTCTTGAGTCTACCTTCCGAAGCCATGGCGATCTTAGAGGTAAGGTCTTCTTACTACCGAGGGCTGTTGATGAAGCTTTAGTGGAAGGTCCTAGCCAGCTTTCTTGTCAAATCTATTGTTTTATTTTGTTTGTTAGGCTGGCTGTTTTGCTTGAAAGAGTTGGTGTAGTTGTTCTCATTGTTTAGATTTGTTTTGATATGGAGTTGAAAGATATTTTCATGCTACTGTACCATGTCGTTCTGGTTCCGGTTCTTGGGAGGAACTTTGATCTTTTCCTTCTTTTCTATGACAGGGTCTTCCACTTTTTCGGTGAGTGTTTTCTCTTGACCTTTTACTCTGTGATTACATGTTGCCTAGTCTTTGGATGTACATTTATTTTCATTTCCCTTGAAAGATTATGCTTTATTTAAAAAAATTAGAGACTGAATGACATCATGAGCCACTCATACGGGCCCTCTGTGTGCTGAAGGTCGTCTTCCCTTTGTCTCCCCTCGTGAGTTACATATTCAAGCTGCCAAAAGAATGCTTTCTTGTGTGCAAGGAACATTAGCAAATTTATTTTGTACTGTTAAAAAGCAACTTAATTTAGTCCATTAGTCACATGCTAATTGGTGTGGAGATGTCGATTTAAGATCAATTTTAGATTTTTTTCTTCTTTGATGGTTCAAAGCCACGATTTTTGAAATTATTTTTTACATAATATTTATTATGCTGCAGTTTTATCTCGTGTTTTTCTTTTTTGGAAAGATTTTTATTTGTATTTATCCTCATTTTAAAAGATAAATTTTGATTTCTTATCAAGTCAGTTGATCCTTTGGAGTTAATAAGTTTTGTATTGGTGCAATTTTTGTTAAATCTTTCATAAAATTAATTGATTTGAACCATTCTAATTAGTTCCTCCTAATGCTTGTATATCCTTTATCTTCTGTTATGCATCGTTCTTTGTTATGTGCTAGAGAGTTTAATATAGCTGAAGAGTAAACGATAAAACATGTTATTTCAGTCCTGCCATTGATTCATGCTAAATTTCTCCCACAAATTAGGGAGAAGTTGTCAATTATTTCTAAACTTTGTATTTTGTTTTTGGTCGACATATATTGCTTCATGTTAGATAAAACATTTTTGCTTGCATGTTTGCCTATAACAGTTTGGTGGTGATCATAGAATACATTTATCAGTTAATGTAGTTATGTGGAAGTGTATCTACATATATAAACTTTTTCTATTTTTCTTTATTTTTAACCTGAAAGTTTGTTGCGTAGAATTTGACAGTTTCAATATAAAGCGGTAGTTTCGACAAGGAAGGAGCCTTACCTTGTATAAGGTATGCTACATGATGTATTCCTGATTAGTGGAAATGTGTGCTTGTTATGTCACCTTGTTATCGTGGTTCTGTGTCAACTCATACTGTTGTCTTTACCTCTGATATGATTTGTGGGGCAGCAATTATTTGATTTTTTTCTACTTAAAAAGTGTTTGTTATCTATTTTTTGAAAGGTATATATAGGCTCTCATAATTTGTTATATAATCATTCCTAGTCAATCAAATTCATTTTAGAACTCTATCGTGGGATTCCATGCATATATTTAATGTTGTGTGTTTTTTAAATTGTATTCTTTTATATGGGTCAGTTTTCAAAGTAGGGAATATGAAGTTGTTAAAATTTGTAATATTTTTTATTTTTTCACATCCGAAAGCGACCGTTATCTTCTACTCAAGCTCGAGGTAAGTATTTAAATTTTGTCAATTATCTTTTACCAGAAGCTCAGAATTGGGCTTTTCTAAACTGAAATTCAAATTTTTGTTTTCTTTCTAACCATTTTTAATCAACTGGTTTTTTTTCTTTATCTTTCTTTTCCAGTCAATGTAAATCTCTTTCTTCATCTTCCTTTTCTTGTAGCTGTGGGCATTTTCTTCTCCTACGTTTTTTGTACTAAATTTGTATTTTATGATTTGCTTTGTCGTTTTACCCACAATTGTTTATAATGTGTAACTTTAAATCCTTAATTTCAATAATCACCAATATTAAAATATAATCTGACGTGTGTCTGCTATATGATAGACAAAATGTTAGAGAACAGAGTATATAGTGCAAAAAGAAGTGATAAAGAGTATAACTGAAAATTCAGAGGTTTTAACGAGTATTTGGTTGGATTTTTTGTTCAAATAGCTAGAACAGTAGTGCAAGCATTTGTTGGGTGTAACAATGTTATTAATTCTTCTAAGTGATCTCATAAATGGCATGTTTTTGGCAATTTTTAGATGGAGACATGGGATATGGTTGCTTCAACTTTTGAACATGTAAGTTTTTGGTATAATTGTTTATTTATGATGTATTCTTTTGTTTTTATTTTTTCAAATGATTTTTCATTTCATCTGATTATTCTTTTTTTTAAATTCAACTCCCTCCCGTCACAATTTCTGGTGGGGTTTGCAAATGTGTGAATTGTAGTGAAAATGGTGTTTTAAATCCTGTTAAGGATAAACTTAAATGTGGTAAGTTTACTTGAAATGGACATTTTGTGGGTTTTAACTAATTATCAATACATGGACATTTTGAAGATAAATAGAATTCTGCTCTGTTTATTAGATTACTAAGTAAAAATTACTCATATTTACTTTAGACGTAATGTATAGACTTTATAGGATAGGACTTTAAGTTCCATAAGGAGTCCTACTCAGTTTAGACTACTAACTCTAATTTTTCGATACAAGATAAAAAATACCTCTCTAATAATACAGTTTAACTTCTAAATTAATTTTAACTCGTGTGATCTTACACGTTAAAATAACAATGACTATATCATCTGTATGAGTCTTTGATTATAGTAGGATTTAGTTGATTATATTTTGTTGGTGTGATGCTTTTTATTTCTAAGTGATAATTATGCATGTAATAAGCTAAAATATTTCTAGCTAGTTTTGGTTCATTAATACCTTTTTGGTTATGCAATGCTTCTCCTTAGCGTTAGCCTGAATGCTTGTATATCATTTGTCCTCTTTTATGCATCCTTCTTTGATTTGAGCTAGTGAGTTTTTATCTAATGAGAAGTAAATGTTAAAACATGCTATTTCAATATTGAGTTTGATTCGTGCTATATGTCTCTCACAAAAAGGCCATGCAATATGTACTTTTTAGTTTATTTCTGGTTGATATATTCTACTTCTTTTAGAAAAATATTTAATTAACACTTATGTGGTGATCATAGAATATATTTATCTATTAATGTTCATATTGTTTTAACCTCTGATATGATTTGCGAGGCAACAATTGATGGATTTGTTGAGCTTTTGAAGTTTGACAAATTCAGGCAATAAGTTATTTTTATGATTTACCTTTTGTTTATTTAGTTTTTTTATTTTTAAAAATTATTTGTAGTTAGGGGGTGAATCTGTCTTTTTACCTAGTAGGTCAAATGACCTACCCTTTTTTCTTTTCAAAGAAATTTCTTAGGAAGTTTTTACGTCATATTACTTTCCCTCTTCCCTCAAACTTTCACGATTTTCAGTTCAGTCTATTCTCCCAAACTTCAACAATCTCAGTTCACCCTTAGATTCAGGTATTTGATTCTATGTTTTTGGTCTTAGACCAAACTTAAATTAGAGATGAGAATTTCAGTTCTTAAACCGAAATTTGTGAGAATTTTGATTTTTTTATTATTTTACTTTTGTTTTTTGTTTATTTATTTATTTCTCTTGTTATTATGTATTTGATTCCAAGCCCCTATTAATATTTCAGGAATACATGAAATTTGAGAATTTAAAATTAGCAATTGGGTTAACAACTGTATTAAGTCCTATGTGAGGCTTTCTCTTCTATTCTAAAAAAAAAGCTAAGAGTGAATAGAGAAGAAACATAGAATACTAGTATTTTTGTGTAATCTACTATTTTAAAATTAGTAAGAAATTTATAGAAAATTACCTAGAATGAAATTAGCAAGGAATTTACAGCAAAATTACCTATAGTTTTTAAATTAATGTGTTCTAACTATAATGTATCGATTAACAAATAACAAGAGAAATAATTGAACACAAAATGTTGCAACATTGTCTAAGAGATTGCCGGCATGATCTTTTGTTCAAATAGGAAAGTTCTGCAAATACTAGTTTGTAAAATTGTTGTTGATTCTTCTAAATGATTATTTTGGCATTTTTTTAGTATGAACACAAGAGATGTTGTTGTTTCAAAGATTTAATTGGTATGTTTTTGTCATTGTTTATTTATGTATATATTCTTTTATTCCTCTTTCCTCAAATAACTTATGATTTCACTAATCTCATTTTGTTCTATTTAGCTCCCTCCTATCCCAATTCCTCGTAAGACTAACCAAAGTGTAGATTGGAGAGAGAGTGTTGTATTAAATCCAAATCGTGATCAAGAGAATTGTGGTAATTGCTTAAATTTCCACTTATCTAACTTAAGTTGGCTAATGTTAGTTGATTATAGAAGTTTATCCATGCACATGCAGTTTGTTGATGGGCTTTTGTATCTGTTACATTGCTAGAATCTATTAGGAAAATAAATTTTTTGAAGGAGAATTTGAAGCGAATGTCTCTGCAGTATTTACTCCAATGTGTATGTCCAGATCCGGTTGTAAATGTGATTGAGACTAGATATGTGGATGAAAAGACTGGATGTTATACTTATAGTATCAACAAAACTTTCGAATGGTTGAAGCAAAATACAATACAAACAGAAGAGGACTGTCCTTATCTTGGTAGAATGATACATAATTTTTCTCTCAAGTTAGAGGTATACTTGGTATATTAGTAATGCATTTTGTCACGGGGCTAGGCTTATATGGGTAGCAACGTGCGACACTTGGTCGGGAAAGAACTTCGAAAGGGATCAAGTAAGCCTAAAGTCAAGCTTGGCTTGGCTAGATGAGCGGAAGCGTTGCGAAAAAGAAAGAAATAAGAGGTGGCTCGAGTGATTTGCAAAACGAAGAGCCTCGTTAAAAACCCCCTCTAAGCCTAGTTAGGGGGAAAAGAGTACTCTACGCTGCTTTTATATTATTGATAGAAGAAAATGAGAAAACAAAGGATTCAAGGATGGATACAAATGAAGGGGGTGAGGCTCTATTTATAGCCTGTCACCTCCCGATCTAACGTTCACTATTGATTACAACAGATGGCCAGGATTGGCCTAATCTATCTAATGAAGGCAAGGGAATAGAATCAAGGATTCCTTCCTTCTTGGTATAGTTTCTTTCCATGTGGAAAAAGATGTGGATCTCTTTGAAACGGGAAAGATATGGATGTATATTCCTTGCCTCGAATACCATGGTCAAAGGGGTGACGATTTCTCAAGGAATGAGCTTGGATGGTCATGGAAGAGGGAAAATCGGATAGGCCCCTCGGGTCTTGGATGGGTGCAGCCGAATGGACCTTGGTTGGGCCCCAAAGGTCTTTCATCAGATGGCTCTCAGACAGGCTCATGTGTGCGGCTCGGACAAGCCCATGGGTGCAGCTGGACGGGCTGCTCGGTCCTGCTCGGACGGGCCCATGGGGGCGGTTGTGCAAGGCCCTAGGTGCGAGCTGCACTCGGACAGGCCCAGGGTGCCTAGCAAGGCCCCTCGGGCTGTTGACTCGGCTAGATCGTAGCCCCTTGGGTGCGGCAGAACGGGCCAGACGGACTCGGGCCCCTCGGGTGCGTTAGGAGCGGCACATGGTGCTGGATCCTCGGCCCAATGATCTCGGACAAATGTGCTGGAGCTGGATACGGACCCTAGGTGTGCGGTGGGCTGGACCCTAGGGTGCACCATGGTAACAATTTGTCGTTGATGAATGTAATATATATCATTTTAATATATTATTTTATTATTATGTAGCCTATTGATAGCTTTAAGATACACCATTATAATACTCTTAAAGGATCGGAGAGGGAAAATATTTGTGTGGCTTTTGCTGATCATCTTGTTAGGACAATAATAAATTTTACACCAGAATTGATGGCTTTAAGTGATGTAAGACAATTTGATTAATAATTAAATTTTCCAAGGCGCTCGTTTTTTTCAAGGCGCTTCGCTTTAACGCTTAATGTTCATTAAAAAAAGCATGGGGGCTTTATTTCGCGAACAAACCCATAATTTCCTTAGTATCAACATCTTCAAAATTAAAAAAAAAACCCTAAAATCAGAGCAAAGGTTCTCTCGTCGGCATCTTCAAGGCTCCATGTGTGTTTCAATAAAAAAATTCAACTTTCTTCTCTCTTTTCTTCAATTTTCACCCACTTTTCTCAGTTCTCACCCACGTTTTTCTTCAGCTTTCTTCTCCAGTCCACGTTTTTTTTATCTGGTGCTTGGAATTTGATTTGTAGTCTAGGTAAATTTCTTACCTTTTGCTGCCTTTTAATTTATATTTTTTTATTTTATTCGATACTTTTAACTACATCAGAATAGGAACTGGGTACCTATGATTCAGGGGGATGTTACCTCTTATTCGATACTTTTGATTTATGTTTTTTTTAATTTTATTCGATACTTTCTTCTTCTCTTATTTCAAATGAGAACTTATTTTTATTCCTATAAACTAAACTACAATCATGTACGATGGTTGCTGATTAACATTTATCAAGGATCGGATACATCTTGATCCAAGTACATTTCTTCACTATAATTTTAATTAACTTGTTCAATATACTTAATGTTTTTTACTTTTTAATATATAGACATTTTTTCACTGTAATTTAATTATTTATATATTTTTTAAGTGCAAGGATATAAATTATTTTAGTACAATTTGATCATTAAATGTATATAAAATTAATATCATATTGTTCTTAATACAAAATATACTACAAAATTAATTTATAGCACTTTCCCTACGAAAAGCTAGCGCCTAGCGCATCGGCTCCCAGGACCCTTTGCGCCTCGACTCGCCTAGTGCCCTTTAAAACTAAGGCGTTATGTGCTTTAATGTTTAAGATTTTGATTTGGATTCTGATTTGATTTTATACATATATATATATTTATTTTTAAGAATTTTCTTTTAGTTAAAATTAACTTTTATTATTAACAAAGACATTGTTCTGATATTTTGTTACTGTTATTTTTTTTTATAAAATTAAGATTTTACATATCATTTCTTAAGTTGTAAACTCTTTATTAGAGGTAAATTATAAATGGATAAAATAAGTTTAAACTTTTTGCTATAGACAACACCCTTACAGTTCCAACATCATTGGTAAAATTAAAAGTGTATTATAGTTAAAAATTCTTTTGGAATATATAAATGGTGGCGTTGCACATCCTATCAGACATGTCTTTTAAGAAGAGGATAATGGTCTCGTGATAAGTGGTATTAGAGCAAGATTTATCTAAAGAAATAGTATCGGAGCGAGTATTTTTCGAGAAAGCAGCATCAGAGCGAGTCGACAGAGTGACTTGCGTTCGAGCCAGCTTGCAGGCAGAATGAAGTGTTGTGAATTCCAGATAGCAGGAGTCTAGCACTGTAACGAAGGATTCGAGGTGACTTAGTGGTATTATTCAACTAAGAAGGCGACTAAGGCTGCGCAATTTAGCTGCAGAAGTCTAGCCTCGTGACATGTAGTATCAGAGCGACCATTTGACTTTTTGATTTCACGTCGAACGCTCGTGAGCAGGATAGGCATGGTGGACAACCATGACAATTGACCAATAACGAGAGCAGAAGCATGTGACGAAGGCCATTAAATTTCTTAGAAAGTTTTTACGTCAGATTACTTTCCATCTTCCCTCAAACTTCCACGATTTTCAGTTTAGTATATTCCCTCAAATTTCAACAATTTTAGTTCACCCTTGAATTTAGTTATTTGATTCTATGTATTTGGTCTTAGACTAAACTTAAATTAGATATGAGAATTTAAATTCTTAAACCTAAATTTATGAGAATTCTGATTTTTTATTATTTTACTTTTGTTTTTTTGTTTATTTATTTTTCTTTTGTTATTATGTATTTGATTTCATGCCTCTAGTAACATTTCAGGAATACATGGAATTTGAAAATTTAAAATTAGAAACTGGGTTAACAATTGTATTAAGTCCTATGTGAGGCTTTCTCGTTTATTCTAAAGAAAAAAGCTAAGAGTAAATAAAGAAGAAATATAAACTATTAGCATTTTCGTGTAATCTATTATTTTAAAATTAACAAGGAATTTACAGGAAAATTACCTAAAATTTTTAAATTAATGTGTTCTAACTTTAATGTACCGATTAGCTGATAACAAGAGAAATAATTAAACACAAAATGTTGCAACATTGTCTAAGAGATTGCCCCATTATCTTTTTCTTTAATTAGGAAAGTTGTGCAAATACAAATTTATAAAATTGTTGTTGATTCTTCTAAATGGTTTTTTTCACATTTTTTTAGTGTGGACAATAGAGCTGATGTTGTTTCAAGGATTGAAGTGTTATGTTTTTATCATTGTTTATTTACGTATATATTCTTTTGTTTCTCTTTTCTCAAACAACTTCTAATTTCACAACTTCTAATTTCACTGATCTTATTTTGTTTTATTTAGCTCCCTCCTATCCCAATTCCTCGTAAGACTCGCCAAAGTGTGGATTGAAGAGAGAGTGATGCATTAAATTCAATTCGTGATAAAGGGAACTGTGATAATTACTTAAATCTTCACTTATCTAACTTAAGTTGGTTAATGTTAGTTAATGATTTAAGTTTATCCATGTACATACAGTTGTTGATGAGCTTTTATATCTGTTACGTTGCTGGAACATGTTAGAAAGATAACATTTCAGAAGGAGAATTTGAAGCGATTGTCTCCGCAGTATTTACTCCAATGTGTATGTCTAGATTCGATTATAAATGTGATTGAAACTAGATATATGGATGGAAAGACTAGATGTTATACTTATAGTATCAACAAAACTTTCGAATAGTTGAAGCAAAATCCAATACAAACGAAAGAGGAATGTCCTTATCTTGGTAGAATGATACTTAATTTTTCTCCCAAGTTAGAGGTATACTTGGTATATTAGTAATGCATTTGTTGTTGATGATTGTAATATATATCATTTTAATATATTATTTTATTATTGTGTAGCTTATTGATAGCCTTAAGATAGACCATTATGATACTCTTAAAGGATCAGAGAGGGAAAAGAATCTTGTGGTTGTTGCTGATCATCCTGTTGGGACAGTAAAGGATTTTACACCAAAATTGATGGCTTTAACAGATGCAAGACAATTTGATTAATAATTAAATTTTTCAAGGCGCTCGCTTTTTTCAAGGCGTTAGGCGCTTCGCTTTAACGCTTAGTGTTTATTAAAAAAAGCATGTGGGTTTTAAGAAATACCTATTTCGCGAACAAACCCATAATTTTTTTAGTATCGACATCTTCAAAACTAAAAAAGAAAAACTTTAAGATAAGAGCAAAGGTTCTCTCGCCGGCATCTTCAAGGCTCCAAGTATGTTTCAATAAAAAAATCAACTTTATTCTCTCTTTTCTTCAATTTTCACCCACTTTTCTTAGTTCTCACCCACGTTTTTCTTCTGCTTTCTTATTCAGTCCACGTTTTTTTTCATCTGGTGCTTGGAATTTGATTTGTAATCCAGGTAAATTTCTTACCCCTTGCTGCCCTTTGATTTATTTTTTTTAATTTTATTCGAAACTTTTAACTACAACAGAATGATAACTGGGTGCTTATGATTCAGGGGATGTTACCCCTTATTCGATACTTTTGATTTATGTTTTTTTTTTAAATTTTATTCGATACTTTATTCCTCTCTTATTTCAAATGGGAACTTATTTTTATTCCCATCTGTAAATGAAAATTGTTAGTCAAATGACGATAAACAACTTAAAATAACGTGACAAACTTACATGACAGTGCACGCCACGATAGCAGTATCATACAAAAAAAATTTGTTGACTTTACATAATGACACATCAGTCACATCAGTCAAAAAATATTTTTATAATATTTATAGGAATATAAAATATTTTTTCTTTCGATGTGTCATTTTGTCAAATTATCTCAAGCTGTTTATGGTGAATTAACTAACAATTTTTATTTACAGAGAAATTATTTTAACCTAAAATAAAATATTGGGGTTAAATTAATTAAAAAAATAAATAATGACGAAAATGATTAATCATTTAAAACTTAGTAGTATTTTTTTGGCTGCCTAAAATGAATAAAGATTCATTTAAAGTTTTAAGTTAATAAACCTTTTAATAATTTATTTATTAAGAATATTTTAAATTAAAGGGAAAAGCAATGACGTGAGGGAATCAAAAAGGGGAAAGGGAGTGCAATCGGCCGAGAAAGTTTAGTGAGAGAGAGAGAGAAACCAAAGAGGCAGAAAGAAATTATATTTTGAAAAATTAAGGAAGATGGTGTTGGCAAACAAGGAAATGGTGGTTTACTGCTTCGACACTTTGCTCGCCCATTATAACAGCGAAGAGGCTGCTCCGCCCGCCTTCGACGACGGCCAACAGTAATTTCTTCTCTCTGATTCTTTGTGTTGTAATCCATTTATTATCTCAGACCAAGTTTCCTGCTTTTATTCTCTTTTATAATGATAGGTTGGATGCTGATTGTTTTTATTGATTTTAATCTTGTGTGTGTCTGGAATTAGCTTTCAGCTTCTTTTTTCTTAACAAATAAAAAATATTAGAAGTTGGGAACTCAACTTTATGTAATTGTTGTTTTTAGATGTTCCAAAAAAACGTGTTAATGTTTTGGTCAGCAACAGAAATCAAGGTTGTCTGGTTTTACTTTTTAAGCAATTTGGTTCCTGTACGAATAAAAATCTCCTATAAATTATCATTAAACTGACCTGCTAATTATGTGTTAATCTTTTACTGCTTCTATTCAGCTTTCTTTTGCTCTTGGGTTGTGGTATAAAATAGATGATCATTAAACTGTCTCCTTTATTTTTAGTTTTTCTTTGTTCTAATTATATTTCTGTTTACTTTGAAAATGATGCTTTCATCTGATCCAAATCCTATTCTGTTTTAAGCCCATTGTTTGTGACATGGAAGAAGGTTGTGAATGGTGGGGAGCCTCGTCTACGAGGATGTATTGGCACACTCGAAGGTTGCCGGTTGATTAATGGGTTTAGGGACTATGCTCTGACCAGGTATTAAAACCAAATTGAAAAACATCTACTTTGGAATTTAATTACCCCCTCTGCTTCTCTCTCTCTTTGTATGTGTATGTGCACTCTCCACGTAGTTGAGATATCTATATGTGTATATGAGAATATCGATATGTACCGTCAGCACATTCTTAAAACTTTTTATGTTTATTCATTTTTCTATCTTTTAAATAAAATCCATTATTTTGTCCTTACCAGATTATACATAATGCAAGTTATTGGACATTGGAGATCTTCTATATCTGTAGATTGATTAGTCCTATATTTTGTACCGGAATTTGGTTGTTAGCATACTTTTGTTATGAATAATATGTCCAATTATGAAAATTGATATAGTTAAAGTTAGGCAAGTTACATGGAAGAATAGTGGTTTTTAACCTCTAGTCAGAATGATTGATATAAAAGAAGTGGCCTTAATTTCAATCTGACAAGTACTAAGAGAAGTCACTTTTAGTGATTAGTAAGTCCATTGTGAGCTTTTTGCTGCTATTTAGAGTAGTGAACATGGTTGGCCAAATTGCACTGTTTTATTTCAATGTCTTGCTTCGAGTCAACTAAGCTTGATTTCCAAGTAGTGCGTGTTGTGATGGGAAAACAGTTCAGCAGAAGGTAAAAGTCCTGAGTGCAGCCATTTCACCTGTAAGTAATAGGGGATGATGCTTGAAATCCAATGGCACTTTTTAGCTCCGTATAATTACTCTAAAGAAATTAAGAAACCTTGAATGCCTATAATACTTTCCACAATTACGATTTTTTTCCTGCATGATAATATCCAGCCGTTCCAGTGTTGTGATAAAATATGCATCATGATCCCTAATGTAATGCCACTACAACTATTTTGGTCATTTCAAAATTGCCTCAACTCTGTCCTATATAAGCTACAAGTTTTTAATCGTTGCTACTTTGGAATGCTTCATATTTTTCTCTTGGCATGCCTTGTGTATTTTTCTAATTTCTGTGGTTTTACAGTGCTTTGAGGGACCGCAGGTTCCCCCCTATACAAGCTAACGAACTGCCTTCTCTAGAATGTACAGTTTCTATTCTTACTGATTATGAAACAGCTAATAACTACCTTGATTGGGAGGTATGTAATTCATCTCGATTCGGATCTTTTAACATCTGATCATGTAATACAGACTAGCATGCACTGAATGTATTGGTTGATCAAAGAATCTCCAGTTTTGAATATCCGGATCGGATATGGCCTGACTTCTTTTCTGTGCTGTTATTGTTTTACTTTGTATTTTGATATCTCTTCCGCTTCCTACTCTATAATTTCCATTTACATTTTTCTTACAGGTCGGAAAGCATGGCATAATTATTGAGTTTGTTGATGATTATAATACAAGGCGGAATGCTACATATTTACCTGAGGTGCCGGCACATGAAGGTAGACTTTATTGCCTGTTTTTAAGTCTAACGAGGTTATATGATATGATGCGGAGACTTTTCATTCTCACTTTCCTTCTCTTTTTTTGATATTCAGGTATAAAATGTAAATACATTCAATATATTTCTAAATTACGGCTTCAAATATTTTTTGTTATACATATTAATAGAATTATCCGTTTTTGAAAAACAAGAATTTTAGTTGAAATTTGACTATCATAAAATATAATAAATTTATCCAATTTTTAAACGTAACTGTGCTTTTCGACTCGTCCAATGTCATGAGAAGATGCCCTTTATTTGTATTTTGTTTTAGAACTCGTAAGCTTTTCTTTAGGGATTTATATTATATGCATGATTGTCTTCCATTGAAAGGTTTCGTCTGTTGGAAATTTTTATTAGTGAACAGACTCATAGTAAATTAGTTCGCAACAAACCAAGTTTTCCGAGCAAAATCTGCTGATCGCTCATGCATTTCGTGCATATCTATTATCTTTCAGGTTGGACGAAGGTGGAGGCAATTGACTCACTCGTCCGAAAGGCAGGCTTCAGTGGCCCTATCACCGAGTCGCTCAGGAAGCGTATTAAACTGACTCGTTACCAAAGCACATTATTTACAATGCAGTACAGCGACTATGTTTCCCATGTGAAGGCAACCAGGGGTGCAGCTCCTTCTATTGCCGGTGCTAAGCTCGGAACTCAATGATTCTTCCAACGGCATTTGCCGAAAAGGGTAAAGCTGCTTTGGCTAAATTATAAGTAGATGATATTAAACAAAAAAAGGCGGAATTGGTTTGGTTGTGTTAGTAATTACAGGACACCTTTCAAATAACATTCTTCAAATACAAATGGATATGAAGAAAGAAACAGAACAATGAATGCCTGATGTAAACACAGCCACTGGCATACCTGTTGTCGTTGTGTTCATCCAGACATTTGTATGCTGCAACTTATTGTGGAGAACCTGTTTGGTGTAGGAAAAACTCGACTTGACTTATTTGTCTTAACTATAAGAACTATGGAATTTATTTAGATAACCCCTTGTACTTTTAATAGTTTAGATAAGTCTGTGAACTTTAATTAGTATCCAGATAAATCTGTAATATTTTTCAGGTAATTATAAATCCTTGACCCTTTAATTTGTATATAAGTAAACTTGTCCTGAAATCTGATATATGATTCAATGTTTGGCCAAATCACTTCGTTTAACTAGTCCTGAAATCAAGTGAAAATTTATCCAATAATTGATCTGGAAGGTATATAGAGTTCTTGGATCTATTTGTACAGTTTGTTTTTAAATTCAATAAAGATAATTAAACCTTGTTTTAAACAAGATTTTGAAAATAAAGCACCGATTGATTTAAAAATATGGAAAATAAAATTTGTATCATGTCATTTCGTTATTATTGTAAAACCTCTACAACAACATAAATGCCAAGTAGTTATAATTAGGTTTGTCCCGGTTCGGCCCAAATTAGCAATGTTGCCCTTCGTGTTAAAACACGTTTAATTAGGTCTTTCAGTTCGCACATTGGAACAATTTAGCCCTTTGACCAATGTTGACCGTTAAAGTGCTAATGTGACAATCAACGGTGATGACATGGCAGTCAATTGTGCTGATGTGGCAGTGCATGTGTGATGATGATGTGGTAGAGGGGCTGAATTGATTTTAACTGAAAGTTCAATCGCTTACTTAATCTTTAAGCTAAAAAAATAATAAATTAATAAATATTTAAATAACATTTAAATATTCATAAAATATTAAAAAACAAAATAATATAATGAATTTAAAAAACTAAAAGTAAAAAACACTCCCTTAGTCCCACTAATGATGTCACATGTTGACTTTTTACGGAATTTAAAAAAAAATTGTATGATATAAAATAATTTAAATAACAAATTTGCCCTTAAATCTTTTGTTTTTGTGGAAAGTGACAATTTGACTGAGACAATTTTAAAATAGAAAAGTTGCACAATTACTAAGACATGGGAGTAAAATTAAAAATTTTAAAATGTAAAAATATAAATCATCTAAAAAGTCTTCGATTATTTCTGACTATACTAAGTCTACTAATATTCTTTGAGTATTTTTTTAATAGACTCATCCTTGCATTAAAGTAGGTAAAACAAAAAATTTCTTTCATTTTTTTACATCAAAGTAAAATAGCATAATTTAATGTAGAAAAACGAAAGAAAATGTGAGTTTTATTGTTACTTTAATACAATGTTGATTTTACTAAAAAATCGTTTAACAAATGGTAATACTCAGACCGACGAAAGTCAGACTTTTTTAATAAAAGTGTTCGATTTTTAATACTTTATAAGTATTTTTTTAATTTTTATATTTATATTTTATCATTTTTAATCTCTAATACATTTTAATTTTTTATATTAATTTTTATTTTTTTATAATTTTTATAATTTTATTTATTTTTATTAAATTTATGATTTTTTTAAATCGAAAATTATTTTAATATATTAATCGATTTTTATATTTATGATTTTTATTTACATCAATTTATTAATCGATTTTTCATATATTCCATTTGTAAAAGCTCAACTTGAAAAACTAAATTATTTATGTAATTTTATTCAAAAACTAAATAAATCGATTAAATTAACTTAAAATTTGAACAAGTTATTTATTTTTTAAAATTTTAATAATTTCTTATATTTTTTTTTACCTTTTTAAGTTATTTTTTAACTTAAATATTAAATAAGTTATTAAACTTTCAATTAAAATGAATCATGACTCTGAACTCTACAAAAACTTCAATTATGCATTCGAATTTGGTTTAAAAAATCAATTCAGTCCATCTGCCACATCATCATCATACATACACTGACACGTCTGCACAGTTGGCTGTCACGTCAGTACCGTTAACTGACACGTCAGCACTTTCACGGTCAACGTTGGTCAATGGCCTAATTTGTTGTAATGTGTGAACTAGAGAACCTAATTGAACGCGTTTTCGCGCGATGGATAATATTGTTAATTTGGGCCGGACTCGGAGACAAAATAACCCCTTTAATCTTATAATTAAATATTTTTAAGTTACTTTTTATCAAAAATTATTTTAAGTTATTATTCTGTGCATTGTAGTAAAAAAATGTTTCACAAGCATATTTAATTCTACTTTATAAATTAAAGTATAAATATTTAATTCTAAAATAACAGGATTCACTTTTTGGGAATAGGAGTTGAAGCAATAACAAGAATCTTTTTAGTGGAACATCTTTCACAATCCTTTGAGAGATAATTCACTAATAGACCGAGAGATAAATAATTCGCCTCATTCATATTTAGATCATGAATGTTTGGCATCCATTTTATGCAAGGAAACATTGTTTTTGCTAGTTCGAATTAAAGAGTGATATAAAATCGATCTATTTTCGAAATTATATACATAGCTAACACATTTATCATAGTTAGAAGCTCCAGCTCCGTAGGAAGGTCATCATTTTTATTTAATTAAAATATAATATTTTTTCTTTTTAGTTTGAGACCGAGTATCTTACCGTCGCTAGCAGTGACTAATTCTCTCGCCGCGAGTACTTCTACAAAGAGATAAACCGTACACATAGCATGTTTTAAATAAATCAATATTTTGCTAAATCTAATTATTTTTAATGATTATTTAATATGTCTTTAAATATTTTAAAAGATATACCAAACCAATGGATTTATTCGATTTTAGCGGAATTTATATGAATTCTAACATTTTTTCAAGATAACTACTAATATTAAATTCAATTATCAACTTATATAGATACGACACCACATAGGCTAAAGGCTTATTGTGGACATAATCTTTTAATTCAATTTATTTATTATAATATTAAAATTTTAATCCTAACACTGTTTGAGTGAATATAACGTCCTATTTTATTAAATCAACTCATAATTGATCTATTTTTTAACACTCGTAATGAATATAATACGACTAATTTATTATTATCAATAATTCACAAGCATTTATTTTATTCTATGAAGTTAAATCTTATATAAATTTGACCTCTTTAAAAGAAAAAGAAAAGCCGTGAAAAAATGTTAAAACCGATGTGTGGTTCGCACGTGTGAAAAAATGTAACTATCTTCGTCCCATTTTTTGTTGCTTGTATTAAAAGAAGCTTCGCATTGTCCTTGACAATGCCACCCCAATTCCTTTTAGCCTAAGAATCCGATTTACATTCCAACTTGTTTCAGGTGAGCTTCTCTTCGATCTTCCAACTCCCTTTCTTTGATTTTCATGGTAACTTTTTATCTCATATATTTCATTAGATCTACCGAGTTTTTTTTTTGCCAAAAGAACTCCTTTTTTTCCACTCTTTAATCTTCTCTGGGTATCATAATTTTAGGGGGGAAATAGGGAGATTTCTAGTAAACGAGAAGAAGAAGAAGAAACCCATTTTTTAAATCTCAGCATAGATAGATTTGCTTCTTCGTTTTCCCCTTTGAGATTATATGGGGGTTTAATTAATCATTAGGGTTTAGTTATTGAGATTTGGAACATCTGCTTAGGAAAAGGGTATTTCCCCCTCTCTTACAAGTATAATTTGGTTAATGTAGTGATGTATTCTTTGTTGCAGCTTACCATATTTAGGCATGAGTTAGTTGTATTGAAATCGAGGGGAAGTTAATTATGTTTATAAATGCTCTGCTAAGTTAATGGTGATTGGCAGGTCTTGATACATTGGAATATCCAGCTGAAGAATGAATCAAAAAGGCTTGATTTATAGTTTTGTTGCGAAAGGAACTGTTGTTTTAGCAGAGCACACATCGTATTCTGGGAACTTTAGTACCATTGCTGTTCAATGTTTACAGAAGCTGCCTTCAAATAGCAGCAAGTTCACATATTCGTGTGACGGTCACACATTTAACTTCCTCGTTGACAATGGATTTGGTACTATTTTCTCGATATTTCTTGACCTTGGTCAAATTTTTCATATCAGAATACGTGGTTGATGGTGTTTGTTTCCACTTGCAGTGTTTCTAGTTGTTGCAGATGAAGCAGTTGGCAGGAGTATGCCTTTTGTTTTTCTTGAGCGGGTGCTAGATGATTTTAAACAGAGATATGGTGCAAGTATTAGAAATGAGGGTCCCCATCCTTTAGCTGATGATGAAGATGACGACGACTTATTTGAGGACCGATTTAGCATTGCATATAATCTTGACAGAGAATTTGGGTGCGTACATACTTGGCAAGGTTAAATTGTTGCATTTGTCTACTTATCCCTATGATGGTCATATACGTGATAGTATAATCCTAACCTGTAATGCCTTGCTATGTATGACAGTCCAAGGCTTAAGGAGCATATGCAATATTGTTTGAACCATCCAGAAGAAATTAGTAAGCTCTCAAAATTAAAAGCTCAAATCACTGAGGTGAAGGGGATTATGATGGATAACATTGAAAAGGTATGTATTTTTTTTCTTGTAAAGTGGATGTGTGATTTTGAACTTAGAGATAAAGTATTTTGTAACAATCTTATTTTTCTGGTGGGTTAATACAGATTTCTGTGATTATCAATCCATTGAACTTGTCTATAAATATTTAACTTGTTATGGCTTTTGTTTTCTCAGTCAGCATTCGTCTTAGCTGTTATTATTAGTATTTGAATTTTTTATTTTCTGTTCTTTGTACATTTATGTTTCAAATGTTTATATGACCTTTTCATCTTATGTCTGTATCCAATGACAGTGGACTTTCAACTGGAAGTTTGATCTGCATTTTGTGGTTTCTAACTAATTATCAATACAGGGACATTTCATTCTTCGAGAATGATAGCTATTTTTATTAGGCTTAATAATCCTAAGATCCCATGACTCTAAACTGGACCCCCTTCCACACACACACCCAATCCAATATAGGTTAATAATCCTTTCAACCTTCTGTTACCATTTTGGTTAAGCAACAAAAGCCTATGACTCTAAACTGGACACCCATTTTGGTCTTGCAGCTTTGAGCTCCATAGTCACTATATAGGTTATTAATCCTTTCAACCTTCTGTTACACTAAGCTGGTTTTGTTTACCTAGTAACTTGGTCAATTTATCAAGCATTTATTGACTCAAAGCTTAGCTTGCTTGACACTCAATTTATTTAGTGGAGAAATGATAAACCCCTTACCGGATGCCTGCCTATGCGGGCAATATTATGGTAAGGACTCAGAAGTATATCCTACTCCTCATGGCTCGTGGTGCATTAGTTTAGTGACATGCAGTATAGGTTACTTTAACAAGACCTAATCACCTAAAGCTTTTCATTCCAAAAGTTTCTATTTAAAATTTCAGGACTATGTCTGAAATGAATGTTTTCCTATGGCCAAACAGCTAGTGTTCAGTTCTTTAATTCAGCTGAAAGTAGTGAATGGAAAATGGTATTGTCAAATGTATAGTATTATATTGGTTTTGGTTCGTGGTTTGCTGGACAACATGAAACGAGCTGGCATATTCATGAATGTTATATGTGACTGGATGATTCCACATTGTCTTTTCCATTTGGAGAGAAAGAGGTGTGTGGGGGGGGGGGGGGGGGGGGGAATCTGAGTTTCCCAATAAAATTATCGACTGTGAATACTTTATGCTATGAACTTTTGTGGAGGGTGCTAATTTGGTGTTAACTTGTTTATTCCTTTGCTAAAACTGTTTGATATTTCTGTTTCCTAATTATCAAAAGGAAAACTAATAATAGATGCTGTAGCTGATTGTGAAGAAATCAATAATTAAATTCCATTTTTATTAGGTTCTGGATCGTGGGGAGAGGATTGAACTTCTAGTGGACAAAACAGAAAACTTGCAATTCCAGGTTGGTGCTATTTTGGTTTTGTTTAGGGTTTAGGTACGTTCATAAGATATATGGTTACATTCGGATTATTATTGTAGGCTGATAGCTTCCAGAGGCAAGGACGGCAACTGCGACGGAGGATGTGGTTGCAGAATCTGCAAATGAAACTGATGGTAGGAGGAGCTATTCTTGTGTTGATCATCCTTTTGTGGCTTTTTGCGTGTGGAGGTTTCAAATGTGACTGAGATCAACCAAACTTAAGAACCATTGCACTGTGTTTTCTTTTATATATACATATTTACTCTATAAATACTAATAATTTTACATTGTTTAGATGTACAAAATAGCTGTTTAACAATATGTTGAGTGTTGACTACCTTTCTGTTTTTACATTTCTCTGTACTAAAATAAGGTTTAATTTTTATTTATTTGTTTTGTACTTATATTTCTAGTTATATAAGCTTTGAACTTCTTTTTTTCAAAGTTTTTCCCCTTTAATTGTCACTGCAGAATAATTTAATTGGTGTTTTTGAAAATAAGTGTATTTTAGTCGAAATTAAACACCATGAGTTCATTCAGATACAATAAAAATAATATATATGAAATTATTCTGAAAATTGAACATAAAAAAACAACACGGTTGGTAAGATATTCTGCAGAACTACAAGTTAAAAAATATGATTTTTTTTTTATAATGATCAGTATTTAATTTATTACTATTTTATTTTTATTACCATGAGTATTTTTTTGACTATATTGTTATTTTTATTTTTTAAAATATGAGAATTACATATTAACTATTCAATGCAACTTCATCTATGACTTTTTTTAGGGACATTTTCTAATGTTATGTTTGAAAAATATATTTTTTAAATCGCGATATAATTTGTGATAACAAAATATCTATTGTATGTATATTTTAATGGGAAAGGGAATTGGGTTACAGATCTGGTTAGGCTTAGGGACATGGCGGTGGGGTTTTACAACCGGTTATTTCAATCGGATACCTCTACTACGCAAGGCCAATATGCGACTAGGGGGAATTTTCGGCAGCTACGTTATAAAGGTGTTCGAACCGAATAGGGAGATAACGAATGATGAGGTGTGGATTGCTATGTTTGATATGGGTCCACTACAAGCCCCGGGGGCTGATGGGTTTCAAGCTATAATTTTTTCAACGCAATTAGGATATTGTGGGTCCAAGTGTGTGTAGACTTGTTCGTGCTTTTTGTGCGGGGACTGATGTTGATGCTTCATTAAACCGTACTCTTCTTGTCCTTCTCCCAAAAGTTGACGCGTTGAAATTTATTTCTCAGTTACGACTATCAGTCTATGCTCTGTTCTGTACAAACTCATAACGAATGTAGTGGTTAATCGTTTAAAGGGTTTTATGTCTGATTGGATCTTGCCCACACAAACTAGCTTTGTGCCTGGTCGATCTATTGCTGATAATATAATCATTGCACAAGAGGTTATTCACTCCATGCGTAATAAGAAGGGTAGGAAAGGTTTTTTGGCAATTAAAATTGACCTTGAGAAGGTTTATGATAGGTTAGAGTGGTCTTTTATTGATGACACGTTACATGATGTAGGTATCCCGGAGTGGCTATGGGTAGTAATAATGAGATGTGTGCAATCGACTTCGATGCAGGTTTTATGGAATGGCTCGTCGTCGGATTCATTCCAACCTAGTAGGGGAATTAGACAAGGTGATCATATCTCGGCTTATCTTTTTGTTCTTTGCATGGAGCGGTTGTCGCAGACGATACAACGGGAGGTTGATTGTGGGGCTTGGAAACCGATTGTTCTGTCCCGAGGAGGGCCGGGGCTTTCACATTTATTCTTCGCCGATGAAATGGTGTTATTTGCTGAAGCCACCGAGGACCAGCTTGATGCTATTCTGAGAGTTTTGCTTGATTTCTGTGGGGCGTCAGGACATAAGGTAAGCACGCCAAAATCAAGTATTTTTTATTCACGTAATGTTCCTATTGAGCGCAGTCAAGTCATCAGCTCGGGGTTTGGTTATATAGAGGTTAATGACCTTGGGCGATATATAGGTGTTCTGCTTTTGCATGCGCAGGTAACTAGATTGACTTATCAGTTCCTTGTGCAAAAGATGCGTGATCGACTTTTGGGTCGGTTAGCCAAATGTTTATCGTTCGCTGACAGAGTTACTCTAGCAAAGTTGGTTTTGGAGGTTATCCCATCGTATACCATGCAGACAACTCTTTTGCCAAAGGTGATTTGTTAAGATATTGAACGATTGATACGTAAGTTTGCGTGGGGTAATGCGTCTGGTGGTCGTCATGTCCATTTAGTAAACTGGGAGGTTTTATGTAAACACGATCTCTTGGTGGTCTCAGGTTCAAAAGCTTGGTCGACCAGAATAGAGCTTTCCTCATGAAGCTCAAATTTGGGATTGTGTCCCGTCGAGAGGATTTATGGGTCCGGGTCCTTCGGAGCAAGTGCAAGTACCGAGAGGTTATTCTGGAAAACCTCGGTTATCGCGTTAGTTCTAATTTGTGGAGGAGAATAGCGAGCGTGTGGGAGCTTGTGCGGAAGAACTTGGTCTGGAATGTTGGAAACGGCACGTTGATAGATTTTTGGCTTAACCCTTGGGTTGCTAATCTTGGCGCTTTGTTGGACCACATTTTGCCGAATGTGGTGTTGCCAATGGGTTCGGCACCTTTGTGGTCGATGGTTGCAGGGAATGGCGAGTGGGATTGGTCGAAATTTAAAGGGATGTTGCCAGCGCGGGTCCTTAAGTACATAGCGGCGATAAAGCCGCCAATGGTTGCAGCACCACCAGATTGTGTGGGTTGGAGTTTTAACGGCCGATAGAATGTTCTCGGTAAGCTCGGCATACAAGGCGCGTTGCTTGAATACGGAAGATGATGGTGATATGATATGGAGTGTGATAGCTAAGTATGAAGGTTGTCATAGGGTGGGGATGTTTCTTTGGTTGCTTTGCCATGTTCGGGTTCTTACCAACGAGGAGCGTGTCCGACGGCATCTATCTATGGATGAACGGTGTGGTATTTATTTAACACAACCCGAAACCCTTGATCATTTGTTTCGCTTTTGCCCGACGTCATGTTTGGCGTGGAGAGGGGTGGTTAAGCAAGAGAAATGACAGTTGTTTACATCGATGCAGTTTCAGGATTGGTTGCGTTTAAATTTGGAGAGTAATGTGTGTGCAACCGAGGGTCTCGACCAGTAGAACGTGTTGTTTGGTTCCATTATTTCGTACATATGGAAGCAAAGAAATGCCTGAGTTTTTTCAGATGAGGCAGTCCAATCGAAGGAGATTATCGTGCATGCCAAGGGTATAGCGTGGTCATGAGATTTGGCTCGTCGAGGGGTGCAGCACGGGAAGCCGACTACTGGGGTTGTTGCGCCTAGAGTGCCGGCTGTTTGGTCTTGCCCGTCGTTAGGTTGGGTAAAGCTCAATTCCGACAGGGCTCATCATTTGATGTCGGGCGAATCGGCTTGTGGAGGAGTTCTCCGATCATCGATGGGTGAGTGGATTCTAGGTTTTTCTAAATTTGTGGGTATATACTCGGTTCTTGAAGCAGAATTATGGGGAGTATTGGAATGGCTGCAACGAGCATGGTCTTTAGGTTTGCAACAAGTGTGGATTGAAGTTGATAATGCCGATGTGGTTAGGATTTTGAAGGACAACGATAGGCGGCATCGGTATTGGTCGATTGTGCATCATATTGGGCGGTTATTACGCTTGGATTGGGAGATTCACTTGACTCGTATTGGTAGGGAGGCGAACTTGGTAGCTGATGCTTTGGCAACATATGGCTTAGGCCTCGATGGTGGTGAGATATGGTTTGCGGCACCGCCGGTTATTGCATGTCAGGCGTTTCAGTTGGATTGTTCTCATTTATCTTTTTGATTCTTTATGCTATTTCTTGTTGTTTAAGTTGCTAGGTGCACTCTTTTACTCCATTTAAATTTAAGGAGATTTTTAATGAGGCACCTAGTTAACTCTATCTATTTATAAAAAAAGTGAATTTTATAATTGTATGCACATTTTATTATATTTTAAAATTCAAGTTCTCAAATAAAAATATATTTTATTAATTAATTTCATTTATTGTTATGAAGAGTACATATAAGAAAAGTTTGGGTGAAAACCCCCTTTTAAAATATTATTGAGAAAAATGGCTCCCAAAACTATTATTTGGCAAAATGACCCCCAAACTTTCCAGGTCGGCAGACCTCGCGTTGTGTAGGACGCGAGGTACGACATCGCGTTCTGCACAACGCGATTTTAGTCGACGTGGCATTGCTGTCCGTGTTAACGGTTTTACAGTACCTCGCGTTCTGCAGAACGCGAGGTCCCCGAGAAATTGAAACGGCGGCTGGAATATATCGCACTAACCTCGCGTTCTGTAGGACGCGAGGTCTGTATGGACCACATGCGAAAACAAGCGTGGGTAGGCCTGTTCTAGCCCAATTTGGAGCGTGTAAATCGTATATTTTTAGCGATCATCAAGTTTGGGGTCGTAGTACTGGAAATTGTGTATCGTATGATACCAACATGGTTAATTTCCGTCCATTCTACAATGGTTTAAAATGGCTTCGAAAACCCTATGCTATCATCCTTTTTTGAATGAAGTTGCATTTCAACAAATGTCGATAGGCATGTTCGAGCAGAATTTCATACGTAGAAAATTTAAATTTTTAGGTAACATCGAGTTTGGGGTTGTAGTACTGGAAATTCTCTATCGTATGACACTGACACAGTCAATTTTCGTCCATTGTACGCTGATTTAAAGTTGATTCGAAAACACTATCATAACATATTTTTTTGAATGATTGAAAATATAAGATGACGGATTGTATAAATCGAAGTGGACTGACTTTATTGATTAGATTGTCATGTGCGAACTCACATATACAAATTAAAAATAAATAATTAATACGAGGGGCTGAGCGATTAGGACACTTAGGAGTTGTGTGCCCAGGATTTCGACATATAGAACAATGCTTCTTTTGTCCGATTTTCTCTCGATGTTCGACCAAATCCTCAGCACAGTATATTCTTGTAGAAGGTGGACGTCCTTTGGCTCGTAGTAGTGCTGGATCTGAGCGTATGATCGGTTCAGTGTCCATGGCATTCGGATCAACCTCATTTCCGATTGGAGGAAACTCTTTTTCGTAAACCTTAAGCACCGTTTTGAGTAAGTATACTGGATCAACCATATGCATGTATTCTATCTGTTGGTTAGTGCAAGCAGCAATGGCGTGTGCGCACGGGTATTTGAAAGTTTGGAAAATTCTGCACTCACAGGTTCTTTCCCTCAGATCTACCACGTAAGCGTTGTGCTGAATGCCTTCCAACCGCCTGGAAAATTCCGCAACACGAAACAAGTGTCCTTCTCGCGAGAAGAGAGTTGTTTGCATCTGTCTTGATTGGCCCAATTGAATATGCAGTCTTGTGCGGAAATCTGGATGGACTTTGTGTCCACCTGCCATGTACTCAGTTGCTTGCCTGCCCAAGGTTGCAAAAAGGGTAGCTAAACGATAATAGGTCGCTTTGACAATGGAAGTGATAGGCAACTGCCGAACTCCCTTCAGTGATGAGTTCACTGCCTTAGCCAAGTTCGTTGTCATGTGACCATAACGTTTACCCTCGTCATACGATCGAAGCCATTTTTCCTTTGGGATTTTTTCAAGGTATTCTGCGCCATTTTTGTTTCTCGCTCTCAGTTCCTCAAGCAGTTCAGCCACCTCTTGTTTGTAGTGAGAGTTGCCTACGGGATGACAGTTGAATAGTTATGGGCGAAAAACACATGAAAAAAGGTCGTAAATTGAAGCGAGTAACAAGTAATATAGTAAAAGAAAATGACATAAATGACGTACCCATATCGAGCACCATTTGACGTTCATCACGATTCTTGTATTTCAGCAGGTAGTTTGCGGCTATGTGCCGCAAGCAAAAAAGGTGGTGAATGTATGGAGGCTTCCAATAATCACCCAAATTTTGTATCGCCCACAGCAGCGCTGTGCCTCTGTCAGAAATAACACACACCCCTTCATCCCTTCTTCTTCGTATTACATGATCAAGGACATATTTTCGTAGGTTCTTAAGGAAGAACGTCCAAGACTCCAAATCCTCCTTCGAGACGATTGCGAATGCAACAGGAACGCATTTGCGATTGTCGTCCTGTGCTATAGCTAGAAGTAGGACCTGTGTATATCTTCTGTACAACCATGTGCCGTCGATTTAGACCATCGGTTTGCAGTGCTTGAATGCGTTGATACACTGGGGGAAAGTCCAAAATAACCGGTGGAATTGAGAAACACCTCGGACGACACGATCATTTTCGTATGCCAGAACCGTATCAAGTTTGACAACCATTCTGGGGATGTGTTTCTGCAGGAGATTAAGCCACGGGCGCAACTCTTTGTAAGATTCCTCCCATCGGCCATACAATTCCTCTTTGGCCTTTTTCCTTGCATACCATGCTTTCGAATAACCTGGACGGAAGCCGGTGACAGCTAGAGCTGCAGCCTGACATGTGGGGACCGACACAGTGGGATTTGTTTTCACCAGTGTGGAAAAGATGTCCGCGAGGTACTTTGCATCCAGGTTCTTGTGATCCTGGTTGAGGCTAGCAACGGTGCATGTATGGGGCCCCTCAAGTTTTGTTATTTTCCAACGGTTGCTTGCCCTCTTCAACTCTGATATACGAATTTTCCATTTACAGCCTTGATCCTTTTGGACGCAGTGAGCCTTGTAGTATTTGGCTTGGGTTTTCTTTACCGTCGTCTCAACATTATGACGAAGGTTGTACTGCCTAACTGTCGTCACCACAATTTCCTTGTTCGAGAACGCCATACCAATTCTTAGTTCACCATCAGAACGGTGGACTCGGCCATCTATTGTGTCGTCATGGGCAAAATCAGGGACGTTCATTGCATCCATATCAACCGTTGTGAAGTGGGATGGTGGCTGGAACATAGAAATTGGTCTTGCGTCTACAGGAAAGTTGGTGGCAGTCGGTTCTTCGTCCAAATCTGGTGGTGGAATGGTAGTGTCTTCTGGGTCTTCTGGTAACTCTGTCAAGTCTTCTGGTTCGGGATAGAATGGTCCCAGCTCGTCTCCGTCTGGCCCGGGTTCTCTAATCGGTTCTTCGTCAGAAGCATCCTCCGGGAGCTGGAATAGTAGAGCTTCGTCGATCACTACCCTTCGAGGCGAGGATTGGGGTCGATGAGCGGGAGACCTCTCACGAGATCGCTCACGAACCTCATTTCCAAGACCAAAATCAAGATCACCATAAGAAGAATGTATTCCCATAGATGGTTGAACGTACTCCGTGCTAGGGACATACGTTGAGTGTCGTCCATATGAGGAATCATGGTCGTGCATAGCGTAATAAGACGACGCTCCCTCACCCCCAAAAGAAGAATGTCTTCCTATAGATGGTTGACCGTAGTCGGTGTCAGGGACATACATTGAGTGCCGGCCATATGATGCTTCATGGTCGTGCGTAACGTAAGGAGCCGACGTTCCCTCCCCCCAAAACTATAAGGATTGTATGAATTGTATGGACTGTACGATGCATTTGTTGGTGCATCGAATTCATCGTTTGGGGGTTGGTTCAGGTCGAACCCGATACTAGCTACGCAGGACTGCCTTGGAGGAGCAGATGACGATGCACCAACTTCGTTGTCTCGGCAGAGTAGGCTAAAATCACGTCGTAGACCTGCGGTCGGGCTATCAACGTTTGCATTCGGATCGAAGTCGAAATTCGCCCGGCCCCAGCTTGGTATTTCGACAACTGGATTAGACTCGGAGAACGATGCATACAGCTCGAGGGGCGTTCCAATTGAATACTCGAAGTGGGCTTCCATCATCATTTGCACATCAGCATTTTCCGCAATTTGGCATACATAGTACTGTAAAGGGTCTATAGATATTGGCACCCGATACTTCACGTCGAACAAACGATGATTAGCGAAATGAGGGACTTTTGCCTCCAGTTCCTTGACCAACTTCTTGAACGATAATCTCCTCGGAAGCTTTATCGTTACCGGATCTTTGCAGTGAAAAAGGACGCCGAATTCGGTACCCTTGAATATCTGCCCATCGTAGTAAACTTGCGTAGTAACGCCTCGTCCGGCCATTTAAATATTTTATGAAAGACTTTTGAAATTTTGATACTTAGAAAATTCTAGGAATTGATTGCCAATTGAAACTTATATTTTCGTTTTATGGTTCTTCTTCATATATAGGCAAAATTGTGTAAGGCAAATAATGGTTCCGAGAGGTAACTTTGCTTGTCCATTACCTAAAACCGATAAGCAGGTAAATGATGAACAAGTCAGGAATGGCGTGTGCCTGGGAGGCAGTCCCCTAACTTTCGACAAGTAAGGGATAGAGTTGATGGGAGGCAGGGTTAACCAGTACCTCGCGTTCTGTAGAACGCGATATTAGTACATCGCGTTCAATAATATTTCTGCAGAAATCTTGGGGGTCAGCTGTCTTGGCGTTTCTTATCAGAGACCTCTGCAGAAACGTTGACGCCTCCAAGGCATCGATGGGAGGATGCTGTTTATTCCTGCAGGCTTGGGTTTGGTTTCGGATGCCTACTTTGACACCACAGCTTAGGCAACCCACCGCTATGTTATTTCCGCTTCTACGGAGGTACTACATAATCTACTATATTTTTTTATTAAATTATTTTATTTAACGCAATTTTTCATTATTTAAAGGTGGACCACCGCACTATCCCACACCGGCCTGCCGGAGTCCCAGAAAGAATACAGATATAGATTCGATGCCTTGACGTAGGACCAGGTAATTCAACGATTATTTTGATTTTTTCCATACTATTTTTCCAATAATATTTCATATAACCGTTACAAACTTTTTCATTCTTTTTAGTTCGTGTGGACGCCCTACGATTCAGAGGAGATTCGCCAGATTACTCCACCAGATATTGTGCAAGAGCGAGACCTCTGGATTTCCGTCGTGCCTGTAATCACTAATTTTGTCCGGACCTTGAACCTCCTTTTGTTTGTGATGATTAATGGGCTTATATCGGGCTATTATTTAAGTTAAGACTAAAAAAAGAAAAAAAAAGAAAAACAAAAAAGAGAAATATATATACGTGTGTGTCATGTCTTATTATCATCATATTATCTATTATTATTTATTAGTATCATACATATTATTACCATACTATTATTAGTATTATTTATTGTATATATATATATATATATATATATATGCATGTGACATAATATATATAGGTGTGTTTATTTGCATATAATTAAGTAATGTGTGAATGTATATATTTGGTATCGATATTTGCTACTACTATTATTATTATTATTATTATTATTATTATTATTATTATTATTATATCTATTATTATTATATTTATTATTATTATGAAAATAAAACTTAAAAGAAGTCAAAGATGTTCATAAATAAATAAAAGCCCACTTTGATTAATAATAAATAAAAGTCCATTACATTAATATAGTCCACATTACATTAGAGCCCATACCCGATAAACCCTTACAAGGCAGAAACCCTAATCTTTTTTATCTATGCGCAGCCAAATCTGGACCGTCAGATCTAATGTTTGATCTCAACGGTCCAGATCGATCCAGATCAAGAGGAAACCCTAGTTGTCATCCAGTTGCCCCAGCGCCGCACTCCCAAAGCTGTCGGATCGAAGACTTGATCAACGGTGCAGATCAGCCCGGAAGAGAAACCCTAGGGATGCCCCTTATTAGATGCCGCGCCGCACGCCCACTGCCGTTCGATCTGGGCGAGATCAACGACCCAGATCGTGTCTAAAGAAAACCCTAACAAGGGTACCAGTGCCCCGCGCCGCTCACATGCCCCCGCCGTTAGATCAAACTTGATCTAACGGTCCAGATGGAGGACGGCGAAGCTTCCAGATCACCCCACGCGCCCACGCACTCGGTCCCGTGACCCCTCGTCTGCACACGCCTCTGACCCTTCTGTCCCCGTCGCGCATCCTCTGCCGCCCCTGACCCGGTGCACGCTTACACCGATTTAGAAACGTCAACCATGCAACAGTCAAAAACAAGTGCATCAGATACCCAAAATAACATTGGCAATAGAAAAAACAAACGAAAACAACAAAAGCAGATCAGAAGCAATCAGAGCAAGGCACAGAGAGTTAAAGGCCCCTGTTCTAACATGTCATTGGGGTTATATAGGAGGAAAAACCAAAATTACGGGGGGAAGCATTTTTGCAAGAGAAATCAGAGAGCATTATCGAAAAAAACAGAGGGGATAGTAAAAGAGAAAACCAGTGAGCACGAGAGGAGAGAAAAAAATCAGCGGAGAGACATTTTGTATACAAAAACCCATTCGGGATTTTTCAGAGAGAAAGCAATAAAAATCAAGAAACTTCAGAGGTATTTGCATCTTCAATCCATCGCATGCATAAAAAGGGGTTTTGATTATACCTTCGACGTCGGTCCGTCATCTTTCTCCATCCTCTCTTTGTCTCGACTCTCATCGGCGATAATCCCCGTCGGGTGAGCCATCGGTTTGGGTTGAAACAATGAAAAAGGGGTTTTACTCCTTTTAGGCAAATAGGGGTTGGGTTTTAGTTTTGGGTGAGTGTGTTACTTTTGGCCGAGATTTGTTGCCGGCCCGACGACGTCGAGGTCGTCGCCGATGAACAGTGTAAAGGAAGAAGAGAGGGTTCTGTTTTCTGAAGGAGGGTGATAAAGTGGAAGGGTGGCCGCCGTTCATTAGGTTTTTAGGGTATTTTTTTGTCTTAAGTTAGTATATATGGGAAGAGGCTATGGGCTAATTACGCTTCGACCCTTCCGTCTTTTTAAAAACCATCCCGCAGTCCCCCTACCTTAGTAAAAGTTCATCCTTTAGTCACTGCCTTGATGTTATTTCAAAATTCCTAGTGGTCAAATTACGTCCGCAGTCCCTTGGACGTTTCAATCTCTCGCAATTACACCCCTTTTTAATTAATCGGTCCATTTCCTTTCTAGGGATAATCCCGTTCAAACCCTCAAGTCTTTTTTATTTTTTATTTTCATCCCCAAGTTAGTGGTATATTCACGTAATTAATCCTGAAATGTGTGTAGGTTTAGATTTTAACTTACCTGCTATTTAATCTAATCTAGTTTTACTTTGTTTTTTATTTATTTATGAGAATGCATTATTGCATGTATTAATTCCTTGTCATTGCATGTTATTTGTTTTTTTATTATTATCTAAGATTATGTGATAAAAAATTTGCATACGCATATAATATATAGTTTTCATGTAACCTTGTTCATTTTTTTTGTGATTTTTTAAAGTGATGCATCTTCATATGTGTGTTATGTGGTTTCGTGCATACTTTTGTTAATCATATAAATTACGTAGAATTTTGGATTTTGCGTATTTACCTTATTTTTACAAATATCGGTTATGTTGTCTATGTTACAATATGCTTTTAGCTATATGTCTCTGCTTTTTATTTGATCATACGATTTAATTATCTCGTTTATGAATTTATGAGTTGCATTTCAGTTTATAAAATGCAATGCGAGCGTCTTTTTATTCGGGAACGAACGAGGCCAGTACCAGTCGTAGTGGTGGTGGTTTGGACGTTCCTTCTCGAATATTAAGACCTTTAAAATTCACTCGCTCGTATAACCAAATTTCGATACGATTCATCACTTTAATTCGCAAAATTTAATATTAATTAAGCGGTAAAGTTTTTGGTACCGATTTTCGGGCACTTCGAGGGTGCTAATCCTTCCTCGCGTGTAACCGACTCCCGAACCCTTTTAAATCTCTGGTTTTGTTTTCCGGTGTCTGGTCAACCATTTTTAAATGACCGGTGGCGACTCCTCCTTTTTTACAAATTCGACTAAATTTTCGAAACCCAATTTAAAACCCGATCCGTCCGAGCGACACCGAGGCACTGTGTATTTTCTGAAATTTTTTAGTCGCAACAGATGGCGACTCCGCTGGGGAAAATTTTGTTTTCAAAAAACAAAAAAGAGAGTCAAGCCCAAAAAAAAACTTTACCGCTCAATTAATATTGGAAGTTGCGAATTAAAGTGACCGAGTCGATCGATATTTGTTTATAAGTGCGAGTTTATTTTAAACGCATTTAAAATTGGCATTTAAACCCGTTCGTTTAAGTGGGGGGAAAACGCTAGTGCTTTCGTGGGGATATTGTTCCTCCGTGTAGGCCTAGCAAGTACCTTCGGGGCTCGAGTACCCTATATCTTCGTGAGAATATCGTTTCTCCGTGCAGATATAGCTAAAGGGTCCCCTCGAATTGAACTCGGTTGAGAGGAGCCTATAATGGGTGATGATCGGGGGCCTTGCTACCCTTAGAAGGGGACATCGAGAACAGTTCGAGTACCTCCTAGAACCAAAACTGAATGTAGAGAACTAGATTGACCACCCTTTTTAGAGCCATGCGGACAACCTAGGTTTATTAGACGGGATAAGTAGGGTTGCTTGCTTTCATGCTTGCCTTTTTCTTATCATGTTTATCCGACACTAACGATTTTTCTTATGATCTTTTTGCATTTATTCTCGCATGCATTTCATGACATAAAGGTGTTGAGCCAAGGTGGTTTTACCCGATCAAGGGCTATCATTATGGATGGGAAGTTGCTAGAAGAGATGATGTCAATTAGCAAGTCCGACATCGGTTAGAGTTGAATCAGAAAGGTTAAGGGGGCAGCTTACCGAGTGAATGCACAATGTCAGGTCATACTTATAGAAGATCTATTGCCCACCATCGAAGAAGGCACAACCCTTCTCCATCCCGAGAAAGTCAATCAAGATCGGATCTGCTCCGAACATCCAAAGTCACGAAACTACCCGACCAAGTGCAAAGAGGCGGCCGGAAAGAGCGGGGCAACCGAAAAGGGCTTGGATAGGGTTAAGAGATGGGTTCAGCTTCGAGGAGATAGCTTGTTTTCCGGGACCTGATACTAGCAGTTTTAGAGGGTCTTGAATTGCTAGAGAAGAAAGCAAGTCCGGCCCCAACATTTTTAGCCAAAGTTTCCATTTCCTTGAACATGATTCGGGGGCAAGAAGAGTACCCGTAGGACTTTTGCTATGACTATCTTGTAACAATGAGCCTCCTGTACGTTCAAATGAAAGTTGACCTAAGGGGAATCACCTATATGACCAACACCTTTGACTTGCATACATTTGTAACATTGTTTCATACATCATTTCGAAGCAACATTAAAATTGTCAACCATGCACCCATCTCATGATCATGCATCTGTTGATTCGAGTCCATAATACATCCATCATTGGACATTAAAATTTGCTTAAGGCCTTTCATCGCACCATTACTAATTGGGGAAAACACTCATGTCAGAGAGAGAAAAGAGAGAAAAAATGGACAAAGGAACAGTTTCCAGCCAATACCGCTTCGGGAATGTGAACAACCTGGTGAGGAGAATGGATGAGCTCGAACAGTTCCACCAGCAGTTAGTGTGGAACCAGAAGGAAACGATCGCATGCGTGAAGAAGTTCCAAGATGAAACCAAGGAACAATTTGACGAATTGAAGGCTATGATCGCCACCCTGACCAAGAAAGGCAAAACCCCCAAGCCCAAAGAGAGTATGGACGGGGATTCTGATATTGTGATGGAGGAGGTCTTATCTGAAGAATACCGGCTGTCATCGGCCAATATGAGGTGCACTGCTCCCATTCCGAATGCCCTATTGAGTTGGCTCTAGACAAGATCGAGGATTCACTGCGAAAAATCCTAGATGAAGAATGGGATCAGGAGCAACAAAGACGAGTGGAGACCCCCAGGAGTGCCACAGTTTCGAAGCCTCAGGGTACGACTGAAGACCCTCGAAACTTAAGGAAGGCCAAGAGTGCCGAGAAAGGGAAGGAAAAACTCACCCCTCTGCTAACATACTCCCGAGTCTACCGCGCGGATTAGGTCTAATGACAGCCTAAGATGGGGCAATCTTTTGGAGGGGCAACTTTTGGAAGACGCTGGTCTTTAACGTAGTTTAGGATGTTATGTCTCCATGCATCGTGTCTGTTTTACCTTTTGTTGTCGGATCTTTCCCTCGTTGAGGTGCATGTGTAAGTTTGTACTGTTGGCCTGTGATAGCTAGCATCTTTTGTAAGGGCTTTTGTGATGTCCGTTTGTTTTATTTTCAATGAAGGAGACTTTTGCGAGCATTTTATAATTTCTTTTAGACATTTTATTATTCTTTATGGTTACAACCTTATTGTTTTTCTATTAAAAAAACATACATGTATATATTTTTACAAAAAATGACCTTAATACTTTGAAAAGAAAAAAACCAAATGTTGTGGGAATGATACGAATGGAAACACCATCTGTTCTACTCAGGCCAAGAGAGGGGTGACAACGAGTGTTTAGGAATAATGGGCCACTCCCATTGAGTGAATTTTCCTCTCGGGCATTGTTGTCTAAGGTTCTTGAATGAAGTGATAACCCTAAAACTTCTACCACCTGAAGACCAATTTTGATATCAGTGTATGGGAGGACATTTGGCATTCTTTCAATTCCATTCACACAGAAAGAAAATAAAAAAATACCCATTGTTGTCCCCGTTTGAGCCTATCAAATTTTTTTCTTCTGATTGAACCCAAACCAAAGATCACCCCTACACTGGGGGCAGAAAAGGATAGAAGTCTATGGACGAGTGAATGACATGGGATCCTGATTGTGCTATGAAGACGAGGCCTTGTGAATTAAAGGGCAATAAAAGAGAACATATTCATTGGATACAATTTCAGTTTGAGCAACCAAAAACATCAAAAGGAAACATCGAAAGAAAAGTCGGTTCTCAAAGAGCTACCCGAATCAAGGCGAAAGCTACCGACATAAAAGTTGAAGAAATCAAAAGCAAAAGCACTAAAGTGAAAAGTGCAGTTTTGTAAAAGGAGAGAAACGAATAAAGAAAAGGGACAAGAGGATTCCCTATCCAAATAAATCTCTGCTTAGATGAGCCTTGAAAGATTGTTCACCTTTGAGCAAGAGCCTGCACCAATACAATGCGAATGTGCAATTGGATCCGAAACTACACTTGATGAAAGGAAATGAACTCTAGGGTGAAAACCCCAACACAAAAAAGGGCAGTTTAGAGCGATCCAAAGAAGCAAGAAAAGAAATAGCATTTCATCGGAGCATAATTGAGACTTCAGATTGGAAGAATTGATCCTTGGTTTCACCACCCTTAAACACTTGTTTGGGCCTATTTACCCTTTTTTTCATAGCCGTGAGCCTCAGCCTACATTACAAGTCATAAAAGACCATTTGAACCATACGCGGAAGGATGAATTTGTCTTTAGATCACATTCCGCCTATCGGGGTTAACCTTTCTTCAAGGATTGCCACACTTCTAATGCTTGATTGAGATCAGAAAAGAGGGAAGGATGGGGCAAGGTGAGTTAGTGAGGTAAAGAGAGCCACCTTCAAATTGGGTAGAAACTAAGTATGGGAGTCGCTCCTATCGGAAGCCTAATAGCCCAGAAAGGATTTCATATGTGCATCTCTGCAACATTCGAAAAATGTCACTCGGGTCAACCTTTTTTTCAAAGACCCCAAACTTGATTTTCACTTGACATGATTCTTCAAATGTATATTTTCATAATAAAATTATTTTTACCCAATCACTTGCATAAGTCTTCTACATGAGAATGAACAAGCGGACTGACCGTGGCTCGAGATAAAGCCATCAGTACCCAAAGGGGCACCATCAGAGGTTCAAACATTGCTACTAGATGACTAATACCTCCAGTTGAAATGTCAAGACCGCCTTCGGTGGAATGACAAGTTATGAAGTCAACCTTCGCTAAGAAGTGATGGAATAGAACGTGATGGTAGAAATTTTGACGTTGAGAGTCGGGGAACAGAAGTTACCCTCGGAGCCTAAGCATCTTGCTGAAGAGGATGTCTTGAGAACAACCGCACACGCCGCGTTGAGGGCACGCACTAAGATGTGACAGTAAATATGATCAGGATCAACTCGACAAAAGGAAACGAAGATATGCCTAAGAAAATAAGGAAGATAGAGGAGAAAAAGAAGATGAGCCAAGACAAAAACTCAAAGGGTATTTTTTGGGGGCAAAAGAGCAAAATTCAGAAAAGGCGCTTTTGACCACAAATTTAGAGAAACAAGGACCAAAAAGTGGTGGCAACTTTGGACAGAAGACACCATTTAAAGCAGCTGACATTAACCAGAGGCCGGTCAGAAGGTACATAAGCCTAAAGTAGGTGGGGGCAATGGGATTCTAATCAGTGTAAGTCCTCCCTTCAAGAAAAAGCGAAAAAGAGAGATTCAATAAAGGAAAATAGTGACAGGGTTGTATGGAAAATGAGAAGACATATGGACACCCTAAAGATGTGAAAAAATTTGATGATAAGAGTCAAAGGTAGAAGTTAACTTCAAGACGAAAACTCAAAAGAGTGCCCAAAAAGAGAAAAAGAAGAAGAAAGAGGACAAAGAAAAGGAGGAGACACGACAAAAACTCAAAAGACACTTTGGGGATTGAGGCGAAAATTAGAAAGGACGCTTCAGATCACAGATCTCAGGGGAAAGGAGTCAGAAACTCAAAACCAAAAGATTTTTAGAGCAAATGAGACAGATACTCAAAGCTCGAGGCAAAGATATATGACATCTGCTCATCTATTCGGGCATTTGGAGAATAGAACCCGCCTATCCGTTCAGGCACTTGGGAATGGAAATCTGCTCATCTATTCGGGCATTTGATGAATAGAACCCGCCTATCCGTTCGGGCACTTGGAGAATGGAAATCTGTCTATCTATTCAGGCAATCAAAAGTCGGTAAAAAAAAGAGGAAAAAAGAAAAGAAAAAAAAGAAAGGAAAAAAGAAAAAACAGAAGAAAGAAAGAAGAAAGAAAAACAAGAAAAAAAGAAAAAAAGAGAAGGGTTCAAAGTGAAAACCCGAATGGGCACTTTGAGGCAAACAATTCCAGAAGTGGATGAGAAGAAGAAGAACAAGGGTCCGGTAGAACCGAGAAGAGGGGCAATCAACGCAAGAAGCTGCATCAAAGGACACGATGTCAATAGAATTAATATGATTAAATAACTTGGAAATCACAATCATGCATCATGAGTAGTTAGACATCCCTAGGTTAGGAGCATGCTAACTCATACCATCATAGCATTTTATCCCTTTTCACAGATTCTTGAAAGACAAATTGAATACCTCTCGGAATGAGGAGAAAACGATAAAGTGAGAACTAAAAGGGTCTCAGGCGAAGCCTTTCAAGCCGCCGCTCCAGAATGACTGATGTGAGCACGTCTTCACCAGCACATGTTGCTGATCCGGAGGTCTTACCGTTAGGACCAATTACACGATCTAGGGTGCAACGTTTCAGGGAAGCTCTTTTCCTTACTTGTGCTAATATTTCTGAATCATTTGATAATACTTGTGCCTTAGACGATAGGACTTTTAATGTGTTGCATGCTGATATGTGACTTGTTTAGGTTATACTACTTATTAGTTATATTTAAATACGTATACGTATATAATATGAAACGTATGTTTGGAATAATTTGATAATGTAATTTATAATAATGTTTTATATATGTGTGCAGCACCCCATTTGTGCAGCAGCCCATTATCACCAGCAAACACATATCAAAGCAATGTTTCAGGGAATGCATGAACCATGCACGTTCGACCATCAAAGAGTTGAGGCAGCCCGTACGTGAATCAGCACATGTTTGCGTGTGCATGGTCAAGGCAGCCGATGCATTTATTTACTCTCCTTTGGTGCGGCAAAACACAAGAGATAAGAACAAATATTTGTTCTTTGAATTTCAAACCTGCACATTAAACATGTGCTTATTTCAAGTTGGTGCACAATTTCAAATTATATGGCTAGGAATGCATGGCCGGTCATAGGGTAGTTTTGCATTTTTGAATTTTAATTTTTTTTTCTTTCTTTTACTTTCAACCATGTAATTAAGATTCAGCAACTACCCTTGTATGCTATATATATGTGAACCGAACACTTTGTAAGGTTACCAACTTTGAAATAAAATCACATTTGAGAGAATTTTCTCGTTTCGGTTCTTTTTAGAACTATTCGACATTCAAACTTGTTTGTTTGTCTTTGATACTTCGGGTTCCTAAATTGCTATTTAGCGGGTTCAAGTCCTTTCGACGTTAAACAGATTCGATTCGGGTTTGCTCAGTAGATTGTGCAGGTTCTTTCGAGTTTAGCGTTTCCAACATCGGTCGTTTTTTAAGCCTTCTTCACCATCGTTGAAGTTCTTTCCAAAACGCCAAAATTATCATATTACTCTATATTATTTTTATTTTGTTCATCTTTAAGTCCCTATTTAAAATAAATATGTCGTATAATTTTTGTTGTTTCCTTGTTGTTTTTATTGCAGGAACGTGCCTACAACACTCCTAGATCCGTAACAAACGAGGATAGTCCGTTTCGGCAGACTGCCCCTTATTATGTGGTATCAGAGCCTAGGTTGTTGGATTCGTTGTAAGTTTCTGCAAATTCGAGTCAAAAAAAGGAAGAAAAAAAAAGCATTCGAATTAAACAAAAAAAAATCAGCATTCGAATATAAAAAAAATAGAATTTCAAAAAAAAAAACAGATTCGAACAAAAAAATAGATTCGAAAAAAAAACAGATTCGAACAAAAAAAAAAACAGATTCGAATATATAAAAAAAATATTTTAGATTCGAAAGTGTTTATATATGTATGTATTATTATTGTCATGTTCCTATTGTAAATGATGAAATTTGTACGAGTTTGTTATGTAACTTTGATGTGCTCGGAAATCAACCGAAGTGAACTATGCTTGTTTGTTCGGTAATAGGAAGGTTGTAAGCACGTCTTCGCAGTAAGGTTCTCTAAACTCTTCATTTTTCATCTTTTGGTTCCTTTTTTTTCGTGTCATTATCCTTTTCATCTTTTCTTTAATTTTTAGTCTTATTTCCTTTCTTTTTGTGTCACTTTTTTTCTTTGTTTCCTTAACCGTTGTTTCCTTGTAGCCAACACCATTGTAACAAGTTTCGAGACGTTGGATTAGTTCTTTAAAGAGCTGATTACGAGAAAGTGTAAGGGAAAAAAGGCATTGAGCATTGTGAGAACAGAAGGGGAGAAAAAAGAGCCATTCAAGTATTCTCCCGAGTGAAACACGAGCGCTGAGTGTTAATTTTTGAGTGCACTGTTCTTTGGAGTGACATCTGCGAGACTTTGATTGAGTGTGCTGTGAGGTCCTTTTTGTTTGTTTTTTTACTAACCTATAATAGTGTTTTCTTTTGTTTGTTTGTTTTGTTGTTGATTATGGCAGGTTCAGATGATCACACGGTTGAACAGGATCCACTGATTCCTCAAATGCAAGCCTTAGAGAGAATGATGCAACGAGTAGTGGCTACCGCCTTAGAGCCATTACAGTCGAGGATGGATAGGTTTGACGGAGGATCAAACTCTGTTAATGATGTATTGAACGAAAATGAAGTCGAACGGTCACCGAGGCAGCATACTCCTAGACAAGGACGTGTGCAACAGGTAGACGATAATTTGAATGACATTAAGGTTGCTATTCCTTCTTTTCAGGGACGTTCAGATCCTGATGTATACTTGGCTTGGGAAAGCAAAGTGGAGCACATTTTCGAGTGTTATAATTACTCGGAACAAAAGAAGGTTCGATTAGCAGCAACAGAGTTTGTTGATTATGCCTTGATATGGTGGGACAAGTTACTGCTTAGTCGTAGACGTACTGGTGATGATCCAGTTGCAACATGGATCGAGATGAAGCGACTAATACATAAAAGGTTTGTTCCTATTCACTATCATCGTGATTTGTTTCAAAAGTTTCAAAATTTGAAACAGGGAAATATGAGCGTTGAGGATTATTTCAAGGATATGGAAATGGCTATGATGCGTGCGAATATCGAGGAAGATCGAGAAGCTACCATGGCACGTTTTCTAGCAGGGTTGAACACCGAGATTGCCAACGCTGTTGAGTTACAGCATTATGTCGAGGTTGATGACATGGTGCAGATGGCAATAAAGATTGAACGACAGCAGCGCAAGAAGTCTTCAAATCGAGGTAACCATTCCTTTAAATCTTTTTCAAATCCATTATATACTCCTAACAATTCCAGGAAACAAGCACCGCAAACGCCACTTCGGATTCGAGAGCAAGGCGAATCCAACACACCAAAGCCTCCCGTTGCTGATAATGGGCGTGGCAAACAGCAAGTGGTGGTCAAAGAACGATCGCGAGATATCTAGTGTTTCAAGTGCCTTGGGAGAGGACATGTTGCTAGTCAATGTCCTAACCGGAGGGTTATGTTGATGCGAGATGATGGTGAGATTGAGTCAGATTCCGAGGAGGAAGTGCATGATGTCCCTACTGAAGAGGAAGACGAGACCGACCTAGAGGTTCCTGAATCTGGTAAGGTAATGGAAATTTTGGTTATTAAAAGAAGTCTGAATGTGCAACAGGTACCGGATGATCTACAGCGTGAGATTATCTTTCACACACGATGCAAGGTGCAAGACAAGGTATGTGTTGTGATTATTGATAGCGGTAGTTGTACTAATGTTGCCAGTTCAGTGATGGTTGACAGGTTAGGTCTAAAAACGACAAAGCATCCTCATCCATATAAGTTACAATGGTTGAATGATGGTGGCGAGCTTAAAGTGACCAGACAGGCTATTGTACCATTTTCGATCGGAAACTACAAGGACGAGGTCCTTTGTGATGTTGTTTCCATGGATGCTACTCACCTACTATTGGGACGCCCTTGGCAGTATGATAAAAGGGCAATGCATGATGGTTATACAAATCGTTACTCTTTTATGCATGCATGTAAGAAGATCACTTTGGCTCCTTTAACACCGAGTCAAGTGTTTGAAGATCAGGCAAGCTTGAAAAAGAGTAAAGAGACTGCAAAATAGAAGAAGAAGATGTCCGTGTATGCGAGCAGTAGTGAAATCAGGAAATGTCTTTCCTCTCAACAATTTGTTCTTATCTTGATGTTTAAAGATTATTGTTTATTGACAGATTTTCCTAATGATCTACCTTCACCGATTTTGACACTTTTGCAGGAGTTTGAGGACGTGTTTCCAGCTGAAACACCGAAGGGATTGCCACCTCTTCGTGGCATTGAGCACCAGATTGATTTCATTCCAGGTGCTACTATTCCGAACCGGCCAGCTTATCGAACCAACCCTGAAGAGACGAAAGAGCTTCAAAGGCAAATTACTGAATTGATGGACAAGGGTTACATTCGAGAGAGCTTGAGTCCGTGTGTTGTTCCGGTGCTGTTAGTGCCGAAGAAAGATGGTTCTTGGAGGATGTGTGTAGATTGTCGAGCTGTGAACCAGATCACAATTAAGTATCGTCATCCCATTCCAAGACTTAATGACATGTTGGACGAGCTTTGCGGAGCCGTCATCTTCTCCAAAATTGACTTAAGGAGCGGCTATCATCAGATTTGCATGCGAGAAGGCGATGAGTGGAAAACAGCCTTCAAGACAAAGCTAGGTTTGTACGAATGGTTAGTAATGCCTTTTGGTTTAACTAATGCACCTAGTACTTTTATGCGTTTGATGAATCATGTTCTGCGATCTTTCATTGGTAAATTCTGTGTTGTATACTTTGATGATATCTTGATCTATAGCAAGTCTTTACAGGATCACGTAGGACATTTGCGAGCTGTTCTGCAGGTTTTGCGAGAAGAAAGATTGTTTGGTAACATGGAGAAGTGTGTATTTTGTACTGACAAACTCACATTTCTTGGTTACATTGTTAGTTCTCAGGGAGTTGAAGTTGATCCTGAGAAGATAAAGGCAATTTAGGAATGGCCACGACCGACATCGATTACTCAGGTTAGATCGTTTCATGGTTTAGCGAGTTTTTATCGACGGTTTGTTCCTAACTTCAGTTCTATTACCGCCCCCTTAACCGGGATTATAAAGAAGAATTCAATCTTCTCATGGGGTAAAGAACAAGAAGATGCCTTTTTGAAAATTAAAGATTGTTTGACTAGAGCGCCTGTGTTAGCATTACCTGATTTTGATAAAACGTTTGAAATTGAATGTGATGCTTCTGGAGTTGGTATAGGTGTTGTTTTGATGCAGGAAAAGAGGCTCGTTGCTTACTTTAGCGAGAAATTGAGTGGTGCTACATTGAACTATTCGATTTATGATAAAGAGATGTATGCACTAATTCGGGCATTGGAGACATGGCAGCATTATTTGTTGCCTAAGGAGTTTGTGATCCACACCGACCACGAGGCTTTACGTTACATCACAGGTCAGCATAAATTGAATAAACGACATGCTAAGTGGGTTGAATTCTTAGAATCTTTTCCTTATGTCATTCGTTACAAGAAAGGGAAAGAAAATGTCGTTGCTGATGCATTATCACGTAGGTATGCACTTTTGAGTTATCTTGATTCACATCTGATTGGTTTTGCATATATTCGTGATTTATACCCTGATGATCCTGATTTTAGAGATAAGTTTAATGCTTGTTCGAAAGGTGCAGATGGAAAGTTTTACAGGCATGATGGCTATCTTTTCAAGGAAAATAGGATTTGCATTCCCCAGGGTTCGATGCGTGATATTCTGATCCGTGAGGCGCACGAAGGTGGATTGATGGGTCATTTTGGAGTCACCAAGACGTTACATACCTTGAAAGAACATTTGTTTTGGCCGAAGATGCGTAGAGATGTTGAAAGGTATTGTGAACGTTGTGTGACTTGTAGAAAAGCGAAATCGAAGGTTTCACCACATGGTATGTACTTACCTTTACCTATTCCTGATTCCCCTTGGACTGATATATCGATGGATTTTGTTTTGGGATTGCCTCGAACTAGGACAGGTAGAGATAGTATATTTGTTGTGGTTGATAGGTTCTCTAAAATGGCACATTTTATTGCTTGCCATAAGACTGATGATGCTGTTAATGTGGCTAACTTATTCTTTAGGGATGTTGTACGTTTACATGGTATTCCTAGGTCGATTGTTTCTGACAGGGATGTGAAGTTTTTGAGTCACTTCTGGAGGACTCTTTGGAGTAAATTAGGTACGAAACTCATGTTTTCTACTACTTTCCATCCCCAGACTGATGGACAAACTGAGGTTGTTAACAGGGTTTTATCTACTTTACTTCGTTCCATCATTAAAAAGAATATTAGGACTTGGGAAGATTGTTTGCCACATGTTGAGTTTGCTTATACCATGTTGTACATTCTGCTACTAAAATGTCACCATTTGAGGTTGTTTATGGTTTTAATCCTATTACGCCTCTAGATTTGTTGCCTTTGCCACAGGAACAGGTGACGAACAGGGATGGTCAAAGCAAAGCTGATTATGTGAAAAAGTTGCATCAACAGGTTAAGGAGAACCTAGAACGAAGGACTCAGCAGTATGAAAAGCAAGCAAACAAAGGAAGGAAGCGAGTCACCTTCGATGTTGGTGATTGGGTTTGGGTTCATTTCCGAAAGGAAAGATTTCCGGCCCAAAGGCGATCCAAGCTGTTACCGCGAGGAGATGGTCCTTTTCAGGTGTTGGAGAAAGTGAATGACAACGCCTACAAGTTAGATCTACCCGGGGAATACAATGTAAGTGACACATTTAATGTTTCTGACTTAACCCCTTATGGTGATTGTACAGATTTGAGGACAAATCCTTTTCAAGAAGGGGGGGGGGGTGATGTGAGCACGTCTTCACCAGCACATGTTGCTGATCCGGAGGTCTTACCGTTAGGACCAATTACACGATCTAGGGCGCAACGTTTCAGGGAAGCTCTTTTCCTTACTTGTGCTAATATTTCTGAATCATTTGATAATACTTGTGCCTTAGACGATAGGACTTTTAATGTGTTGCATGCTGATATGTGACTTGTTTAGGTTATACTACTTATTAGTTATATTTAAATACGTATACGTATATAATATGAAACGTATGTTTGGAATAATTTGATAATGTAATTTATAATAATGTTTTATATATGTGTGCAGCACCCCATTTGTGCAGCAGCCCATTATCACCAACAAACACATATCAAAGCAACGTTTCAGGGAATGCATGAACCATGCACGTTCGACCATCAAAGAGTTGAGGCAGCCCGTACGTGAATCAGCACATGTTTGCGTGTGCATGGCCAAGGCAGCCGATGCATTTATTTACTCTCCTTTGGTGCGGCAAAACACAAGAGATAAGAACAAATATTTGTTCTTTGAATTTCAAACCTGCACATTAAACATGTGCTTATTTCAAGTTGGCGCACAATTTCAAATTATATGGCTAGGAATGCATGGTCGGTCATAGGGTAGTTTTGCATTTTTGAATTTTAATTTTTTCTTTATTTCTTTTAGTTTCAACCATGTAATTAAGATTCAGCAACTACCCTTGTATGCTATATATATGTGAACCGAACACTTTGTAAGGTTACCAACTTTGAAATAAAATCAGATTTGAGAGAATTTTCTCGTTTCGGTTCTTTTTAGAACTATTCGACACTCAAACTTGTTTGTTTATCTTTGATACTTCGGGTTCCTAAATTGCTATTTAGCAGGTCCAAGTCCTTTCGACGTTAAACAGATTCGATTCGGGTTTGCTCAGTAGATTGTGCAGGTTCTTTCGAGTTTAGCGTTTCCAACATCGGCCGTTTTTGAAGCCTTCTTCACCATCGTTGAAGTTCTTTCCAAAACGCCAAAATTATCATATTACTCTATATTATTTTTATTTTTATTTTGTTCATCTTTAAGTCCCTATTTAAAATAAATATGTCGTATAATTTTTGTTGTTTCCTTGTTTTTATTGCAGGAACGTGCCTACAACACTCCTAGATCCGTAACAAACGAGGATAGTCCGTTTCGGTAGACTGTCCCTTATTAATGACAGGTGAAGCTTTCATGTTCGCCACTCAAGGATTTCAGATGAAAGCTTTCAAGCTTGCCGATAGAGGGGCAAAATTAGTGCTTATGGTATTTGCTTTATTCTTGTTCCACAAGTAATAAGCAAAGAGGGGCAGCTGTAATCACTAATTTTGTCCGGACCTTGAACCTCCTTTGGTTTGTGATGATTAATGGGCTTATATCGGGATATTATTTAAGTTAAGACTAAAAAAAGAAAAAAGAAAAAAAAGAGAAATATATATACGTGTGTGTGTCATGTCTTATTATCATCATATTATCTATTATTATTTATTAGTATCATACATATTATTACCATACTATTATTAGTATTATTTATTGTATATATATATATATATATATATATATGCATGTGACATAATATATATAGGTGTGTTTGTTTGCATATAATTAAGTAATGTGTGGATGTATATATTTGGTATCGATATTTGCTACTATTATTGGTAATTATTTTTATTATTATTATATCTATCTATTATTATTATATTTATTATTATTATTATGAAAATAAAACTTAAAAGAAGTCAAAGATGTTCATAAATAAATAAAAGCCCACTTTGATTAATAATAAATAAAAGTCCATTACATTAATATAGTCCACGTTACATTAGAGCCCAAGCCCGATAAACCCTTACAAGGCAGAAACCCTAATCTTTTTTATCTATGCGCAGCCAAATCTGGACCGTCAGATCTAATGTTTGATCTCAACGGTCCAGATCGATCCAGATCAAGAGGAAACCCTAGTTGTCATCCAGTTGCCCCAGCGCCGCACTCCCACAGCCGTCGGATCGAAGACTTGATCAACGGTGCAGATCAGCCCGGAAGAGAAACCCTAGGGATGCCCCTTATTAGATGTCGCGCCGCACGCCCACTGCCGTTCGATCTGGGCGAGATCAACGGCCCAGATCGTGTCTGAAGGAAACCCTAACAAGGGTACCAGTGCCCCGCGCCGCTCACATGCCCCCGTCGTTAGATCAAACTTGATCTAACGGTCCCAGATGGAGGACGACAAAGCTTCCAGATCACCCCACGCGCCCACGCACTCGGTCCCGTGACCCCTCGTCTGCACACGCCTCTGACCCTTCTGTCCCCGTCGCGCATCCTCTGCCGCCCCTGACCCGGTGCACGCTTACACCGATTTGGAAACGTCAACCATGCAACAGTCGAAAACAAGTGCATCAGATACCCAAAATAACATTGGCAATAGAAAAAACAAACGAAAACAACAAAAGCATATCAGAAGCAATCAGAGCAAGGCACAGAGAGTTAAAGGCCCCTGTTCTAACATGTCATTGGGGTTATATAGGAGAAAAAACCAAAATTACGGGGGGAAGCATTTTTGCAAGAGAAATCAGAGAGCATTATCGAAAAAACAGAGGGGATAGTAAAAGAGAAAACCAGTGAGCACGAGAGGAGAGAAAAAAATCAGCGGAGAGAAATTTTGTATACAAAAACCCATTCGGGATTTTTCAGAGAGAAAGCAATAAAAATCAAGAAACTTCAGAGGTATTTGCATCTTCAATCCATCGCATGCATAAAAAGGGGTTTTGATTATACCTTCGACGTCGGTCCGTCATCTTTCTCCATCCTCTCTTTGTCTCGACTCCCATCGGCGATAATCCCCGTCGGGTGAGCCATCGGTTTGGGTTGAAACAATGAAAAGGGGGTTTTACTCCTTTTAGGCAAATAGGGGTTGGGTTTTAGTTTTGGGTGAGTGTTTTCTTTTGGCCGAGATTTGTTGCCGGCCCGACGACGTCGAGGTCGCCGCCGATGAACAGTGTAAAGGAAGAAGAGAGGGTTCTGTTTTCTGAAGGAGGGTGATAAAGTGGAAGGGTGGCCGCCGTTCATTAGGTTTTTAGGGTTTTTTTTGTCTTAAGTTAGTATATATGGGAAAAGGCTATGGGCTAATTACGCTTCGACCCTTCCGTCTTTTTAAAAACCATCCCGCAGTCCCCTACCTTAGTAAAAGTTCATCCTTTAGTCACTGCCTTGATGTTATTTCAAAATTCCTAGTGGTCAAATTACGTCCGCAGTCCCTTGGACATTTCAATCTCTCACAATTACACCTTTTTTTTAATTAATCGGTCCATTTCCTTTCTTGGGATAATCCCGTTCAAACCCTCAAGTCTTTTTTATTTTTTATTTTCATCCCCAAGTCAGTGGTATATTCACGTAATTAATCCTGAAATGTGTGTAGGTTTAGATTTTAACTTACCTGCTATTTAATCTAATCTAGTTTTACTTTGTTTTTTTATTTATTTATGAGAATGCATTAGTGCATGTATTAATTCCTTGTCATTGCATGTTATTTGTTTTTTTATTATTATCTAAGATTATGTGATAACAAATTTGCATACGCATATAATATATAGTTTTCATGTAACCTTGTTCATTTTTTTTGTGATTTTCTAAAGTGGTGCATCTTCATATGTGTGTTATGTGGTTTCGTGCATACTTTTGTTAATCATATTTACGTAGAATTTTGGATTTTGCGTATTTACCTTATTTTTACAAATATCGGTTATGTTGTCTATGTTACAATATGCTTTTAGCTATATGTCTCTGCTTTTTATTTGATCATACGATTTAATTATCTCGTTTATGAATTTATGAGTTGCATTTCAGTTTATAAAATGCAATGCGAGCGTCTTTTTATTCGGGAACGAACGAGGCTAGTACCAGTCGTAGTGGTGGTGGTTCGGACGTTCCTTCTCGAATATTAAGACCTTTAAAATTCATTCGCTCGTATAACCAAATTTCGATACGATTCGTCACTTTAATTCGCAAAATTTAATATTAATTAAGCGGTAAAGTTTTTGGTACCGATTTTCGGGCACGTCGAGGGTGCTAATCCTTCCTCGCGTGTAACCGACTCCCAAACCCTTTTAAATCTCTGGTTTTGTTTTCCGGTGTCCGGTCTACCATTTTTAAATGACCGGTGGCGACTCCTCCTTTTCTAAATCCGATTAATTTTTTTCAAAAACAATTAAAACCCGGTTCCTCTAAGTGACACCGGTTTTTTTAGTCGCAACAGTGCCGCTGCTGAACTACGAAATTTGCGTGTGGCATTCTACGGATAGGGTACTCCGACAGTTCGGTTACGTCCAAAATGTTCCACCCCCTCCTCAAAATATGGACTCCTTCCACAATCTTACGCGTCAGGGGAAGACGGAGGTTGACTGGGCCGAGCACCACGCTATCTGGATAACGCTTTGGGCTCAACGATTTCACAAACGCCCAGCGTTTCTCCAACAAGTTATGGTAGGGGGTCATTCGGTCGCTTTCAATTATGACCAGTGGTATAGGAACAATGGGATGCCACATATCCTTACTCAGGCCGAGCGCGAAGCAGGGCTTCTCCAGCAACCCCAAAATCGCCCACGCGGGAGCCGGCGAGCGAGCCAGACCCAAAGCCAGAGGCAGAGCCAGAGGCAGTCGACGCAGCGCGGTCCGAGACCACGATATGACACTCCAGGGCATCATCTTCTGCCCCACCATTGCATAGCGGTCCATCGACTTTCCAGCAGACGATGCCTCCACCCCAGTACGGCTCCACTGATGCCTATCGTCCCCATACGCCCACGACCGACCTTATGCTTATCGATTATCCACCTCAGTATGGGTTTCCGATTGTGGAGAGTACGTCGATAGGTAGCTTGTTTTACTCCCCGCCTGGGCCCAACACAGATCTGCATATCGTGCACGATGGTCAGGATGATAGGGACCAGGGACCACCACACGATGGAAACAGGAGGTATCCGGATCGTGAGCGTCATCCACCCGACTGCGAAACGGGTGGACATAGACATTTTTAGTCTTTTTTTTACTGTTTTCTACTTATGTTTTTAATTTTTATGTAAAACACTTTTGAATTTTATAATGTCGTATTATAATTTTGTTTACGAATTATAATTTTGTTTACATATTATAATTAAACTTTATAATGTTTATTTAATTTTTGTTTTTAATAAATTTAATGGGATTACTAAACCGAAAATCGACTTTAGTTGAAATGCAACTTCAATCAAAAAAAATATGATGCCATAGGGTTTTCGAAGCCATTTTAAATCATTGTATAATTGACGGAAATTAACCATGTTGGTATCATACGATAGACAATTTTCAGTACTACAACCCCAAACTCGATGATCGCTAAAAATATACAATTTGCACGCTCGAAATTGGGTTCGAACATGCCTACTTACACTTGTTTTCCCTTGTTGTTCAGGCCAGATTTGCACAGACCTCGCGTCCTACAGAACGCGAGGTCAGTGCGATATATTCCAGCCGCCGTTTCAATTTCTCGGGGACCTCGCGTTCTGTAGAACGCGAGGTACTGTAAAACCGTTAACACGGACAGCAATGACACGTCGACTAAAATCGCGTTGTGCAGAACGCGATGTCGTACCTCGCGTCCTACACAACGCGAGGTCTGCCGACCTGGCAAGTTTGGGGGTCATTTTGCCAAATAATAGTTTTTGGGAGCCATTTTCCCCAATATTAATTTAAAAGGGATTTTTCACCCAAAATTACCTACATATAAACACCTACTTTTTAATCGTGTTTTAATTTTTGGCTGAGAGAATTTCTATTTCGAATCTTTATATATATACAAATTAATTCGAATTAATTAGATATAGATATTTAAAAAATAATAATTATAATGATTGAGACTTAAATACTAAAAAAATTACAAATATCAAACGCGTGGCCATATATAAACTTTTGAACAGTAATCTTTTATCGGTCAATAGGGACTTTGGGAATGTTATTTTCTTCCAAATTAAATATGTTTTCTTAATAGTTCTAGAAATCTGAGCTGCTAGATGACTTGGTAGGCAATTTTGGGTGAAAAACCCCTTTTAAATTATTATCTTTAAAAATGGCTCCCAAAAACTTTTATTTGGCAAAATGACCCCCTTTCTTTTCAGGTTGACAGACCTCGCGTTGTATAGGACGCGAGGTACGATATCGCGTTCTACAGAACGCGATTTCAGTCGACGTGGCGTTGCAGTCCGTGTTAACGGTTTAACAGTACCTCGCGTTCTGCAGAACGCGAGGTCCCCGAGAAATTGAAAAGGCGGCTGGAATATATTGCACGGACCTCGCGTTCTGTAGGACGCGATGTCTGTGCAATTCCAGCCTGAACCACAAGCAAAAACATGCGTAAGTAGGCCTGTTCGAACCCAATTTCGAGCGTGTAAATGGTATATTTTTAGCGATCATCGAGTTTGGGGTCGTAGTACTGAAAATTTTCTATCGTATGATACCAACATGGTTAATTTCCGTCCATTCTACAATGGTTTAAAATGGCTTCGAAAACCCTATGCTAGCATACTTTTTTTGATTGAAGTTGTATTTCAACTAATGTCGATAGGCATGTTCGAGTAGAATTTCATACGTATAAATTTTAAATTTTTAGGTAACATCGAGTATGGGGTTGTAGTACTGGAAATTCTCTATCGTATGACACTGACACGGTCAATTTTCGTCCATTGTACACTGACTTATAGTTGCTTCGAAAACACTATCATAACATATTTTTTTGAATGATTGAAAATATAAGATGGCGTACTGTATAAATAGAAGTAAAATGACTTTATTGATTAGATTGTCATGTGCGAACTCGTATATACAAATTAAAAATAATTAATTAATACGAGGGGCTGAGCGATTAGGACACTTAGGAGCTGTGTGCCCAGTATTTCGACATATAGAACAATGCTTCTTTTGTCCGGTTTTCTCTCGATGTTCGACCAAATCCTCGGCACAATATATTCTTGTAGAAGGTGGACGTCCTTTGGCTCGTAGTAGTGCTGGATCTGGGCGTATGATCGGTTCAGTGTCCACAGCATTTGGATCAACCTCATTTCCGATTGGAGGAAACTCTTTTTCGTAAACTTTAAGCACCGTTTTGAGTAAGTATACCGGATCAACCATATGCATGTATTCTATTCGTTGGTTAGTGCAAGCAGCAATGGCGTGTGCGCACGGGTATTTGAAAGTTTGGAATATTCCGCACTCGCAGGTTTTTTCCCTCAGATCTACAACGTAAGCGTTGTGATGAATGCCTTCTAACCGCCTGGAAAATTCCGCAACACGAAACAAGTGTCCTTGTCGTGAGAAGAGGGTTGCTTGCACCTGTCTTGATTGGGCCACTTGAATATGCAGTCTTGAGCGGAAATCTGGATGGACTTTGTGTCCACCTGCCATGTACTCAGTTGCTTGCTTGCCCAAGGTTGCAAAAAGGGTAGCTAAACGATAATAGGTCGCTTTGACAATGGAAGTGATAGGCAACTGCCGAACTCCCTTCAGTGATGAGTTCACTGCCTCAGCCAAGTTCGTTGTCATGTGACCATAACGTTTACCCTCGTCATACGATCGAAGCCATTTTTCCTTTGGGATTTTTTCAAGGTATTCAGCGCCCTTTTTGTTTCTCGCTCTCAGTTCCTCGAGCAGTTCAGCCACCTCTTGTTTGTAGTGCGAGTTGCCTACGAGATGACAGTTGAATAGTTATGGTCGAAAAACACATGAAAAAAGGTCGTAAATTGAAGCGAGTAACAAGTAATATAGTAAATGAAAATGACATAAATGACGTACCCATATCGAGCACCATTTGACGTTCATCACGATTCTTGTATTTCAGCAGGTAGTTTGCGGCTATGTGCCGCAAGCAAAAACGGTGGTGAATGTATGGAGGCTTCCAATAATCACCCAAATTTTGTATCGCCCACAGCAGCGCTGTGCCTCTGTCAGAAATAACACACACCCCTTCATCACTTCTTCTTCGTATTACAGGATCAAGGACATATTTTCGTAGGTTCGTAAGGAAGAACGTCCAAGACTCCAAATCCTCCTTCGGAACGATTGCGAATGCAACAGGAACGCATTTGCGATTGTCGTCCTGTGCTATAGCTAGAAGTAGGATCTGTGTATATTTTCCGTACAACCATGTGCCATCAATTTGGACCATCGGTTTGCAGTGCTTGAATGCGTTGATGCACTGGGGGAAAGTCCAAAATAACCGGTGGAATTGACAAACACCTCGGACGACACGATCATTTTCGTATGCCAGAACCGTATCAAGTTTGACAACCATTCTGGGGATGTGTTTCTGCAGGAGATTAAGCCACGGGCGCAACTCTATGTAAGATTCCTCCCATCGGCCATACAATTCCTCTTTGGCCTTTTTCCTTGCATACCATGCTTTCGAATAACCTGGACGGAAGCCGGTGACAGCTAGAGCTGCAGCCTGACATGTGGGGACCGACACAGTGGGATTTGTTTTCACCAATGTGGAAAAGATGTCCGCGAGGTACTTTGCATCCAGGTTCTTGTGATCCTGGTTGAGGCTAGCAACGGTGCATGTATAGGGCCCCTCAAGTTTTGTTATTTTCCAACGGTTGCCTGCCCTCTTCAAGTCTGATATACGGATTTTCCATTTACAGCCTTGATCCTTTTGGACGCACTGAGCCTTGTAGTATTTTGCTTGGGTTTTCTTCACCGTCGTCTCAACATTATGACGAAGGTTGTACTGCTTAACTGCCGCCACCGCAATTTCCTTGTTCGCGAACGCCATACCAATTCTTAGTTCACCATCAGAACGGTGGACTCGACCATCTATTGTGTCGTCATGGGGAAAATCAGGGACGTCCATTGCATCCATATCAACCGTTGTGAAGTGGGATGGTGGCTGGAACATAGAAATTGGTCTTGCGTCTACAGGAAAGTTGGTGGCAGTCGGTTCTTCGTCCAAATCTGGTGGTGGAACGGCAGTGTCTTCTGGGTCTTCTGGTAACTCTGTCAAGTCTTCTAGTTCGGGATAGAATGGCCCCAGCTCGTCTCCGTCTGGCCCGGGTTCTCTAATCGGTTCTTCGTCAGAAGCATCCTCCGGGAGCTGGAATAGTAGAGCTTCTGGAATCACTACCCTTCGAGGCGGGGATTGGGGTCGATGAGCGGGAGACCTCTCACGAGATCGCTCAGGAACCTCATTTCCAAGACCAAAATCAAGATCACCATAAGAAGAATGTATTCCCATTGATGGTTGAACGTACTTCGTGCTAGGGACATACGTTGAGTGTCGTCCATATGATGAATCATGGTCGTGCATAGCGTAAGAAGACGACGCTCCCTCACCCCCAAAAGAAGAATGTCTCCCCATAGATGGTTGACCGTAGTCGGTGCCAGAGACATACATTGAGTGTCGGCCATATGATGCTTCATGGTCGTGCGTAACGTAAGGAGCCGACGTTCCTTCCCCCCCAAAACTATAAGGATTGTATGGATTGTATGGATCGTATGGACTGTACGATGCATTTGTTGGTGCATCGAATTCATCGTTTGGGGGTTGGTTGAGGTTGAACCCGATACTAGCTACGCAGGACTGCCTTGGAGGAGCAGATGACGATGCACCAACTTCGTTGTCTCGACAGAGTAGGCCAAAATCACGTGGGATCGTATGCACCAACATATCCTTACTCCGGCCGAGCTCGAAGAAGGGCTTCCCCAGCGACCCCAAAACCGCCCACGCGGGAGCGGGCGAGCGAGCCAGACCCAGAGCCAGTCCCAGACCCAGAGGCAGACCCAGAGGCAGTCGACGCAGCGCGGTCCGAGACCACGATATGACACTCCAGGGGCATCATCTTCTGCCCCACCATTGCATAGCGGTCCGAGACCACGATATGACACTCCAGGGGCATCATCTTCTGCCCCACCATTGCATAGTGGTTCATCGACTTTCGAGCAGACGATGCCTCCACCCCAGTTCGGCTCCACTGATGCCTATCGCCCCCAGACGCCCACGACTGACCTTCTACTTATCGATTATCCACCTCAGTATGAGTTTCAGATGGTGGAGAATACGCCGATAGGTAGTTTGTTTTACTCCCCGCCTAGGCCCAGCACAGATCCGCAGATCGCGCACGATGGTCAGGATGATAGGGGTCAGGGACCACCACACGATCGACCGAGGAGGAATCCGGATCGCCAGCGTCATCCACCCGACTGCGGAACCGGTGGACATAGGCATTTTTAGTTTTTTTTTGTTGTTTTCTATTTATGTTTTTAATATTTATGTAAAACACTTTTAAATTTTATAATGTCGTATTCTAATTTTGTTTATGAATTATAATTTTGTTTGCATATTATAATTAAACTTTATAATGTTTATTTAATTTTTGTTTTTACTAAATTTAATAGGATTAAAAAACAGAAAATCGACATTAGTTGAAATACAACTTCAATCAATAAAAGTATGCTAGCATTGGGTTTTCGAAGCCATTTTAAACTATTGTAGAATGGACGGAAATTAACCATGTTGGTATCATACAATAGACAATTTTCAGTACTACAACCCCAAACTCGATGATCGCTAAAAATATACCATTTACACGCTCGAAATTGGGTTCGAACAGACCTACTTACGCATGTTTTTGCTTGTGGATCTGGCTGGAAATGCACAGACCTCGCGTCCTACAGAACGCGAGGTCCGTGCGATATATTCCAGCCGCCTTTTCAATTTCTCGGGGACCTCGCGTTCTGCAGAACGCGAGGTACTGTTAAACCGTTAACACGGACTGCAACGCCACGTCGACGAAAATCGCGTTCTGTAGAACGCGATATCGCACCTCGCGTCCTACAAAACGCGAGGTCTGCCGACCTGGCAAGAAAGGGGGTCATTTTGCCGAATAAAAGTTTTTGAGAGCCATTTTTAAAGATAATAATTAAAAAGGGGTTTTCACCGACTTGGTAGCTCAAAGACACGTCATTATTTTGTTTTGTTTTTTTAACTTGGAGCCTTTTCTTAGAAACTTCTTAATTCTTATCGTGATTAACCACGCGTAATTTGAAGGACAAAGGAAACAATTACAAACACAGCAATCTCCAAATTCAAATTCCAAATCCCTCTCCTTTCTCCCTTTAATCTCTCACAACTAAGGAAAGAAGATGAGGAGAGTGTTCGGCGTTAAGAAAGACAAGGAGCCTCCACCTTCAATTCAAGATGCCTCCGATCGGGTTTCTCTCTTTCTCCGTTTATCTTTGTTTTATTTTTTCATTTTTTCGTTTGATCTGTCGATCTCCGAATTAGTTTTAGGGTTTATGTGTTTGATCGAGCTGTTTCATTTCGAAATTCCTTGATTTGTGAACTCGTGTGGATTGAATTTTGTAATCAGATCGGTAAAAGAGGGGATACGGTGGATGAGAAGTTGAAGAAGCTTGATGCTGAGTTGAGTAGGTATAAAGAACAGATAAAGAAGACGAGGCCTGGCCCTGCTCAAGAGGCTCTTAAAGCTCGAGCCATGAGGGTTCTCAAGCAAAAACGAATGTACTTGCTTCTTTTCTGTCTAATCGTTCCTTGATTTTATTCAATAATCATTGCTAGCACCTATGTATGTCGAATTTCTATGTACGGTCCTTATTTGAAGTATGTAAATTCTGTTATTTTGGCTGCATATGTGATATGTTGGATGGATTGTAATAGTCATTGGAGCCAATGGCGTGTTTGCGAATTTGTTTGCTTTATGAATCAATAATCAATATATGCCTTTCCAGTCTGCTTTTATTGATATTTGTAGCTAAAGGTTGTAATTATCGATTGCTTGGTTCTATATTGGGGAAGATATTTATGTTATTTGATCCGTCTTTCAGTTGAGTATTGTTTTCTGTTCTTTTTCATCATCTCTTACACTTGCGGCTTATGTATAGGTATGAAGGGCAACGTGATATGCTTTATAATCAGACATTCAACCTTGATCAAGTTGCTTTCGCTTCCGAGGGTCTTAAAGATGCTCAGCAAACTGTATGTGATAGCCTTTGAACCTCTCATATATTCCATTCCTGTATCTGACCTGTTGCAGACTTGCATTAACTGATAAGACTATTGTTTTTTCTTCTAACACGATATTGATATGTGCTCAGTCATTAGTATTGCTCATCTTGTGTATGCTTTTTCAGGAGTATTGGTGTAATTGAGATGCCGCTTGTTTTTTATAAGATTGAGGGTAGTTTCTACCTGATATTAATTGTTTATTGCTTGCTATAGTGGGTTTATTGAGGCTATCGTATATTAACTGTAAAACATATGTGTTTCTTGAAAGTGCCCAAATGGACATAATTTGGGAGATACAGGCTAAGCTTTTTCAGTTCTCATATTAGAATTGCATATCTACCTTGAGAGAGGTAGGATAAACCATTTCACACTGGGTAGAGGTTTCTTTCATGAATATGTGATAAATGGGAATCTATATCCCAAATTGTTTATGCACATTCTGGCATCAGTTCAAGCCAAGATGCCCCTGAATTGCATAATCTATATTTGAACTATTTCTCCTTGCGGGTTTTAAATCATAATTATTTGCCTGTGCCAGATGTCAGCCTTGAAATCTGCCAACAAGGAGCTGAAAGGAATGATGAAGACCGTGAAGATTCAAGATATAGACGTCTGTACTCTTTTATACTTTCCATTCTCCATCCTGCATCCGTTATAATGAAGTCTTACTGATATTTGTTTATTTTGACTTGTAGAATTTGCAAGATGAGATGATGGATATGATGGATATGAGTAATGAAATTCAAGAGACCTTAGGCAGAAGCTATAATGTGCCGGATGATATTGATGAGGATGAACTCATGGGCGGTAAGCATCGACCTTATCTAAAGTCACAAGCATGGACTTCAAATTCATTTTCTTGGTTGCCTTTTGTATAAACAAGTACTGCGGACTAGTTTTACCTGTAACGTTGGAAGAAGTCAATGGTGGAACCAGATTATGGTTGTCTGAAAGACTTTAGGGTCTGCTAGAGTTGCATGTAACTTGCAGGTTGCCATCTATATTTTTTGATGATCCATTTTGGATTGCAGAACTTGATGCTTTGGAAGCAGACATGGGAACTGAAGCTGATGGTGTTCCTTCATATCTTCAACCTGACAAGGAGGAACCAAATTTGGATGCAGAGCTCAATTTACCTTCAGCTCCATCTGGAAATGCAGCAGCAGCTGGCAGAGCCAATGCCCAGGTAATTTTATACTCTTCTTTTTAGTTGCGTTTTATTTTAGTAGCCAATACCAGAAGGGGGATATAAGTACTGTTTGTCCCATTTTTTCGCTGCTTGATGTAGAGAGGATTTTGTTCAAACATGTGATTTTCTTTTTTATTCAATTTTAATGTCCACTTTGCTGGCACTATCCCAACCTTAACTATATGACAAAAAACTATGTTGCTCAAACTCGTTATTTTTCTTGAAATACCCATGTCTAACACCAGAACCTGGCACATATCAGACATATGTATGGGATGTAGTTCTCGAAGGACATTAGAAATACATGGAAATCTTGAAGATTTGAACATACCTGTATTAGACATGGGTATGTATGTGTCGAACACTCACAAGTCACAACCAGGTCAAAGTAACATAGACTAAAACTATGTTTTCAAAAGACCGTTAAGGTTTGCTACACATTTTATACTTTCCTAGGATCTCATTTTCTCTATTGCAAGTTCCTGTTCCTTTTGTTTTTCCACCAATGCCCATGTGCTTTGGAAACTTCTATTGGCATCCGCCTTCTCAAGCTCCTGGTAGTTATAGAGCTATAACTGGTTAAGCCGCTGGAATATCTGAATCATGAGATCTGGATTTAAATCTAATCCCCCAATTATAGTATCTTCATATTTATTTTATCTTGGATATTCTGCAGGGTGAGGATGAATTCGGATTGCCGACTGTTCCACGAGCATCTGTCCGCAGTTGATGGGCTAATGTGCAAGATGAAGTTGGACGGGGCATGTCCTTGTAAACATATTGTGCAGAATTAACTTTCAATTACCACTGCAATTTTGATTGATTTTTTACTTAACGGGGGTTGGGAGCTATAATAAGCCTGGGTCATTTGACTGGGAAATTTGGGTATTCATATTTTCTTGTGTATTTTGTCATTTTATTTCTCATTATCATATTTGTATTTAAATTACTTATACTATATATAGTCTTGATTTAGTGTCACCCGAAACGACTAAACTTGAAATTATATAAAATCAAACTTGAACTGTTTTCTTAGTTTATTTAATATTTTAATTTACATTTACAAGTTTTGATATATTAAGATTTTGTACTATATATATTTTTAGAATATTCATGTATTTACGATTATTTGATATATTTTTCATATTTGCTATGTTTGTTTTATGTGATGTGTACATGAGGTAAAATTTGTGTTGATGAGAGTACTTAGGTTAAAATTCTCATCTTATTTTGAAGTATTATTTTTTTATTCTTTAAATTTTGGTGTGATTATATGAGATCATTTGTTTCTTATTCTTAGCCTTTTAAAAATATATTTATTCTTATCCTTTTGAAAATGTATGTATATTGTGCATAAAATCTGTGTGAATTTAGATTCCTTAAAAAGAATAACTTATTTTCGGGGGTCACATATTGGTTTGAGTTGAAGTATCCATCTTGAGTGTGTTTTCACTAATATATATTTTTTAATATATTTCTTTTAATATGTTGGTGTGATGTAATATTAGTATCTGTTCAAATTTTTAGTTTTTTTAAAGATGATACATAATATACATTATTGGTGCTCGAACTTGGGTCTCAAGGGATAATGAACATCTATCTTTGCATCAGAACACAAGGGTATGAACATTAGGGGTGGGAATTGTAACCCTCTTAACCTAGCCCAGACGGTTGAACCGAATTAAGAAGTTTACACAGGCAAAACTAAAGTCAACCCGAAAGTCAACCTTGATTAACGACCCTTTTCTTTTTCCTTTTTAATCTTAACTAAATGCACATTAACCCTAGATATGTTCATACAATCAGCATACTCAAAGATCAGCGCATTCGGAAAACATTCAGGGACTTAATTGCACAAAACATGAATTTAGGGACCAAAAAGTAAATTCTGAAAATTATAAGGACTTAACCCATTTTTGTGTTACCATTATGAAATTAGTCATGTTTCATGCTTCTCTGCCAAATTTCAACTCAAACGGACATCTCAAACTCATTCAATTGCATAAACAAGGTTCAGGACCAAAACGCAAAGGTTTCAAAATATTTAACCAACAATTTCAGTGCCCAACGGTCGAGTGTTTCGGAACAGGAATGATCCGTTCCGAAGCGCGGGACTGTTCCGAAACACGTTTCGATACAGGGCTCGGCAGTAGCATTTTCGTTCCGGAACGGTTCCTCCCGTTTCGAAACGCCTAGGCCATTTCAGGCCCCCGTTCCGAAACGGTAGCACCCGTTCCGATACGGCCTGCCCAGATTTGCAGAATTTTGCTGGTTTAACACACAATTGACTCATCAAACATGCTCCAAAGGCAACCAAAACATACCAGCAAGACATTACACGCATAAGGAACATAATTGCATCAACCATACTCAAACTTGGCATCAATTAAGCAAATCCCCAATTCTATAGGCATGCATCCTATTTAGAAAACCATTCAAGCATCATAATACCAAACCAACTTCACAAGGGCCAATTACATGTTCTATCATCAACAACAACATAAAACCAACTTAGGGAGTCCAAAACATCTCCCAAATCAACAACATAGGTTCCCCATTGCCAAATGCCAAAAGCTAATAGTGTTAAGAAACTTTCACCATACATGAGCTTAGTTCTTCACTTGGATTCAAGAAAAGAGAGAGCGTAAGCAAATAGCTTAGTGAGGAATGCTCTTTTAAAACAACTCAATAATGTTTTTTTATAAAACACCTTTATAAACCTTAGTTCAAAACAACATTCATACATGCACATAAGCATTTAAAACAAGCATTTCATGCTTCAAATTATTAACATGTCATATTGGCCACAAGTGATAATCATAATCTTTCCATTTCAAAATACGATCAACATAAGATCCACACATGGACTTTTAACCACCATTGTGATCTTACAATTCACAAGGACCACACATGGACTTTTAACCACCATTGTGTCCTTAGCACAAGAATCACCCATGGACTTTTAACCACCATGGTGTTCTTACAATACACAAGGTTCACACAAGGACTTTTAACCACCTTTGTGACCTTAACACAAGAATCACCCATAGACTTTTAACCACCATGGTATTCTTAAAATACACAAGGTCCACACAAGGACTTTTAACCACCTTTGTGACCTTACAATACACAAGGCTCACACAAGGACTTTTAACCACCTTTGTGACCTTAGCACAAGAACCAACCATGGACTTTTAACCACCATGTTGTTCTTAACACAAGAACCACCTATGGACTTTTAACCACCATAGTGTTCTTAACCATTCTCAAGACATCACTTGCCAATATGCATCATTTAGCAACAATAATCCACTGTTTTAAAGCATTTAACAAAGCCATAATCATCATGCATCATTAAGCATCAAAACCACATTTAGCAATGTTCAAAACAAGGATCTCTTACCTTGAGCATCCTTCAACACATGGCTTATAAAATCAGCAAATAAACATGCTAAAATATGCTTTCAAAACAGAATTTAAAACATGCAAACAATCACATTGCATTCAACCAACTCATGATTCATCAACAAGAGAGTTTTCCCGAAAACTTACTCTTGAGCTTAGCAAAGTTGTTTAGACTTAAACTAAGCTCCCAAACCTTCAAAACATTGGTTTCAAAGCTGAAAACCAAAATTCACTCACCGATTCCGTTTCGCAACTTGCCGAAACACCGATCAAGCTTCCGGATCACCACCACAAAGATCCGAAGACGTCTCCCCTGTTTTAAACACATCAAAGCAGAGGATTAATGCATCATCATGCATTAACATCTTCAATGAAAGCACCTAAACTCGCTGCTCTCATCCACACTCCATTTTCGGCTACCAAACACAACCGAAAACACATCCAAACAACTCCACAACACTACCCAGCCAAGATCCATCAATTCCAAACATTCTTAAACCTCAATTAACATCCAAAAAGGATCTAATCACGTCCTTATACCTCCAGCTATAGCAGATCATCAAGATCATCCAAAAAAAACCAAATACTCAAGCAAAACTTAGGAAAATCAACCTATTCGGGATTGCATTGATTAAACCTCAATTTCTCATCAATTATACATCCATTTTACAACAAAAACACATCTCAAAACAGTACCCAATCATTTCATACGAATTTCATCAAAATTAAAGTAAATCTTGCATTTTAAAGCCAAGATCAAGAATACAATTGTAAAACCTTTAATAAAACACAAATCAAGGATTGAGAACTTGGGAATTTCAGTAAAGAACTAAGAATTTAGAGGAGAAGGACGTTCATACCTCTAAACTTGAGTTTCTCCCTTTTTGGAACCACAATTCTTGAAAAACCAATAAGCAAATGCTAAGGTTTTGATGTAGAAGTGATTAGAGATCAAATGAAGGTTGAAATCTAATCTTTAGATGTCAAAATCAGAGGGAAATTTGCTGGAGAAATGTGTTTGGGATGAGAGAAAAGTTGAGAGAAAAGAAAATGGAAGATTTGGGAAAAGTTAGTTAAAATGCCAAAATATATTTTTCCTCCTTTTTCATCTAGTTAAAAACCATTAATTAATTGATTAATATTCAGAAAAATCTGGAGAAACTCTTTTGGGTAAATAGCTCCTTAAAGATTCAAAGTTTCAATCCTTTTTAAAACAGTCACCCAGTTTTCAAAAATTACATTTTAGTCACCAAACCAAAATGTCACACTTCCAAACCTCATTTTGTAAAATTGATTTCACCATTCCCTTATATATAATAAAAGAGGATTTTAAGACATTTTTCCATATTTTTAATGCAACCCGAACTAGGCTTTCCTAAAAATCACCTTTTATATTCGAACCGCACTCTGACCGGTTCGGTCCAAACCCAAAACTTCTAAGCCCAAAATTGGGGTGTTACAACTCTCCCCCCTTAAGAAATTTCGTCCTCGAAATTTACCTGAAGGAAAGAGGTACGGAAACTGCTTCAGCATGTCATCCTTCCGTTCCCACGTGGCTTCTTCAACACCACGATGCTTCCACAACACCTTTACCAACTCAATGGTCTTGCCTCGAAGAACTTTACTATCCGAATCCAGAATCTTCACCGGTTCCTCATCATAGGTCAAATCCGGATTCAATACCACTTCTTCCACAGGCATCACATGTGAAGGATCCGATCTATACTTCCGAAGCATAGAAACATGAAACACATCATGAATCTTCTCCAACTCTTGCGGTAACCTCAAATTGTACGCAACAGGACCCACACGCTCAACCACCTCGTATGGTCCAATGTACCTAGGGCTCAACTTACCCTTTCGACCAAACCTCATCACCTTTTTCCAAGGCGAAACCTTCAAAAACACACGGTCACCCACCGCATACTCAATTTCCTTACGCTTCAAATCCGCGTAAGACTTTTGCCGATCAGAAGCTGCCTTCAAGCGCTCACAAATGAGCTTCACCTTCTCGGTGGTTCCCTTCAACAAAGCTGGCATCGAAACCAACTTCTGACCCGTTTTAGCCCAACAAAGAGGAGTCCTACACTTCCTCCCGTACAAAGCCTCATAAGGTGCCATTTGAATACTTGCCTGATAACTGTTATTATAGGCAAACTCCACCAAAGGCAAATGTTTCTCCCAAGAGCCCTGAAACTCAATCACGCAGCACCTCAACATATCCTCCAAAACCTGGATAACAAGCTCGGACTGACCATCCGACTGAGGATGATAAGATGTACTGAAATTCAACCGTGTACCCAAAGCCTGATGCAAACACTGCCAGAAACGCAATGTAAACCTCGGATCCCTATCCGACACAATCGACTTAGGCACACCATGCAGCCGCACAATCTCAGCAATGTACAGCTCCGCAAGCTTATCCAAAGAATACGTAGTATGCACAGGCAAGAAATGCGCACACTTCGTCAGGCGATCCACAATCACCCACACTGAATTCTTCTTCGATGGCGACAAAGGCAAACCAGATACAAAATCCATGGTAACCCTTTCCCACTTCCATTCAGGAATTCTCAACGGTTGCAACAAACCTGACGGAAACTGATGCTCAGCCTTAACTCGCTGACATACCATGCACTTGCTCACAAACTCAGCAACATCCTTCTTTAAACCCACCCAATAGTACTCATCACGAAGATCACGATACATCTTAGTACTACCAGGGTGCATAGCAAAAGGACTACTATGACCTTCAGTCAGAATAGCACGCCTCAATTCAGCATCATTGGGCACTACTATCCGACTCCCAAAACACAACACTCCATCATCATTAAAACAGAAATCCGAAGGCCTATCCTCCGCAATATCCTGAACATGTGGCACCAAGGAATCATCCAACAACTGCTTTTCCTTAATCAACTGAACCAAAGATGGTTTCACTTGCAACTCAGCCACAAGACCACCATCACGCGAAATACTCAAACTGGAAAACATAGCCCTCAACTCAACAGCTACCTTCCTACTCAAGGCATCCGCTACAACATTAGCTTTTCCAGGGTGATACTCAATCGTCAAATCATAATCCTTGAGCAACTCCACCCAACGTCGCTGTCTAAGATTCAACTCTTTCTGAGACCTCAGATACTTCAAACTCTTGTGATCCGTGTACACAGTACACTTCTCACCATACAGGTAATGTCTCCAAATCTTCAAAGCAAAAACCACTACAGCCGACTCAATGTCATGCGTAGGATAATTGCGCTCATGCACCTTCAACTGCCGTGAAGCATAAGCCACCACCTTACCCTCTTGCATCAACACACATCCCAAACCAACATAGGATGCATCACTATACACCACAAACTCTTTCCCTGATTTTGGTTGAACCAAGATAGGAGCTTGCGTCAAAGCTGCCTTAAGCTTCTCAAAAGCCTGCTGTCTCGCTTCCGTCCACTCATACTTAACATCCTTTTGCAACAACTTCGTTAAAGGTGCAGCAATCTTTGAAAACCCATCCACAAACCTCCGGTAGTATCCCGCCAAACCAAGGAAACTACGGACCTCATGAACAGACTTAGGAACCTTCCAATTCATCACCGCCTCAATCTTCTGAGGATCAACACGAATCCCTTCAGCAGAAACCACATGACCAAGAAACACCACTTCTCTAAGCCAGAACTCACACTTGCTCAGCTTGGCATAAAGCTGATTCTCCAACAAAGCTTGCAACACAATTCTCAAATGCTCTTCATGCTCCTCCTCAATACGCGAGTACACGAGGATATCATCAATGAACACTACAACAAACTTATCCAGGTATTCATGAAATACACGATTCATCATGTCCATGAAAGCTGCAGGAGCATTTGTCAAACCAAACAGCATCACAAGGAACTCATAATGCCCATACCTCGTCCTGAAAGCTCTCTTTGGCACATCTACATCCTTCACCTTCAACTGGTAATACCTTGACCTTAAGTCAATCTTGGAGAACACAGCTGCTCCCCGAAATTGATCAATTTAGAGTGTCCTATGTTGGCTGGTGGCCAAGGGCGTGCTCCTGTAGTTGTTGCACCACAGAGAGGTCGTGGGCGCGGCCGTGGTAACTTCCAGCGTAGGGAGGATGGTGGACGTAATGTGGCCCATGTTGTAGCTGTTCAGCCTGAGGGTGGCGGCCAGGCTAGAGTGTATGCTCAGAGGGAGGGGAGGAATGACACGGATGTAATCGCAGGTACTTTTACTTTGCAATCCTTGTCATTACTTTCCTTGATTGATTCTGGATCTACGCACTCATACATTTTGCGTGAGCATGCTGAATTGCTTGGTTTGCCTGTTGAGTCTTTAGATGTTGGTATGCGTGTCACTAGTTCTTTTGGTGAGACTGTTGTGACTCGAAAGCTTTATAGAAGATGTCTCTTGGTTGTGCAAGATCATGTTTTTCCTGTTGATCTTATGGAGTTGCCTTTCTATGGTTTTGATGTAATCCTTGGTATGGATTGGCTTGTTGAGCATCATGTTGTAGTGGATTGTGAGAATAAGCGAGTTTCGTTGAAACTTGCAGATGATTATGAGGTAGTTGTGGTTGGTGAGAATGTGAAGTTTCTTGCCAATGTGGTGTCTACATTGGAGGCGATCCGGATGCTGAGGCAAGGTTGTGAAGCTTATCTCGCTTTTGTGATGAATCCTAGCTCTAAGGAGTTGCGTGTGCAAGATATCAGGATTGTGCGAGAGTTCCCTGGTTTGTTTCCTGAGGAGTTGCCTGGGTTGCCTCCTAATCGCGAAGTGGAGTTTGGGATTGAGCTGTATGAAAACACAACTCCAGTGTCCATTACCCCTTATACAATGGCACCTAAAGAGTTGAAGGAGTTGAAGACGCAATTGCAAGAGTTGCTTGATCGTCAATTCTCGGCAAAGGATATCGATTCTTGATAGTCATGCTGAAGGATCCGATCTATACTTCCGAAGCATAGAAACATGAAACACATCATGAATCTTCTCCAACTCTTGCGGTAACCTCAACTTGTACGCAATAGGACCCACACGCTCAACCACCTCGTATGGTCCAATGTACCTAGGGCTCAACTTACCCTTTCGACCAAACCTCATCACCTTTTTCCAAGGCGAAACCTTCAAAAACACACGGTCACCCACCGCATACTCAATTTCCTTACGCTTCAAATCCGCGTAAGACTTTTTCCGATTAGAAGTTGCCTCCAAGCGCTCACAAATGAGCTTCACCTTCTCGGTGGTTCCCTTCAACAAAGCTGGCATCGAAACCAACTTCTGACCCGTTTCAGCCCAACAAAGAGGAGTCCTACACTTCCTCCCGTACAAAGCCTCATATGGTGCCATTTGAATACTTGCCTGATAACTGTTATTATAGGCAAACTCCACCAAAGGCAAATGTTTCTCCCAAGAGCCCTGAAACTCAATCACGCAGCACCTCAACATATCCTCCAAAACCTGGATAACAAGCTCGGACTGACCATCCGACTGAGGATGATAAGATGTACTGAAATTCAACCGTGTACCCAAAGCCTGATGCAAACACTGCCAGAAACGCGATGTAAACCTCGGATCCCTATCCGACACAATCGACTTAGGCACACCATGCAGCCGCACAATCTCAGCAATGTACAGCTCCGCAAGCTTATCCAAAGAATACGTAGTATGCACAGGCAAGAAATGCGCACACTTCGTTAGGCGATCCACAATCACCCACACCGAATTCTTCTTCGATGGCGACAAAGGCAAACCAGATACAAAATCCATGGTAACCCTTTCCCACTTCCATTCAGGAATTCTCAACGGTTGCAACAAACCTGACGGAAACTGATGCTCAGCCTTAACTCGCTGACATACCATGCACTTGCTCACAAACTCAGCAACATCCTTCTTTAAACCCACCCAATAGTACTCATCACGAAGATCACGATACATCTTAGTACTACCAGGGTGCATAGCAAAAGGACTACTATGACCTTCAGTCAGAATAGCACGCCTCAATTCAGCATCATTGGGCACTACTATCCGACTCCCAAAACACAACACTCCATCATCATTAAAACAGAAATCCGAAGGCCTATCCTCCGCAATATCCTGAATATGTGGCACCAAGGAATCATCCAACAACTGATTTTCCTTAATCAACTGAACCAAAGATGGTTTCACTTGCAACTCAGCCACAAGATCACCATCACGCGAAATACTCAAACTGGCAAACATAGCCCTCAACTCAACAGCTACCTTCCTACTCAAGGCATCCGCTACAACATTAGCTTTTCCAGGGTGATACTCAATCGTCAAATCATAATCCTTGAGCAACTCCACCCAACGTCGCTGTCTAAGATTCAACTCTTTCTGAGACCTCAGATACTTCAAACTCTTGTGATCCGTGTACACAGTACACTTCTCACCATACAGGTAATGTCTCCAAATCTTCAAAGCAAAAACCACTGCAGCCGACTCAATGTCATGCGTAGGATAATTGCGCTCATGCACCTTCAACTGCCGTGAAGCATAATCCACCACCTTACCCTCTTGCATCAACACACATCCCAAACCAACATAGGACGCATCACTATACACCACAAACTCTTTCCCTGATTCAGGTTGAACCAAGATAGGAGCTTGCGTCAAAGCTGCCTTAAGCTTCTCAAAAGCCTGCTGCCTTTAGGTGCCATTCTATAAGGGGTAATGGACACTAGAGTTGTGTTTTCATACAGCTCAATCCCAAACTCCACTTCGCGATTAGGAGGCAACCCAGGCAACTCCTCAGGAAACACACCAGGGAACTCTCGCACAGTCCTGATATCTTGCACACGCAACTCCTTAGAGCTAGGATTCGTCACAAAAGCGAGATAAGCTTCACAACCTTGCCTCAGCATCCGGCTCGCCTCCAATGTAGACACCATATTGGCAAGAAACTTCACATTCTCACCAACCACAACTACCTCATAATCATCCGCAAGTTTCAACGAAACTCGCTTATTCTCACAATCCACTACAGCACAATGCTCAACAAGCCAATCCATACCAAGGATTACATCAAAACCATAGAAAGGCAACTCCATAAGATCAACAGGAAAAACATGATCTTGCACAACCAAGGGACATCTTCTATAAAGCTTTCGAGTCACAACAGTCTCACCAAAAGAACTAGTGACACGCATACCAACATCCAAAGACTCAATAGGCAAACCAAGCAATTCAGCATGCTCACGCAAAATGTATGAGCGCGTAGATCCAGAATCAATCAAGGAAAGTAATGACAAGGATTGCAAAGTAAAAGTACCTGCGATTACATCCGTGTCATTCCTCCCCTCCCTCTGAGCATACACTCTAGCCTGGCCGCCACCCTCAGGCTGAACAACTACAACATGGGCCACATTACGTCCACCACCCTCCCTACGCTGGAAGTTACCACGGCCGCGCCCACGACCTCTCTGTGGTGCAACAACTACAGGAGCACGCCCTTGGCCACCAGCCAACATAGGACACTCTCTTCTCATGTGATCCGTAGATCCACAGTTCCAGCACGAATTACCAGCCGCCACAACAGGAGCTTGCACCTCCCTCACAGCTCGAGGAAAATCACGCTTCATATGGCCACGCGATCCACATGTCCAACATGCGTTCGGATCAGCTCTTACCTTGCCTCCCTGAGCAGGCGCACCACCACCTCGCTTAGCTGAAGACTGATACTTCTGATCATGTCCCCTCTTGTTCCGTCCACCACCGGAACTATACTCAGCAACTCGCTTACCAGCACTAGAACCAGCACTTCTAGAAGATAAACCCAAGTTCATCTCAATGTCCTTTGCTCTCCCAACCAGCACATCAAAATCATTATACTCAGCAGCCAGCATATACGTCTTTACCTCTGTCACCAAACCATAACGGAACCTTTCATACCTCTCCCGCTCATCAGGAATAAGCTCAGGTGCATACTGACTGAGTCGGACAAATTGAACCTCATACTCAGCCACTGTCATGCTCCCTTGAGTGAGAGACATGAATTCCCTTTTCTTTTCATCTAGGTACCTCACACCCAGATACCTTCTCTTGAACACATTCTGAAAGAACATCCATGTCACATCAGCATCCGCCATCCCAGAGATAGTGGTTGTCCACCAAGTGTAAGCATCATCCTGCAACAACGATACCACACATCCCAGCTTCTGCACATCAGTGCAATTCATTTGCCCCAAGATTCTCTTGGTACTTTCCAACCAAGACTCCGAACCTTCAGCAGACAGACCTCTGAACTCAGTCTCTCCCAGACTGCGTAAACGTTCCAAAGGTAGTCTAGCATTAGCATCTCCCTGATGCCTAGCTCCTTGAGCTCCAGCTACCGCTGCTCGAAAAGCTCCAGCAATGGCTTGTACCAGCATTGTCATGTCAGGAACAGCTTGCCCCTGACCAGCTTCAGGTCCAGCGCCCCCAGCACCAGCAGTAGCTCCTTCACCCCCAGCACCACCACCACCAGGCGGAGGAGGTAAATCCACCACATTTTCCACATTCTCCTCATTCTCATTTTGAGCCACAGCTCGCGTATTAATCCTCGTTTCTCTATGAGGTGCCATTCACTAACAATGCAATCACAATGCAAATAAACAAAGTCAGGCCCAGCAAGGTAAGCAATCCAAGTACTCAAGCTCATTTCCAATTAAAAACAAATCATTTCATTAGCTTAGATTTGGCAATGGGTCCCTCTATCATGCTTCACCACAACATTCATCATAATTGTAACATACTTACAATTCACACATCATGCTTTCACTCAACAAGCATACAAAGCATTCAAGCACTTAACACCCATTCATCAGTTCCCAATTACTCGAAAACTCAGCTCTGATACCACCAAATGTAACCCCTTTAACCCGGCCCAGACGGTTGAACCGAATTAAGAAGTTTACACGGGGAAAACCAAAGTCAACCCGAAAGTCAACCTTGATTAACGACCCTTTTCTTTTTCCTTTTTAATCTTAACTAAATGCACATTAACCCTAGATATGTTCATACAATCAGCATACTCAAAGATCAGCGCATTCGGAAAACATTCAGGGACTTAATTGCACAAAACATGAATTTAGGGACCAAAAAGTAAATTCTGAAAATTATAAGGACTTAACCCATTTTTGTGTTACCATTATGAAATTAGTCATGTTTCATGCTTCTCTGCCAAATTTCAACTCAAACGGACATCTCAAACTCATTCAATTGCATAAACAAGGTTCAGGACCAAAACGCAAAGGTTTCAAAACATTTAACCAACAATTTCAGTGCCCAACGGTCGAGTGTTTCGGAACAGGAATGATCCGTTCCGAAACGCGGGACAGTTCTGAAACATGTTTCGATACAGGGCTCGGCAGTAGCATTTTCGTTCCGAAACGGTTCCTCCCGTTTCGAAACGCCTAGGCCATTTCAGGCCCCCGTTCCGAAACGGTAGCACTCGTTCCGATACGGCCTGCCCAGATTTGCAGAATTTTGCTGGTTTAACACACAATTGACTCATCAAACATGCTCCAAAGGCAACCAAAACATACCAGCAAGACATTACACGCATAAGGAACATAATTGCATCAACCATACTCAAACTTGGCATCAATTAAACAAATCCCCAATTCTATAGGCATGCATCCTATTTAGAAAACCATTCAAGCATCATAATACCAAACCAACTTCACAAGGGCCAATTACATGTTCTATCATCAACAACAACATAAAACCAACTTAGGGAGTCTAAAACATCTCCCAAATCAACAACATAGGTTCCCCATTGCCAAATGCCAAAAGCTAATAGTGTTAAGAAACTTTCACCATACATGAGCTTAGTTCTTCACTTGGATTCTTGACCTCTTGCTGCCCTTATAAGCACTTCAATGCTCTGCATTATTGATTCAAGAAAAGAGAGAGCGTAAGCAAATAGCTTAGTGAGGAATGCTCTTTTAAAACAACTCAATAATGTTTTTTTATAAAACACCTTTATAAACCTTAGTTCAAAACAACATTTATACATGCACATAAGCATTTAAAACAAGCATTTCATGCTTCAAATTATTAACATGTCATATTGGCCACAAGTGATAATCATAATCTTTCCATTTCAAAATACGATCAACATAAGATCCACACATGGACTTTTAACCACCATTGTGATCTTACAATTCACAAGGACCACACATGGACTTTTAACCACCATTGTGTCCTTAGCACAAGAATCACCCATGGACTTTTAACCACCATGGTGTTCTTACAATACACAAGGTTCACACAAGGACTTTTAACCACCTTTGTGACCTTAACACAAAAATCACCCATGGACTTTTAACCACCATGGTATTCTTAAAATACACAAGGTCCACACAAGGACTTTTAACCACCTTTGTGACCTTACAATACACAAGGCTCACACAAGGACTTTTAACCACCTTTGTGACCTTAGCACAAGAACCAACCATGGACTTTTAACCACCATGTTGTTCTTAACACAAGAACCACCTATGGACTTTTAACCACTATAGTGTTCTTAACCATTCTCAAGACATCACTTGCAAATATGCATCATTTAGCAACAATAATCTACTGTTTTAAAGTATTTAACAAAACCATAATCATCATGCATCATTAAGCATCAAAACCACATTTAGCAATGTTCAAAACAAGGATCTCTTACCTTGAGCATCCTTCAATACATGGCTTATAAAATCAGCAAATAAACATGCTAAAATATGCTTTCAAAACAGAATTTAAAACATGCAAACAATCACATTGCATTCAACCAACTCATGATTCATCAATAAGAGAGTTTTCCCGAAAACTTACTCTTGAGCTTAGCAAAGTTGTTTAGACTTAAACTAAGCTCCCAAACCTTCAAAACATTGGTTTCAAAGCTGAAAACCAAAATCCACTCACTGATTCCGTTTCGCAACTTGCCGAAACACCGATCAAGCTTCCGGATCACCACCACAAAGATCCGAAGACGTCTCCCCCGTTTTAAACACATCAAAGCAGAGGATTAATGCATCATCATGCATTAACATCTTCAATGAAAGCACCTAAACTCGCTGCTCTCATCCACACTCCATTTTCGGCTACCAAACACAACCGAAAACACATCCAAACAACTCCACAACACTACCCAGCCAAGATCCATCAATTCCAAACATTCTTAAACCTCAATTAACATCCAAAAAGGATCTAATCACATCCTTATACCTCCAGCTATAGCAGATCATCAAGATCATCCCAAAAACAACCAAATACTCAAGCAAAACTTAAGAAAATCAACCTATTCGGGATTGCATTGATTAAACCTCAATTTCTCATCAATTATACATCCATTTTACAACAAAAACACATCTCAAAACAGTACCCAATCATTTCATACGAATTTCATCAAAATTAAAGCAAATCTTACATTTTAAAGCCAAGATCAAGAATACAATTGTAAAACCTTTAATAAAACACAAATCAAGGATTGAGAACTTGGGAATTTCAGTAAAGAACTGAGAATTTAGAGGAGAATGACGTTCATACCTCTAAACTTGAGTTTCTCCCTTTTAGAACCACAATTCTTGAAAAACTAATAAGCAAATGCTGAGGTTTTGATGTAGAAGTGATTAGAGATCAAATGAAGGTTGAAATCTAATCTTTAGATGTCAAAATCAGAGGGAAATTTGCTGGAAAAATGTGTTTGGGTTGAGAGAAAAGAAAATGGAAGATTTGGGAAAAGTTAGTTAAAATGCCAAAATATCTTTTCCCTCATTTTTCATCTAGTTAAAAACCATTAATTAATTGATTAATATTCAGAAAAATCTGGAGAAACTCTTTTGGGTAAATAGCTCCTTAAAGATTCAAAGTTTCAATCCTTTTTAAAACAGTCACCCAGTTTTCAAAAATTACATTTTAGTCACCAAACCAAAATGTCACACTTCCGAACCTCATTTTGTAAAATTGATTTCACCATTCCCTTATATATAATAAAAGAGGATTTTAAGACATTTTTTCCATATTTTTAATGCAACCCGAACTAGGCTTTCCTAAAAATCACCTTTTATATTCGAACCGCACTCTGACCGGTCCGGTCCAAACCCAAAACTTTTAAGCCCAAAATTGGGGTGTTACAGGAATTGTCGGGTACCTAGGTTTCGGGTACCCGGTTCATTTGGGCACCTCAATCTTCGGCATGTGTCTTGGCCCATCTCATTCGGGTACCCGCCTTTTTTATATTTTTTAATTCTAAAATTTAGAAATAAATCACATATTAAACACAATTTTTTTTTAAAAAAAATTAAATTTTAAACTTAAAACTATATAATACAAGTATAAAAAGAATTTATGAATTTAATTTAGTTTTATAATAAAAATATTAAGAAACCTAAAATAAAAATATAATTGAAAATATAAAAATATATATTAAATATTATCGGGTGGGTACTCGATAACTTAAAAATCCCGGCACGTGTCCCGGAAAAATTCTTGGGTCGGATATCCGGCCCGAAAGATTACTCGGTATTTTTAAGTTCAGGTCATCAAGTCGCCGGGTCGAGTCAACCGGGTCTAATATTTATGCCCACCCCTAATGAGGGTATTACTATATATTAGTATGGTAATTTAGTAATAAATTACTATATATTAGTATGGTAATTAAGGTTGAATAAATTATTAAATTAGCACAGTTTACTGATTAAATCTCTAAAAAAACTTATTTTGACTTAAAAAGTTATTTCCAAACTTTAAATTATATATGACGTGTACCAAAAGCTTATATTGAAGTATTAATCATCAATTTTCGTTAAAAAATATCAATCATCAATTAATATAACAAAAACTATTGTTAAAAATCCGCTTTTGCCGCTAAACTAAAAATTCCCAGTCCTAGATAGCTGTAGAATCACCTTGTAATTTGTAAAAAAAAGGGAGGAAAAAAATTCATTTCCCCCCCTAAATTACAAGGTTCGAGTCAGAGCAGCAAGCACGCGATCTCAATTTCGAGAGAAAAAAGGGGGTAGAAGTCAAATTTTAAGATTAATTGCATAATTTACACAATAAGGGAAGAAGAAGAAGAAGCTAGAATCAGCTCAAAAGTGGACTTCTACAGTCAAGATCTTGATTATCATGGTCATCTAGATCATCGCCGCAATCATAAACAGATCCAACGAGTGTCAGTTGATCTTCCAAATACCTTTGCAACAGTCCAGCTTCCCTCCCTTCCCCGTCGCCGTAACAACCTTCTTCACACCGCCGCATCCGGCTCTCCTCGTCTTCTTGCGCCGCCGACACCGCAGCAGCCTTCCCGCCGCTACTCCTCCGATAAATCCGAAAGCATACTTCAGCCAAGCAAAGGAGAGGGAAAGTGGCGCAGAGAAAGGGGATCAGAAGAGGGGAGCAAAGCAAGAGGAGAAGACAACGGCGGCGGCGAGTGCGGAGCCACGACACCATAGTTAGCATGAGGTGAGCAGGGGCCAACAAGGAGGTAGGAAAGATAGGCGTAGGGTTGGGATTGGAGAGAAGCGGCTCATGACGGGAAGGGGAGATGAGGATCGGCGGAGGGTTGGTGGCGGTGGCGACGGTGATCTTGTAGTGAGGGTTTGAAAGAGGTGAAGACTTGTGGATGTAAGGAGAATGATTTTTATAATTTTTTTTTTGAATGAATAAACAATGGTTTTGATTTCATTTTGGTTACGTATAAGAAAGTTCTTAGTTTTCTTTTACACTTAATTAAACTCTCAAATGGTAAAAATTTTCTGTCTTCTAACCATGACTACTTCTATGTCCCTGCCTATAAATATATAAAAATTAAATCTGGTCTCATAACCCTAATTTTCATATCCTAAACCTTAAAAAATACACCCTACCCCTAATTCTCTATACCCTAACCTTATGCCCCAACCTTTAACCACAAACCCTAAATTCACTATTTTAAAGTAAGGACACAAATGGAGGCATACTTTGGTGCAGATGATTTCCATCCCTCTCAAATACCCAAAGAAAACGACGATAAAGGATTAGCACGTGATATTTCTATTTTTTTTACCTTTTGTTTTAAATTTATTAAAAATAAAAAATATTATGAATTATCTTAAAAGTATAAAATTTTACTTTCTAGAAATTCTAAAAATTTAATAGAAATTGATAAAAAATATTAAAAAAATCTAAAATATTAAAGACTATTATAAGATTTATAATTTTTTTAAATATTATTAAAAAGTGTAAAAATATTTAAAAATCCATAATTTAACAAAAAAATCTTTAAAATTACAAAAACAAATATTTTATGAAAAATTGTAATATTATTTTTAAAAATTATGCAATATTACAAATTTATTTCAACAATTATAAAAATAAAATATAATTAAAATATAAAAGGTTAAAAAATCATTAAAATGTAAAAAACAAAAAAATATTATAGGAGAGTATAGTTAGAGTGTGAGTAAATTATAATTGGGCTAGTGGCACGGTTTAATAATGTTTTATAACTCTTTTAATACCTTTTTCACCTGAGACAAAGAAATTTTTAAAAGTTTTTAAATTTTAATGGTATATTTATTTCTTTAAAAGTGTTTATTTCTTTTTGTTTTCGGGTTGTAAGAAATTTTGGTGAGTTAGTTTTATTATTTTCCTTTGTAATTGTGATATCTTCTATAATTTTGACAAAAAAATAGTGACTATTATCTAAATAAAATTATAATCCAAAATGTAATCACACGAATCCATTGAAAAACATTTTCAACACCCAATGATAAGCAAATCACATTCCAATTATAATGTCTCATAATTATTTTAATATTTTTAGTAAATTTTAAATAATGTTTTAATCTTTTTATATAATTTTTAATGTTATTAATTTTTAAATGAATTTGTAATATTTTATAATTTAAAAATGTTTTTAAATGTAGTTTAAAAAATATTTTTGTCTATCTTTACAGTATTCTAACATTCCTGTGGCGATTATCATGACACACCTTTTGTTTAGGGAAAGTCGACGGTTCAATATAGTTAGATCTCTTTATGGTAGTTTGTTGATCTAATTAGGACCGTTAACGAGGCAGTCTGTAAGATTTATTTTCTCGATCTCCACTCATAAATCAATATAGAATAAAATTAAAAGAGTCGTAAAAAAAAATTTGAAAAAAAAATCATTTTTCTTCGTGCTCTTTTAAGTTACATTTTTTTGTCTTCATGAGTGCTTGCGGTGAACGTGTTCCCATGGTAATTTGAAAGTGTTGTATTTGTTGTGTCTTTTTTATTTTTATTTAATAAAAATTATTTTTAGTGTCTCTCTTTCATTTTGGTTAAATTTAGGTCGGCGACGGTAATAATTTAAGGGTTGTTTGTCAACCGTCGATCATTCACTTTTATTTATATGTTTTGTTTTTTTGATTTTTCAGTCTTTTAATTTAATAAATCTATCTTCATGACATGCTTTCCTCTACCGTTTGGTACGTTTTTCTGCTTCTTAGCATGCTCTTCTGTTATTTGTTTTCTATCAGGGTTGGATTTGACGTCGCCACGACTGATCAAGATGACACTCCTTTCATTATGTTGTTGATCTCCCTGTCTCGGGCCCTTGAATCGGATTTGGATACGCGATTACATCTACCATTTATTCGCGATTGAGTTGTGGTAATGACCTTATTGTCAACATACGTTCATTGTAATATGCATTGTTTGTTGATGGTTTTACCCATCATCGTCGATTTGGGGATGTTTATATCCGTCTTTTGTTTCGAGTCTTTGGATTAGGTTCTTACATGTTCTTTGTATGGCCCTCTTATGATCTAGAGCCGCTAATTTGATTTTCTGGGTTTGTGTCTGGATTTAGGTATTTGTTTACTCAGTGGTAAATTTTCATTGTAATTTTGGATATTTCCTAGTTTAATAAAATTAGTGGATTCAATTTCAAAAAAATCCATATTTAACAATTATTCAATTTTTTTTATATCATTTAAAATAATTATGCCATATTTATAATTTTTATTTTAAATATTTTTTGGTTTTTCAGAAAATAAACTTAATATTTTATAATATTGAAATATTTTTATTTTTTTAAAAATAAATATTCTTTGAAAAATATTTTAAATATCACATTACACAATATTACAAGTGAGAGTTAAATTAGATAAAAATTTAAATTTTATATTTTAACTTTAATGGAGGGTTGAGTGATATTTTTTTATGACAGATCTACTATGACTAGTTTTTTTATATAAATGAAGAGAAAAATACCGTATCACAAAGAGCATCATTAAAAACATCCCTAAACCTAGACGGAAAAAAAGTGCACTTGGTTATACTTACCGATGCCAACTATAACATACTTAGACAAAACTCCCTAACTGACACCCATAAAATAGGCTACATCATCGTGAACTAAGGATAATACTGCATCCAGAGGAGATGAAAAAATACGAGACTTATAAACAACATCCCCAATGGAAGACATGCTAAAACTTCGAACCATATTTGCCAATCCATCGACAACTTTATTTGCGGAGCGACGAACATGGTACATATTCATCTCTATCTAATAAGTCAAGCACCACATGTAACAATGGAGGCAGAATCGAGGCTGATGACCGATTTCGCAACACCCACAGCAAGTTCGAGCTATCCACCTCTAGTAACACACGACACAAACCATGCTCCCAAGCCTGCTTCAGACATTCGATACTGAAACAGTTTGTAATCGTTTCGATACGGCCAGAGGCATTTCGACACGGCTTGTTGTATTAGGCTTCAACGACTAGTTCTAAAGAAGGTCATTCCGATTCGAGCTCGTGTGTTCTGATATGAAAATCTCTAGAACTGCAATTAGTGAGGGAAATAAAGTCTCCAACGACTCCAATTCAATCTCAACGGTCCTCGACGGCTACAAATTCATCTGGAGTATAAAAGAGACCTTCAAGCATCAATGATAGGTTAACGCTTCAATTGTCAACAACATAAAATGTCAAATTTGTCTTAGTGCTTAAAATTCTCATTCTTGTATAGTGAATTTGGTAGTGGATGAAATTCAACAGTGAATTTGGTTGAAATCCTTAGTAGTAAGCTAAGGCAGTGGATGTAGGCTTTGGGTTAGAAAGCCGAACCACTCCAAATCCTTGTGTTTAACTCTTATACTTTTAGCTTCTACAAAAGCACTAAAAATCCAATCTTCTCCACACTTGGCAAGCATTTCGGTTGTGACCATTGAGCCCAACACTTACTTTTAAAAAATCTTAATAAAATCTTAAATTTTAACAAATATGCGTATATACTATTACATAGATCCAATTCGAATCCAACCATATTGGATTATAAACACGTTTATCATATTATAAATTTTATTTGTTTATAATGAAATTATTAATATTTCCTTCTTATTTACATGTTTAGTAATTGTTAATTTTTGACAACCATCATTTTTTTATCATGATTGAATTATATATATATATATATATATATATATATATATATATATATATATATATATATATATATATATATATATTAATGTTAGTGTTGATGAATTTTATCATTTATCATCGATTTTTAGTGTTGTTCGTATCTATTTTTTGTTCGAGTCTTTTAATTAAATTTTAACATTTTTATTGTATGATCTCAAGTGATAAATTTTTGTTTCAATGATTATAAGATATCTAATTCATATATTTAGTTTACGATTATGGTCGAAAACTCTTACAATAGTCTTAAATAACTACCCCATTTAATAAAGTGAGATGCTTATGTTTGGACTATTTTTGACAAGATAACCAAGCACATTTTCGTCTTATTTTATTTTATTTTTTGTTTTCGTTTCCACCGCAGTCATCTCCTTCCTTTTCCCGTTTTCTTTTGATTCTTTATCGCCTCTTCATTTTCTTCCTCATTTTCCTCGAGCTCCGTCCAGTCACTCGTGTCAGTGCGTGTCGATATCAGAAACGACGAATTCAAGAAACAAAGGTTAATATATTTTGTCAAATTAATTATTGAACTTCTGATTATAATATAGATTATAAATTTAATTTTGAATATTTTTATTTTAATTTCTATTTCTAAAACTTTAATTCTAAATTCAAGGATATAAAAAGCGTTTGCGGCCGCATTTTCGGTCGCTTTGCGTTTATCGCGATTGCGGACATAACAGATGCTATTGCGATCACTGCAGGTGTCGCGGTTGTGAATTTTTTTTAAAAAAAATTCACATCTTATTATAAAACATAATAATTATAAATATAAATATAGACAATCAACTAAGTTATTCTAAATTTTCACTCAAAAATATCAAATTCTTTTAATGTACTAAAAACGTTGAATCGTTATAAGCGGAAGCAAACTATAGATAAGATAACTCAAGAACAATACAGAGAATTTTAGAGTGAATGCCTTAATTACTCAGAAGATGAATGATACAAATAAAGTGAGGAAGGCCTCTATTTATAATTGAGATCCCCTACATCCGACAGTCTCTAATAATTTACATCGACAACAATGATCGAAGCCTACTAACCATAATGAAATATTCTTTAGAATATATCTCCTATCTAAGGAAACAAATCATATGTTTACATGGAAAATTTACATAGGTTAAAGTTGTTGTCTTCTAGAATCCTCCACAAATCGGGCTAAGTCTGGTGGTCTCTTTAGGCCCAAAATCTCTATTAGAACCTCTTGAGAAATCATGCGTGCATGTGACTCGAACTGAAACTGACGACCCGTGACAATATGGTCAAGTATTGTTCACTTTGATTATAGAGTTAAAGACTTAAAGAGTTTAACGGTTTCATACCAAGTCTCACAAATATGAGTCGTCTTTATTATATTAAGAGGTTCATACATATAAATGGTGTAGAATGAAATAAACTTTCCTGGAGTAGTATCATAAACAACTATGAATGGTTCTTTTAACTCAAAATATAATTATTCAAAAAAACTCAAAATATAAATTTTTTTGTATAAAACTAATGTATTTTAATTAGTTAATAATTTCTATTATAATTAATATAATTTTTTTTCCAGAAAAATAATATAATTAACTTAAAGTTTGATTTAAAATAAAGGTTTAGTAACCAAATAAGTGCTCAAACTATACATATGGTTCACTTTTGGTGCTTAACCTATTTTTTCGTTCTAAATATATGTCTAAAGTTTCATTTCGATCATTTTAAGTATCGAACTGTTAAAAAACGTTGGCCAATTAGAATGTGATACGTGGCATATTTTAATATAGATTCTAATAATGTTTCAAATTAGTTAATTTGAGTAGTGGTCGTTGGTTACAACTTCAATAGTGGCTTTTAAAGCAAGGTTCAAATCTCAGGGATGGATACCAAAAGTTGTTTTCTTTTTCTTTTTAATTTTAGAGACTAATTTAGAATAAGAGTCATAGTTTGAAGACTTCTTGTGCAATTAACTCTAAAACATCTAGAAATCAAGTTTTTAAAAAAACATCAATTTTAGGCACTAACTATTATTTATCTCAATTTTGACGATAGTGTAAATAGAGTTGGCTAACCGAAAAGAATGGATAGTGCATGTGTTTCTTTAGCCCAAACTTTTCAAGTCCATTAAGGCCCAAATAGTTCTCAAAATATAGTTCATGTCCGATTATTTTCAATCTTCCCCACCATCTTAATATGAAACTTGATAGTTTTACTCTACGTTGCACGAATACGAATACGGATACAAAGACGAAAATGAGGACGAGAAACGATAATTTTTAAAATTACAAGGTACGAGTAGGATAGGGATACGATAAATGTAAAAAAATTCAATACATATAATCATAAAAAAACATTAAAATTCATAGTAAATTAGAAAATATAATGATTTTCATCAAGCTCAGCCCGTAAAGTTCTCTCAAGATCAACAAGAAAAGAAGAGTGCTTAGCGCGCAACGCTCTGTCAATGCCTCGTAACTGCGTTTTCAATTTTTTTTTCTTAGCACCAATGTTACCAAATGTATTCAAGTTCCAATCACCCACATTGTTTTCAAATGAAGCAATATTAGATAGCACATTATCATCACTCACCCAATGTTGCGACAAGACATCTCCAAAACCAGAATGGTCTTGCCAAGCTGCAATGAAACGGAAAGGACGAGGGCCTTGATGCACCTGCTTAACCTGTGTCCGAAAGAAAAGGGGATAGTGATCCAATCCTAGTCTATCAAGATGAATCACATGAGATTTCGAATAACTCTGACTCCAAGCACTATTAACGAGGCACCTATCAAGCCTTTGATACAAATTCCCTCGCCGCCAAGTGAATTCATCCCCCTTAAAAGGAACCTCAATAAGAACAAACTCAAACATAAAATCCTGAAAGAGTTTACTCACCCTTGATCCCATGCAAGTACCCCCGAACCGCTCTTCACTTCTCAAAATAGCGTTAAAATCCCCACCAACCATCAATGATTAATTAAGCCCTGAATCAAGGTTAAGATGATGCTTCCACAAGAATTTTCGCTGAGCCACTGTCGGACTTGCATACACTGTAGTGAAAAGAAGCCCCTGCACCCCATTAACCCTGCAAATCGACCCATGAATGAACTGATTAGAGATTGTAAGTATATCAACCACAACCGAGTCTCGTCAAAGGATCCAGATACCCCCACTGAAACCCCACGCTTCAACCCTGAAAGAATTAGGAAACCCCAGCCGCTTTACAATTTTATCTACAATCAGACTATTAACCCTTGGTTCCATAATAGCCACCACCTCAAGTCGATAGTCACGAACAAAATCCTTAAAATAACGCTGAAACGGAGTGCTCGTCGCACCCTAGCAATTCCAAAAGAAGAAATTAATCATTAAGATAGAAACCAACGCACACAACAATACCTCAAACGCGTGGAGCCTGATTCTCCTTATCTCCTTCCACTCCCACGTTCATAGCCATTGAATTCCCAAACATATTTTCATCCAACCCATCACCTGGAAGACCCACTTGAAGCACAAGCTCGCCAACGCCCGCCACTAACGTGGAAGTAGATGGATGACTAGCCTTTATAGTAGCATCAATATGTCTTGAAATCGACTGAATATAATCTACAAGAACCACTCGCGGTGGAATTCTATACTCGGCCTGTTTTTTAATTTCACAACCCTTTCCTAATATCATCCAACTGAACCTTTTTAGATGTTCCACTTAGACTCCGGTTTCCCCTTTACCTTTCACCCTATTTTCCGAGTTATCTTCCCTAATAGATACAACCGAGTGATTCTTTTTCAACACCTTTGGGGTATGTAGAATGACCAAAGGGGGTTGACCATCCTTCAAAGCAACAACATGGGAAGGTTTTGGCGCATTAACCGTACCTATAGACGACCTGATACCATTCATCGTAGGTTGTCGAGCCTCATCAACCTGCCTCACCTCTTTATTGTCACCCTTTTGTCATAGTCCTTCCAAATCAAGGACCAATTCCTCAATTGAATCCGCTTTCACTTCATGCTCCCCTTCAAAAGTTGCATTATTTAGTATATTAAATCTGGAACCCGAATCCTTAGCATCCCCAGTTCTCCTATCCCCACCTAGAGTAGTATTCTTCCTACTTCACCGTCTCGCGTTTTTAACTTTCATCCATGGTCCATATAACGCTATCGGTGCATCAAGGTCCACAACTGCATCCTTCTTAGCATTTTGCATCACCAAATCTGCTTTCATAATTTCACACATATGTTTCTCATGCCCTTAGACACCACATTTATAACATATTTGATGGAGCTCTTCATATTCTATCGGCTGCAAGAAACCATCAATCCCTAAATATGGCACTAAAGACTTATTCAAATTAAACATAAAATCCAATCTAGCAAACTTCCCTCTATCACTAGCCTCCGTACTATAGTCAATCTTGACTACTTTTCCAATCTCCATAGCTATCTTACGAAAGTAAGTGTAGAACTAATGTTTTGATATAATAAATGAAAAATGTTTTGGACTGATTTAAAACGAATTCAAAACTATTTCCAAAGTCCAAATAACATGAAACTATGTTTAGGGATGTTTTAAAAGGGTTTAACATGTTTTTCAAAGCCAAATTTCACAAAACCTTCCAGGTGTTTCGAAACACCTTAAGGCGTTTCGATACGGTGTATTCCAGTAGCAAAAACGTTTCAATACTGGTATCGAAACGAGCTTTCCCTGGATGAAGATTTTTCCCAACGTTTCGAAACGGGCTATGCCGTTTCGATACGCCTACATGGCATCGACCACAACGATCATAAACCCCAACGGCTATTTCCCAACTAACATTTAAATGCAGATCGCTTCGATGCGGAGGCAGGCGTTTCGATACGGGTGCTGCATCAGACTGCAATGGCTCTTTCTGCTTAAAGGGTGTTTCGAAACGGTCACGAGTGTTTCAAAATGGTGAGCTGTAGAACTGCATTTATGGTGGGAAATTAAGTCTCCAACGGCTCCAATTTAACCCCAACGGCTCCAATTCAACCCCAACGGCTAGTAACGGCTACAAACTCATCAAGGAGTATAAAAGGGAACTCCAAGCATCAAGATAGGGTTAATGCTCATATTGTCAATCAACAAATGATCAAATATTGTCTTAGTGCTTAAATTGTCAATTCTTGTATAGACAAACACTAGTGAGCCAAAATTGTCAAATTTGCTCAAGTGTTTTAGGTTTTGGGTGAGTGATTTAATTGTGCAAACAAACACCTATTAGAGGGATTTGTGTTTGCTTTTCTTATCTCTTTGTAAAAGAGGGTTTGATCCAGGCTTTGGGTAGAAAGCTTGATCGGTGTATAAGGGTTTCCTCCTAAGCCTAGAAAAGGGGACGAATCAATAGTAGATTGATTGGAAATCCTTAGTGGGAAGCTAAGGTAGTGGATGTAGACCTTGGTTAGAAGGTTGAACCACTCTAAAATTATTGTGTCATTTACATTTAAGCTTCCACACCACTTCCACCCAAAAATCCACCTCTCCACCACTTGGTGAGCCTTATCGGTTGAACGAATCGAGCTCTTTACAACTCAATAGAAAGATTTAGAATAATACTTATAAGGTAAACCTGGAAGCCTTACCCAAACAATGACATGCAACGAATGAACCTATTGCGTCGAAAACGACTTGCACCATGGCTGGACTGTAAGATACGATCCATATATAGACCACGGCCCCGCCGTTAGCACATGAGTATAGTCACTTTCCAACGCGAAATGAACTAGAAAGTAATCATTCTATATATCAACCACTTGAAATTCACCACAAGGCTGCCAGAAAGCGTGAATCCTATTCATGAGCGCTCTATAACCAATAGGGCGACCAAGCAAACGGACAATAATAGTCTTTCGCATACTCCAATCCAACTTTTCATACGCACGCTCGGAAAAATGTATTTTCGGGAAGAGACCACCTCTATCCTCCACCTCATCATCGTCCTTGATCTCAAACTCATAGTCAATGGACTGATCCTCGACACCCTTAGTCTCTTTTGTGGGATCAACAGACACAATTGCAGCATAAGAACGTCGGACCTGATCCTCCAACCTCTTGTTAGTCGCAGCATCCACTCCTTTAGCCTGCAGAACATCCTTCATCCAAAGATCATGTCCAGAGTTCTCGAAACGATCCGATCCGCAATCACTCATTTCTTCACCCGCTTTATACATCTTTTCTCCTCAGCTGACAAAGGCGAACCCGATCTTTCCAAGGATAAATGCAGACTCACATCCAAAACCGCATCCAACCGATGATTCTTCGCCCCTAAACCCCGATGATCATCGCAGCCACATCAGATAGCACCCTTGCAGGCCCCATTGCCACTCTATCTCCCGTAGACGCAACCATCACATCTAGCGGTCGCCCCGACAATATCCCGTCCTTCCCCGTCTCCAAGAAGATAAAATTATGGTTAACTTGTGAAACTCCCGAACTTTACAGAGGAAACTAAACATAATGCAGAGCTTAAAGGATTAAAAAGTGACAAGATTTTTTACGGCTCTTGATTCTTTCAAATTTTCTTAAACTAAAGAGCTAGAGAATTTTTATCCTATAATTTAACTTTTTATTTATGGGTCAAACCTTAATCTTCGATTTCAATTAGAAATCTTTAATGAGCTCCTTTTTTATATCAAATTAATGTGCTATCTTCATAATTTTTCGGGTAAACTACATAAATAGTCACTGAACTTTAAGGGTAGATTCATTTTGATCATCGTACTTTTAAAATATTCGATAAGGTCACCCAACTTTTAGTTCGCATTCGATAAGGTCAACCAACTTTTAGTTCGCATTCGATAAGGTCACCCAACTTTTAGTTCGCATTCGATATGATCCCTCCCGTTAAATTTTATATTAGTTTTGTGTTTTTCCTTAATAAAAAATGGGTAAACTACATCAATCATCACCCAACTTTCTTCTCACTCCTATTTTGGTCACTAGAGTTTAACAATTTAATAAATTAACTTTTGAACTATTCATATTTTGGTCACTCTCAAACGACATGGTTATACAAATAAAAAATTCGATTAATCTTTTAAAAAAAGGCTTAATACAAAAATAGGTGCCCAAAGTATGCCTTTTATGAACTTTAGGTGCCTAAAGTATTTTTTTTTTGTAAAAATAGGTGCCTAAAGTCTCAAAAGTTAAAATTTTAGGTGCCTACCGTTAATGGGTGTTAAAAAAGTGTTAACCAATCAATTCTTGACACATGACACTATTTTTTATTTTTTATTTAAAGAAAAACACCTAAAATTTCATATTTTTAGAAAATCACAAAATTTTGAAACTTTTACAAATCAACACGCAAATCACTAAAATTCCCAAACCCAAACCCACAAATCGTCACCGCTTTTGTCGCTGGTTGCCTCGCCTGAGCACACACATGTGGTTGCTGGACCAAGGTGACCATTTCTCTTAACACGACATCGCTGGAAACGACAAACGACATGTCAGCCGAACGTCGATTTCGCGTTCAGCGTTCGACGTCCGACGTTCTTTTGCACATCGTTCGTCATTTTCGAAGACACCGTGTTGAGGGAAATAACCGCCTTGGTCCAGCGACCACATGGGTGTGCTTAGGTGCGGCGAACGACGGCGGAAGGGGCGGCGATTTGGGGATTTGGGTAACTTTAGGGATTTGGTGTTTGATTTGTAAAAGTTTTCAAAATTTCGGGGTTTTTTCTAAAAATCTAATTTTTTTGTTTTTAATTTTTATTTTTTTTAAAATATGTCATGTGTCAAGCATTGATTGGTTATAGATTTTTTTAACACCCATTAACGGTAGGCACCTAATATTATAACTTTGGAAACTTTGGGAACCTATTTTTACAAAAAAATACTTTAGGCACCTAAAGTTCAAAAAAGGCATACTTTGGGCACATATTTTTGTATTAAGCCTTTAAAAAATTCGGGTAATGACTTTTTTACTTTTCTCATTAAATTTACCATATTACCGTACTTTGATATTTTAATAAGCAAAGTAAAAAAATTACTTGAATCAAATATTCCAATTAACCGATTATCCGATTTAATTGGTACAATATAAAATTGAGAATTGAATAATATGAATTCAGAAATTAACCAAAATAATTTATAAGGATTAATCGAACCTGATTTAGGTACCAAAATAAAATAATTTATTTTAAAAATTTATACTAGAATCAGGTTCGATTAATCCTTAAAATTTATTTTAAAAATTTGTACCGAAATCGAGTTTGATTAATCCTTAAAAATTATTTTGGTTAATTGCTAAATTCAAATTATTCGATATTATATTGTACCAATTAAATCGGATAATCGATTGATTAATTGAAATATTTGATTCGAGTAATTTTTTTTACTTTGCTTACTAAAATATCAAATACGGTAATATGGTAAATTTAATAAGAAAAGTAAAAAAAAATTATTACCAGGATTTTTTAAAAAAATTAATTGAATTTTTCTATTTGTATAACCATGTCATTTGAAAGTGGCCAAAATATGAAAGATCCGAAAGTTAATTTATTAAATTGTTCAACTCTTGTGACCAAAATAGGAGTGAGAAGAAAGTTGGGTGATGATTGATGTAGTTTACCCCTTTCTTAGTAAGGAAAAACATAAAATTAACGTGAAATTTAACGGGAGGGATTGTATCGAATGCGAACTAAAAGTTGGGTGGCCTTATCGAATATTTTAAAAGTATGGTGACCAAAATAAATCTATCCTAAAAGTTCGGTGACCATTTACGTAGTTTACCCTAATTTTTATAATAGGATTTTCATAACTAATGATTTTTTAAGGGAAAACTACTCTACTGACCACCAAATAAATTGGGGATACCTATTTGGACCACATAACTTATAAAATCAACCTATTTTGACCACCGTCGTTAAAAACCTAACGGTGGAGTGAAGGAACTGCCACGTGGCAATTGATGAAAAAATTTAAAAATTACACATTTGGTCCCTATTATTTACACATTCTTTTAATTTAGTTCTAATTTTAAATTAATAAAATTATAAATTATTTAATTAAGCAGTGACACGTGTCAACACCTTATTGGATGATTTTAATTATTTATATTTAATTTTATTAATTTATTTCCCCCCTCCAATCAGGTGGTGATACATGTCACTACGAATTTAGAGGAGAAAAATAATTTTTCCTCACCTGCGCCAAGCAGGATTTAAACCTGGGACTCTAAAGGGTAAAGCCAATGGTTTTGCCACTTCACCAAACACACATTTGTGCTATAATTCTCCAGATATACTATATATCTCTTATTAGTTTCTACATTTATAAGCCAAAAACTCAAACCCTAAACACTAATTTCACATATATAAATCCTAAATCCTAAACTCTAGCCCTAAATATTTCAAATTAATTTCATGCTAAATATTTAAAATTAAACCCTCAACCCTAAAATTTTCAAATTAATTTAATGTTAAATATTTTAAATTAAATCTCAAACCCTAAAAATTTCAAAATAATTTCACCCTAAATATTTCAAATTAAGCCTTAAACCCTAAACCCTAAATATTTCAAATCAATTTCACAATAAATATTTCAAATTAAACCCTAAACCCTAACATTAAACCCTAAAAATTTCAAATTAATTACATGCTAAAAATTTAGGGTTTAATTTTGAAATATTTAGCGTGGAATTAATTTGAAATATTTAAGGTTTAGGGTTTAAATTAAAATAGTTAGTGTGTAATTAATTTGAAATTTTAGGGTTTAAGGTTAGGGTTTAGGGTTTGAGGTTTAATTTGCAATATTTATCGTGAAATTAATTTGAAATGTTTAGGTTTTAGGGTTTAAGGCTTAATTTGAAATATTTAGCGTGAAATTAATTTGAAATTTTTAGGGTTTAAGGTTAGGGTTTGGAGGTTTAATTTGAAATATTTAACGTGAAATTAATTTGAAATATTTAGGGTTTAAGGCATAATTTGAAATATCTAGCGTGAAATTAATTTAAAATTTTTAGGGTATGGGGTTTAATTTTAAATATTTAGCGTGAAATTAATTGAAATATTTATGGTTAGAGTTTAGGGTTTATGATTTATATATGTGAAATTGGTGTTTAAGGTTTGAGCTTTTGGCTTATAAATGTAGAAAGTAATAAGAGATATATAGTATATCTGGAGAATTATAGCATAAATGTGTGTTTGGTGCAGTGGTAAAACCATTAACTTTACCTTTTAGAGTTTCAGGTTCGAATCCTGCTTGGCACATGTGAGGAAAATTTTTGTGATATAAAGTGCAAATAATTAATATAAGTCATACTTGGTTCTTTATGCCAAGGAAAAGTAAATAAATGTTGATTAACGAGATTCGAACATGGCACGCTTATAATGCATAAAAAACATCTAATCCAATAAAATAAATCTAATAATTAAATTATAATTTAAAATTATATCAATTCATTTCAATTATGTTCGTAAGTTTGTATTCACTAAATAAATTTAATATAGTTTTAAAATTTTAAAGTTACATCATTTCATATATATATATAGGAATTTAATTAAATTTTTAATAAATATTAAAATTATAAATTAAGTTAAAAAAATCAATTCAACGATTATATACGTGAACTTATAAAAATAAATGCGAAAACGAAAAATATATTAAATTTAGTTTAAAAATACAAAATTCTTAAAACTATTTTTATTTTAAATTGTGCACTAACTATATTTTAAAATATATACAAAATGTTGTTAACTTTAATTTAATTATTAGATTTATTTCATTGAATTAGATATTTTTATGCATTATAAGCGTGCCATGTTCGAATCTCGTTAATCCACATTTATTTACTTTTCCTTGGCATAAAAAACCAAGTATGACTTATATTAATTATTTGTATTTTATATCACAAAATGGCTTTGGCCCAGTGGCTTTGCCATGTGGTTTCTTTCTTAGGTTACCCAAGTTCGATTCACGCTGAGAGCAAATACCCAGTTTTGTTCCATTTATTTTCATCCTTCAATCACTTGGTACCAAGTATGAATTATATTAATTATTTGCACTTTGTATCACAAAAATGGCTTTAGCCCGGTGGCTTTGCCATGTCGTGTTTTGCTTGCCCAAGATACCCAAGTTTGATTCATGCTGGGTGGCATTGTTCCATTTATTTTCATCCTCCAATCAGGTGACACGTGTCACCACCTGATTGGGGGATGAAAATAAATTTATTAAATTAAATATAAATAATTAAATTCCTCCAATAAGATGTTGACACGTGTCACCACCTAATTAATTTATTTTATTAGATTAAAATTATGACTAAATTGAAAGAATGTGTAAATAGTAAGGACCAAATGTGTAATTATACCTTTAATTTTTTAACTGTCACGTCACTTTCTGTTAGCCCATTAACGGCTGGTGGTCACATTGATCCCATTTTAATAGTTTGGGTGGTCAATTGACTCGATTTTTTTAAGGTGGTCATTTTAATACTTTAACTAAAGTATGGTGGTCAACGGTATAGTTTATCCAATAATTTATTATTTTATTAATTTAAAATTAAGATTAAATTGAAAGAATGTGTAAATAACAAGGACCAAATGTGTAATTTTTAAATTTTTGCATCAATTGCCACGCGGCAGTTCGTCACTCCACGTTAGGTTTTTAACGCGATGGTCAAAATAGGTTGATTTTATAAGTTTGGTGGTCTGATTGACGGTTTCTATAGTTCAGTGGTCTAAATAAGTATCTTCAATTTGTTTGGTGGTCAATGGGTTAGTTTTCCTTTTTTTTAATGATTATAAAATAAGATTAATAACAAAACCTAAAACCCTCTTTATTCTTCGTTTTCTCTTTGGCTTTCAAACCCTAAAAGGGTTGTTTTCACGCCGCCGTCATCACACCAGCATCTAGAGCCGCGCCATTTCACCTCTTGTCGTCGGCACGCCGTCAATCCCCTCTCCTCAACGTCGACCTATCCTCTCCCTGTAAGTCTCATCAGCTCGCCTTCCTTTACACTCTTACGCTCACCCTTATCGCCCGCCCATAGATTTTTTTAGATTTTACAGTAACGGGAGAAAACAGGGATAGCGGCCCGTTACGACCGTTATTTACCGTTACCCGTTAAATTGCGACCGCAATCCACCCCTTCTAGTGTGATTCCGCGTCCCACCGTTGTTTTCGCCGATTGCGGTTTCGGCCGGCGGCGTTACCGCTAAATAGCGGCCGCTATAGCGGTCGAGGGCCGTTTTTTGAAACCCTAACTACAGGATTTGATAACGTTTGAAGGCCGACCATGGCGACTCAGCGAGAAGGGGAAGCGTCTCAGGAAACCACAATTACTCCGCCGGCTGGCCTATCGGAATTGGTGCAGGAACGATATCGGAAGATCAAGGAGCATGCCGAAACATATCCTTATGTGTGGGCGTCCTACACGCTTGTTTATGGCACTTTGGCACTTTGGACTATTTACAGATATAGAAAGCTTCGTAAGACGGAGGATCGAGTGCGAGCCCTTCAAGACAGACTCCGCAAACTTGTTGAAAATGAAGAATCGGCTAACCCTGGTACATCTGTTAGGAAGTCTCCAACTTCTGATGATAAAGTTCCCAAGTAGATATTTACTTTCCCTTTCATTTAGAACAAAAAAAAAGTTCACATTCGGTTTGGAAATGCATTATCATGGATTTTGTTGAACTAGCTAGTAATTGAGGAAGTTATTGTATGAAATTTGGGAGAAAATTTAGACATCAATTCAATTATTTATACTGTTTTCATGGATTTAAGATCCTTTCTATTCTTTTAATAATGTAAAGGTTAAATGTTTCTTATAAGATGCATTGGCACTTGAAGGTAGATATGATCTCTGTTATGTACACACTTGAAATTGTTAAAATGCATTGTTGACCATGTTCAGAATGGGTCACTTGAAAGAGTGTTGAATTTGTTTTATGCGCTTCTGGCTCGAATATATCGAGTTCTTGTGCAGATTTAGCAACAGCATGATTGGGTGATCAGGTTCTTGGATATGGGTATGGCATTAAAAGTTCCATTCATGTATGTGTTGTTGAACTTCTTTTATCTATCCCATAAGCATTATGTTTGTCTATAGTCTATACATTCCCCTTTACAACCTTCTGTGCAAGCAGATTTCTCATTTTCTTCACTTTTATTCATCACATGTATGCGATTTACCTTTCGGGTACTGTAGATACTTTGAAAGCATGGATGATTATGAAGTTGAAACTGGTGTAGAAGCATTATTCTCTGTTGTTGACCTTTTTGGAAAAGATTGGATTTAGCCCTAGGGATCAATTTATCTATCAAAGTTGGAAGAGATTTTGGAAATTTAGGTATGCTGCCGGAGCCAAATGTAGCGAAATCCTGTCCTAATTGTCACATGACAATTGAAGCTCTTGTCGATGGTGGGAATGAGAGAAATAATTCCCAGATATCTAATTACTTTTTTGTTGTCTCCTACATGGTTCTTCTTCTTGTAGAAAATTACTAGTAGGTGCAAGAGTTTAAGCTGTTAAATTGCTCTGCCCTGAAAGAGTTTAGCTCTTGTGATGAATCTGAATTGGAGAAGTTATAGGAAATGGTGTATGGTTGAGAAACAGGTATGCATCAAGCCTCAGATTTAGTTTTCTTATGTGGTCTGCTATCGCGATAGCGGCACCGTCTAAAACTGTTAGTGGTAAATAGCAGTCCGCAATACATCCATTATTATCTGCAATCACGAAAAAACCGTGACCGACCTCAATTTTATCTCCTTTGTCCTATTTCTGAAACTGGAGATTATACTTTTGCTTTCAAAAAAGATTTCCCAGTAACCCCAAGATGCCAAGATACAGTATGACAATGTAAATAGGTAGCTCTCGCTGGAGTGGAGAAAATGTGGGTTTTATGGTGCAAAATTAACACTTGCCATCGAAGGACTTTGTGTTCTTCAATTTTATTTTTTTGATAAATTGATTTATCCAAAGAAGCAGCTGCTATTGCTATAGGAATAAAAACGGAAAATCGATCAATCCTCTAAAGAACATTTACAGCATCATTTCTATCTATATCTCTCTTAATCAATCTAATCTTTACTATATCTTGTATGAATTTAAAAATCAGAAATTTGGCAAAGATCTCTACAAAATCAATGTAAACATTTACTATAATGTTTCAATGTTAAACATCGAATTAAATAGTCTGCCTGGTTAAGTAAAACTACAAATGCTTGTTTATTGTTATTGCATATACATATAGTATGGTAAATATATGGAAAATACTTTGATACACAATTTTTTTTTTTAATTTTAGTATGTGGTTTATGAGTTAAGGGTTTAGTGTGTAGGGTGTGGAATTTAAAGTTTATTGTTAAAGAGTTGTGTAATTTTTTCTACACGGCTTGTATATCAAAATATAACCTAGATATATATAAAGTTTGTCTACATTATATTTAACTGATCCACTTCTAATATATTTAGATTAATTTGTAAAGTGGTTGTTGAATTACTTTACCGCTGTAAATCATCTAAATAATTCTAAAATTGTAATATTAAACAACAATAACTTATGATTGTGAAGATTTTTTTTATAAAATTATAATTGTAATAGTAATTAAAAATCGCATCAGATAAAATAAAAATATACGCTTTTAATTCATCATCTATTAAAATAATCTTTTTTTCTTCTTTGGAGCCATTGTCATAAGATATAAATCATTACTTCCTCTTTAACAAACCATGGTTCTTTGAGAAACTTCTAACTTATCAATGCTAACAATTTTTTTTTTCTTTCTGTGATTTTTAAGATGACGTGTGATTAAAAATACCAAAGTAATGGATGATATTTATAAACTTGATCTTAATTTTAAGTTGGATATAACTGTAACACTTTAAATTTAATGATATTAAAGTGTTATTCATGCTTACTTATGTATGAATTAATTATTACTAAAATTTTAAATGATTTATATTGTACTTGCTACTAAAAATATGTTTTATATAAATTTCCATCTAAGATAATTAGTATTACTATTTATCTTGAAAAATTAATTGTGAAATTAGTATTAGGTTGAAAAATAGAGTACTTGGTTTCTCCTAAGTCGTGCTTTTATAAACTTGATTACGTTTAATATACACATTTGAACTGAAGTTGTTCATGGATTGCATTCGTTTTTTTTTGGGAAAATTACACCGGTGGTTCTCTAACTATTATCGTTTTTTTATTTTGTTTTTAAAATTATTTTTTCGGCTGTTTTATGCTTTGCTAGGCATCTGAGATGTTCATTTGTTTTAAGAACTGCTGCTAGTGTTGACATGGTAGATAGAAGGAACATGTAATTTTTTTTTCTAAAGGCATGTTTTTGCTAAAAAGTTAAGTAGTATAATATTTGTGTTCTGTGTAAGGGACCAGCGATTGGTTTTCATGGTAAAGTTCTCTTTGCATTTGAAGAAAACGGTTTCTCAAAAATTAGGGTCTGATTTGACAGATCTATTCCAGAGGGTAATGATCTTGGTGAGCTTTGTGAAGAAGATCATGGTTTCTTCTGTGCTGGTGATCACTTTATCTCGTTTCTTGCATTAATGTCAAACATCTATTATGATGCATTGTGGACTTCTATCCAATCTTACTCATTGTGTTTTCAATCTATAGCTAACTTGTTGAAGAAAAGGGTTTTACACCACCGTAAAATAAATAGTAAAAAGTTATTAGTTGTATGATTTTACACTAGTTTTACAGTGGTGTAAAACCCTTCTCTTCAACATAGCTCACTTCGTTTAGATAGTTCTGGAGGAGATGATGTTGACAAGCTAGCTGTTAATGAACTTTTTGAGGTACGCATCATTTTGATCAATGCATAAGTGCTTTGTTTTATGGTATTTACATTTATAAGCATTTAGCTCTGAATTGTCTCACTTCTATAGGCTGCAGTGAATGAAAGCAAGAGTTGTCCCTTGATTTTGTTTGTGAAAGAGATCGAGAAGTTCATGGCTGAAAATTCAGATGTATATACTTCCCTGAAGAGTAAGGTTAAGAATCTGACAGCTAATGTTGTCGTAAGTGGTTCTTATACCCAGATGGATAATCGCAAGGAGAAAATAAACAACTTGCCTTTTTAATATTAAAAAGGTAGGTTGCTTACTTTCTCCTTGCGATTATCCATCTGGGTATAAGAACCACTTACGACAACATTAGCTGTCAGATTCTTAACCTTACTCTTCAGGGAAGTATATACATCTGAATTTCCAGCCATGAACTTCTCGATCTCTTTCACAAATAAAATCAAGGGACAACTCTTGCTTTCATTCACTGCAGCCTATAGAAGTGAGACAATTCAGAGCTAAATGCTTATAAATGTAAATACCATAAAACAAAGCACTGATGCATTGATCAAAATGATGCGTACCTCAAAAAGTTCATTAACAGCTAGCTTGTCAACATCATCTCCTCCAGAACTATCTAAACGAAGTGAGCTATGTTGAAGAGAAGGGTTTTACACCACTGTAAAACTAGTGTAAAATCATACAACTAACAACTTTTTACTATTTGTTTTACGGTGGTGTAAAATCCTTCTCTTCAACAAGCTAGCTATAGATTGAAAACACAATGAGTAAGATTGGATAGAAGTCCACAATGCATCATAATAGATGTTTCAAATTAATGCAAGAAACGGGATAAAGTGACCACCAGCACAGAAGAAACCATGATCTTCTTCACAAAGCTCACCAAGATCATTACCCTCTGGAATAGATCTGTCAAATCTGACCCCAATTTTTGAGGAACCGTTTTCTTCAAATGCAAGGAGAACTTTACCCTGAAAACCAATCGTTGGTCCCCTACACAGAACACAAATATTATACTACTTAACCTTTTAGCAAAAACATGTCTTTAGAAAAAAATTACACGTTCCTTCTATTTACCATGCCAACATTAGCAGCAGTTCTTAAAACAAATGAACATCTCAGATGCCTAACAATGTATAAAATAACTTAAAAATAATTTTGCTTGTGCCATATTTGTTAAAAAATATCAACAACAATATTTATGCAAAACTTATGTATTTTAATGATGCTATAATTTAAGAGTGTTAATTGAGAATTTTTAACGATATACTTTATGATTATTAAGACAGATATTTAAACTAACCTATTTCTCTCCATCTCCAAATCAGTAAAAATATATTAAAGTGTAGTCAAGTTAATAACACAATAGTAATATTAAGCGAACTATTGTTGAGCATTGTTTTTTAAATACTTGTGGATTTTTTATTTTATTTTTCATAACAGTTACTAAAGGAGGTCATAACAATCTCGTGTGCATTTTACACGGGTTATATACATTTCTCTTCCTCGAAAATTGTGAAAACAAAATATGAACAGAAAAATTACAAATAAAAATCTAAAAAATGAAAATGGGATTTACAGTATTTTTTTTATAAGAAAGCTACATATTTAGTACCATAATTGTTTTCGTGTTATTATTTTAATATCTAACCATTATTTTTGATAAAATAATACTTAAAGTTATGTTTTTGTTCTGTTTTAGTGTTATTATTTTAATACCTAACTATTATTTTTGATAAAATAATACTTAAAGTTATATTTTTGTTCTGTTTTAGTGTTCCGATAGTTAAAAACTAATGGAGATGATGACGTGTCTTAGTATAATCACAATTTTAGTTCAAAACACACACACATATATCAATTTAGTCCAAAATCCATCAATTTAAAACATCATATTAATTTTGATTGAGATGTGTCTCATCCCTTTTCCACCCCAATATTCTTTTCGGTATCCCGATCGTGAAGTTTGGATCCTCTAATGGATCCTGCATTAGCTCCCTATTAATATGCAAATCTTAAAGTTTTGACTGTCTTTAGTGTGTTTTTTAAATTCAAAAACCCAAAATAATGTTCAACCGAAAGAAGAGTAAGAAAAACGAGGAATTTACAATTTTAATTTAAAAAATAAAATAATGTTTAAATTGATAGAATTTTAAACTAAATTGAAAAATTGTATAAATTTTTGGACTAAAACTGTTATTAACCAAGCAATATCATCATTTTCGTTAATTTTAAACGGCAAAAGTACAAAAACAGAACAAAAACTTAATATTAGTTATCATTTTGCCAAAAAATAATAGTTGGATACTAAAACAATAACACGGCAATATTAGATTACTAAATACATAGTTTTTTCCTCTCTTTTTTTATTTGAAGCATAAACAGAGTTTAATTCCCTCTTCAAAATCCAGATATGTAAAGTTTTTAAATTACTTTGCGAAAGAATGAAACTCTAACGGCAGTAGGGAAGTTGCAGAAACAGACAAGAAAGAGGTCCACTATGTTTATCGGATTCAGGTAAATTGTTATTTGAAAAGGAATTCTGGAAATTTATAATCTTGTGAGTCGGGTTGAATGATATTTAACGTGAAGAATGAGCGGTTTCATTTTTCAGTTTTTCAGGCATTGGAAAATGGACAACCCAGAAAGAATCAAAATAGGACAGCTATGTCTTTAGCTTGCATGTTTACATGTAAAACATCATGCAATCAATTACTTACCTTTGCAGCTGCCTATATATACTCCTTTCCCTCTTATGTTTATCACCAAACAAATTGTCTTTCTTCTGCAGACCTCTCTTTACTTTGATTTTCTTCATATCAATGGCTGCTTCTTCTAGTAGGGAAGATTTGAACAATCAAGTTCTTCATATCATTCGTTCCATGCAACAAGAAGTAACCCCGAAAAATCCCTTTTCTGTATCGACATGGGTTTTATCAGTGCTAGATTAAGATTATCTATTTCATTTTCAAGGATTTGATGAACTCAAAATAAGTTTTCAAAGATTAAGATTTTTGTGTATTTTTCATAAGGATGTTTCCGAGAGTGATAAATTTAATATACCAACTTCCATTGTGTTGGTGTTCTTTAAATTTAACTCACTCCAAATGATGTTTCCAGGAGCAACTTTTATTTTCAATTGTAAGAAATTAAAGTAGAAATTAAGACAAAGATGATTTGATATCTTCTTAACATTTTTTTTTTGGATTTGAATTCAATGTAGAACTTGATTAGCTTGTTGTTAGCTTTGTTTGTCCCAATAAATAAGAGGTGAGTTCTGATATTTGTGACTTTTTGCAGGGCATGGTCGACTTTCGTTTCGGTATGGTTCATGGCATGAAGGAAACAAATGGCCCTTTCTTCTTTGCTTCGTTGCTGCCCACATTCTGCCGTGACTCAACAGAAACCTTCAGAGAATTGACTGCTGCTTTGTATGTTGTTTTCTTGAGATTTTATGGCTGCATTTGTGTTGTGGGTCTCTTTTTATGATCTTTTGTTCACCATGGTTGAATTTGATTTGTGTTGTATCTTGTCTTGCAGGGGTCAAACTGTGCTGAACTATCATGATCTGGTTGAACTGTGTATTAAGATAAAAGGGAGCGCATCGTGGTAAAATAACGGTTACCTGTTTTGTCATGCATTGATCCGACAAAATGATCTAGGATTATGTGGTTGAAATAAATATAGGATCTACAAATGAGCTCCGCTTTTTGGCGATCAACTTATATATCCGTTGCACGTGGCGTTCTTGCAAAACGATCGGAACTTGCCACTTGATTATTCTCTTATTTGTTCATTCAATGAAGCCTTTGTCGTTTACCTCCGAAAACTTTTGTGATACTAGTTCTGATTTACACATATAGTTAAGAATATTTACAATTGATGCATACAAATAGGTTTTTATGACCTTTCCATATCGCTTGCGTAGTTGCATATATATGCCATGTGAGTAGGATGTTGTAAGTGTGAGCTTTGGTTTTTTAAATTGAACATGCATATTCATTTATTGTTGCGCCTCAGGATATATAACATGCTAATCTCTTGCAATATCTCTTCAGATGGTATAGTAGTGATTGTGCATTTAAGCTAAATGAATCTACTCTATTTGGTTTCCCAGCATCGGAGCTTGTCGTATGGCAGATGCCTGCAATGAAGTTCAACGAGCTGCTGAGAGGGGAGAGGATAAAGAAAGGTGAGGGTTTCTGTTGATCAATTTATTGCCATGTTTTAAAATGAAGGAACCTATTACTATTGGATTAAATGCATCTGAAATTTTTCTTAATTCTCTATACGAAAGCATTTTCTGCTATCCATCACAAAGAGTGACCGTCTTTTGTGAGAAAGAAATGTGGATTGGCAGTCAAATCTCCAGACCATAAAAGATCCATTTGATTGCGAAAAGACTGCCCCTTTATCTTCATTCTTAGACTTTTTTGTGTCATGGAAAAGATTTTCCAGAGGCTAGTAAAAGTAAATTCTAGTTGCATTTTTTTCAGCTGCTGCTGAATTGGATGAGGGAGTCTACACTTTAGTCATATATAATATGGGATCGTTATGGATCCACGGTAGCTTCTCAAATCAAGGGAAGCATACAATGGTTTCTATCATAGTGCATCTACTAGCCATCCGAATATCCTCACCACAAAACCCTGCCCTTTGATACCTGAATTAGTGATTAGTTTAAGAACCGGTAGTTAGTACGCTATGCTTCTGCATTTTAAGTAATTGCATCATTAGAGTTATTATATGTCTCCACGTAACCGAGTAACAATAGCCTTGAAGAGTAAGAGCACTAGAAAAATCTGTAATTTGAAATTTTAAATCAACTAGTATTCAACAGATAGTTAAATATCTATACTGTGCCATGTATTCTAAGTATGTTACTAAATTTATCCGAAACATCAAGCTTCATCACGTGACGTAAAGACTGCATGCTTTAGATTTGTTCCTGCTATTGGATGGTAGTGGTATAAATGCGTATCCTTCTTTTAGTTGCCTTCTGTTAATATGAGTTTAAATAGAATTTGGATAACGGAAATGAACTCTCTTAGCAGCATAACGGTTCGGTTTACATGCTCTTTTTGTTCCAACCTTGAGGCTTATGTTCCTGTGTAATAATCGGAATTTTTTTTCTTTCTATTTTCAGCCTTCTCACTGCACTGAATGCTGCAAAACAAGTATTCTCTGCTGTGCAAGAGAAAATGGACATTCTTCTTCAGGTAACTTTGGTTTTAACTTGTTGTTTTCAAACTTTCAATTTATGTATATAAATTTCTGTGATCTTCTCTGTTAATGATGCTCAGTTTCGGAAGAGTTTATCTTTATTTCTCATGAGAATATGATACCTAGTTAGTATTATATACTTGCTTGATTCATGTCCAACGTATATTAAGACATAATAATGGGATTTAATCCTGCATTTCTATATCCAACACTCAATCAGTCCTGGTAACATAGGATTCTGTGTTTTTCTCATCCGGTAGACTACAAATTTTATCACAGAATTTTATCCAATAGACAACTTGTTTCATATTATGTATCGGTTATAGTTTCTGTTTTTTTTTAATCTTTATGTGTCTCTCTAACGGGGTAATCACCGAATTTCCGGGCTAGATCCCTTAGGAAGATACTTTAAAGCACTGCATGTACTTCCCAGCAAATTGGACTATCACTGAGTTCCTCATCCGCCAACGACTTTTATACCCTAGTCTTCTTAGGCCTTAGCCACCATTAAATTTCCAGTTTGATTTGTCTAGTAATAAGTCTAACCATTTCACTTCTTAACCCGAACTCTTATCGTCTCATTTTCACCATTTGAAAAATCAAACCTTTTACTTAGAAGGATAACAAGCCCTGATTTTTTTTTGTTTACCTGTAACTTACATATTGTACTTCAAGTGTTTTGCTTATATAAACAAGTAGATAACTGCAGACAATCAAATTTTGATGGCTTTCCGGCTTAAATATACATAATTATTTCCTGAAAAATACCACTTCAAATTCTTCGGTTCATCCTTAGGAAGTAATCTTTTGTTTTTCCTTGTCCTCATTCACTTGCATTACTTTATTTCATCTGACTTAGCCATTTAGATAAGTGAATTCTGGAGTTATATTAATATCAGAGTTTGTATGTGAACCATAACTCAGTTGTTTTAATTATACCGATAAATTTATGCAATACGAAGTAATTGATTCATCGACTGCACTGAAAAGTCTAGTGGTTATACTCTTTGTAGCTTTCATGGTTCTCAAACTTTTCCAGTTTTAGTGATTTTTACTTTGTGATTTTGCAGCTGGAAAGGAGGATCATTTCTCATGATACAGCTGGTCCATAGAAGTGCAATGGACAGTACATCCAGGTGACAAACCGAAAGTTTTGTCAACTTATCGGTTTCCTTGTCGACTGTTATCTGCCTGAACCGAAAATCGGGTTTTGTTTTTCGTTTGTCGTGTGTCTTTGGTTTCCTTGTCCAACTGTTGTTTGTTTGAACCGAACAATCGGGTTTCGTTTTCAGTTTGTGGTGCGTCTTCAGCTTCCTTGTCCGAATATTGTCTGTTTGAACTGAACATCGTGTTTCATTTTCAGTTTGTGGTGTGCCTTTAAGGCAAAGCAGCAAATGTGTGTGTTTGAATAAAGTCACCTGGTTCTCAAAAACTTGATAGCATAATATGTGGTTTTTAAGATCCCTTGCTGTTGTTTGTTAATTTGATGTTATTTCTTCATGCAAAGCTATTTTCGTCCTTCTCGGCAGCTACATTGCTCTGGCTGTTAGTTTTTGTTGAAGTATTCGTGTTTGATATTCGTATCCATCGCATATTCGACATGAACAATACTTCAAAACCCCTCAAAATATAAGTCTTGGAAAAGAAACGTTGTCTTGTGACTTGCATTCTTGACTTATTTTAAATTGGTCCATAAACTTTTAAATATTCTAGTTTCATCCTCGAATTATGATTTTTGTTCTAAACTTAGTATTGCAGTTTCATCCTCAAATTATGACTCTCATCTTAAATTAGACTTTAAACTTTTTAAACATTCTAATTTCATCCCCACATTATGAGTATTTGCTAATCATATCTTCTGTTAATAATAACATTATAAATATTGTTAATGGTCATGACACACTTATCTGTATTATGTAATAATACGATGCAGTATAAACGATAATTTGAGGATGAAATTAGAACATTCAAAAGTTTGGAGACAATTTAGAATGAAGGTCATAGTTTAAAGATGAAATTGTAATACTTAAAAATTTAAGGGCCAATTTAAAATAAAAGTAATAGTTTGAAGATTTTTAATAATAAAATCAAATTAATGGAGTTGAGTTGGGATAAAATAGAACAGTATAAGCAGTTTGGATTATGAGCCTAATTAGAAGTAGGAATGAAAGTGGAATTCTAGATCCTTCTATGCACCAAATTCCAAAGCGAGTGAAAACAAACACCCAACTTTCAGCTGCCTCTCTCTGAAGTGTTTCAACTTTAGATCTGGACCGTTCATTTCCCCTCTATAACTCCATCTCTAACCACAAATATACCTCCTTTCAATCCTTCTCTCTCCTTCGCCGTCTCGCGTGTGGCTCTCTGCAACCCTCCCAGGGCCATATCTATTCTAGATCCGTTAGTTCTCTTCTCATAATTTTATAGTCTGGTTTTTGCGTGTATTTATTGATTTTTTGGTCTGATTTTAGGATCTGATTTGATAAACAAAGGATGTTTGGGAGAGCGCCAAAGAAAAGCGACAATACTAAATACTATGAGATATTGGGAGTGCCCAAAGACGCTTCCCAAGATGATTTGAAGAAGGCTTATAGAAAAGCTGCAATTAAGAACCATCCCGATAAGGGTGGTGATCCTGAAAAGGTTCTTTTTTTATATATAAAAACGTGTCTTTTAACTCTGTTTTCAATAATCTGGCTTTTGTTTGTTTCGCCTATTCTAATTGTTGAGTGGAGCGGATTATGAGCTGATCTATTAGCATATGCTTTGATCTACTTCTTTTTGAATTTCATGCTTTGTTTTCAGTAATTGGGTTGAAATGTTGATAGAATTGAAGTCACATTAGCTAGGGGATGCTTTGCTTTAAACCATCAAGTTGTTGACTCGTCTACAAAGTAGCTTGTTTGCTCATCCTTGTGTATTGGGAATGGTTAAAATTTTGGGTTTTGAGCCGGCTACTCTCATACGGTCAATTTTTTTCTCAAAAAGTTCGTTTTTTTTCATGTAGTTAGAGGGTCTGGGTTATATACCTACACTCGGTCCAAATGTGTCAAATGTTGATGCTGGCTATGGGATATAATGGCAAAATGAAGACTTGGAGAGTAGCATGGGTTTTTGACTAGTCTAGAGGTTAGCTTGTTTAATTATGGTTTAAAATTTGGGGTTTAGAGTAAGTTGGGTTGTTTAGAGATTAACTATTTCTCTGAAGTAGACATGGTAATTCATGTATATATGGCTATGTTTGTGTTTCATGTTGTGTCGTGTTCTAATAATTTATTTGTGCATACATGCCACTTGTGTCCAATAGTCAGGATAATTAGAAAAATCATTTTTGTTAGTTTTTTTTGGAAATATTTAGAATTTTGGGTGTATGTTGGTTGTTTAATGTGTCTAGAAAGTAGCTTGTTTGATTGTGTGTTTGGACTTCAGTTCAAAGAGTTGGCTCAAGCTTACGAGGTGTTGAGTGACCCGGAGAAGCGTGAGATATATGATCAGTATGGGGAGGATGCTCTTAAAGAAGGAATGGGTGGAGGTGGTGGTGCCCATGATCCATTTGATATCTTCCAATCCTTTTTTGGTGGAAATCCTTTTGGTGGTGAGATTTTGGATTAATTCATGCTCTTTCTATTTCAGTGATTAGATTGTAATGAAAATTTCATCATTCCGAGCTAAAATCTTGGTTGCCTGCTCAGGTGGTGGTAGCAGCCGAGGACGGAGGCAAAGAAGGGGAGAGGATGTAATCCATCCCCTCAAGGTTTCTTTGGAAGATCTCTATAATGGAACTTCCAAAAAGCTTTCTCTTTCACGCAATGTAATTTGCTCCAAGTGCAAGGGGTAAGTATTTGAATTGAGTAATGTTTGTGTTTTCAACTTAGTGTTTATCGAATCGATAGTGGTTAGACTGCCTTTTTATTTGGTCTATTTTGATGGAAAATGCTCTCCGTGAAAATTTTGCAGTAAAGGGTCCAAGTCGGGCGCATCGATGAAATGTTCTGGTTGTCAAGGTTCAGGAATGAAAGTCTCCATCAGGCACCTTGGTCCTTCCATGATCCAACAGATGCAGCACCCTTGCAATGAGTGTAAGGGTACTGGTGAAACCATCAATGACAAGGATCGTTGTCCACAGTGCAAAGGTGATAAGGTTGTTCAAGAGAAGAAAGTCTTGGAGGTTGTCGTTGAAAAGGGTATGCAGAATGGGCAGAGGATAACTTTCCCTGGAGAAGCTGATGAAGCTGTAAGGCCGATAAATTGGCTCTTTTTTCCCGACTTTTAACAGACTTGCATTTTGTTGTGTATTGCTGAATCCAACTTGTTTCCTGTCAGTAACTTGGTTGTTTGCTAACAAATTCTCATTTGCAGCCCGACACAGTCACCGGGGACATCGTATTTGTCCTCCAACAGAAGGATCATTCGAAGTTTAAACGAAAGGGCGATGACTTATTTGTTGAACATACATTGACACTTACCGAGGCACTTTGTGGCTTCCAGTTTATACTGACCCACCTAGATGGCAGACAACTCCTTATTAAGACCCAGCCTGGGGAAGTGGTTAAGCCTGGTAAGTGTCAAATTTCTTCAACATATTTTGGGTGGTACACGTAGCTGTTGAATATTGTTGTTTTAAAAAGAAGCCTCTTATGTTTTAGTGGATATTGATCCTTTTTATCAGAGTGTGTTCAGCGGGTGTTGATCTTTCACCGATTTTGATATTATTGCTATTGATCTGTACTTCCGCTTTTTGCACAACATAGATCAATTCAAGGCCATAAATGATGAAGGAATGCCCATGTATCAAAGGCCATTCATGAAAGGTAAATTATACATCCACTTCACTGTCGATTTTCCCGACTCATTGGCCCCTGACCAGTGCAAGGCACTTGAGGCTGTGCTACCTCCAAGGACCTCAGTCCAGCTGACTGATATGGAGCTGGACGAGTGCGAGGAAACAACTCTATACGATGTTAACATTGAGGAAGAGATGCGTAGGAAACAGGCACAAGCTCAAGAGGCTTATGAGGAAGATGACGACATGCACGGTGGCGGCCAGAGAGTGCAATGCGCTCAGCAATGATCGAACAAATGGCAGAGGCAGACAGTGAGAAGTGGAATGTAGTATTGTTTTAACAAAAATATTTGAAATACAACTCCCAGTATTGTTGTTGTTTGCTTAGTCTTTTTTTCCTAGGGTGCTATATGCTCTGGGAGCTGATAAACGTATGAAAAGGTTTAGCTTTGGGAGTTGACCTATTTGTTTATGATATACACAACCTTTTGTTTGTTGTGATGTTTTCCAAGTTTTATTATTATTTTTCCCATTTAAATTTGAGAAAATTATTTAGGATATTGTGTGATCATCGGTGTTTATTGGTCGTTTTCTTTTCCAACCAGTTTTCCAACTTTAGGCTGGTTTAGAAAAATAAAGTGCTGTTATTTTTATTTAATTCTATAAATAGAAAGAGAAATTTTTTAGTTTACATCAGCTTTTTAATTTTAGAATTTTAGGGGTTAGGGTTGTAGTTTAGGAGTTTAAGTTTTAGAGTTTAGAATTTAAGGTTTAGAGGTTAGGTTTTAAGGTGTTAAGGTTAGGAATTTATGATTTGAATTTTATAATGTAAAAATATATATGATTGTATTTATACAATCATGTATATCAGAGTTTTACCTAAATAAAAATAAGAAAATATTTAAAAACACAAGTTTGTTTAAACTTTTAGTTTATATAAATATTTTAATTTTAAGATTTAGGGTTTAAGTTATGATTTGGGGTTTAAAGATTTAATGTTTATGGTGTAAAATTTAAGGTTTATGATTAAAATTTAGAGTTTAGGATTTAAGGTTTAAGTGTTAAAATTAAAATTTTAATTTTTACAGGAAAATTGTATATTTTTTTACAATTTATGTATCAAAATATAATCATAAAAATAACTTTACTATTCTACGTTAAAAAAAATATAGGGTAAATTGAGATTGTGATTTATTTTATTGAATGTATGAAACATGAATTATCAGCCGCTCTTCTTGTAGTGTTGCATATGTTTTGATGGTACCAATAAAAGATCAACGACTACAGTCTAATATGATTTGATTATCTTCGTTATTTTAAATTTAAAACAATGAATTTATTTTTAGCTTTTTAATTTATACATTGTTTTCAGGCATTTTTGGAGTTTATTGATTACTTTTCTTTCGATCTTTTTCTCCCTTTGCTCTTCCGATTAAATTAGCAGAGGCGAAGCTTGGTGAGAGAGTCTGGCCCTCAAAACTTTTGGCATATTTACATTTTATTCTTTTAATTTTTTAAAATTTTAATTTATCCCTTTCAAAAAATTTATTTTATTTTTAACTAAGCCCCTTTGATTTTTTTTAAATTATAATTAATTTTCAATATTTTTCAAAAATTTTAGTTTAAAAATTTAAAATTTTCAAAAAGTTTAAGTTAATTCTTCCAACTAATTATACCAAGATCTGCCCCTGTAAATTAATTGTACCCATCGGTGAAGGTTTTGTCGAACTGTTTATCTCTTGTGTTCCTTTAGCTTTCCTTTGTTGTTGGCTTTGTTGGTGGATTTGATTTTGTCTTTTGGTTTTCTATCTCTTAATAATATAAATGGTCGACACGTTTTCGAAAAAAAAAATAATGGATTTATACACTGGTGGAAGTTTTTACTTTAATTTTAGGTGTAGAGTTTAAATGTAAGTGTTTAAAACCTAGGGTAGTAATAAAAATTTAGAGGTTATAATTAGGGGTGTAAACGAACCGAGCTTGAACGAACAAGGGTATGTTCGTGTTCGTTTATTTATTTTTAAAGATGTTCGAACTCGGTTCGTGTTCGTTTAAGTTTTTAATAGCATGTTCGAGCTCGGTTCGTTTATATTTTGGTGCGTTCGGGCTCGGTTCGTTTAACGTTCGCGAACGTGTTCGTTTAACGTTCGCGAACTTGTTTGTCAATTTGTTCGTTTAGTGTTCGTGAACATGTTCGTTTAGCGTTCACGAACATGTTTGTTTATATATGTTCGCGAACATGTCCGTTTAGCGTTCACGAACATGTCCGTTTATAATTTCTAAAATTTAACTAAACGAACAAACAAAAATAAAATAAAATAAAACCAACATAAACTTTTCGGCAACAATCCCCCCAAATGGCTCTTCACAACTCACCAAATACAATCCTCCCAAATTTGATATTCCTTGTTATCAAAATAAGAGTGTTGATAGAAAAAAAATAACACCTTCTTTAGTCAACTTGGTCACAGCTGTCAGTGTTTCAACAGAGAATGAAAGATCATGGCTCCCAGCATTTCCTCGCAACTGAAAATAAAATACAAGAGAAGGAAAGAAAGAAAACCATTTCATTCTTCTGCGAGTAACAGAAAGGTTGTTCCCCAATTAAGTCCAAAAAAGAAAAACAACAGAAAAATTAATAATCACCTCTAAAAGAGAATTTCCTGAATTCTCTTCTCTCAGTTTGGCCTATTATCAATGTACACTGTCAGAAAGTGATATGAAAAATGAGAAAAATGTTACAGAAAATTAATTTCGAGGGAAATGCTGAATATATTGGACTCTGCCTGAATGCACTACCACTGTTTATATCATGATGCAAAGAATTATCTTGCAACCATGAGCACCCACTGCCTGCAGGAAGAATTCATAGAGAAATGCAGAGAAAATATGAGCAAAACTAAGATGTATTCAACAGGCTTATTGCATATCAAAATCCATTCAAAATGCTAAAGCTAAAATCGATTTTAGCATCGGTCGGAATAAGACAACTCCAAAGTCCAAACACATTGGAACCATAGATATTTATTTTGATTGATTTTTGTTTCTATACAAGATTTTCCCAACTTTGGGTTTCTAAAGGAAAGAACAATCCTTTCTTGACTCCTCCAATCCATGCTGAAATTGTCTAGTTCTAAGCTCTAAAAACAGGTTCAATTAACTTAGCAATTGAGCATCTAAGAAGAGATCAGAAGTTCTGGAGTGGATAGAGAGAGATTGTAGAAGAAAATATACCCTTTTCAAATTCCCAAAGAGGTGGTGGCCGTGTGACACACGGGCACCGGTGGCGGCCGAAAACGACGAAAGACATAGGGAAACTTGGGGTTCTCGACGAACCTTCAATTTGATCTCCACGGTAAACGACGAAGAGACACGGAAAATGGAGGTGGGGGACGAGTTCGGGATGAGGCAGCGCTCATCTCGGTGCTGGCGGTGCATGCCACAGATTGACAGTGATGAGTGGTCGGAGCTCGAACGGGTAGATGGTAAGGTTGGATGTTCCGTCGAACTTCAAGCCGTTGTTCATGGCAAACGGCGAGGAGTAACTGAGAGTGGCTCACGGGGTTCGGTCGGGGAGTGATGACGGATCTGTTGGCAATGGCGGTGACCGTCACGAGCCGGCGGTGAAGGAGATCGTGGGCCATCTGAGATTTGAGGAAAGGGAAAAGTTTTGAGAGATTTTCCAGATCTGAGAATTAAAAAAAGGTGGTAGGGGTTATAATATGGTTTATATACCTTGAACTTAGGGTTATAAACGAACATAAACGAGCTTTTAAACGAACATATAAACGAGCTTCTAAACGAACATAAACGAGCATATAAACGAGTTTCTAAACGAACATAAACGAGCATATAAACGAGCTTCTAAACGAACATAAACGAGTTTGTTCGTGAACATAAACGAGCCGAACACACCTATGTTCGTGTTCGTTCGTTTATTAAACGGACATAAAATTTTTGTTTATACTCGTTTATTTAGCTTAATAAACGAACATAAACGAACGTTATACGAACGGTTCACGAACAGTTCGTCGAACGCTCTGTTCATTTACACCCCTAGTTATAATTAGGATTTAAGTTTAAGGGAAATATGTTAAGGATTTATATTTTAACTTATAAATCCTAAATATTAACTCTAAATTCTAAATTCTAAATTATTAAACCTAAACCTTTGAATTTTATACCCTAAACTAAGTCTATAAACCCTAAATTCAAAACGCTTGTGAAAACTAAAAGTTTCCACCGCCAATTTATCGAATAATTATCTATATATTTGAGAAGTCGAACAAAGAGTTACTGTACAAATTCTTGCGTCTACCCATTTTCTACTTTCTTGCAAATCATTTTACATCCTTTAACCAAATTCCAAAAGCATATAATCTTATTAATTATTTACTATAATAAAAAGTTATTTAATTTTTAAAATTAATTTCTAGTTCAACCAACCAATACAAAGAGATTTGATAAGAGTTTAAGAACATGGAGTTATTAATGTAGCCAAGTCGGAACAGAAGCATGAATTCATGTAGACCCAAAATGGGAGGCTATTACAGCAATTGTAGGAGATTTCGTACCATTTACGGATTACGGTGCTAACCGAACACGATGAGTCGAGAAAGTATGAAATTACACACTCATCGACATTATCTGACGAGCAAGACCTGAATCTTGTTGCAGCAGCTCCCTCAAGTTGTTTTCCACCTCCGCGAGCTGTTTTTCCATGTACTCCTTTGAGGTCTGCCAAAACTCAACAAATTAGGTCATTTTCAATGTGAATGGATCAGCACTTCATGTGCAAACAAGATTAAGCTTGGCTTGCCCTGCTTAGTGCTTACATCCCTAATCAGCATACTCTAAGTGGTTAATTATCTCAAATAAAAGCAATAAAAAATTGTTCAGAGTAAGAGAAGCGTAACAGATTAAACTTGGCTTGTCCACGACACACGATTATGTGCACGACATGGATATGCTTAACTTTCTCTAAGCTGTTCCAAGTATTTAGAGGATCCTATAGAAGTCATATTTTCATACACATGCCAAAATATGCATCGGAATTCGGACACATATGTCTAATACAGGAGTCGAAGCAGCATATTGACTCATTTACAGCTATTAAACCAATTACCATGCAATAACAATGCCCCATTCAGAAACTAACATTCTTGTTATTATATCCATTGGAAGAAAGTTTGTCAGCTTGTCCAAAACCAAACTCAATCCGGCCACCAATCAACAACTACCAAGTAATTATCAACAAATTTTCATAGTGAAATTTGGTTAATACATTTACATTTACAAAAAAATGGACTTATGTTATTCTTTGTTTCTTACTGTTTTGTAAAACCTTAAAGAGCACAAACAAGAGAGTGTTTTTCGCAACTTGCAAAGTTCTTACAACCAATTAAGCCTACGAATTTCATTAAGAATAAACAAAAGCCACAACAGATCACAATAACAGACACCATAAAATCATAACAAATCTTAGAATGGTTCAGCATATGGTAGTTCTGCCATATAATAAAACATGGAGGTGATACATGAAATAAAATGTTGTTGAGGGCATAAGGCGCACTCTACATGCTAGAAGTGCTATATTGCCTATGTCATAATGCACAAAAAATTGTTCATCCAAGTGAAGGCGCAATACGCATACGTGTGTTTTGGTGAGCGTACTTGTTTGGGACACACACACACATTATGATATTAAACTTTAAACGTGGTCCAGTTTATTTTACAAAACATGCAAAATCTTCATTTTTCTTGTAAGATTCCATTGTGGCCGCATGTCCGTTTTTTAATAGTCAACTACAAAGCAGAGAGCCAAAGAGTTTGATATTATTCGCTTTCTTGCCAGTAAATGTAGAATTAATAATAATAAATGAAAGGGCTAGGAGCACCGGGCGTGCACCTAATCACATGTTGTTGAGTGGATCGTAAGATCGAAATTAACCAAGAGGGGGTGAATTGGAAATTTAAAAGTTTGTGGTGGAAATTGACAAATTAAAAATTGATGGACAAGAGATTTAGAGTGGTTCAAGTTCCAAATGAACTCTACATACACTACCTTAGCTTCACTAAAGATTTGCAACAATTCCACTAAATCGTTCTTCCCCTTTTCTAGGACAAGGAGGCAACCCTTTACAATTTCGGTTATTTTTCTACCCAAAAATCAACCCAATCCTCACACAAGTGAACAAGAAAATTTGAAGGCTAATAAGGTATCTCTCAATATAAATGATAGCCCTAATACAAGCACTCAACCCAATTTTACAAAGTATGAATGAAGAACACAAATTGGGATTTCTAGACAAATATGAAATTTAGCACAATTGCTTGGATTTGATGAATAAGTGTTTGCTTGAAGTTCAATAGTTGTTGCTGTAGCTTTTTTGATGTGTCTTTTATACCTCTTCATTGATTTCTAGCCGTTTGGGTGGTTGGGGACTTAATTAGAGCCGTTAGAACCCTCTCTTACCACCATAAATGCACTTCTGCAACTATCAGTATCGGTACGCGGGAAGGAGTATCGGTACCTGTCTCAGAAAAGAAAGAGCCGTTGTGTGCATTTAATACAGGGGTATCGATACGCGCGTAAGCGTATCGGTACTGGGTATCGAAACGGCAAGGGCCATATCGATACTATTTTCTGAACTGAACTCACTGTCCACAACCGTATCGGTACGAGGGTTTGGCGTATCGATACGGGTCAACGAACTTTTAAAGTTTGGTTACCAACCAATTGACACCAACGGTCATATTTTTTAAACCGACTTATATTAAAAAATTACAAAGCCCGTATCGATACGAGGGTTAGCCGTATCGGTACCGTATTCAAACTCTTTGAATTTTAACACAGGGCTGTATCGATACGAGGGTTTGGGGTATCGATACAGGTTCCGATAGTGACCAAGTTTGGTAAAATGGTATCGATACGCTGGGTGCTGTATCGATACGCCTAGTCATATTTGAATGGTTTTGCCTTGGAACACTTAGAAAATATTTTGAGTTTGAGTTTTATAAATCAGTTTCAAAGTGTTGGTGTTTTAAAAACTTATTAAGGGACTTAAAAACTAATTTTAAGTTTTACAAAATAATCCTTAAGGATTTAATTATATCAAAATCAAACATAAGTTTTACAATCTCCCCCTTTTTGATATAACAAAACTAAAACTTAAAATTTTTGAAAAACCTTTATAAAGAACTCCCCCTTAATATAAGCTTGGTAACCTTTGAATTTAAATCAAAATATTTTAAAGTGTGAGCTAGTTTCTTCTCCCCTTTTTGTTAGATCAAAAAATCTTTGAGACAATTAAGTGCATAAAGAAATCAAGGGTATAATAAGCAACATAAATATTATTCATTAAAGCAACATACTTAAAATCCAAACAAAGGCAAAATAGAAATCAAAGCATATGTTTTAATCCTAAGACAAACTTAATCCTAAAAACATAAAACATAGGTGCATAATAATATAAAATCCTAAATGATATGCATGACAAACAAGAGAAAACGTCTAATCATCGTCTTCGTCATCTTCATCCTCTTCATCATCATCTCCCAAAGGCTCATTTGTGCGCATACTATTACGCCACTCATCATGGAAAGCGGCAATGGAGATATTCAAGGAATTGTGCCCACTTTCAAGAGATGTGAGGCGATTCTCAAAACCCGTCATCCTAGTGTCAAAGCTAGTTTCCATGGATGTGAGACGAGTATTCATGTCCGTACGTAACCCGGTGAATTGCTCATTGAGATAGGTCATGAGAGCATCCATATTGGGTTGTTGGACTTGAGGAGCTTGAGGAGCCTGAGCCGCTTCATGCATTGCGGCGACTTCCGGTGGTAACTCGGCAAGACGTATCCATTCACCATTAATATAAGAGAATTTTGCCTGAGCAAGGGAGTGCTCATCAATAGGATCGATGAGAGGAGTTGCAATGTCATATGAGCAATCAATTTCCTTTTTAACAAAGAAATAGCTCAAAGCCGTACCGTATGTGAAGGAGGTGACATGAGGAGTGTTACGATTTTGAATGAGGTAGACGATCTCCGCGAACATGAGACGAGCTAAATTTGGTCGCTTGGCTTCACGGAAACACCGAATCTAAAAATCATTAAGGGCGAAACCACCACGATACCATCAAATGTAGAATCCGGTCGTGAGCATTAAGGGCGGTGACGGATCCACTAAGAACATGCCCCCCACGGTGCTCATCATCGAGGCCTTCATCATCCAACTTAAAAACCTCACAAATAGACTCGACATCAAGGGTTATTTTCTTTCCCATAAGATAGGAATTAATTGCAACAACTTCCCCATTTCGACTAACACATCTTGCATTAGCATAGAAAATAAAAACCAAGAGACGATAGTAAAAACCGGGAATAGAGAGAAAGTGCATGAAATTCCAACGATGAAGCAAAGGGAGGTATTCAAACTTGAAACGCTCCGAATTGAGAAAGGGGATAGATATTACCCTTTCGGCACGGATCTTGTAATTCTCATATTGACGAAAGTGATTGAGACCCGAATTGCCTTCAAAGGATTGCTCATAGATTGTCGAGTAGTTAGGACGAGCAATCGCTCCAAGGTTGGAGGAATCACCGGCTTGATTAGCCCTTTGTCGCTTCCTCGATGGCTCTTTTGGTGCCATGATCTAACAAAAATTAAGCAAGGGAGATTTCTTCAATTTGAGTAAAAATCAAGGTAAAAAAAATAGAATAAAATTTTCAAGAGAATTTTTGAAAAGAAATTTTTTTTTTGGAAGAAAATCTCAAAATTTTTTTTGAACAAAAGCAAAGTTTAAAAAAAAAACAGAGAAAATTAAAAAGGAAGAAAGTGATTACCTTGATAGAAACTTGAAGAGTTGAAGAAAACTTGCACAAAGATGAGAAAGAGAGTACAAAGCCTTGCTTGATTTGAAAACTCTTTTAGGTTTGAGTTGAGATGTGAAAAATATGAAGGAGGAAGTGCCTTTTTATAGGCAAAAACGGCTAGGGTTAATTAGGTTTTGAAAAGTTTGAATTTGGGTAAAAGTTGAACTCATTAAAAGCTAATTAAAGCCATCAGCGCAGTCGAGTATCGATACGCCCTTTAGGGTATCGATACGGGGATAAAGATATCATTTCGCAAATATAACTGTTTGAACAGTCGTATCGAAACGGAGGGGTTTGTATCGAAACGACCCGTATCGATACGGGATGAAACGTATCGATACGCGTGAAGCGAAGAAAATTCTGGGAAACGAAATGAAGAACAGGTATCGATACGCGTACCATAGTATCGATACTGTATGCCCAGAATTACCTATTTGGTTCAAAGAACAACTAAAAGCTCGAACCTAACAACTCCTATGAGTATGCAAATGATGTATGAGCAGTTCTAAGCATATTTCAATAGAAACATACTCCCCTAACTATAGGCATGGAAGAAATTGAGAGTCTAAGCATACAAACATGGCATTTCACAAAATCAAGCATATTTAAACACAAAAGAGGTCCTAAAAGGTCAAGATAGGCTAGCTAGACCTAACTCTCTCCTAAGGGACCAAAAACGCTCTTTGACTAAGGGTTTTGTAAATATGTCCGCTAATTGATTCAAAGTGTCTACATACTCTATAACCACATCTTCCTTAAGGACATGATCTCTAATGAAATGATGCCTTATTTCTATATGTTTGGTTTTAGAGTGTTGGATGAGATTTTTTGTTAAACAAATAGCACTAGTGTTGTCACATTTTAGGGGTATGGTTTCAACTTTAATTCCATAATCTAAGAGTTGTTGCTTCATCCAAAGGACTTGAGCACAACAACTCCCTAAGGATATGTACTCGGCTTCGGTGGTAGATAAGGCTACACTATTTTGTTTTTTAGAGAACCAAGATATAAACATACTACCTAAGAATTGGCAAGTTCCCGAAGTACTTTTCCTATCAATTTTGCAACCCCCATAATCCGCATCCGAGTAAGCATGAAGGTTGAAGGTAGAGTCTTTAGGATACCAAAGGCCTAAACAAGGAGTGTCTCTAAGGTATCTAAAGATTCTCTTAACGGCTATAAGGTGAGACTCTCTAGGACTAGCTTGAAACCTAGCACACAAGCAAACACTAAACAAGATATCCGGTCTACTTGCGGTAAGGTAAAGCAAAGATCCAATCATAGAACGATAAAGCTTAGAGTCAACACACTTACCTCCTTCATCTTTGTCAAGCTTTGTAGATGAGCTCATAGGAGTGGCTTGAGGCTTTACATTTTCCAAGCCAAACTTCTTGAGCATATCCTTTATGTATTTTGCTTGGTTGATGAAGGTGTCATCCTTCTTTTGCTTGATTTGGAGTCCCAAAAAGAATGAGAGCTCCCCCATCATGCTCATCTCAAATTCACCTTGCATTAACTTAGCAAACTCTTAACAATGACATTCATTAGTAGAACCAAAAATAATATCATCAACATAAATTTGAACTACTAAGATGTCATTTTTATACATTTTTATGAAAAGTGTAGTGTCCACCTTACCTTTTTCAAATCCTTTTTCAATCAAAAAATTTGAAAGCCTTTCATACCAAGCTCTAGGAGCTTGTTTTAAACCATAAAGAGCTTTAGTAAGTTTGAAAACATGATTTGGAAATTTTGAATCTTCAAAACCCGGTGGTTATTCCACATACACTTCTTTATTTATAAAACCATTTAAAAATGTGCTTTTAACATCTATTTGAAAAAGCTTGAAATTATGATAACATGCATATGCAAGCAACATCCTAATGGCTTCCATTCTAGCTACGGGTGCATAGGTTTCATCAAAATCTATTCCCTCTTCTTAAGTGTAACCTTGTGCTACAAGTCTAGCTTTATTTCTCACAATGTTACCACTCTCATCTAGTTTGTTCCTAAAGACTCATTTAGTTCCTATTGTAGATTGATTACTAGGCCTATCAACCAATGTCCATACATTACTTCTCTCAAATTGATTTAACTCTTCTTGCATAGCCATAATTCAAAGGTCATCTTTCAATGCTTCTTTTATGTTTTTAGGCTCTATGCATGAGATAAATGCAACATGTTTCATTAATCTAAGAGAAGAACGAGTGGTTACCCCCTTGGATGGATCACCCAAGATTTCACCATCTTTGACATAGTTCAACTCCCTTGGGTAGCTCACTTCCTTTTCCTCAATGGCCAAGTCCTTCAAGGCTTCAAGAGGTGGTTCTTGTGTGTCTTCTTCTTTTGTTGGAATCTTATCGTCCTTTGAAGTTTGACCTCCATCAAAGTCATTTATGATTCCTACATCATCATCATCAAAAGAATCCTTCCTAGGAAGGAGGTTATCATCGAATACAACAAGAATAGATTCTTCTACTACTAAAGTTCTTTTGTTAAATACTCGATAGACTTTAGAGGTTAAAGAGTAACTTATAAAATGGCTTCATCACTTTTTGCATCAAATTTACCTAAGTTGTCTTTTCCATTATTTAAAACAAAACACTTGCACCCAAAAGGGTGAAAATAACTAGGGGTGGCAAACGGGTCAATCGGTTCGGGTTCGGTTCGGGTCATTTCGGTTTTGGTTATTTCGGGTCTGATATTTTCGGTTCAGATTCGGTTTCGGTTTCGGTTCGGGTTCGGTTCGGTTTTAGTTTGGGTCTATTGTGTTTCGGGTCATTTCGGGTCGGTTGATTTCGGTTCAGTTATTTTCGGTTCGGTTAATTTCAGTTCGGTTGATTTCGGTTCGGTTATTTTCGGTTCAATGAGAAATCAGTCGTTTTTAATCAAATTTTTAGGTTTTTCAGATTTTTACACCCTATATATGACTTTATAAAGTCAATATATTTGACATTTTAGTGATTTGTGCGGTTGTTCCTATTTTATCTTTCTTTATTTCTATTAATCGGGTCCATTCGGTTCGGGTCTATTCGGTTCGGGTCCATTCGGTTCGGGTCCATTCGGTTCAACTAAATTCGGTTCAGTTTCGGTTCGGTTTATTTCGGGTTTCGGATCAAATTTCGGGTCAATTTCGGGTTAATTTTCGGTTTCAGTTCGGGTCTGGATTCGGGTAATTCGGTTCGGTTTTCGGTTCTCGGGTCAAGTTTGCCAGGTCTAAAAATAACTAATGTTAGGCTTTTTAGATTTTAAAATCTCATAAGGTGTTTTCTTTAAAATTGACCTAATCATTACTCGATTTACAATATAACAAGCGGTGTTTGTGGCTTACGCTCAAAAATATTTAGGTAAATTGTTTTCACAAAGCATAGTTCTAGCCATTTTTGCAAAGTTCTATTTTTCCTCTCAACTACCCCATTTTGTTGAGGAGTTCGAGGAGCCGAAAAATTATGGCTAATACCATTTTCATTCAAAAATTCTTCAAACCTTAAATTTTGAAACTCGGTTCCATGATCACTTCTAATATGTGAAATTCTAAATTCAAGATCATTTTGGGTTAATTTTGAAAATGTGATGAATTTTTCCAAAGCCTCATCTTTAGTACTTAAAAAGAGAACCCAATTAAATCAAAAAAAATCATCAACTAGCATTAAAGCATAAGACTTACCACCCAAGCTCATAGTCCTAATTGACCCAAATAAATCTATGTGAATTAATTGTAAGCATCTACTAGTAGAAACATCGTTAATGGAAGACTTATGTTGTTTACTCTTTGAGCATGCATCACAAATTTTATCATTTGAAAATTTTATTTTGGGCAAACCTCTAACTAGATTTAGAGAGACTAGTTTTTCTAAAACACTTATGCTAGCATGTCCTAGCTTCCTATGCCACAACCATGCATCATTTTCATTTTGAGCAACCAAGCATGCATGAGATGTATGTATGTCATTTAAATGCACCATGTATATGTTTCCTATACGATGACCTATGAGCATAATATTATTAGATTTAATGTCTACAATTTTGCATCTAATTTTATCAAATAAAACATTAAATTCTTTATCACACAATTGACTTATGCTCAATAAATTGTGTTTAAGACCATCGACATATAAGACATTTTCAATAAGAATGGTAGAATGATTACCTATGGAGCCAATACCTTTAATGTGGCCTTTGGAGTTGTCATCAAATGTTACTACTCCTCCACTTTTTGGCTTTAGATCCATGAATCGACTCTTGTCTCCGGTCATGTGTCTCGAGCATCCACTATCAAGGTACCATGAGTTTTGACTTTGTGCCTTGGCCTTGTAGCAATGCTCCCCCTATAAACAAAGATATTAAACTTTGGTTTTTGGTACCCAAATCATTTTGGGTCCATGAGTGTTAGCTCTCAAAACCTTGGTTCCCTTAGGAATCCAAGATGACATAGCAATAATATTATTAGATTTTACAAGTTCCTTAGGAACCCATACACTTCTAATTCTTTTAGCTCTACTATGTCTAGGGTAGCTACCTTGTTTGTAGTAATTAGTCTTTTTCTTAGGTTGGTGTGCTCTAGAGGATTCTCCTAATTCATGCTTGACACTACCAACATTTTTAAAGACTTTTTGAGCTCATTTAGCTCACCCAACACCTTTTGGTGTTCACTATTACATTGAGATAAAAGGTTATTAAGATCAACATTTTCATCTTGAAAGAATTTTAGCTTATCTTTTAATCCTAATATCTTTTTCTCAAATTTTGAATTAGCTTGAGTGAGTGAGTCATTTTTCTCATTTAGTTCTAAAATGATTTTCTTGTTTTTAATTACCGACTCTTTAAACTTCTCAACTAATCCATCATATACCTCTTGTAACTCATCATATGCATCATTTAACTCTTCATATGAAAAATCTAAAGTAGATGAGTTAGAGGTTACCAAGGAGGAATCTTCCTCAAGTGCCATGAGACAAAGATTAGCCACTTCTTGTTCGTCATCCTCCGATGACTCCTCATCACTCCAAGTAGCAAGCTTGGCTTAGAGTCTTTTCTTCTTCTCAAAGCCCTTCTTCTTGAGTTGAGGGCACTCCGAACGGATGTGGCCGGGTTGTTTGCACTCATAGCAAATGATGGGATCCTTTCCTTCTTCTTTGTTCTTCCCTTTGAAGTCCATCTTTCTTTGGATTTTTCTACCCCGGTTGGACCTCATGAAGCGTGAGAACCGTTTGGCTATCATAGCCAATTCTTCAAGTTCATCCTCATCACTAGATGAGCTCTCATCAGGTTGTGAAGCTTTAGCCTTGAGAGCTATACCCATCTTCTTCTTCTTCTCAACATCAAGCTTCTCTACTCTTTTCTCTTCTTTCTTTTTCTCATCTTCCCTTCCTTGCTTCATGATCTCATGAGTAAGTAGAGAACCCACAAGCTCATCAAGCTTCAAAGTCTTCAAATTCTTTGCTTCGATGATAGCGGTTCTCTTCCCATCCCAAGATTCGGGAAGTGAATAGAGTAGCTTCCAGACAAGCTTGTCTTCCGGTATGATCTCTCCATAGCCCTTTAGACCATTTACAATCGTGGAGAATCGATCAAACATCTTTGACACCGTCTTATCGGGCTCCATTTTGAAATTTTCATAACTAAGATTGAGAAGTCCAATCTTAGTTTCTTTGACATCATTGGTGCCTTCATAAGTGGTCTCAAGAGTGTCCCACACTTCCTTGGCACTTTCAATTGATGAGACCTTTGAGTAGATGTCCGGACCGAAAGCACAAAATAGCATGTGGAGAGCTTTATCATTGACTTGAATCTTTTTCCTCTCCTCTTCACTCATTTCGGCTTTCTTCTTCAACACCATCTTGCCTTCACCGTCTTGTTTCAATGGAATGTATGGCCCATTCTCAATGACATCCCACACAAGATAGTCACTAGACTTGATGAATAGACGCATTTTATTCTTCCAAAAAGAATAGTTGTCACCATTGAAGAAATGAGGCTTTGTGATCGATTGTGACTCGTACATGCCGGAATTGGAGATTGAAGCCATCTTTTGATATCTTGATGATCACACTCTTCCAAGGATCTCCTCTTGTGGTTGTTAATCCTCAAAGAGTTAAACTCTGATACCAATTGTTGAGTGGATCGCAAGATCGAAATTAACCAAGAGGGGGCAATCCTTTTTTAGGACAATTCCACTACCTTAGCTTCACTAAGGATTTGCAACAATTCCACTAAATCGTTCTTCCCCTTTTTTAGGACAAGGAGGCAATCTTTTACAATTTGGTTGATTTTTCTACTCAAAAATCAACCCAATGCTCACACAAGTGAACAAGAAAATTTGAAGGCTAATAAGGTATCTCTCAATACAAATGATAGTCCCAATACAAGCACTCAACCCAATTTTACAAAGTATGAATGAAGAACACAAATTGAGATTTCTAGACAAATATGAAATTTATCACAATTGCTTGGATTTGATGAATAAGTGTTTGCTTGAAGTTCAATAGTTGTTGCTGTAGCTTTTTTGATGTGTCTTTTATACCTCTTCATTGATTTCTAGCCGTTTGGGTGGTTGGGGACTTAATTAGAGCCGTTGGAACCCTCTCTTACCACCATAAATGCACTTCTGCAGCTACTAGTATCGGTACGCGGGAAGGAGTATCGGTACCTGTCTCAGAAAAGAAAGAGCCGTTGTGTGCATTTAATACAGGGGTATCGATACGCGCGTAAGCGTATCGGTACTGGGTATCAAAACGGCAAGGGCCGTATCGATACTATTTTTTGAACTGAACTCACTGTCCACAACCGTATCGGTACGAGGGTTTGGCGTATCGATACGGGTCAACGAACTTTTAAAGTTTGGTTACCAACCAACTGACACCAACGGTCATATTTTTTAAACCGACTTATATTAAAAATTTACAAAGCCCGTATCGATACGAGGGTTAGCCGTATCGGTACCGTATTCAAACTCTTTGAATTTTAACACAGGGTTGAATCGATACGAGGGTTTGGGGTATCGATACAGGTTCCGACAGTGACCAAGTTTGGTAAAATGGTATCGATACGCTGGGTGCTGTATCGATACTGTAAGTTATCCCATAAGTGTTAGAGTTTGAGGGAGAGTGTAAGTTATCCGAGAAGCGGTAGAGTTTTATTTAATCTATAATTAGAGTTTATTCCCAAGTCAGTAGTTTAGATTTACTAGAAGTCTTATTTAAATTAGGGATAAATATTATTTAAGTTAGAGATAAAAGTATAGTTTTAGTTATATTAGAACTCTATATCAGCCTATTTAAAGGCTTACTCTGTATACATTTGAAAGTGAAGAATAATAAGAAAATACAGAGAAACACATTGTTCTCTGTGGAAAATATTCTTTCCATCTTCTTCGAACAACAAATCCTTAACCACCAATCACACACACAAACCACCATCATTAATTGCATCTCCGGCCACCATGGCCCCTTTCTCACATGGTATCATGAGCCAACATCGGTCTTGATGTCGTCGCCACTGCTGCCATCTCTGATATGATATTATTTTTCTTTTCAAATGCACACTTTTTTTCCGCTGCTATCATTAGGCCACGCTCGTTCCTTGGCTTCTCCTTCGTTGGAATCTTACATCTCTGGTGAAATTTCTGCTCGTTTATTTTTGTTGTTTTGTCGAAAAGGTTATAGTTTAGCCTTAAAAAACTATTTGGTTCTATCTTAGCCATCCGTCCTAAAAAAGATAGCAGAAAAGGTTTTAGTTTAGCCTTAAAGAAAAACTATATTATTTTTCAAGGAATTCTACATCAAAAATCCAAGCTGGGACTCTAGTACGTGTAACTACCAGCTTGAGGGGGAGTGTAGATTCCTGTGATCGTTATTGAATGGAAGCAGCTACTTAGTCCGTGAATGGCAGAAAAAGCTGGAAGTCATCTCAGAAGAACCAGAAAAAGATCATCACTGACAGAGGAAAGCTGGAAGACATCTAAGGAAGGTGCAAAACCAACAACTACAACAAAGTTGGTAGTCATCTCAAGAAGGATGCCGAAATCAGCAACATCAGCTGCAAATTTTCAACAATAACCGTGCAAAGAACAACATGATTATATCCTAGTTGTTCAACTCAATGGCTCCCGAAAAAGGGAGATTTTCTTTTCTCTAAGAAACAACAGAAGAAATATGAGTGGGCATCACATCCAAGATCCAAGCTGGTGCTCTACTACGTTTGCTTACCAGCTTGAGGGGGAGTGTAAGTTATCCCAGAAGTGTTAGAGTTTGAGGGAGAGTGTAAGTTATCCGAGAAGTGGTAGAGTTTTATTTAATCTATAATTAGAGTTTATTCCCAAGTCAGTAGTTTAGATTTACTAGAAGTCTTATTTAAATTAGGGATAAATATTATTTAAGTTAGAGATAAAAGTATAGTTTTAGTTATATTAGAACTCTATATCAGCCTATTTAAAGGCTTACTCTGTATACATTTAATAATTGAAGAATAATAAGAAAATACAGAGAAACACATTGTTCTCTGTGGAAAATATTCTTTCCATCTTCTTCGAACAACAAATCCTTAACCACCAATCACACACACAAACCACCATCATTAATTGCATCTCCGGCCACCATGGCCCCTTTCTCACAGATACGCCTGGTCGTTTTTGAATGGTTTTGCCTTGGAACACTTGGAAAATATTTTGAGTTTGAGTTTTATAAATCAGTTTCAAAGTGTTGGTTTTTTAAAAACTTATTAAGGGACTTAAAAACTAATTTTAAGTTTTACAAAATAATCCTTAAGGATTTAATTATATCAAAATCAAACATAGGTTTTACACATGTGCCTTGCAAAAAAAGGTCTAAGACACTTTTCTTATTTGACATTAACAAACAACACCTTGGCACACGCATTAACAACACCAGTTAAAAATGGTGTAAATACAACCCTTTAGCAGGATTTTGTGATATTGATATCCAACAGAAGGGCTAGTAGAACCAGTGACGTATATGAAAAAAAAAAGACAAACAAATGAGTCGAGAGAAGATGCATACAAAAAGCTATACGTGACACAGAAAATTACCTGTAAAGAACCAATTGCAGACTCACTATCTTTCAGCTTCCGTTCTTGTTCATTCATTAAAACTGCCTTGGGCTCTAAAACAAACCTGGACAGAGAATAAAGATAAGAGGAAAATAAAAATGTCTCAGTCCTCCAAGTCATTTATTCTTCCTCATAGTCCATGAATCATTACAACCATTTAATTAGGTCAACGGCTACTCACGTTCTCCCTGCAAAACAATAAAACAAACAAGTTATAGCTCTGCAGATCTGGTGCAATCAAATATATAATCCAGGTAAAACTTAGGGCGGAGCAAAAAACCAATACAAACTGTAGTATTCGGTCCTGGTTTCTATTAAATTCACTCCAATTTCGGTTTGGGTAACAGTTAAAATTTTTGGTTCAGTTCAGACGTTAAAAGACTGCAACTATTCAAAACAAACTGAATTCATTTTTATTTAGTTTCTAATATTTTAGATATAAAATAAACATTTTCCATCTAGGTTAGTGGATCTTTTATTAAAAAACTATATAATGTTTTTAATTACAAAACCAATGAACCGAGCCAAACCGAACTAATCAAGTGCAACGGAATTCAATTCAGTTCACTTGTCTATAGCATTCAGTTAGGTTATTAAAAGGCAGAGTATTGCACGCTGACTACAATTTTTTCCCCAAACCAAAACGTTATCAAGTATCAACCCTAGGTTAAATAGGAGCTCATAAGTCACAACATGTGAGACGCCAGTAAACAGAATGCCAGGCTGTGAAACTAAAGAGAAGCCAAAACCTAGCACCCTGATATGTGAATTTTTTTTATTCACTGTTAATAAGAGAACACAACACTAGTATCTTATTCTGATGCAAGACCACACCTTCAGTATCTTACCTATGGATTTGTATGTATTTGTATCATCAGGCACCTGACTCAGCTCCTCCAATGTTAAGAAAGCACGCTTCTTTTCACCTTCCTTGGTACGCATCTGGTTTTGCACCTAGAAGTCACGGGATTTGCTCACCTCAGACTCAGAGGCTAAAGATACCTCTTACAAGTCTCCAATTTGGAGAAAAAAATAGTTGAGTACAAAACTGACATCAATTTTACAACAGCCGCTCTTGCACATAAATAACATTTTATTGTGTTCCTTTGACTCTCAACTTTTCTTCAGGTATCCTTGTCCGATACATACCCGAATATAGTTATAGGGATAAACTCTACGACCTTCCATATACATGGAAACTTGGAAAAAGTTGAACATACCTGTGTTAGACACATACATACACGTATTTGACACTCACATTCGAGTTTTGAGTAACATAGGCGTTGAGCATCACACGTGTGGTAGATTGAGGATGCACTCAACAGATCACGTGTCTTCAAATATCCTGATGCTTAACTCGAATTACTCGCAAGTCTAATCGAGCTTTTTCCCCCTAATATATATATTTTTAATTAGTATTGAGAAATCTCAATTCAAACTCGAACATAAATAATCGAATTTGAAGTCAAGCATCAGAGACAAGCTCGTCTTTTTACTAAGTGATTGAGCCTAATCAGGCAATATCAAGTAGCCCGGTTTCTATCTTGAATCAAGCTCGGGCTTTAAAAATGAAACTCGGTCGACTTGAACCAACTTTCGAGACTCGAATTTCAAGTTAAGCTCATTCAATTACACCCTTTAGTACTCAATAACACCTTCTATCCCCCACAAAAAACAACAAATATGAACCTATACTTCCAACTCTGATTGCAATCATCCTAGGTTCAAGATCAAGAAGACATTAACATAAACCAAAGATCGTGATTCACTAAATATAACTTTTCAAAAGTTGAAAGTGTTAATTTAGCTCTACAGAAGGACACAAGCTATATATAACTAGAGAGATGGAGAGAAAAGCCCCTGTTTCAATCCATTTCTACTAGTTCCTCTGTTCCATAGTCATTGGATAAAATCTCAGGCCAACTAGGAACAACAGAATCATACTACTAACAATGTTACTCATATTCTGATGTGAATGTCAGAAATGTATAAGCCCGGTACGAATATGAGTTTGGCAGAAGCAATTTAGACTACTAATCTGGAAATAATACTTACCTGTTTTAATTTGCCGGTGAGCTCAATAACTCGACCTTGAATCTCTATAAATGCCTGTCATCCAACACAAATCATTAACATTTTTTAGATCTCCCCTCATTTCTTTTCAAGTTTTCCAGCAATCAAATCAAATAACGAATTGTTAGAAAGATTGATTCTTACAATTTTGTTAACTTCGTCAACCATATCTGAAGATCCAAGCAGAAAAGTCCCCTGACATTTTTTAAACACTCAAATCAAAACTATAAAAAAAAAATGGGGGAAATTAAAGGAAAGGGGTCATACGGCCTACCTGTATGAAGGAACTTGAGTTCTATTGGAACTTACCGGGTTCGAGTCTGACTGTAGGATAAATAGAAATCGGAGTGTTTGAGCGAAACGAGATGAAAGGAGAGTAAATAGAGAAAAGGAAGAAAAAAATAGGGCTCAAGGGAGTAAATAGAGATACAATTAAACCTTTTTGAAAAAAATAGATCCCTAAATTTATTTGTACACTAAATTAAGTCTTTGAACTAATAAATTGAATTAATTAAGTTTTTAAATTAAAAATTTAAAACAATTAAGTCATTTTATCAATTTTAACAATTTTTTTAGACATTACTGAAGACACGAATTCAAATCGTTTTAAAAGCAAATGTATATGCATCGCTAAAGAGTTAAGAATATATATTAACAAATATTACTTTGTAATCACATAAAACTATTAAAAAATTAAATAACAATTTTAGGAAATAATTCGATAAATATGAGTTACATTTTGATAATAATTTTTATAATTCTTTTTAATATAAGCCACTAATTTTATTAAACGAGAAAATACTCTAAATTATGATAAGAGTTTATAACTATCATGGTAAACTAAATACATAATTTAGACATTTTCCCTAAAACTAGCCACTTTAGATCATACAAGGACCATATACGAAAAAGGTTAAAAACCCATCTAAATAACTCGAATGAAAAATAGACACAAACAAATCTAATCGCATTGGCAAACGAACCACAAAAGGGATTAAGTTATTAAAAGACTATTGAAAACCGCAAATCTGAGCCAAGTGTCGTGAGAAACTATCAACGAGCGCAAATTGCGTATCTAAATTTAATCTGAGAGTCCAGAATAGGGAAGATCAGCAAGATTACAAATAAGCGCCATCTTAATCAGTCGTGGCGTCGTCAAATTCAACCCTGAAAAAAAACATAAAATAAAATAACGTCAAACGACCAAGAAAGAAGAAAAAACATACCAAAAAGCATAGATAAACGTGCCACAAATGTAGAGAAAAACATGCCACAAAGACAAAGTTATTTCTATTAAAATAAAATAAAAAAACAGATCCGGCGGTCAACAACCATCACCAAAACCGATATTGTCGTTAATTAAATAAAATAAAAAATAAAACTTGTCACGCTTCATAGATGAAGAGGGTTGTGATAGAAAAAAATAGAAAACGATTAGGATTTTGCAATGACAAAACCTAGTTAATTCTATAATTCTTTTACACAAATTTTTTATATAAACTATAAAATTAAAATCTAAAAGGTAACATAAATCCAAAACTTTATAAACTATTAATACTAAATTTTAAACATGAATCATAATTTTTAAACTTTAAAATTAAAACTCATAAACATTACACCATAAAGTAAACATCTAAACCTAATACTAATAAACTTTCATAAAAAGATGGCAACCGATTTTCACGGAAACCCTACGCAAAACCCTACGGAAACTTTTTCCATGGTGGCCCCGCCTCTTGTTTCGCCGGCAGTCCCCCCTGATCGGTCCGGTGGGGGCGATGGGAGTGTGCATTCTGTGGAGTTCCCCCCGTTGTTGGAACGGCCGGGTTCGCCGCTTATGGTGGAAGAGACGCGAGCGTCGAAGAAGGGTCGACACGAGCATGTTAACCCGCTGTTTGAAGCAGACGGCACGGGGGAAGGTGACTCGGTCATGGCGGATGCTGGAGACGTTCCTGCTGGGGAAGAAGGCAAGACAAGTGATGATCGATGGGGCAGTCCCTCGTCCATCCCGCGACCGTCGTACGCAGGGGCAGTGAGGGGTGCGGAGAAGAAAATCGTCGACTCAGCACCACTGCCGGGACTAGATGTTGTTGTGGTGGAAGACTCGGATGTGGTGGTGGATCGCAGTGGTCCCTTCCCTTCGGTGACTTTTTCGGAGAGGGTGCATGATCAAATCGATCACAGTATGAAACGGTCGGTTATCGTTCGGATGTTAGGGAGGACTATAGGTTATCGGACGTTGTTGGGTAGGATCCGTACGCTATGGCAATTACAGGGTCAATTCCAAGTTGTGGACTTGGACAATGAATATTTTCTAGTCATGTTCTCGTTGGAAGCGGATTACGTTCATGTCCTTACCGAGGGTCCTTGGACGATTTTCGGATGTTATCTTACGGTCCAGCCGTGGCATAGGAAATTCTCTACATCAGAGAGTCATCCTTCGAAGGTTGTGGTTTGGGTGAGGTTACCGGGTCTCCCTTATCTAAGGCCCCTTTTCGTTATATTACGAATCTTATTGGCAAAGTGATTAGGATTGATTATAGTACGCATGCCGGTGATAGGGGAGGTTTGCTAGACTTGCGGTTTTGGTCGATTTGGGCAAACCATTGATTCCTTGTGTGCTAATTGATGGTGTCATGCAAAACCTTGAGTACAAAGGCCTTCAAAATATATGTTTTAAGTGCGGGGTTTACGGCCATGTTAAAGAAGCATGTGAAATATTTACCGGAAAATCGGATAGGGCAGCTCCGTCCTCGTCGGATGTCGCTGCAGCAGGTGTCGGTCGGATGAGCAAAGACAGTGAGGAGGTGTATGGTCCGTGGATGATTACGGATAAGAGGCGTGGGTGTGTTCGTCGTGATAATGTTGGTCGTAGAAATATAAAAGGTTTGGATTCGGTCAGGGAGGGTGGTTCGCGGTTTGCTGTTCTTCAAGAGGCTAGTCATGTAGCAGCGGACGAGATTCTTGAGCCCGTGGCCCCCGTCCCAGTTGAGGGGGAGACGGTTGAGCATGCGGAGAAGGTGGCCGCATCGGATGTTGTTTCGGATATTATACCGCAGGATGCTATGGATGTTCAGGCGGTTGATAGCACGGTTGGGGGGGTTGCGTCGGATCCGTTACATGTTTCGGGAGAGGTCGAGGGAGGTTCTGTGAATCTTGGGAATCAACAAGGGGCTATCGAGGTTGTGGCGTCCGTGGCCACTGTAGTGCCTACTGTTGTGGCACACTCTGTGCCTCCAATGGGTGGTAAGCATGAGGCCATTTCTATCATTGAGGCAGCTAATGAGAAGCAGAGAGTTAAGGGAGTGCAAAAAGGGTCTAAAGGCCCCAAGAGCTTGAGCTCGGGTGGTGTTCGAAAAGTCTCTAACCCGAAGAAAGGCAAAGAAAATCGTTCTCCACCTATCCGTTGTTTATCAGATTGGTTGCCGGTTTTCGCACCTGAACCGGCGTTAGATGGTGGTGGGGGACGACACCCCGGTCCGAGCGGGACAGTGGCGGGTGCGGAGGTTTCAGCAAACAACACGGGTGGAGGTGAGGGGAGAAGGAGTAGTGGGGTTCGCGGAAGCAAGCCCGCATCGGCTCCTCCATCGTCCTAGTGAGTTTTGTGGTATTTCCCCCTTTTTGTTTTTTCCGATGATTAGTTTTCTTTTCTGGAATTGTCAAGGGGCGGCTAGCCCTTGCTTTCATGGTCATTTGAAGGATTTTTGTAGGATAAGTCGACCTCAGGTGCTTGCTATTTTTGAGCCACGGATTAGTGGTGGTACAGCTGATAGGGTCATTGCTCGTATGGGTTTTCCTAATTCTTTCAGAGTGGAGGCGAGAGGTCTAAGTGGTGGTGTTTGGGTTCTTTGGCGAGATACGGTTCAGGTTGAGGTTGTTAGGGTGTCGAATCAGTTTGTCCATGGGCGAGTTCGTGATGTTAATTCTACCCGGTGGTTTTATTTCACTACTGTATATGCTAGCCCAAATGTTTCTGTGCGCAAGCTTTTGTGGCCTTTGTTGGCAAGTTTGAACCCGGGGGATGGTGTGCCTTGGTTATTGGGAGGCGATTTCAACACTATCTTGAGACGAGAGGAACGGTTGGGGGGTTTCGCCAGAGGTAATGGTGTTTGCACTCTTTTCCGGGATTTTATCTTTGACTTGGGTTTAATCGAAGTAGAATATAAGGGTTGTGACTTTACTTGGAAGCGCGGTGATCTCCATAAGCGCTTGGATAGATGCCTGTATAATACCACATGGGCTAGTTTATTCCCGTCGGCGGTGGTTTCCCATCTTGACAGGGTTGGTTCGGATCATTGCCCTCTCTGGTTTCATACTCTTTCTCAGGACGGGCCACGGAGTAGGCGCCCTTTTCGTTTCATTGCGGCCTGGCAAGATCATCCGGGGTTTGAGGATTTTTTGCGGGGTAGTTGGGATGCTTCGCTGGATGTTGGTGTGAACGTGGACAACTTCATGCGAAACGTTCAGGATTGGAATGTTAATGTGTTTGGGCATATTGGTAAAAAGAAGAAGGAGCTTCTTGCGAGACTTCGTGGGTTTGATAAAGCACTTCGGGTTGCGCACTCTGAGTTCCTTGTCCAGCTTGATGCGTCACTACGTGCGAAACTTGATGATGTGCTTCTTCAGGAGGAAAGTCTTTGGATTCAGAAGTCACGAGAGCAGTGGGTTCGTTTTGGGGATAAAAACTCCAAATACTTTCACAATTGCACTATGCAGCGCCGTCGTCAGAATTATGTACAAGCACTCAGACTCCCTAACGGTAGATGGTGTTCCGATCAGAGTGTTTTGCAAAAGTTGGCGGTGGATTTCTACAAAGATTTGTTCACCTCGTCGAGAAGTATTGACGTGGCGTTTGTAGGGAGGGGCTGTTTTCCTACGGTGGATGCAGGATTGCTCGGGAACTTGGCCCGTCCGGTAACGGATGAGGAAGTTCGGACAGTTGTATTCGACATGTCGCCGCTGAAGGCCCTTGGGGCGGACGGCGTTCACGCGCTGTTCTATCAGCGTAATTGGTATATCGTTGGTCCCTCGGTTTGTCGTTTTGTTCGGGAAGTGTTCGCGGGTAAGCCGTTCGACCCCTCTTTGAACCGCACTCTTCTTGTTTTGCTACCTAAGGTACGCAACCCGGAATCAATTTCTCAATTTCGCCCTATTGGATTGTGCTCTGTGTTATATAAGATCATCACGAAGACTATTGTTAATAGGCTTAAGCCTCTTTTATCGTACTGGGTTTCGGATAGTCAGACTGCTTTTGTCCCTGGGCGATCCATTACGGATAATATTATTATTGCCCAGGAGGTTATTCATTCGATGCGCTTTAAGAAAGGAAAGGTAGGTTCAATGGCGATCAAAATAGATCTTGAAAAAGCCTACGATAGACTGGAATGGGATTTTATCGCGGACACTCTTTTGGAGATTGGAATTCCGGATGAGTTACGTAACCTAATCATGAGGTGTGTTTCTTCGGTCTCTACACAAGTGCTTTGGAATGGTGCTGTATCGAATGCCTTTGTGCCGACAAGGGGTATTCGTCAGGGGGATCCATTATCGCCGTACTTGTTTGTTCTTTGCATGGAGAGGCTAGCTCACTCTATCCGCGAGGAAGTAGCGCGGGGGGCATGGAAGTCGGTTCGTTTGGTTCGTTCGGGGCCTTCGATCTCACATCTCTTCTTTGCGGACGATATGCTTTTGTTTAGTGAAGCTTCATCGTCTCAGGTTTCTACTATCGAAGAAGTGTTGCATCGTTTCAGTGCGGCTTCGGGGCAGAAGGTTAGTATTGCCAAGACTTGTATTTTCTTTTCGAAAAATGTGGAGCATGATTTGCGCATAGCCATCAGTTCTCAGTTTGGCTTTTGTCGTGTGTCGGACCTTGGAAAATATTTGGGTGTACCTTTACTACATAAGCGCGTGACTCGGGTATCTTATCAATTTATTGTTCAACGTGTGAGGGATAAACTCTCGGGGTGGATGGCTAAATCCCTCTCGCTTGCGGGGAGAATTACACTTGCCAAATCGGTGTTGTCCGCAATTCCCTACTACGCTATGCAGTCTTCTTTCCTCCCTAAAGGTACGTGTCGTGACATCGAAAGTTTAATTCGTAACTTCATTTGGGGTAAGGATGAAGGGCGGGGTGGTGTACATCTCGTGAATTGGAAATCCGTATGTTCGCCCATCAAGGAGGGAGGCCTTGGTTTTAGGTCTATGACGGTTCAAAATGAAGCTTTTTTAATGAAGCTTGGTTTCAATTTAATACGTCAATCGGATCATTTATGGGCGCAAGTGTTACGTTCCAAATATAAGTGGATTGGAGTTGTCCCGGATACCTTATTTCGCCCACGTTGTTCTCATCTTTGGAAGGGTATCAGTTTAGTCTGGGAGGAAGTCCGTTCCGATCTTGTTTGGTCGGTTGGTGATGGGCGCACTATAGACTTTTGGTTTGATCCTTGGTTAAGTGATGTTGGAGTGCTTGCGGATTACGTGAGTGATGAGGCTGCTCGTGCGTGTCTTCCGCACGTTAGCGTCGCTAACATGGCTACGCCCGGAGGAGGGTGGAATTGGGCGGCTATCGAACACTTGGTGCCGCGTGATATTGCCTTGCGCTTGGCGGCGACATTCTCGCCTCAGCAAGTTGCGCAATCGGATGGCGTAGGTTGGAAATGGACGGCGCAACGGACCTTTTCTGTCGGGTCTGCTTACCGTTCACGCACAGGGGAAAGCGAGGAAAATTCGGGACTGTTGTGGCGTTGCATAGCGCGTTTTCGAGGGCTGCAACGAATCAAAATTTTCTTATGGTTACTTGGTTGTGGCAAGCTACTCACTAATGCCGAGAGAGCCCGGAGGCATATGACTGACGTGTCTAGCTGTGGTGTGTGCGGGTCGACGGTGGAATCCGTGGACCATTTATTCCGTTTGTGTCCTACGGCAATGGCGTTTTGGGTTAGGTTGATTGTTCCTTCCAAACTCCCGGAATTTTTTAATTTGAATATTCAGGATTGGTTGCGCGTTAACTTATCGTCTCCGGATTACTTTGCACGTGAGCCGAAGGATTGGGATCTTCGTTTTGGTGCAGTGTTGTGGTCTCTATGGAAATATCGAAATGCTTGTGTGTTTGATATTGACGCGACTGGGGTATTCGATGTAGTGGCACATAGTAATTTTGTGTTCGATGAGAGTGTTCGCGCTTTGTCATTGTCGAGTGTTTTGTCCTCTCCTTTGGCACGTCTCGGGCAGCAGGGTATGACTTGGGAGGCGCCTCCGTGTGGCTGGCTGAAGATCAATACAAACGGCACAAGAACGGCTGCTTCCGGATTAACGTCGTGCGGCGGCGTCGGGAGAGATGAGAGGGGCGATTGGATTTTTGGTTTCACGAAAACAATAGGGATTTGCACCGTGTTGGAGGCGGAACTATGGGGCATATTTATTGGATTATCGCAAGCGTGGTCTAGGGGCTATCGTCAAGTCATTTTGGAGACGGATTGTAAAGAAGCAAGTTCGCTAGTTCAAGCTTCTTCGGACAAGGGGGATTCCATTACGTTGTGTCAGCACATTCGGGAGTTGTTGCGGCGAGGTTGGGAAGTCAAGGTTCAGTATGTGTGTCGGGAAAGGAATAAAGTGGCGGACTCGTTAGCTAAATTGGCCTCTACGGACTCTTTGGATTGTCGGATACTCGAGTCTCCTCCCATGGTGATCGCTAGTTTGCTAGTTATGGATTTATTTCCTCTTGCATAAGGGATGGAATTCCCCTGTCCCTTTTCGGTGCCCCTACATATGCCCCCACGCTCAAAACTAACTTTAGGGTTTAGGGTTTAGGGTTTTATGTTAGGGGTTGTGGTTAGGGTTTAGAGAATTTAGGGTAGGGTGTATTTTTTAGGGTATAGGGTGTAGGGTTTAGGATTTAGAATTTAGGGTTAGGGCTTAAATTTTAATTTTGTAGTGTTTTTTAGTGTTGGGGCATATGTAGGGGCACCGAAAAGGGGCAGACGAATTTTATCCCTTGCATAAGTAGTTTATTTCTCTTATTTATCAAAAAATAAACTTCCATAAACTAATATATCAAAATTAATAAGGTAAATATTTGTGTCGGATTACAAATTTAAATTAATTTATACTCATCTATAAATTAAATTGATTAAACTTAAATCACTTAGATAAAACACATAGTACATCGACCTTTATAGTTGGGAACCTTTATTTTAAAGCCAAAATAATTAAAAGTAAAATTAAAAAAAGAATCTTAATGAAAACGATCGATTAATGCCAACCAAATTGACCTAATTAAACTCAAACCAGACAACGGTAAGCACTTCCAAGCTTGAGTGTGAGGTGATTCGATCCAGTAATACCGCAGAGAGAAAAATGGAATCAAGTGAAGACGACGGCGGAGAGCCACTTAGCCGGATGGCGGAGTGGCGTGATGTGACGCCTCTCCCTCAAGACGACGGTCCCAACCCAGTCGCCCCCATAGCTTACAAGGAAGAATTCCGTGAAACCATGGATTACTTCCGCGCCATTTACAAGGTCGACGAACGCTCCCCTCGTGCTCTCCGCCTCACTCGACGAGCCATCCATCTTAATCCTGGAAATTACACTGTAAATTTGTATATATGTATTTGTTGTTTTAATTGACCTCCTTTTCGACGCTCAAAATCTGCAAATCTTTTTTGTTTCTTGTGTTAATGAAGGTTTGGCATTTTAGAAGACTCGTGCTCGAGGCACTTGATACCGATCTGGACGAGGAATTGGATTTTATTCAACGGATTGCTAATTCTAACTCTAAGAACTATCAATTATGGTGAGTTGTATCTTTCAGTTCAATTTCCTCCTGTTTGTTTATTCATACATGAAAAATGTTTTATCTTGAAATTTATTCATATATTCTATTCATTTTGGGTTAATCCTCTGTTGATCCTGGAGATATAATGAATTTTTTGTCGTGTTTGTCAAGGGTATGCGTCAAGCTTGAGTATACTTAAGTTTTTAAAGTTTTCTCAAGTAATTGGAAGTTCATGCTCTTGGATCTATGTCCGGATAAAAGTGTTAAAGTATTATTCGGAAAATGGAAAGTCCGGGTAACATATAATACCCCCTTTTGATCTTCGAAATCTTATAAGTGAAATTATGTCTTGTTATGAATTTTGGATTGCAAATGAAATTTCATAATTTTTATGATTTTATTTCTTCCAATCATGATTTTAATGTTTAAGATTATATGCTCTGAGTTTCACAGTTCATAGCTCTGCGAACGTGCATGTTTATGTGTTAATTTTATGATTTTATTGCTTCCAGTGATTATTTTAATGTTTGAGATGATATGCTCTGAGTTTCACAATTCATAGCTCTGCAAACATGCATGTTATGTGCTAAATGTATGCCTAAATTATTACGGAAATGGTTATTGAATATTGATCAAATGCAATGGTGTTTGAATTCGTTGCGATATAATAAACTTTGAAGTCTATAGTCCTGTGTTTTTTGTGAAATACTCTGTTTTATACATGTATTCAATACATGCCCAGACAGGGTATAGGGATGTGATCCTTTAAGGAACTTCCAAATACATGAAAATCTTGGAAAAAAATATTAAACATACTTGTGTGAGACACGTAACCATGTCCAACACTTGCACTCGAGTCCGAGTAACATAAGTCAGTTTAATTGATTTCACGTTCTACAATCTTGTTATTTGCCTTTTTGTACCAATCACGTGGTAATTTTTCTGTAAAATTCTTTAGGCACCATCGGCGGTGGGTTGTCGAGAGATTGGGAACTAATGCTAGAGACAAGGAACTTCATCTCATTAAGACTATACTATCACCCGATGCCAAAAATTATCATGCCTGGTCACATAGGCAGGTTGGTTAAACATCCATTGTAGGTTATTATCATAAGAATCTTGTGAAACCTCTTGACTAAAATTTTAACAAATCCCATTTTTTAAAACAAGTTCCTATACTTTATTGTATTCAAATAAGCTCTTATCCTTTTATTTGTATTTAAATAAGCTTAATGCCTTAATCCCAAATGAAAGGTTGATTTATGTTAAAGGGTTTATTTAGGTATAAGTTAAAGGTTAAGGCTTATATAGGTATGATTTTAAAAGTCAGGGGTTTGCTTCGGCATAAAAGTATAAGAACTCATCTGAATAAAATGGTAAAGTTCAGGGACCTTTTCTTTATTCTAGTCAAACCTCTTTTATTTCTTTTCTTTTAAGGTTTTTGTAGTTTATTTGAGAATCGATGTTAAATTGTAGGGGTTTTTTGTTTTGTTTTTTGAGTGTAGTGGGTGCTTCAGGCATTAGGAGGCTGGGAAGACGAACTTGATTATTGTCAGCAACTTCTTGAAGAAGATATCTTCAATAATTCTGCTTGGAATCAGGTATGGTTCATTGTTCTGCTCTATGTTACCCAGACTTGGGGGTGAGTATTTGATATGAGTACGTGTCCGACTTGGCTATGCTCAAATTTATCAGTTAAATACATTTGGAGAATCATTCCTTCATTCCCATGTTAGAATATGTGTTGGACATATTTTAGAGAAATGAAGAATTTGGGCTCCATTGATCCCAACAATACATATGATTAGATATTTCAACGGGTGACTTTTTATTTGCTCCGACTTTAATCAGAGTCTTATGTATATATGCTCAAACCCATCCGGAAATGGATTTAGTTAAAACTTTAACCTCCGACCTTGACCCATCTCAACTTTTATGCCCTGCACCAAACCTGATTTTCAAAAAGCAACTGCTTCTACATGTAAAATCCAATTGGTATGGGTTATTCTGCCAACCCTATATATCCTGCCACTGATAATGCAGGACTATCTGCCATGACTCTCATGAAGTTCCATCAATTACTTCATACCATAACCAATGTTTTCTTTGTTTCCAATATGATTAATATCAATTTAACTTTATTTGTCTGTTTATTTTATTTGCAACAGAGATATTTTGTTGTAACGAGATCTCCTTTCTTGGGAGGCCTGACAGCCATGAGAGCATCTGAAGTGAGATACACCGTGGAAGCCATTTTGGCCAACCCAAACAATGAGTGTCCGTGGAGATACCTCCGAGGTCTTTACAAAGATGACACTGAATCTTTGGTTAATAATCGTGAGATCTCATCAGTATGTTTGAAGGTAATAAAGACGAAAAAGGACTACACTTTTGCGCTGAAAATGCTTCTCGATCTTCTTTGTTATGGCTTTCAGCCATGCCAAGAGTTCAGGGATGCTGTAGTTGCTCTTTCGACTTCAGACAGTCGCCCATCGGATTCTGAGTTGGCAACGGCAATTTGTGACATCTTGGAACACGTGGACTCCTTGAGAGCAAGCTATTGGATATGGCGAAAAAAGCAAGCTTCCTGTAGCAGCCTGATTAGGTGAACAATGTTTGAACCATCTTTTGCTAAATTGCTGTATGCATGGATTTGAAAACCGGACCAGTGAACCGTTAGTCAAAGTGGTACAAAACCGGATCAAACTTGTAAAAATATTGTTTTATTTTATTTGTAATGATGAGATTTGAACCTTTACTTACTTTGTTTTATACAAAAACTTATACAATTAAGCTAAATCCATACTCAAAGTAATTGGGAAAAATGCCTATTAATTCAATTTTTTTTTGTTAACACAGAGGTAAGAGGCCATAAGCCCTAGGCAGTAGATGCCTCACACATCGCTAAAGCATTAAGTCTCCCCTCCCATTGATGAGCCTCGGCTGATTGATGCAAGTTTATCAGCAACTCTGTGAATGTGTCGCACCTTAGTTGTCCATTGTCGTCCCAAAAGCTCATGGATAGCGTCAACCAATATACTTCCAGCGAGAGCATTAGATTGAGAGTTTAAGATTCTAGCTACCTCCTGATTATCCGTTTCCAACTCTATTTGTCGATATCACAGTCTCCAAGCATGAAGGAGAGCATCAAGTGCCGCCCATAACTCGGCAGTGAGGACGAGCAGCAACCTAAGCTTTGGGTGAAACCAAACAACCAAGTACCCTGACTATCACGCAGTACACCCCCTGCCGCAGCTATATTATCAGATGTACGCACCGCTCCATCGGAATTAATTTTAACCCATCCATTAAGTGGTCATTTCCAAGTTGCTGCCAACCTCTAATGCCATAATAATATTATCTATAATTTGTCTTCCTGGAACAAAACTTGTTTGTATACAATGAATCCATTTGGGCAAGAATGACTTTAAACGATTCACCATAAGCTTTGTAACTATCTTGTAAAGAAATGTATATAAGCTTATAGGCCGAAATTGGCTTATAAGTTCAGGATTCTCAACTTTCGGTATCAACACTAAAAGAGTCTATTCATCCATTCCTCCAAAGACCTTAAATCAAAAAAAAATCCTTAACAAATCGGGAGACTAATGCACCAACCTTCTCCCAGTTGTTGTAATAGAAAGCAACATAAAGGCCATCGACGCCTGGGGCTTTTACAGGGGCCATGTCAAAGACTATCCCACGCACCTCCTCCATTGACACCTCGATAAGAAGAGGCCTACGCTCGGTGTCATTGAAGCAGTAAAAAGGACACACCATATCGATAAGAAGAGGCCTCTAATTCCTCACCAAAAGCTTGAAATAATGCTTAAAGTCGGGGCCAAGAGCCCCTGAATGTTCCAAAATATTAACTTAACCATAACTAGCAAATTGGAAAAAAGGTAGCAGACTTAAACCTGCATGTCCGCGGTTCCTCTTTGCTCAAAAGCATTGTTTTCTCTCCACTGCACCTACAGTCAGTGCTAGTGCATCCCCTTTAACTGAGAATCAACTGCTTTAGCTTGGTCTAACTCCGATACCAAAGCCGATAGACGATTCACAAGGGAAGGAGAAGACACTCCCCGATCATCACGTTTTAAGCTTGTTTTCTGCAATCTGTACAGATTTCGTTCCCCCATCACTTTTCTGAGCAGCATTATCACCACCCTCATTAACCTCACCCATGGGGGTATCAAGAGTTGCAGTCTCCGAACGTGTTAGATCAGTATAAGGTTCAATGTAATTTATCATCCGGTGGATGTCCTCCTGAATATTTAGACAGGTTCAGGCCAATATTGGCCGCATACGTAAGGGTTTTCAGACATGGATTGATAAATTCAATTACAGCTCAACTATATGTTCTTTAATTCATATTTTTATTTATATATTGTGCATATTGTATTTTTAATTGACATTGTCATAAACTATTTAGTAAATCATGTCAAGTTCAAGGTGTAGTTTTAAATGACTTAGATTCGAACAATTTTATTTGTATATATTTTTATTTAATTATAAAATAAAACGATATTTTATAGAATTATATAAGAATACTAAAAAAATACTATTTCGATCCAGCTTAATCAATTTAGGCCCCGTTTAGTATTGCTTATCAAAAGTGCTTTTGGCGCTAAAAGTATTTTTGGAGGCAGAATCAATGTTAAACAACTAGCTTTTTGGAGAAAAACTTGTTTTAAAAAGTGTTTTTCAACCCAAACGCAAAAGTTAAATTTTTTAATTTTTGCGGTTGAAAAAGTACTTTTGGGAGCTAAATTACAAGGTTAACCTTCATTTGCTATTATGTTTATTTATAATTTATAACTTTTTAATTTCTTACGAAGACATAATTATATAATTAATAAATTATTTTTTAATTTAAATATATATATATATATATATTTATTCATGTCAGATTTTTAAATAAAATATTTTAAAATTATTATATTTCATGGAATACATACAGTTGTTATAAAAATATGTATTTATTAATTATTTTTTTATATTTTTATGATAATTTAAGTGATATATATCATATACTATAATATTAAATAATTTGGATATAATTTATATATGTATATATAACTTACAATATCATATCTAAAATGTATTTATCTCCTTAAAAGCACTTTTTTAATAGTAATACTAAACACCTAAATCTCAAACTCAAAAGTTCATAAGCACTTTCTAAAAGCAATGCTAAACTGACCCTTAGTATATTTGCACTTCGAAAAGGAGCTTTTTAAGTTCAAACCGGCTTGTCTAAATTCAAATTAAACTCTTCAAATCAGAATTCAATTTAAACTTTTTTTTTTAATTATTTGAAACGCTGGCGGTGGAGCACTTCAGTTTCAGGGTTTAAGAACTCAATTTAAAGTGTAGGGTTTAGAAGTTTAAGTTTAGTAGTTTAGAATTTAGTGATTGTGAATATAATTTAGGGTTTAAGGTTAGAATTTAAAATTTATATGTTAAAACATAAATCCTCAACATATTATTTTAAACGCTAACCTTTAAACACAAAATCTTAACCCTAACCCCTAAATTCTATCACTACCACTAAATTTTAAACCCATATACCTTAAATTAAGGTATTTTTGAAAATTAAAAATTTGTAACAGCAAGTGTATTGGATATAAATTATTTTTATTGAATAATAAAATGGGGTGGCGGAGTTGGTCTGGTGATTGAGGCTTGGAATTTTAGAAATCGGGGCGGTGGCCCAACTCGACCCACAATTTGAAATCCATTGTTTTTAATAACCCAATAAAACAGAAACAAAAAATTATTGTTTGGCAATGGCTTCAGCTTGGCAAATTCAGCGCACTGCTTCACCACCACTCCCTTCTCTTCCCTTCTTCAATCGGAATTCTTCTTCTCCCCTTTCTCTCCCTCTCTCCCTCCCGCCCACTCGCTCTTTCCGTTTACTCTCAACTCACGCGCCGTCTCCTAGGCCCGTCTCCGCTTCCCTCTCCTCCGTCGACGGTCTTGGTAACAATAAGACGCCTCTTCTCGAAGTCAAAGGCTTAACTGCTGTGATTTCTGAAACCAAGCAGGAGATCCTCAAAGGCGTCGACCTCGTCGTTCACCATGGAGAGGTCAATTAGAATATATATTTCTAATACTTTAATTTGTATGAATGGATTTTGTTACATTACACTCTTATTTTAAGTAATTCTTGTTTGTTTGTTTTTATTAGATTCATGCTATAATGGGAAAGAATGGCTCCGGGAAGAGTACGTTTTCTAAGGTCAGCATTTTTTTTCACATTTATTCAAATAAATATGTATATTTGAAGGAGTTTATAGCTCGAGAATAGGGTAGGAGATGCATATGACTATATAAACGTACTGAGCTAAATCTCAAGTTCATTCAAGTGATCTTTTTCCTTATCTTAAATTTGGGTGTGAAAGCAAGTTACTTGGATTTGGTCAAACCAGACTGGTTTCTGAAGTACTTAATGGAAAATTCAAGGTCTTGACAGAATTTATGTATAATAGGTTCTTGTCGGGCATCCGGATTATGAGGTGACCGGAGGCAGTGTTGTGTTTAAGGGAGAGAATTTGCTTGACATGGAGCCGGAGGAAAGGTCTCTTGCCGGACTTTTTATGAGTTTCCAGTCGCCGGTTGAGATCCCGGGTGTGAACAATATTGACTTTTTGCACATGGCATACAATGCTCGAAGGAAAAAACTTGGTGAGCCTGAGCTTGGTCCACTTGAGGTATATGAACTGCCCTCCCAACCTTTATGTGAAAGAACTCTCTAATGCATTGTTGAGATTTTCTTGTTCTCCCCGTTTAATCAATAACAATATGAGAAGATCAAAAGTTACCATGGTTGGATTACTTCTACATGGTTATTCTTTTAGCTTATAAGCTCATAATGGAAAACACAGTAACCATGCATGTGTATTATTGATTATAATGCTCACATCATTTTACTCTTGCAGTTCTATGCTTATATATATCCTAAACTTGAACTTGTGAACATGAAGACCGACTTCCTTAACCGAAATGTCAATGAAGGATTCAGTGGAGGTGAAAGGAAGCGCAATGAGATTTTGCAGCTTGCGGTAATATGATATAAGTTCTTATTGGAAACTTCATTCTAGAATCGTTTTGTGTGTTTCATGTATTGGTTGGTTGATCAATATCTTTATGTCGATCAATGGAACTGTATCGTTGTCTTCATTTGCTCGTTGCAAAGCCAGATTCTTGTTAGAACTTTGAATTGCAGTTCATAGCTTACGTAGTAATGCAATTTATGCTGTTTTATAATTTCATGGGTTGCTAGGATTATAAGTTATCTTTAGAGTTTTCATATAGGGCTAGGATTAAAGTCCATAATCCTAGTATAAGTAAGCTGTAAAATAGATTTACGGCCACTTTTTTATTTTCTTTCAATTAGTAGACTTCAGAAACCAGAGGTTTTTACCCCCCCCCCCCCCAACACACAGAGAAAGAAAAAGAAAAAAAAAGAGTTGCAACTTCCATCTTGTTTTCAGTGATAGCTCTATTGATTTGTCGCTGTTTTCTCCTTAAACCGGCGGCTTTTATGACCCTTTTTCTCAAGAACTGCAACTTTCATCGTACTCGTTTTCAGCGATAGTTTTATTGACTTTCTATCCTCTCCCTAAGGCCTAAACCACACCACATACTATGGATGTTTTCTTGCATGCCAAAAATATATAATATAGGTCAGCTTGGTTTGGATGCCTTGAGTTCAAATCCGTGCTGTTCCTCTCCCCTAAGAGAGAGACAGTGAGTTTTAATTCTGAATTCTTATAGGTTTGTTGGTTACCTAATGCATAGAAGCTAAGAAAATCAGTTTTTACCCTCATCTCTATATTTTATAGGTTCTTGGAGCAGACTTGGCTATACTTGATGAGATTGATTCTGGACTAGATGTTGATGCCCTTCGAGATGTAGCAAAAGCAGTAAATGGCCTTTTGACTCCGAAGAACTCAGTTTTGATGATAACTCATTATCGGCGACTGTTGGAATTTATTAAACCAACATTCATCCATATTATGGTGAGTCATTTAAAACATCAAAGCACTGATCAATTGTATATCATGTTGAATTTCTTTTGATGCAGGAGCTTATATTATTATAATATTTATTTGCTTCAGTTTTTATTAAATATTAGAGATATTTTGGATGGCTAGGATTAGAAGTTTCCTTTATGTTCTAAATATAGGTCTAGGATTTTTTTTGTAACCCCAGCATAAATAAGCTGTAGAAATATTACAACCACAACTTATAATTATTATTTTCTTTGAATTAAAAGAAAACTAGAGGTTTCCTTTAACCCTAAGTTTTTCTTGTGTTCCATCTTCTTTCCTACTTGTTTGTTTAGACTTATTTCTTTTTATTGTTGTTTTTCTTCTTACCCACATCATCTTTTCTCTAGAAAAATGGTGAATGTGGCTTCACCATGGGGACCTCTCAAACTAAATCACAAAGTTCTTTTTCGTTGTAACTTATATGGTTCGTAAGATTTGTCCTTCTTGGCATCTCTTATAGTCTTAGAAAGATATCAAACTCTAACACAAGTCAGTAACTGACATAATATAAGATTAGATTTTGGCTTAACTATATAGACTACGTGTACATTGGCTGAAATTCATGACTGCAAGTGATCAGCAAATTAACTTATGTTTCATAGTTCCATCTGTCTCTTCTGTTTCTGATTGTTTTTCGTGAAGTTACACCCTACTGGATGAGTCTATCTTATTTTGATTCGTAGTTTTTGTACTGTTAAATTGTTTTTGTATGCTCTAATTAGGTATTAGGAGCATCTTAAAACAGTTCCAGACTTAAGAACTCGTTCTGATTTGTTTAGCTGAGTTCCTCGAATCTTTGTCTTAACCAGAATTTTCGGACGTTCTAACTCAAGATGTTTTTTCTTTGAATTTTTTACTTAGTCACCACTACTAACTTTTATATACTTAAGATTTCATCTTAAAAGGAATTTGTTATCGCACTGTAAGAAAATATCTTTGTTCTGATATTATTATGTTCTTATTTGATATTTGCAGGAGAACGGAAGAATCATAAAGACAGGAGATAGTTCCTTAGCCCAAGTTCTTGAGGAGAAAGGCTATAGTGCAATTTCTGCTGCATAGTACAAATTATGAACCGGTACACTCTCTGTTGGTATTATATGTTTAATTTCCCGTCAAACTCGATATACCATTGTTAAAGCCATTTAGCTTTGTTTTCAGCCTCTGCTCAGAATGTGAATTCAGAAGATCGAGTTCCACCATCTTTTAAAGGGGGCATGGAGCCTCACCCCTTTGGTATGAACAGGGTTTTGGTTTTATATTTAACCTCTTGCTTTGGCATGTGAGTTATAGGGTTTGCCCACTTGGAGATTGGGAAATTAAGGTTTTTAGAAAGAAAGAACGTTGTTTACTACATGATTTTTGCTGATCATATCTATTTCTGAGCTGATGAAAGTTAGATATGGAATCATACTTGTAATCTGATTTTATTTTTTGGAACAATGATAACTGGATTTTATTAAAATTCAATGGAAGTTATTGCAAATACAACATCGAAAAAAAAAAACAAAAATGGGGACTATATCCACCAAAAATTCAGACAAAAAATAATACAATGTAACCTAAAAGTGCACAAAAAAGTAATCTTTTCCTTGAGATTTATGAACATTGTTCTCTTTAACGGAAACTCACATGAATTTTTTTGTAGTTACTGTCTAAACGAGGCGTTTTATGAGGCGAAAATAGAGTGGTGGACAAATTAAACTATCAGTCAAAATTGTTTTGTTACATAAATCTTATTACAATGACAAACAAACTACCAATGAGAATAATCAAAATCAAAAAACAATTATGGCGAGATCTCTGTTCAAGCATCAAAAATAAGAACTAACCCTAAACCCTAAAATTGTAGTCTCTTACGCCATGGGCGAATGTATATAGCATTTTTAAGGTGTAAATGATCCCACTAAAATATTTTTTAAACCTATTATAAAATATAAAATATTAAAATCTTTTTTTATAGAAAATATAAGAACTAACCCTTCAACAACAATACTTTTGTAACACTACGAGAATTCTTTAAATCTTATACCTTGCTGTGATTTTACTATATAAAATTTTTGACTCTACCACTCTGTTACACAAACTTAGTGTACAAGTGTTTGATGAGTATATGTCCGGAACAGGTGCATTTATTTTTTTTTTCAAAGTGTTTTCTTGCATTTAGAGGGTCATATATCTCCTATACCAAGGTCCGGATATATGTGCAACGAGTACTTGAAGAAATTATAGAGGAATCCCTTCTTAAATTCTCAAATCCTCTAAAAGATAAAAGACGAATATTGCAAGAAATAAATGAAACAAACTAAAATGCAAGTAATTTAAATAAATAAAAAAATTGCAACAAAAAGGTGATTTCAGTACGTTGGTTGATAAAAAGTTCAAAACACCAGTGGTTTCTACAGTTGAGAATGAGTGAGACTGCTATACTGCCATCATATTTGACATTGCTTTGAGATCATAAAATGTTGAGCAATGCCTAATCCGGTCCAGCCTCGGGTCCGAACAAATCCTACCACCTCCGGTGCAGCCGACTTCAAAATACAACTTTCACTAATTTACCTATTTTCCTGCCAAATTTATCAAACAGTCTCATCGATAATGCGAATGAATATAAAGCTTTAAAACTGAAATCAGTGAAACGTTACCTGTGAAGTAGAAACTCAAAGTTATGGTTATCATAAGGACAAACCAGCATGGCCTTATTGAAGCTACTGATGAAGTTGACCTGTAGCTAACACCATCAACCATGTAAGAAAGCAACAGACGTGTAGTTAAATCGGATAATTCGTTCCGAAACTGTTGCTAATCTAATGGCATCGGGACTGCTACAAACATAAGTTGGTTTTATTCTGCTACGGCAGTTATGCAACTTATCAAACTGTGCACGCTAACACAGGACATACTACATGGGGGCCAATACGGCCAGCCGTGACATTTCATTCACTGGCAATAAGTTTTCATATGCATGCATGAAAAGTTATCAAAATTGGTAATGGAGAATACCTTGAAACAATGCTCGTGCTCGAATCGGTTTTAAGTCCGAATCCAAAGGGGAAGAGTGGATCATAGTGTGAGTCCCCAACATTCATCGGTAATTGATCTACATTTTTGAACCATGTTCTCGAAAGTTTTCCGCTGAATCCATATTCCCCATAAAGGACATCGGTGACACCTAGGCCTTCAGTGCCAGGTAACCACGCTGCCACTAGAGCATCAATGGCAGAAACATACGGTTCGATCACGATGGGTCTGCCCGAAATAATAACAACCACACACTTCACATTTCCACAGACATCGTTAATGATGCTTGGGCCGGGGTCTATCATCGTAAGGTCTGTGCTATCCCCTGCAGTCTCGGCATAAGGTGGCTCACCAACAGCGACGATTGCATAATCAAATTTGTTAGATTTCACAAAGTTGGCATCGGGGCTTTCACGGTAAACAACTTCAGTACTCTGATCGACAGTCGATTTTACGGCATCAAGGATTGTAGTTCCTAGTCATGGAAAAAAATATTAGTAAACTTATTGTAATTGAAAACTTGTAAGCTGGCCAGTCTTTTGAAAGATGAAAAAAAGTAAAGCATACCCCTTGTAGCGTTATTGCCATTAAACCCTTGCCAATTAATTGTCCATCCACCACATTGATAACCCAAGTTATCAGCATGGGTGCCGGCAACTAGGATCTTTGAAGATTTCTTCGGAAGGGGCAGTAGCGGAGTATTTCCGGGTTTCCCATTCTTCAGCAATACAAGCGATTTCGCCACAGCTTCCCTTGCCAAGTCTCGATGTGCCTTGATAAGTAATGGGATATCAAATTATTTATAGAATATGAGTTGCAGAAAGAGCACTTGGACCATGATTCATAGAAAATCACTTGATATATAGAAAATTAGAAAGACCAACAAATAAAGATTTATTTATGGAAAACACGATACTGGATATTAATTTTCAGGTCTATATATCCGAAGAAAACCGGACAGAGATGGAAATAATCTCACATGTTTTATGCTATGCTAACTAACCTGGCTTCCAAGCTCAGAAACTAGACTAAAATCAGCCATAGGGTTCTCAAAAAGTCCCATATTGAACTTGACTAGCAAAATTCTTTGCACCGCATCATCGATACGATCCATTGGAATAACTTTACTATTCACTAGATTGGTTAGATCACCTACGAACTCTGTAAGGTTGTAGGGGACCATGACCTGCAGAAACACAAATCAAGAGACTCCAAATCTTAGAATGCATTGATGTTGTCAAGATTCGAGTTTACACTAAATTATGGCAAGAAAGCAGTTATCTTCGATTTTATCTGAAACACGTCTATGCAAAAGCTACTAACCATGTCGATGCCAGCTTGAATCGCTGCTTGAACAGAGTACGTATAGTTCGAATGTGGTGGTGAGGTGATCCTGTCTATTCCCTGCCAATCTGATATTACGAAACCCTGAAAATCCATCGAAACAACAATTTGTGTTAACAGGAACATATCAAGTATAGCTATAGGTAGGAACTACAGATGGAAACAAAAGCGACAATACACATATTAATGCACATGAGTAATGATATATTATTTGAGTATTAATAATTAAATCAAGGTCTGAACATTAGAACAGGAAACTTTGGTCCAATATTTAAAAAAAATCATGGGATTTTAATGATGTTTTAAATTTGCAAATTTTTGTACTGATAAAGAGCTGTAACAAGTCTCAACCTTAAACTTAAGAGTGTTCTTGAGGAAACCAGAAATTAGCTCACGGTTTGCATGCATCTTTTGTCCGTTCCAGCTAGAGTAGGAAACCATTACTGTCGAAACACCCTTGATAATCGATTGAGCATAGGCAGGCATGTACATGCTAAGCAACCCGTGCATGTCGATCAAAGTGTTGTCTTCGTTGATGCCCCGAGTTGTCCCACCATCGCCTATAAAGTGCTTAGCACAAGCCAGAACCTTGTCCCTGACAGAACCGAAGAACAGAATAAAGAGGGAAAATAAGATGGAACACATCAGATTAGATACACAGCATATAATATTGAGGCATCATTACTGATGCCGTACAGAACATAAGCTGCAAATTGTACTATTCGTGAATAAAAAGAAGAGTAGATAAACTACAATTTCCACAGAGCATGAGCATCCAAGAGAAATGAAAAGGGAAAGTAATGCAAGACTGAATTATGTACTTGTCTAGATCACTTGATTTTGAATAGTGTGACGAGGAGCGTGAGGCAAAATGAGAAAATCCAGGGCATTAAAAAAGGACACTTAGAAAAGTAGCTCCTCGATGTTAGAACCCTAAACAATGCAATTCTAAAGAGAATATACAATTATACAGTATGAAGCATGTTAGCTTGGTCAAGTTTCGTACTTTCCACCGACATAGGGAACCCCCTTGCGTGAACCAGGAGGAATATCTCCTTGCAAACCAAGTATGATATCTGTCATTTGTTCCACAACTTTATGATCCTCACTGTAGCTTTCATAACACCGACCCCACCTTGGATCTCTACATACCTATAAAGAAAATGTAAAGAGAAAAATTTGTATTCGGACGTGGTGAATTCATTTGCAGCTAGCACCCTGGAAAAGTTAAAAGAAATTACCGCAATGCATGGAGCAAAGACATAAGGAATCCCAGTAGCTCTCACTTCAAGAGCAGTTGCAGCACCAATCTTCTTCACCAGCTCAGGATCTCTGCATATCCATAGTTGTTATAAGATGCAGATAGTTCATTCGAATGGAAGATTAAACAATGATAAAGCATAAGTTAATGGTTCTATGACAGAAATCAGCAGAGAGCGAATCAAAAGCTATGCTTGCCTGGTTGCACCGAGTCCCACATTATGTGGAAATATTGTAGCATTATAAACATTGTTGTGTCCATGAACAGCATCAATGCCATAAATCATCGGAATTCCTAAACGACTAGACAGAGATCCATTCTGAAAAGCATTAACCATATTGATCCAATCCTGGGCACTAGCCTTCGGAAGCGGTTCACTCCCACCACCACTTAACACACTCCCTGTGCAAGTACAAAAATGCTGTCAATTACTGACCGTTAACCGATAGAATCGTGACACAAAAATTGGTATGCTCAATTTTTTCTAAGATCTTTTTTCATATATCTAGAGGATCATATCTTATACTCCTATCCAATAAAATGATGATCATATAATACTGATTACTGAACACATATTACTTTCTATATGTGGTACAATAATATTAACAGTAATGTATTTAACTATTTAAGGTAACTATATAAAAGTTTTGGCTGACCCCATCAACAAAAAATAATCAGAACCCACAAAAGGGGGTAAAAATCATTTCCAGACACATGAATCAGAACTAAAACAACTGATAAAAAAACTATTACCAATTGAGTAATCTCTCAATATCTGTTCAGTAGCAACACTTCGATCAACCTGGGTCATTTGGCCAATCTTCTCAGCTAATGTCATTCTGGACATCAGATCCTTAAGTCTAACAGCTACCGGCTGCTTGGGATCTTTGTACATGACATACTCGGCTCCCGCCACCATTGCCAGCCACAAAAACCCCACCACCACCACCAGCTTCACAAAACTCATCCTCATCTGAGAAAACAGAGCAGAAACCCAGTATTTCAGAGAATATGAACATCATAAGTTATTGAAGTTTTCTCGTCATCCAAACAAGATTAGAGAGAGAGTAGCAACATCATTAGCAGCTTAACTTAAGAAACCAAGAACACAACAGCAGCTACTACTGCATTGCCTTTTAAAAAAAAAAGGAAAAAGGAAAGGAAATCTTACATATGAAAGCAAAATAATGACACCCTTTTAAGCTGAGAGCATCAGAAAGTAATATATAAGTGAAAGTGCTTTAATTTATGGTTTTGGAAAGTGAGAAATTGCAGTAAAGTTTTGGTTTTTTGGCCTTTTCTTTTATTTCAGAGACAAAGAAGGAGAGAGAATGAAGAAATTATTGAAAGGGAGTGGGGACGGTTTCTTTTTTATCACTCTGCCTTCTTTTTATATTAATTACATTAAAATAAAAAATGAAATATTTGATTATTAATTTGTAGTTCATTCTGGATAAAAATATGGAATAAAAATCGGATCGATTGAATGGAAAGTTTAAATAAAATTTAAATTTAAATGTAGGAATTTATATTCAAATAATTGTTGGAATTTAGATGCATAAATAAAATATTTTTCTATAGAATGTTGGAAATGTTGTATTTGTGGTAACATAGATTTATTTGTTACTGTTGTAGTTTGATAGCGGTATTAGTAAAATTTTGTTTTCTTAATGATAATATATACTTATTTTAAAAATATATAATTTAAATATATAAATCAATTCTATCAACTGTAATTTTTGTACTCTCTATATTATTATAAAATAAATTTAATGTATCAAGGCAATTGATATCAATTAAATCAATAAAATTATATAAAAATCAAAATTTTAGTTAGAATAACAAAATAAAGTAAGAGTAGATATTTTTTAATTTTATAAAAGAAAATACCACCGGAAATTCCACTCGTTCAAAAATTATATTATTGTGTATTTTTATATAGTACATCCATTTTATAATTTATATTTGGGATTTGTAACTTTTCCTCCTTATAATGTCTTTTTCATTTTATTAAAATAGTGTTTTTTTTCTTTACTTATGAAGGTGATAAATTATAATATTTATTATTTATTTTAAAATTTGATAAAATAGCATTTGTTAAAAGTTTTTTAATGTTATTCTATTTTAAAATAATAATAATAATAATAATAATAATAATAATAATAATAATAATAATAATAATAATAATAATAATAATAATAATAATAATAATAATAATAATAATAATAATAATAATAATAATAATAATAATAATAATAATAATAATAATAATAATAATAATAATAATAATAATAATAATAATAATAATAATAATAATAATAATAATAATAATAATAATAATAATAATAATAATAATAATAATAATAATAATAATAATAATAATAATAATAATAATAATAATAATAATAATAATAATAATAATAATAATAATAATAATAATAATAATAATAATAATAATAATAATAATAATAATAATAATAATAATAATAATAATAATAATAATAATAATAATAATAATAATAATAATAATAATAATAATAATAATAATAATAATAATAATAATAATAATAATAATAATAATAATAATAATAATAATAATAATAATAATAATAATAATAATAATAATAATAATAATAATAATAATAATAATAATAATAATAATAATAATAATAATAATAATAATAATAATAATAATAATAATAATAATAATAATAATAATAATAATAATAATAATAATAATAATAATAATAATAATAATAATAATAATAATAATAATAATAATAATAATAATAATAATAATAATAATAATAATAATAATAATAATAATAATAATAATAATAATAATAATAATAATAATAATAATAATAATAATAATAATAATAATAATAATAATAATAATAATAATAATAATAATAATAATAATAATAATAATAATAATAATAATAATAATAATAATAATAATAATAATAATAATAATAATAATAATAATAATAATAATAATAATAATAATAATAATAATAATAATAATAATAATAATAATAATAATAATAATAATAATAATAATAATAATAATAATAATAATAATAATAATAATAATAATAATAATAATAATAATAATAATAATAATAATAATAATAATAATAATAATAATAATAATAATAATAATAATAATAATAATAATAATAATAATAATAATAATAATAATAATAATAATAATAATAATAATAATAATAATAATAATAATAATAATAATAATAATAATAATAATAATAATAATAATAATAATAATAATAATAATAATAATAATAATAATAATAATAATAATAATAATAATAATAATAATAATAATAATAATAATAATAATAATAATAATAATAATAATAATAATAATAATAATAATAATAATAATAATAATAATAATAATAATAATAATAATAATAATAATAATAATAATAATAATAATAATAATAATAATAATAATAATAATAATAATAATAATAATAATAATAATAATAATAATAATAATAATAATAATAATAATAATAATAATAATAATAATAATAATAATAATAATAATAATAATAATAATAATAATAATAATAATAATAATAATAATAATAATAATAATAATAATAATAATAATAATAATAATAATAATAATAATAATAATAATAATAATAATAATAATAATAATAATAATAATAATAATAATAATAATAATAATAATAATAATAATAATAATAATAATAATAATAATAATAATAATAATAATAATAATAATAATAATAATAATAATAATAATAATAATAATAATAATAATAATAATAATAATAATAATAATAATAATAATAATAATAATAATAATAATAATAATAATAATAATAATAATAATAATAATAATAATAATAATAATAATAATAATAATAATAATAATAATAATAATAATAATAATAATAATAATAATAATAATAATAATAATAATAATAATAATAATAATAATAATAATAATAATAATAATAATAATAATAATAATAATAATAATAATAATAATAATAATAATAATAATAATAATAATAATAATAATAATAATAATAATAATAATAATAATAATAATAATAATAATAATAATAATAATAATAATAATAATAATAATAATAATAATAATAATAATAATAATAATAATAATAATAATAATAATAATAATAATAATAATAATAATAATAATAATAATAATAATAATAATAATACGTGGGAAGTGAATTGGTGGAGTTTTAAACAGTTTTAGGAAGTGGTTGGAAGGTGGGGTTTTTCATTATCTTTGCTCTACATTTAGTTGGGGAATTGGTTTGAATATTCCCTTTTGGGAATTTATTGGGGAAAATAACCCCCAAAGTTTCATATTGGGAAAAATACCCCCCTTTCATGCCATGTAGGACGAATTCGCGTCCTGGGGAAAGCGAATTTAGAATTCGCGTCCTGCAGGACGCGAATTCCTGAGACGTTTCAGTGAAAAGGGAATTCGCGTTTTGCAAAACGCGAATTCAACGATTTATTGCTCCCCCGCACGAGAAATTCAACATGAAATTGAATTTAAACCAATATAAGATGTTTAGGTAGCAATATTTGTGATCGAATAACGGATTATCGGGGTACCCGATTAAAATTTTTGAACTATAACAGTGTCGTATTGAAACATATCTTTAAGATGGTGTGAAGATACGAGCGTATATAATATCCTAAGATGTGTAAAAATGGCCTAGAAATAGGCAAGTAACAATGTTTTTAAAGGAAACATTATCGTATAGGCATGTTTAAATGCATTTTACGGTGTGTTTCGAACTTTTTTTTGGTTTTTCCTAAGTTTGGAGACAAAGATCTGCAGCTTAATTTTACAGTGGTGCTAAAGTTCTGAGGAAGACGTTGTCCGAAAATGTGAGAAAATTGTGTTAAAAATGCTATCAAAGTAACATTTTTGAAGCAAAAAAAATGTGTCGATAGGCATGTTTTTTTTTTAAATTTAAAGGGCCTCGTTAAAAAACCCCTCTAAACCTATGTAGGGGAAAAGAGTGCCCATAAGATTTATTAAATTACCAGATAATAGAAGTTCACAAATCAGAAAAGAGTACACAATGGTTGATCTAGTTAATTCGGGGGCCGGTCCTAAGAGGGCATTTCCTAATATCATGTCCAGTGTTCCCACATTTACTGCACCTCCTAGGTTGTCCGGTCTTTTCTCTCGGAACCATATCTTCGGCACAATGAATCCTCGTTGATGGTGGCCGGCCTTTTTTCTTTCGTCGCAGGGAGGGATCTGGGCATATCTTTGGTTCGTTGCTGATTATACGACGGTCACGTGCATTTCCGATCGGAGGGAACTCGTTTCGGTAAACCTTGAAAACGGTTTCGAGCCTGTAGACCGGATCAATGAGTGTCGTTGCATCAAAATGAACCGATGCACATGCTGCGAAAGCATGCGAACACGGGAACTTGAACGTCTGGAACTCCCCGCAATCGCACGTTCGTTTTTGCAAATTAACCACGTAGGTGTATTGCATTATTCCTTGTAGCGGTTCAGAAAATTGCGTGACCTCAAAGATGTGTTCCCGAAGAGAGAAGCACAACGCACCCATCGAGTTAGCATGCGCAATGGACGCTTGGATTTTGTCGGCGAGATCTGGATTAAATATGCGACCAGCTGCCATCCAGTTCATTGCTTGTTTGCCGAGGGTTGCGAAAAGGGTTGCCAATCGGTAATATGTTGCTTTGACAACAGACGTGATAGGTAAATGGCGTGTTCCCTTAAGAGACGAATTGATCGCCTCAGCCAAGTTTGTTGTCATATGGCCGCATCGACGACCCCCGTCATAACATCGCAACCATTTCTCCTTCGGTATCTCCATAAGATAGTTATACCCGAATGGATTCCTCAATTGCAACTCCTCCAACAGCTCTTCCACTTGATTAACTTGGTGTGCGTTGCCTGTTGAATAAGACATGCAAAATAGTTAATTGGTAATAATATGAAATTGGTGGACGTAGAATGACAAAATGAAATGGTTGCATACCCATACGGAGAACCATTATACGTTCATCCTCGTTCTTGAACCTCTGATAGTAGTTTGCTGCTATATGCCGCAAACAATACCGGTGATGTATGTATGGGGGTTTCCATGAATCTCCCAAACGTTGAATTGCTCCCCAAATCCCTGCGCCTCTATCTGAAATAATAGCTAGGCCATCTTCACGTGTACGCAAAACCCGACGCATGACATACTTGCGGAGGTTGTAAAGGAAAAACTCCCAAGAAGGTATATTTTCCTTTTCAACAATCGCAAAAGCAACTGGGATACATTTTCTGTTGCCATCCTGGGCAACTGCAATTAGCAATATCTGCGTGTATCTGCCATATAAAAATGTACCGTCGATCTGCAGCATAGGTTTGCAGTGACGGAAAGCTTTTATGCATTGGGGGAACGTCCAGAAAAGGCGATGAAATTCGACCTCCCCTGGTACAACACGATCGTTGTAGTACTTCGGAACAGTCTCCAATTCCACAATTGTCCCTGGATTGTATTCCTGCATAACTTGAAGCCATGATCGCAGATCGTTGTATGATAGCTCCCATTGCCCGTACAGTGTTTCGATGGCTCGATATCTTGCATACCATGCCTTATCGTAATTGACGGTGTACTTGTAAATGGATTTGATGGCAGCTATACACACTGGCACAGATACACGTGGGTTTGCTTTCACGAGTGGAAGGATTGCATCGGAAAGTACGTGTACATCCAAGTTAGGATGGTCTTGGCTGAGGCTCCCAACGGAGCATGTGTGAGGCCCTGTATATCTCGTTATTTTCCACAGGTTATTCAGCCTTTTCAATTGCGACACACGAACCCTCCATTTACATCCTGCAGACTTGTGAGGACACTCTGCAATATATTTCCTGGCCTCAGTCTTCCAAACGGTGGATGTAACTGAGCGCTGAATGTTGTAATGCTTGATGGCAGCCTCCGCGAGCTTTTTTGTCCTGAAGACCATTCTAGCATGTAGCTCAGTCGAACCCACATTCCATTGGTTGAACTGGTCTAATTGTGGATGTTCTGGGAATTCAGTATCGAAGAAGCCATCCATATCCACTGTTGTGAAGTGCGAAGGTGGGTCGTAATATGTTGCGCAACTGGTTGGTCCATGCATTTGCGTGGAACAAACATCATCGTCCTCATCATCCTCAGAAGAGTTTTCTGCGCTCTCCTCTGATTCCACCGGCTCGTCAATGTCAGATGGTTCAGAAGGAAATAGACCCATCTCGTCACCATCAGGCCCAACCTCTGTCACCGGCTCTTCATCAAAAAGCGCATCATGAAACTGGAAAAGTTCTGCGTCATCATAAACCTGTGCGTGAACAGGTTCTGAAGTCATAACCGGATCGACAGTAGCGGCGGTTGAATGTCTCCCCGCTGAGAACATATCATCCACATTTCGGTGACTTGGGATGTATGTTGAGTGGCGCCCGGTAGAGAAATCATCGAACGGGTTAAACTGTTCATTGTACGTTGAAGACGCCGTGTATGGAATGTGTGTTGAGTGGCGCCCCGTAGAGAAATCATCATAGTTTGGAACGTATGGACTATATGACGACTCTTGGGTTGGTGGCAAGTTAAGGTCAAATTCGTACCGTGGAACGGAAGAACGTCGTTGCCGCGAAGACGAAGACGATGAAGCTTCATCGGTTCTTGTTTGAAGAAGGTTGAAGTCACGTCGTAAACTCGATGTTGGACTAATAGCATTTGGATTGAACTCGAGATTTCCTCGTAACCAATTTGGTACCATATTTTGAGCAGCAACGTGACCTTCAGCAAATGTTACAAATAGCTCCATGGCCCATCCCATTGAGTACTGGCTATGTGTATCTATCATCATTTCTACAGAACTGTCGTCTTCCACATCGAATATTGTGTAATATAGTGGCTCTATCGACGTTGGACATCGATACTTCAAAGACTGCAACTCCCTTCCGGAGCGATTGGGAACCTTCCTGGATATTAAGGTCGTAAGCGACTGGAACGTTGATCGTCTTGGAATGTTGATCGTAACAGTATTTTCAGATTGAAATATGATCCCAATGTATGAATCGGGGACCATCTGACCATCGTAGTATACTATAGCTTGAATTCTCGGTGCCATTTCTGAAAATCGAAGAGCTTTGTGATTCTTAAGTTTTGTTTGGGTGCATCTACAAATTCTGCACCCCTCAATTATAAATAGAAATGTGTCTGGTAATGCATTGGTGAATTCTGTAGCAATAATTTTTGAGTTGTCAGCCCAAAGCCCGGTAAAGCCTGGTAAAGAGAGCAATAATTTTAAAATTCGCGTTTTGGAAAACGCGAATTTTAAAATTATTGCTCTGTTTACCAGGCTTTACCGGGCTTTGGGCTGACAAAGTCAATAATTTGTACTGAATTCGCGTTCTGCAGGACGCGAATTCAGTAGATTCCAACAGAATTCGCGTTTTACAGAACGCGAATTCAGTACATATAATTGACTTTGTCAGCCCAAAGCCCGGTAAAGCCTGGTAAAAGAGCAATAATTTCAAAATTCGCGTTTTGGAAAACGCGAATTTTGAAATTATTGCTCTTTTACCAGGCTTTACCGGGCTTTAAGCTGACAAATGCATTATGATGAAACCGCGTTTCTAACACGCAAATAGGTCCCTGCATCTGTATAAATAGGTTGTATTTCTGCCTTAGCATCCCATCAAACTTTTTACTTTCCTATCTTCACGAGATTTCTTTATTTCTACCTTTTTGAAAGAGAAAATGGCTCGATATTCAGCTACTGTATTTTTTCGTGGAACATACTTCTACACATCTTTTAGTGAAACGATCACAAGAAATGAATTATTTGAGTTGATCTCAAAACGAGTTAAAGAGTCGACCAGCGCAAAAATAGAGGCCTTGCAAGTGAAAGTACCAGTCAATGAGCCCGGGCCCGAGGAACATTATATGCTCACACTGTCAGATAAGAAAGATATGCGAAAGATGTTTCGGGCATACAAACGTGCTGGGGGAACAAACATCGAGCTTAGCGTGAAATTTGATGACGGATCAAGTTCTTCAACAAATGTGGTAGCTGTCCAAGACGAGAATGCGTTAGCTGACGAAGACGAGAATGAGTTAGCTAGTCCAGACGAGAATGACGTGTTCTTAAAAATTTATCAGAGACGGCAGGAGAAAGAACAAATAATTGAGGAACTAAACTTAACGTCTGACATAAGTACCGACTACGATTAGTAATGTAATTTTGATTAAGTTATGTAAGTTATTTATCTTGCGTACTTGTATTTTGTGAACTCGGTGCTTTCTATGTTGTGCTTTCGATGTAAGTTTTTAAATATAAAAGTATCAATTAATAATTCTGAATATATAATGTTTTAATTAAGAAAATATAAATCAACATTACTTATTTCGAAAAACATAGAAAAAATATAACTGCTACATATGTCTATGTCCGCCTGTACCACAATTTGGTGGACGTCGAGTACGACCCTGATTGCGTCGAACGGGTTGAACCGGAACCTGTTGAGGATCATGATCTGGCTCGTTAACGTCGTCGTCTCCAGAATAGAACAACGACTGTTCAGGTGTGTGCTGAACGAACCCGGGGCCCGAAATATCATAAGGCCGAGCATGAAACGGGTAGGGGGCAGAAGCAGAGTGAACAGTGGAACTCGAAGATCCGCCAGGAAATAACCCGTACGTAGTCGGTACCGAAGATCCACCCATCATTCCCACAATAGGAGTGAAAAAGCCTTCCGTCGGACTCGAGGGCCTCGGCTGAATCATCAACTGGGTGGGGCCCTGGGGGCGAATCGGATCGGTAGCTCTAGAGGATGAAGCACCTCCTCCCCTTCGACGTTGCGATCCACCTGCTCCGCTCGTACGATGAGTCCGGGGGCGGTTGCGCTGAACAGGCTCAAACACAGCTGCTTGTTCTTCCGGGGTGAGGAGATATGGTTTCCCACTACCAAAGAACCATGCAAAGTAATTACTGCTCACCATAGGCTCATCAAACATCCGGTACTCATTCAGTGCCTGCCGCTGAAGCCTATCCTGCCACTGTGCAATCCACTGCACATGTTTCACCGACCAGTCCACCTACCACAAAACATCAACAAAATTATTATTTATAAATTGTAAAGTAAGTATAAATCGATAACTATTAAATCAAATTTAATTATTATACCTCAAGTTTTCCTTGTCGGGTGATCCTATGTAAGTCGTCCAAATCAGGAGGATCTATCGGAATTGTTTGCAGACGACCGAACTGGCGTTGGACGCGATCAACCGGATGCCACTCAACTACAACGTACCAGATGAGAGGTACCATGGCCGTCCAAGCGGAAACCGTCTCATGATCAAAATTAGGCAAGCATTCATTGATATCCAAATTAGAGTACGGGGTCCACAAAAACTGTAAATTAAATATAGAAATAATTAAAAACAAGTAAACTAAACTATATTCATATTAAGCTTCAACTTAATATAAAATTAAAATATTTACCTCATTTGCAGATTTCGTGTCAATTTTTTGCCTAATAGAATGCATCATAGTCGGAATCCCAACATGAGTTAGAGCATGGAACCACCTACATAACATCAAAAATATAATTTTAATATTTAAAAAATAAATATTAGGAAAATAACCAATTTATTTTCCTTACCGCAAACATAGTGGATACGAATAGTCTGCTGGCGCGGACAAATCAGGGCATAAAAATGGCATTCTAAACCACGCCCAAGACTGAAGTAGCAAAAGACATCCTCCGATGTCGTGTCGATCAGCACTCGCAGCCTTGCACAACTCCCTATACAGAAATGCAAGTACTGCCGAACCCCAACTTAATTTACCAGCCTCTTCAAAATCCCGCAAGTGCCGCAACCACAACATGTGAACCTTGTTGCGAGTTTTGTCGGCCACCAAAATTCCCCCGAGGATCTGTAAGATATAGGCCCGAGCATATGCCTAAAATATAACGAAAAAAATTATTAAAATATAATAATTTTATAATTTTATTACTACTAATAAAAAAATATTTTTTTTACCTTCTTCACATCTTCATTCGCTCCAGCAGGCAAATTAGCGAATTCCGTACGCAACCACGTTAGAGTCACACATCCGCCCCGTAGTTTTTCTGGCTTATCCCCTAACAAGTCCATACATAAGCTCTCCCAATCGTCACTGGCGGCACCAGTGATAGCCTCCCCATCTACAGGCAGGCCAAGAATATGCGACACATCTTCTAATGTGATGGTCGCCTCACCACATGGTAAGTGGAAGGTATGTGTCTCTGGCCTCCACCTCTCCACAAGCGCGTTGATTAAATCAACGTCTAATTTCGCACCTCCTCCATTAATTTTCGCCACATGTCCAAATCCGGCTTCGGCTATGTACTCAACTAGAAGAGGATCCGGGGGCACCCTCATCCGTGTGATATAAACCTCCAATCGACGTTCTTCTCCATTCTACAAATAATTAATGACACACACATATTAACAATCACATATTATCACAATTTTTTATAGTGTACAATAAAATACTAAACATATTCTAATTTTACTAATTTTTAATCTATAAGTCAATACCAAAAATAAAATCTAAAAATAAATACTATTAACATATTCGAATTTAACTAATTTTTTTAGTCTAAAAATAAAATCTAAAAACATATTCGAATTTAACTAATTTTCTTACTCTAAAAATAAATACTATTAACATATTTGAATTTAAATAATTTTCTTAGTCTAAAAATAAAATCTAAAGACATATTCGAATTTAATTAATTTTCTTAGTCTATAAATAAAATCTAAACACATATTATAATTTAATTAATTTTCTTAGTCAATAAATAAATACTATTAACATATTCGAATTTAACTAATTTTCTTACTCTAAAAATAAAATCTAAAGACATATTTGAATTTAACTAACATTCTTAGTCTAAAAATAAATATTATTAACATATTCGAATTTAACTAATTTCTTTAGTCTAAAAATAATATCTAGAGACATATTCGAATTTAACTAACATTCTTAGTCTAAAAATAAATACTATTAACATATTCGAATTTAACTAATTTTCTTATTCTAAAAATATAATCTAAAGACATATTCAAATTTAACTAATTTTCTTAGTCTAATAATAAATACTATTAACATATTCGAATCTAACTAATTTTCTTAGTCTAAAAATAAATAATATTCACATATTCAAATCATGCCGGCAACACTAAATTAAATTTACATATTCGAATTAAAATAATAAAAAACTTACATTAAGACGACGATAGTTGGATACGTGGCCATCTTCTAATCTTAGCAAACCCGCCATGATTCTTCAAAATCTCTTGAAACTCTTCAAATCCTATTCAAAATTTTGGGAGAGAATGAAAATTCTCTCCCAACTCCACTGCTTTTATAGAGAAAACGGACGCTGGTGTAGTGAATTCAAACCGAATTCGCGTTCTGCAGAACGCGAATTCAATATAATAAATAGAATTCGCGTCCTGCAGAACGCGAATTCTATTTCCCCAACCGTCCGCATTTATTCGCAATTATTCGCAATTTACTGCGATAATTTGAATAAAATCTCGTGGAATTCGCGTTTTGCAGGACGCGAATTCCCTTTTCCACTGAAACGGCGCAGTAATTCGCGTCCTGCAGGACGCGAATATTGAATTCGCTTTCCCCAGGACGCGAATTCGTCCTACATGGCATGAAAGGGGGGTATTTTTCCCAATATGAATCTTTGGGGGTTATTTTCCCCAATAAATTCCCAAAAGGGAATATTCAGACCAATTTGCCCATTTAGTTCATCTAATCATCTTTTTATTTTGTTTTGAACCGTTCAATTTGCCCATTTACTTTGAATTTGCCAACTATTATATTATTACTACTACTAGGAATTGGGGTATAGACTAGCATCTCAAAAATGAAAAGGAAAAAAAAACTATATATTTAAAATTTTATTTAAAAAAACGGACAAAGTTGCAGTTGTAGTGGTAACAATGCATGCTTGAGAATTTAATAATTAAAATTTTAAGTTCGAATTTTTAGATAAAAATATAAAAAAAATTGAACTTTCCAAGTGAGAGATCCATAGGCTTGTCCATAAAGTGTGTATGTAATTAAAGAATTGAAAAGAGAAAGATTTTATAAAAAATTAATGACTAAAATGATAAAGTTATAGGGCCGAGAGGTCATTTTACAATTTTAAAACATTAAACCTTGATTTGTTGTATTATTCCCTTTAAAAAAACACGACATATATTAATATGAATGAAGGTATGTTTATAATGTGGGCAAGGAATAATAGTATCACCTATTGAGGAACTTATACCTCTCCTTTTCCTTTATAACATAAAACAAACTCCAAATAAACCTCAAAAGAATTACTTAATTTAGTCAACAATCGAAGCTCAAAACCTTTTCACATACACATTTGCTTAAAATTTTGACATCAAACGCAGGATAAAACAAGTTATTCATATTTATGAATCGAGTCGGGTCAAATTCAAATCAAGTTATTCATAGACCCTGAGAAGATAGGGCATATAGGATGCATGCTTTAGGTCATTAGTAAATTTAGTTTGAATAAAAATGCATTCATTAAATATTTAAAAAATAAATCAAAATAAACATTGATTTCATGAACACATAGGAAAATTCTAATTTGACATGATTAACACGAAAAATAAACAATTTACATATTGATATATACATTAATAAATTATAAAAAAGTACAAATAAAACAACCCTTATTATGCACGAAAAATATGAAAACAAAAACTAGTAGTGTAATCCTAAATTTATTTATGTTTAGAAGAAAATAAAATTTAGATTAAAGAAGCAAATGGTAACAATGAAGCTGAAAAACATCCGCCGCTGCAGAGAATTAAACTTCCTGAATCTAACCTGTTTTTAAGGAACACGTGATCAAACAACAAGCTTTGTTGCGAGGCCTGCACATTATATTCGTCCGGATCATAACTATTTCTCTGTGTAATACACAAACCATTGTCGATCTTTCCGGTGTTTTTCTCGAAGCCTTTGACATACATTTTAATGTCTTGTCGGAGTTCGCATATAGGACCTGGTTTGGGAGAAAAGGAAAACTGGAATTTTCGATTCGTTTCGCTATCGGTACTGTTTGGATGGAAGAGGTCTTGAGTCTGTTCCATGCTGATATTACTGGCTGTTAAGTCGGAAGGATCGTGGCGGTAAGTGAATTGACATTCCTGCAAAACATAGATCTTGAATTATTATTTTTTACAATACAGACAACAGTTCAACAATGCATGATTTAACTGCATTTTCTAAGTGCAAAGGACAGAGGGTGGGGTTGTAAAAGATAGGATTTGAACTCCAAATCAGTTTATTATCATCATCTACTAGAAGTCGTTGTAAAAACAGACCGAATTGAACTACGAATTCATAATTTCGTGATTCTTAAAATTGTTGTCCTCAAGTTTTTGTAATAGAAAGTACAAGAGCAAAAGTGTAAACACAGATGCATACTACCATGTCAGATACGTACTGTATCCAACACTCACGTCCGAGTGCGAGTAACATAGGTTTTCACAAACACAAGTCTCAAAGTTACTTGAATTGCCGATGAGCCGAAGCATTCGGATTTAAAATTAATGGAAGAAAAATCATAAAGAGAAATACTAAAATATGAAAAACTAACCTGTTTATCATGGAGATAAGTACTAGGGAAATTGGTAGCTGGAATGCTTGAATTTGCATGCGGCAAAGATCCCCCATCAACATTGACAGTGCCCACACATTTGAGTGGCGGATCTTCTACTGATGAGAAGTCAGAGCCGTCAAATGTTGATAGTGAGACACACTCATCGAAATAGGCGAGGGCGTCATCAGTCAGACATTTTGATATCTTCCTTCTCTCAATACTAGACTGTCACCAGATTTTAAGTAGAATTTATTTAGAGAACAAAGAAAGAAGCAAACTCAAAGGCCAACATATCTGCAGATTATTGGCAAAATTCTCAATTTAAGGATCCACGAAATCAACTACTTGCATGCATTATCTTTTGCAAACACTGTCACTTTGACTGTTCATTTGGTATGAAGTACACATGCCAATACATATTTGGATATGGATGTGCAGATATAATGATCAATGCCTCCAAATTTGTGGAAAATCTTGGAAAACTCAAACATACACATAAAACACATACGCGTATTCAACCATTACATCTAAGTCTGAGTAACAGAGAACATTAATGCTATGAAAGGACTCATCATTGGAGCTTTAGAATTAAAACACCAACAAAACAGGAAAACCGAGATAATCACTGTTATCTAAAATTTCCAAATGATGCAATACGAGTAAACTGCAGTGAAAACGAGAGTGCACAGTTCTAGAACAGAATCAAATGCATCCTCTTGGATAAAGAACCCAATAAACTGCATGAAACATTAGCTGAAATGAATACAAAAATCTGGAAAAAGGTTTTCTTCCGATAGAACAGGTCCAATAAACATCTCAACAACTAAAGGCACGCATCAGCACAAATAGCGCCTTGATATGTAAAACTGTGTCAGAAAATTTTGTCTTAAACTATATGTGCTTACTTTTCTTCGTGGATGAGATTTCTTTGTGCTAGGAGCCTTGGCATCTGGAAGCACTTCCTTCAGTATCCTACTAAGCTCCATGCCCCGGTGTTCCTCTACAGCTAGGTCAGCTCGAAGTTGTCTAGCACGTTCTTGGGACTGCAAATGTAAGGAAATAGGAAAATATACTGGTTAAATATTGATTTGGCCACAGTAAAATACACTACATAAATTTGGTACCTAAAATAACAAAATTTGTACATACATACTTGAACTTTCATTCTGTCAAGTAATTTGGCTCTTAGACTAAACATCACTGTTAAGTGGTTGACAAGGCCAAAACAAACAATCCAATCGGGACACGTGGTAAAAGAATCCTAGCCAACACCGGATTATCTTGAGGGTCCAATGCTCAAAAGGGAGAGGGAAGGAGGTGGGAAGGAGAAGAAAAAGGCATGGGCCTTTGATCTAGCCAAACAAAGGGATAAGCGCAGCTGATCTGCCTCATACATCCAGACCAAAATGGACTGGCACAGTTTTAAAAAAATAGAGGGGGACTTAGGGGAGAGAGAGAGGGAAAGGGTGAGGAACGGGAGTTACTGGATCTTCCTTGGGCAACCATATTAGTGGTCAAGTGCCCATCCCTGCTCCCTTTTCCCCTTTCTTCCCCCTTTTTCCTCCTCCCTATTTCATTTTTCCAGATTTTTTTTCCTTTAATTTTCAGTTTTTAATTTAAATTTCAAACATAAAACCAATAAATTTCTATCTTGTTTCACCAAAAAATTTATACTATTTCTAATAAACTGCCATGTTTTAGGGCCAAATTCCATAGCATCCCAAAATATATGTTAAGATGGTAAAAAAGAGTTTAACAGAACAAAGATAAGAGAGTTAAAAAAAACACGGCATCACCCTTCTTCGCCGCTAACATATCTCTTTAACTCAAATATCACACAATACTCTCTAAATGCTACCTAATTGTATCTCATCACTCCTAATATAACAATAAATGAAACTGGCGTACAAGTAAGAAGATTAGTGTTGAAGTCGTTGCAGCTATGCTACTTCGGTTTTTCATTTTTCTTCAAGTACTCGTATTTGAAACCCTTTTCTAATACATTTTCAAATATAAATACAAGGATCTGACCCTTTGAGTAACTGTATACTGAACATTGAATATACAAGTATCATATGCATACTCATATCCGACACTCGCACCAGGGTCGTGAGTAATATAGATTTGCAGCCTTTGCATCCAAACATGTGTCTGTTTTTATAGCATATAATGGTAAAACATACTTAAATCTTAAGGAGAAGATGATTGCAAAGAAGAAAATTACCTGCTCGAGTTTGGTGGCATATTCGTGTTGTATGTCTGACACTAACTCAACCACATCAGTAGTTGGATTACTCCTCCTGATAGCCTGAAATCATAAGAAGCAATAACAAATCATAGACTGGCAGTCTGGCATACAGCTTGACTTCTGTACTAGGTAAGCCTGAAGAACACAGTCAAAGAGGTTGTGAGCAAAATAACTAATACGAAATCAAGTATTTAATTTCTTTTCCAGATGATATACAAACTGTTACACAAACCAAGCATGAGTGCTGAATATAGCTATGTTTTCTTTATATTAGGAGGGTCATAGTTTAGAAGAGCATGTAGAGAAAAGTAACTTCAAATACAAAGGTATCATCGTGTTTAATGACTTGAACTCATCTAGGGACCCAAAGGAGAATTTTGAATAAAAAACAAAATTACTTACACCCTGAAGCTCATTTTGGATGTCAGAAATAGCCCGCCTCACTTCGGATTTAACAGTTCTGTATATGTCACTGGCAGCAGAAGCATCCCCCACCAAATTATCCCCTTCCAATGACTTGAAAAATAAAGCAGGATAAAGTGTTTCAGAAGATTTTGACATGTAAACTAATAAATTGATCAGCTTTGACATTCAATATTAAGCACTTCTTAAACTAGGATTCATTCACTTAGGAGATAGGGTAATAACGGTCAGTTTTTTTTTTTGTTAAAAAATAATAAAGTTACCATTCAGTATTTTGATCATCTTAAAAACCGAACAGAAGACGAATCAGATGTCATAGGAAACCGAATTCTGCAAATTTGAATCAATTTGGTCCGTTGGTTTTTAATTTATCAGAGCCAAAAACTGAACAAATGTGTTTATATATTATCCAGAGTCCAGACTAAAACTGAACCGAATTCAATTAAAACAGACTTGAAACCAAACACTACATTACAGATTTTAGTTTTCTCAGTTTTTTCCAGCCCTAGCAGTGATTAAAACTTCCAGTTACTACAAACCACTTCAAATTATCCAAAATCTCACCTCTGCAAGTTCAGCTTCTGAAAAAGAACTCGTTGAGACCAAATCATTCCATTTTGCTGCTTCCAATGGAGACTAAACAAAAAAAGAGAAAGAAAAGAAACAATATGACAACATTACAAAGAATGATTCCTCCGTATTTGCATTCAATATCAAACAAATATTTCAATAACATTTTATTCGGAAATTAAAAAAAAAAGGTCCATAGAGTCACTGAGTCAGTACCAAACTTGTAGGAGAATCCGAAGGCTCCATACGCTTCAGCTGACCTGACCGTGTCAAACTAGATCTGCTTTGAACTAAATTACCCTTTTGACCATTCCCCGATGTAGCAATTAAATTACATTTGTTCTTGGATTTCATCCAGGAATTACCTTCTTTCTCCACTTCACTCTACCAAAGTAGAGGAATATCAGTAAAAAAGAATTAAACAAAAAAAGGAAACGAAAAATGTTTCTTGTGATTACCCAAATAACCTCAATCCAACTTAAGTTGGCTCTATTTAGAAAATAAATTATTTACTTTAATTATAAAGTATAGTAATATATCATACAAATGATATATTATGTTCTATAATATAATTAAATTATTTACATAGAAAATGTTGTACTTGAATATCAGTTTTACATTAGATAGAACTATTAACGCAAATGCAATTTGTTCCTTTTACTAATTACATTTCCATTTCAATGAGAAAGAAAAAGCAAAAACTGAGTAGAAAAAATAAGACTTTGACAAAAGTAGACATGGGAGTATCACAAGGGACAAGCATAGCATGAACAGAATAAAAACAATAAAAATACAATTCAATATCATGAAAACAATGCGAATTCAGAAATATTTTAAAATAAATATAAATATGAATTACTAATATATCAAAGCTATATATAAAAATAAAATATTTTCAACTTATGTAAAACTCGTGAACATAACATGTATACTCAAAATTTGAGATCTAAGCAAAATTATTATTCAGTTTGCAATGAAGTAGTACAATATTTTGTTTTAAAAAACAGAACCGAATTTCATGTTGAAAAAAGTATAATGTTTTGCAGTTTTTTCAGTAATTGAAAAAAAATGGTTAATTTTATGTTATAAAATTTTAAAATTTAATCCAATTCAATTTGAACAATAACTGTCTTTAACTTATCAATCAAACAGTTAATATATTTATCCATTACTTGAATCAAAAGCCAATGGATTTCAAAAAAAAAAACTTGTTAAAGCCGAACGAACACTAGAACTGTAGAGCTATAATGAAATTTCGGTTTTCTCAATATTTTCTCAGCCCTGAGCAAAATATTCATTCAAAATACTTCCATTTGAAACTAAATTGAACAAAAATCAGATTAAAAAATGGATTTGAAAGTCAGCAAAACCTCAGAAGTAGCGAAATGGGATCTTGAATGTGGAGGATTGCGGGAAATGGAGCGACCACGTCTCCTTGTATCCACAACGGACAAGCTCCGAGACAACTCCTTGCTATTCCCCGAACCCGACCCGTGTTTACCATCGGAGCCAAATCTGGAAACAGATCTGCCTCTCTTGTCATTATAATCACTGGCGGCAGTCGCTTTGACCTTCGTTTTGGAAGTGAATCGGTCGGATTCAATGCTTGAATTTGGAAACCCAGCATCGTCATCGTCGTCCTTGCCGTTGTTGTTGTCAAAGAGAGGATTGTCTCTTTTAATGGAAAAGTCGGAGAAGTCGGAATTAGATGTTCTTGGGAAGGCACTAACGCTTCTGGATCTCCGAGGCGGAGCTGCCGCAGCTCTCCTCGAAGAGTTGGACGATGCGGAGGTCAACGACGGTGTCGTCTTTCTTGAAGTCGGCGACGTCGTTGGATTCCCTCTTCTTAAAGAGGATTCAAAGGTTGAAGAAGCCGCCATTAATCCTTTTCTGAGGAAACAAAGGTGAGAATGGGAGGAGTCGATTAAAAAGGAGAATCAAAGCAGATAAAATTGATTTTGTTTTTAAGCATCAAAACATAAAATAACATTTCCCCTTCTTAATAATTGCATCATTGATTTTATCAGCTGAATTTCTGTCAGCTACTGGCGCTATTGAAATTTAAATTTAACAGCGCGTGCCGCGCGATTTAACGACTTGAATTTCGATCTAAAATATCGCCGCTACAAATTAGGGTATTAACATGAAACGTAAAATAATTCAACTCAACTATGAAATATTTAAGAAAAAATTAAAAGGAAATTAATCTTTGTTTAATTATAAATTCTGTGATTGCTTGAGGTAAATTATATAAAGTATCTAAGTTTAAGGAGTAATTATATTTATTATGTTACAGATACAAAAATAAAGGGAATCCATGGAAAAGATAGCTTACTTAGTTTGATCTTCATATTTAATTCGAGATTTATCTTGTCATAACTGAGGATTTTGGATTGTTTTATTTTTCTGTTCTATAAATAAAATATGATGAATTAATATAATTCCTTTCATTTTCTTATTTATTATAAAAAGTGTCTTTATTTCCTATTAATTATAATCTATTTACAATTAATACAAGAATGTGAAATTTGTAATCAAAGTTTACAAAATAAAAAATAAAAGTGTTGGAACGTGTTTTTTAAAAAGGAAAATCTTTTATTTTTTTAAATAAGACCTAATCTTTCGTCACCACAAATTATTGATCGATGTGTCAACTGAATGTCGAACAACGAACGTAAAATGAGTTTTACAAACAACAAATGCGATGAACGAAAATTGTCGATTAGACCTTGCGACTCTTCTGACGAGAGGAGGAGGTTCTACTGTTGCGACGACAGTCGCATGTTCACTACAAAAGAGAATTTAGGGAGCGTTTGGTTCATAGAAAAAATTATTACCATGGATAATAATTTTTTTAAAATCTTATTCTCATGTTTAGTTTGTCTTCATTTCTACCAACTTAAAAAAATATTACCAACAATAACATTTTTTTTGTCAACATTTCGAGAATGTAAATCTCACCCTTCTCGTAAGTATTTGTCAATTCCTGCCACTTTAAATGAAATTGCCCTTAAAGTAATGAGTTTTCTTCATTTGAATCATCTGTATCGTATTTAAATGACGTAAATTTATTAAATAATTTTATTTCATATTAGTTTAATATTTAAATAGTTTTAAACATATTTAAAACGTATTTTAATATTTAAATAAAAGGAAAACTTATGGTTATGATAATTTTTGATAAAATGTCTAAATATTCTATAAATTTCTTATAAACTTTTTTGTAATAAATTAAAATAGATACATAGCATATTACAAGAACCTTTGAGTATATTGGTTTTATGTTCTATTTTCATAAAAATCTTCGTAACTTAGTGTTTTATGATACGATATCATCTCTTATTTATCATTTTTTTCTTGACTTTATGCAAATTTACTATTCATTTTATTATTTCAATTGTGCTTTAATATTTTTGGAGTATATTTATTTAAAAATTATTTTATATTAGTTTAATATTTAAATATTATTACCCATAAAATATTTATTTATTTGGATTCAATTATAAAAATTTTAATATTAATAAAAATATATATTTTATATCTTTTATACTAATTATATTAGTAATATGCTAAGTATATATAATTGTATGAATCTTCAAGTAATTTTTTTGGTAAAAAATATGATTTCATTGATAAGAGATTGTAATGGGGTATTATCACAAGCTTCGTTAAAAAGTTTTCTAAACGTAAGTAAAAAAAAAGTACAAGTGATAATGCATAACAACAAAAGTTTCAAAGCTGAACAAAGTTAACAAAACTTCAAAGAAAACAACCAAGTAAAGCTAAGCAATTGAACGCCTACTTAGGGTCTGTTTGTTTCCCTGTAATTGGTTTTCCTGAAAACGTTTTCATAACTTTCCGTTGTTTGGTTCATGGAAATGAAAAAGTCAACGGAAAATCAATTACAGTCAATGGAAAACAGACCTTGTTTTAGGGTCTGTTTGTTTCCCTGTAATTGGTTTTCCTGAAAACGTTTTCATAACTTTCCGCTGTTTGGTTCATGGAAATGAAAAAGTCAACGGAAAATCAATTACAGTCAATGGAAAACAGACCTTGTTTTAGTGTAAAATGACTTACCCACTGATTTTCGGTAAGTCACTTTCCTTCCTCTCATTCTCTCTACAAATACTAACCTAAACCGTAAACCTTAAAACCTAAACCCTAAATACTAACATAAAAACTAAACCCTAAATACTAACATAAAAACTAAACCCTAAACCCTAAACATTAAAAACCATAAGCCATAAACCCTAAACGTTAAAAACCTTAAACCATAAACATTAAATCCTAAACCATAAACCATAAACCCCAAACATTAACCAATAAATATTAAACCCTAAACATTAAAACCATAAACCCTAAATATTAAACCATATGCACTAACATAACCCTAAACCATAAGCATTGATCCATAAACACAAAACCCTAAATGATATATCATAAACACAAAACCCTAAAACAAAACCCTAAATGTTAAACCGTAAACACTAAATGCTAACATAAACCTTAAACCCTAAATGTTATATCATATATATTAAACCCCAAACACTAACATAAACCCTTACCCTAAACACTAACCCATAAAACATAAATGCTAGCATAAACATTAAACTATAAACAATAAACACTAACATAAACACTGAACCATAAACAATAAACACCAACATAAATCATAATCCCTAAATACTAATATAAACAATAAACCCTAAAACTTAAACACTAACCTAAACACTAAACCTTAACATAAACCCTAAACTTTAAATGTTAAACCTTAAACACTAACATAAACCCTAAACAATAAACATTAACCCCTAAATCTTAAATGCTAACATAAATACTAAACCTTAAACACTAAGCACTAACATAAACCTTAAACTCTAAATGATAATCTAAACCCTAAACACTAAAAAGCTAAACACTAAACCATACACACTAACATAACCCTAAACCATAAATGATAAACCCTAAACACTAACCATAGACTCTAAATGCTACCATAAACCCTAATCATTAAACCATAATCCCTAAATGTTACCATAAAACCTTAAATAATAAACCCTAAACCCTAACCACCAACCTAAACCCTAAACCTTAAACACTAACATAAACCATAAACACTAATCTAAATCCTAAATCTATACCTTAAATACTAATCCCTAAATGCTACCATAAACACTAAATACTAGTCTAAACCATAAACCATAAATGATATCCTAAACCCTAAACACTAACCTAAACATTAAACCATGTTTTGATTGGAACTTGTTTTTACCATTATCGATGTTTGTTTGTGGATTGTTCATGAAATTTTCAGGAAACTCTACCAAACAGTGTAAAATGAAACTCTGCAATTAGTTTTCCAACAACTGTAGTTCATTTTCCAGAATTCATTTTCCGGAAACAGCTTTCAATGAAACAAACAGACCCTTAGTAGGAATCAACGCCCCATCGGCTTGCACCAATTGGTCAACCAAAGCTGGTGGTGTAGCAAAATAATCAACCTCGAAACTTTCATAGTTTGCCAGTTTCACCCATACAACCGCAACTCGATTACTATCACGTTGAATATGTGCAATTTGAATCATTCACGACTTGCACCGAAGTTTGAAAACATGACCTCGCAAATTATGTAATCTTGTATAATCGTGTTTAATAATTCGGATTGACTCAAGGCTATCAAGCTTAAGAATAACTTGACGGAAACTTGCCTCCCATGCACAATCAATACCAAGTTAGGCTCCCCAAACTTCCGTATCCAAAACCGAGCAGATGCCTAGAAATTTGGTGAACCCAAAAAGTAATTCCCAGATAAGTTCCGCGCCACACACCCACATGCGACATAGGGTAGTTCTGCGATACGGCGGCCTAATATGCGGCTAATATACGGCGTTACCGGAAACATCATTAAAAATACCGGAAACATGGATTTCGAAAGTATGGATACTTTCGAAATCAACATATCCAAAAGTATGGATACTTTCGAAAGTATGGATACTTACGAAATCAACATATCCAAAAGTATCGATACTTTCGAAATCCATGTTTCCGGTATTTTTAATGATGTTTCCGGTATTTTTTAATGATGTTTCCGGTAACGCCGTATATTAGCCGCATATTAGGCTGCCGCATGGTAGAAAAATCCATGCGACATAGCCACTAACCGCCGCATTCCTATTAAATAAACCAAACAATGACAATATTTTTCAATTAATATTAAAAGTTTAACTTGTTAAAAAATATATATCACACAGACAATATAATAAAATTTACTTCCGAGTAATCTTATATTTCATCAACCAAACAATGTAATCTTACATTCCTACCAAATAAACCAAACAATATAATCTAGGGTAAACTACATAAATGACCACCATACTATTGGTAAAGTCGCGATTTGACCACTTTACTTTTTTTCGAAGCAATTAAACCACTAAATTATTTAATTGGTTGCAATGTGACCACCAGCCTTTAAAAACTAACTGTAGGAGTGACGTGGCAGTTAATAAAATTGGTATAATTACACATTTGGTCCCCGCTATTCATACATTTTATTAATTTGGTCCTAATTTTAATAAATAAAATAATTTTATTATTTAATTAGGTTACGACACGTGTCACCGTATTATTGGAGGAGCAAAATCAAATAAGAAACACCTTGCTTCTTGCAGGAATCGAACCCAAGTTGAATGGGTTGAAAGTCAGTGTACCAACCACCAGGCCAAAGCTATCCTTGTGATGCTTTGTACAAATTCTAATATATATTTTAACTTGTTACTCATGCCAGTAAAAAAAAAATAAAAACATTTTACCACTGCCAGGATTCTAACCCAAGTACCTTGGAAACTGAGGTTTCTTAGTGCAACAAATGATGAAAACTGAGCTTGGCGATCTTCTTGAGGGTCCAAGAGCTTTGGGGATCCGTTTTTCTGAAACACGGAATTCTCGAAATCTTGGTAGAGTGATTGGTTTACGATTGCTTCCAAATGGTATAGTACCGCCTTCGAGTACTTCGAATTCAATGAAAGTTTATATGGTTGAAGAAGCAAATTCAAGTTGTCCATTAAAGTACTGTCACTCTTTTCAATCTGAGCAACAAGTGTCTTGCAGAACTGTTTCACTGATAATCGTGCTTCGGATACTATCTGCAAGAAACCCTCTACCATTACCTCCTCGCCAACCGGCATCGGGTTTTCTTCGTTGCCACCGATGGATTTTTCTTTCCCAAGCTTTTCATTGATTTGGGAATCCTTTGTTTGTGTTGCTTGCCTTAAGGATTTCTTCAGCTCTTCACAATAGGTTTCTAGATACTCCAGCTTCTGCTTGAGGTCACCTAATGAAGATCTCATCTCAGCAACTTCCATCAATGCGGCATTCCTATTCTCATTTGCTTCCATCAGCTCTCTCTTCAATTTTTCGATCGATAACATGCCGAATTCCTTGAATATCTGCGAAACATCCTCCGATTCCGTTCGAGTAGGTGAATTCCCATTCTTCTGTTTCTTCTTCAACTTAGGGAACAACCACGAAATCACCCCTCGATTCTTTGGTTGCGGTTGAACGGACGAGTGAGAGTCGGTTAGTGGCACCACCATATTCGAATTCTTGATGTTCCTAGCTACATGTTCACAGTCGGTCGTTATAACAGCCGGCTTGCATCTATTTCGAATCCTGGCAGTGGTAAAATGTTTCTTGTTTTTTTTCCTGGCATGAGTAACAAGTTAAAATATATATTAGAATTTGTACATAGCATCACAAGGATAGCTTTGGCTTGGTGGTTGGCACAATAACTTTCAATCCATTCAATCTAGGTTTGATTCTTGCTGGAAGCAATGTGCTTCTTATTTAATTTTGCTCCTCTAATCAAGTGACACGTGTCACCGCCTGATTGGAGGAGCAAAATAAAAATTATTAAATTAAAAATTTATAAATAAAGTCCTCCAATAATACTGTGACACATGTCGTAACCTAATTAAATAATAAAATTATTTTATTTATTAAAATTATGACTAAATTAATAAAATATATAAATAGAGGGACCAAATGTGTAATTATACCAATTTTATTAACTGCCACGTCACTCCTTCCGTTAGTTTTTAACGGCTGGTGGTCACATTGCAACCAATTAAATAATTTGGTGGTTTAATTGCTTCGAAAAAAAGTAAGGTGGTCAAATCGCGACTTTATCAATACTATGATGGTCATTTATGTAGTTTACCCTATAATGTCTCACGTAATGTTACATTCCAAGAATCTTATTCTCAAGGGTAATCTTATATTTTGTGAATCAAACGCACCTTAGGAATTTTCGTCGAGAATTATAGGTTATTTTGATAAAAATAGACTTTTTGGGTTTTTAGGAATTATATTTTAATTTTTAAAAACAAAAAAAGAAATTAAAAACATTTAAAAAACCAATCTTAAATGTTAACAAAATAAAATATTAAACACCTAAAATAATAACGTTATAAATGTTATGCACTTATATTGACAAAAAAAATAGACATCAAAATATGTATAAATTGGACGCTTAATTTTATATTTAAGCCTTATAAAAAAATCTCACCACTATTTTTTTTAATAACTCTAGGGTAAGGGATAATACAAGACAAATGGATAACATGACATTTTCAAAATAGGCTGCTTGAAATGACATTGGTGCCATTTTTTCTCTTTAATATTCAATGTTGAAGATGTGTCATTTTAAGGTATGGTGGCAATGGTCTCCTTTCTTGATTTATTTTAGTTTTATGTCCGGAATTTGAGATTATTCCTTTTTTTAATAATGTTGGTTCTAAAATTTAAATATAAATTTCTTAAGAGAAAATTATACATGGTTTTTGTCTCACTACCTTTATTCCTGGACTTTTTTTATGATTTTTTAAAACTGTTTTCGTATTTTAAAAATCTTCCACCAAATAATTTTTAAATATATTTTATAAAAAGTTAATAACTCAAAATAATTATTAACAAAGTTTAAACTTTAATTAAAAAAACAGTAGAATACAACTCTAATTAGACAGAAAAGGTATCACTTTGCACAACACTTGTTTAGCAGTGAATTAGCTTTTGATAAACTTTATCCTCCTCTCTTTTTTAATTCATTAATGGAGGTCTTTTTCTAATTTTTATTAAAAACTAATAAAGTAATTTAGAAAAGAAATATACAATTAGTTTAAGTGATAAGTAGTTTGGTATCCTTCAAGCAAACTTTAGAGGTGAGGTATTATGCGTTAGGGGTGTTCAGATCAGATTTGAAATTCCGGATATCTTTGGACCCGCAAATTACTGATACGTATCCGATAAAAAGAAATTAAATATTCAAAATTCCGAATATTAAATTTTCGGATCGGATATACGGATATCTAAACTTATAACTTGGTTTAAGTTTTTTTTTTTGAACTTGATGGTCATAATACATATCTATGAAAATGTTTGATTTTTTAATATAACAAACAACAAATCATTAAATATAACAAGATTTGTTTCTATGAAAATTTTAAATTTTTATATATAACTAGAAAAAATATAGAATATAACAAGATTAACATACATAAAAAATGAATTTTCAAATTTTCGGATATCCCATCCGAATATAAAACAACTATCCGTATTTAATTCGAAATTTTAAATATCCAATCTGAATTATTCGAAAAATAAAAAACAGATTGAATATCTAAATTTTCGGATTGAATTTTTTTGACCATCCTTATGCTTGCAGAAAATTTTCACTACTCATCAATTAAAGCCAAGTATGTGATACGTATCTGTTTGAATTAGTCAGGGCAAAACTTAAAAAAAAAAAAACAGGAAAAAAATCTGCAATATACCCCAGTGAGGAGGCAGCCCTTTTGTGCTTAAGCGCCAAAAAGCACGTGTCTGAAACTTTCATCTTTTAACGTATACCAAGTACCGACAAGTATCTCTGCCGTAATTATTTTTAGGTATTCGTATCCGTATAATTTTTCATCTCACAGTTGTGTAACGTATGTTTATACTGAAACAGTTGTATGCATTCGTGTCGTATTCGTACCGTGTTCATGTAATAATATTAAGGGTTGTGGATACTACATACTAGGGAGTCAAACTCCAGACTGCTCGAGTGAAATGAACAAAGTTCGGTTTCTTAGCCAACACCAACTTATCATGCTTGATTGTATGTATACTTGTTACCATATCAAATCAAACCAAATCTAAAACTAAACTAACTCAATTTATGGCTACAAATGTAAGCTTTTCACTCTCAATACATTATTCCTCCAATCTTACCTTACTCGGACTCGCATTCGGATGCAAGGACACGGATATGTAGAGTTCTCTTTTACAAGTTTTTTCCATGTCTACACAATCTTTGAAGCTTCATATTCTATAACTATATCTGGATATGCATCAGATATCAGTGTTGAAGACGAATACTTCATAATCGGTTGTAGATGAAAGTGAAATACCAAATAATTTGCCACTAACTTCAACCATAGATTAACGTTCTACAAAATATACTACAAAAACACCGTCGAACAGGGTATTAACGGCAGCCATAGCCTTAAAACAAGATAAAAACATTAAAGATGAAATGCATAGAGTTGCATGGTTCTAGACAAAGATGAGCTAGATTCCGTACCTACTTCAAGAGGCCAAAAGGTCCGCAATCAGAAGTTCAATAGAAATAGCCTCGGCATTTCGCTGATCCGCATAAACATTTCTTCTTCCCATATGCAGGTTTGTTGTTAGCTTCAGTCCCGTCTGAACCTGGAGTACCGTAATCGAATGTCAACTCTGTCATGGGAGGGATGTGTTTCTTTGCAAAAAATGCAATATGTAGAAACGCTTCATTATTGCTTTCATACATGATTGGCTGCCAGAAAACATTTGGAACGCAACTATGGTTCATAAATCGAGCTACATTTCCACTGTTCTTCGCACTTATGATTAAGGGAGATGGGATATCAAAATCTTCAGTACTTTCAGTTTCGAAATTCCACTTGAAGGATTCGTAGAGACGGTTTGTATGAAAAACGTACTCGTTTTCACCATCTCCCCCTTCCTGCCTTGCCTTCGCTCCATCAATAGCTTCACCTGCATATTCACAAATAAATGTACCTGCTCGAATACGGTCCCAAGACCGTAGACCCCAACCCCGATCTCTTGTCTTAAAAACTTCAAAGTGAGCTTTCAGACCAGTTTGTATAACTCGGTTTTTGCAGTTTCGAATGCATGGGCACGAGGGACCACATTCATATATCATGGGTTTTCGACATGCTAGAACCCCATTGGAAGTGTAAGGGAAATCACCTCCGTTTTTTTGAATGCAGGAACAGTTAGAATTTCCAGGTTGACATGCATCATGGCAGTTGCAAGCGTATGAAGGTTGCACAAGTTTGAATGATTCCGAATACTTGACAGTTGGGGAATAAGTGAAGTAAGCAGGCCCCTTTTCGTCATCAACCTCATTTATGAGTGAAACAGGCGTGCTTTCCGCACCTGAAGTGAGGTCAGGAAGAATAAGTCCGACCCTTGAAGACAGACCTTCTTTAAACTTCTGAGTCGATTTCCAAGTGGCAAAAGCAGCTGGCTGTCCAGGGATCCTTACCAGCTTATACTTGAACATATTACAACCCGATTTCCCTTTCTCCATCCACGACTCTTGGATCTTGTAAAGCCCATCATACACATAAACCTTCGACATTTGATGGACATTATCCTTCAAACCTCGAATGACTCGTACTTCGTTACCTCGATGGAAGCTCCTTTCCAAAGCAAGATTGCCTCTTACAAGCTGCTGATCCGATGCTTCTTTATCTCTACTCGCACTCCCACCTTGACCACTATATACTAAAACATCCGGATCTTCGGCATCATCATCATACCCTCCGGACGAAACAATGCTTAAAGCCACCGGCTCACCCTCTGATTCACCCTTGACAGTCATGTAGTCAATTCCAGCCATAGATGGAAAATGCAACCCCACTAAACACAACTCCATCCTGAAGAAGAAAATGTCCCCGATTTCAACACCAGGAACAACCCCGATTCTCTTTTTCATGTTAGTTCGCACCCCTTGGGTCAACATCATGTTGGCAGCTTTCAAGTCCGCACGCTTAAGAATGCCAGAATGTAATTCCTTCGCATCTTCCATTTGGTTAAGCTTTCTCCTGAGTGCATCGAACCGCAAAAGCACACTTTCAACCAATTCCCTGTTACCATCATCTCGTTCAGATAAACTAATTCCAGTAATCAAATTCATAAGAGAAGTTAATGCAGATTCTGAATCTTTTCTCCTCTTTGCTTTTTTTTTCCCGGAACTTGGTCCTGCTGACTTGTGTTTATGATTACCATTGCCAGAAGCTGGTGATTCGGCTCTAAACGACCGAAGCGGAACGGCAGTTGAATTGAAATAATTTTGGTTAAGGTCGGGCTTAGAATGGGATCCTTGCTGTCCAATAAAAGGGAAAAACGGTGAAAATCCTGATGGGAAAGGGCCATTTGGAGGTACACAAACAAAAGGAGCACCCTCAGGCGGCTCAGGGAATAGCGGAGCCAATGTCCGTAGTGGCTTTACATCCAAAACTTTAGATTTATCACTGTAATTTGCCGGAACAGTGTTTCCACCTAACCCTCCGTCCATTTCAGACAAAAGTCAAGCTTTTCAACCAAGATTCTTTCCCTTTTTCTTCAAACCGCTCCACTTTTCCCTCTTCTATGCACAAAACAAGCTCCTGTATGAACCAAAAATACCAAAAAATATAGGATTGTTAACCAAGATTTTCCCTTTTCTCTTAAAAAATACAGGAAATGCCCATTTCATTTTACTCCATCTATGACATGTCCACGCAAAAAACAATCGTCCTAGGTGAAATAAAAATCAAATCACTTCAAATCATAGCTCCTATGTGAATCAATATTGCACAAAAATCAAGGTTTTTAACCAAAAATTTCCCCCCTTTTTTTCTTCTTAAAAGCAAGAAATACCCGTTTCATTTTACTCAGTCCTTGACATGTTCATGCACAAACCACTCTCCTGGGTGAAACAAAAATCAAGTTTTTCAACCAAATTTCTCCCTGTTCTTCAAATCAATCCAGTTTTCCTTCTATTGTGCACAAAACCAAGCTCCTGTTCGAGCCAAAACTAAACACGAATTAGGGTTTTTAGCCAAAAATTCTCCCTTTTTCTTCAAAACCAGAAAGCACCCGTTTCATTTTTCTCCAACGTTAATTTGTTCATGCACAAAAATCAATTTCCTATGTGAAACAAAAGTACAGAAAAAAATCAAGCCTTTTAAGAACAAAATCCCATTTTTTTCTTTAGAACCAAGAGATACCCATTTCATTTTTCACAATCTTTCACTTAGTTATACTAAAAAACGCAAATTACATGCGAGAAATCTACAGAAACATAGAGGGGGGGGGGGGGGGGGAGAAATATAGATCTACGATTCTCTCTTGAACATGAAGGAGGAAAATATGAAGAAAATAAATTACAGTTTCATAAGTAAGAAAAGGAGCGATTACCTGGTGGAAAGGCGAGGGGCAGGAGCGGGAGAAGAGAAAACTAAAGAGTAAAAAAGTAGGAGAGAAATGTTGCAAGAAGTTTATGAGTTTTCTTTTTTGGTACTTGTTTACGAGTGCTCGCTCGCTCGCGCACTCACTGCTCTGTACACGTTTGACTGACACTGTGTTTTGGTTTCAATTGTTAAATGATTTTTTGGGGGGGTCTTTGTAGACAAAAATCTGTCTGAAAATATGGTTTCAAAAGAAAAATCTGTTTAAACTTAACCAGATTTAGTCATTAACTCATTATTATTCACAGCTCAGATTATCCTTTCAAATCTTAAATTCACTTTATGTTAGAAGATTTAATAACAATATTATTTCTAAAAATTATTATTTTCGATTATATTTAGTAACTATTAATGGTTATAATAATTGTTTTTAGAGAGAAACGAATTTGTTTGAATAAATCTAAATTATTTATTTATAAATATAGATTATTTTGGTCAAAATATAAATGTTGAATCGAATTAAGCTTCAACGAGTATATTTATTTATCATTTACCAATAACTAGTCGGTCTAGCGGGATGATGTGTTAAGTCTCTTAAACATTGTCAGGATAGTCGGAATATGATGTTATAAATGGGGATGAGTCTACCACGTGTGACGGACATTGATGAACACCACTAACGATGAACAACATTAACTTTTTTAAAAAAATTTAAAGGACTATAATTATAATTAAAATTATCTCTTAAAAAAATAAAAATTAAATTTAATAATTACTTAATAATTTTTTAATAGGTTAGAATTAAATATACTCAATTCTGCTAAACTCTAACAAAATCAATCTCTTAAAAAATAAAAATCAGTTTATAATTTTTTAATAGATTAGAATCAAATATACCTAATTCTCATATTATTGATTCTAATCTATTAAAAAATTATAAACTGATTTTTATATTTTTAGGAGACTGATTTTGTTAGAGTTTAGGAGAATTGAGTATATTTAATTCTAACCTATTAAAAGTATTATAAAGTAACTATTAGATTTGATTTTTATTTTTTAAAGAGATAATTTTAATTATAATTTTAGTCTTTTATATTTTTAAAATTTAAAAAAAACTAATGGTGTTCATCGTTAGTGGTGTTCATCAATGTTCGCCGCCCGTTGTAGAATTTTCCTATAAATGGAGGAAACTGAGTTGAGAGAATCGTTCTCATATTAGACCTCTGAAAATTCAATCCAAATTAATCAATCAACGAGTTAAATAACTATGATTAATAAAAAATCATTCGGGGATAAATGTACTAAAAAAGAGAAACAACCTCAACAATAGGATGAGTCTACCATGTGTGACGAACACCGCTGAACACCACTAATGTTGAACACGGTTGAACACCATTAAATTAATTAATAAAGATTTAAAATTTCAAGAACCCATCAAATAATTAATAATTAATTTAAAGAATTCAATTAAATTATTATATATATATATATTAAAATTTTATTTTTTAATAAGGGTAAACTAAATATTTAGTACCTCACCTATTTTCGTATTTATATTGAACCCTTATTATTTAAATATTATTTCAATTTGACACCATTCTTTATAAAAATAATTTAACCTTTAACTCTCAACCTAAAACCCTAAACTATTAAACCTTAAACCCTTAAACTCTTAAATTTATACCCTAAACCATATACCCTTAAAAATAATGTTGCTGCCAGGTAAAGCTTCATTTTGGTACGTATTATTAAGAGTTTAAGGGTAAAGCTTCATTTATTAAGTGTCGAATTAAAATAATATTTAAATAATGAAAGTTCAATAGAAATACGAAAATAGGTGAGGTATTAAATATATAGTTTACCCTTATTAAAAAATAAAATTTTAATATAAATAAAAAAATAATTTAATTAAATTTTTTAAAATAATTATTAATTATTTGATGAGTCCTTAAAATTTTAAATCTTTATTAATTAATTTAATGGTGTTCAACGGTGTTCGTCTTATAGAATTTATTTTAAAAATTGAGATAAAAATAAAAGAAAAGGAAGAGAAAGGAATGAAACGGGATAAGAAGAAAAAAGAAAAGAAAAAAAAAAACAAGGAAATAATCATTGTTGGGCACAAAGAATATTATCGTTGTTGATGTCGGTTTTAAAAGAAACATGTTGAATAGAAAATTTTAGTATAGTAGCTATACATAAATAATAAATTTAACTCGAATTCAATTTGACATATTTGAAATGTTAATAAGTAATTGAATTTAAGTGTACATGTTTAAAATTAAACATGCATGACATGTTTTGATAACCACTGTTTGAATTTTATGATTATTTTTTTAATATTATCATCTTTTAAGTTTTGAAAATAAATTATTTTCTTAAAAAATTTTACAACTAATTTTTTAAAATCTCTTTTTAAAAGTAATACTAAACTAACTTTTAGTCTCAGTTGTTACATAGAACATAAACTTTTAATTTTATCAAATAACAGAATTCAGCTTTGAGTATCAACAAATTAAATCATTTATACTAATATTAAGTTATTTTAATCGGAAAACTGAATCATCAATCTTATTTAACTTTTTTAACAATACCAATATTAATTGTTTTTTTTTAGATACTAACTTTATTTTAAAACTCACTCGCATCAAACTTCAAGACCACATGTTTTTCATTTTCCATTAATTCTGAGAACTTCAATGGTTAAAGTAAATTTGATAATTAATGACCGATTAATCCTGAATCAAATTGTACAAAGGTTTATTACAAGAGCAACACTCTCAAACCAATTTTTTCTATTCACAACGTTAAAATTCGAACTCATGATCTTACTTAAAGAATATAACACCCACTACACCAACTAGTTGTTGGCAAAATGATACAACAATTTTAATTATAAAAACATTTAAATATTTGGCATTTGAGTATTGTTTATGCTAATACACTGTTTCTCAAATAAAAACTAAATATTTGGGCATTATTAGCATGGACAACCAATCCACAATAATCTTTTCACTATACTAACATATTCATGTTGAAACCAATAAGGTTGAAAATTTTGCAAATTCAGACCCAACCTCAACACATATTTTGCTCTAAGATTATCCTTGTATGCATACATGTATCCATCATCTATGCACGCACGCACGCGCGCACAGCCGCACACATACATATACATGCACAAGTGTGTTTGTACGATAAACTTTGCTAAAATGGCGCATATCAAGATATGAAAAAAGAGACACGACTACACATTCACGGCAAACCTTACTATCTTTAATGGTTAGAAAGTAGGAAAGGTAACATGAACATTTCTAGTTTGAATTGATTTCATAGTAAAAAAAAGGTAGATACATGGGGGGGAAAACTCTTACAAGTTCGAAGCAACCATCAATGGCAGCCTCCAGAGAGTGCATTGCGAATTGTGGTGCTCACTTTTTAACTTATGCCTCAACTGAAACTAGAAACAGAAGCCAGAAGCTGGTTTGTATATGCAAAACTTCCACAGTACCTGCTAGGGAAATTGTTAGAATGTGGCGGATGACGTTCTACGAAGCTGATATTTTGGCTCGGGTGGGGGTGCAGACGGCAGCATCTTATCCAGTTCCTAAGAATATAAAGATCAGAAACCAAGAATGAAGACGGATTTTATGCGGAAGCACCGATGAATAAAAACATGAATAAATAGATACTTGGAAACACACAAAAATACTAATTTTGACTTTTGAGTAAATGAATCAGAAAAGTGTTCTAATAAGACGGATCTTCTAACCTTCTGTTTCCTCAGCCTTTCGTTTTCCTCTTCTAGTCGTGAAACCTTGTTCTCCAGTTCATTAGTATAAGCCTATTTATAAACATCTTTCAGGTTCACTCGATAATTCAGAAAATGATACACAGTGATTGTCAGACAAGTTTGAGAGAGAAAATAAATGAAAGCGGACCTGCTTCCTTGCTCGTGAACGTGCTGCAGATTCCCTGTTCTTTATCATCCTCTTCTGTCTCCTTTCAACAGTTTTTTCAACTATGTCCTCGGGGGTACCTCTTTTCCTTCCGGATGTCTGAGTATCTGATAATGTTCCCATCAATGGCGAAGGCAATGCCACCTGGTTCTCCGGGTAAGAGACATCCATTACACCAGGTCCAGCAGTCGCTAAGGCTAAAGGCTGTGGCATAGGCTGGGCCGGCATATAAACCCCCATTATACTTTGTTGTGGATGATGATACTGCAGTTGTTGCGGGTACTGCATCCACTGACCTTGTTGTGCAAACTGTGGTGCAACACTTGGATCGACCTCAGCAATAGGAGCAACGACATTTTCGTCAGTAGGTGCTTCAGTAACAACTCCAGCCTTTACAAGAAAATCCTCCAATGTCATTTCTCCAAGGGTAGGCTGCCTTTCTCTTGATTTCTTTTCCCCGACGATTTTTCCTTGTTGAATATCTTTCCAAACCTCATCAACCGTCTTCCTGCTCAAAGCACTTGTTAACGACAAACTCGCCTGACGCTGCAGAGAGGTTTGATTGGTCACTGCTGGTCCTTCAGTTTCCGTACCAAAAGTCTGATTACCCTCCAAGGTCCATACACTCTTGAGAAGCTCATCCAGGTTCATGCTGTTCAGAGGTTTTCCCAAGTCAGCCAACTGATTTTGGACCTCATCCAGCGTGAGACTATACATCGAATTTTGTCGTGTTAACTGCTGACATTGTAGCTGTTTGCCATTGCTACCACCATCACCTTGAGACCCCATTGTCTGAATTCCCATGAAATCACTTTTACTCAGAGCATCATTTGACCGAATTCCAAAACAAGAACTCTATGAAAACTATATCAGTCTTAAAGTGCACACCTGAAACCCACCCCAACGACCGCGCACCTTAAGTTTACCAGTCAGCTCCAAAAATTAGAACCTGAAATCAGACCTGACCATTCATATCAACTCTCTTCAGCCCAAATGATCCAAAAACATGGTTTATCACATACGTAACAAGATACACGGAACAAAAGTAAACAACTCTCTACTTCTCTCAGAGCGATGAACTTATCGGATACATTTTATTTCAAGAATAAATGCACACATGCAAAGGGCAGACCTCAAACTCCCCTCATTCAAAGTTCTTCAAACCCGAACCCGAACCCGGCATTGATAACCCAACCTGAACATGACATTAACAAACTAACATATCCAAAAACCTAATGCACCAAATCCCCTCTCAAAAGACCAATAGAAAGTACATTTTATTCCCTATACCAACCAAGATTAAACAAAAATCAGGCCTTTAACCAAAAGTTTTCCTCTTTTTCTCCAAACCAGCAATTACCCATTTCATATTTCAGAAACTTTTACTTGGTTAAGCCAAAAAGAAAGCAACAACAATTTAAATAAAAGAATCAACACGAAAAGAAATGGGGGAAAATGACAAGTAGATCTAGGGTTCTCTTTTGAATTTAAAGATAAAAAACAAAGAGCAAAACTAACAAAGGGGGAGATTACCTGTTGGGAAAGGAGAAGAGGGCAGTGAGCTTTGAGAGAGATTGAAGCTTTGTTGTAATAACTTTTTTGAGTTTCAAAAATGGTTTTTTATTTGTTCGGGAGTGGTTTGAACATGTTTTGACTCTGAAACACTGTTTTGTTTTTAGTTATTTAAGTGTTTTCTTTGTCCTTCCAGATAAATCCATCTAAAAAATAAAAATCAGATCTCGACAAACACAAATCTGTCCTTGAATTAGATTTTGTTAACAAAAATGAAATCTAAGCTTTAGTTTTAATAATGAATTATAATTGAACTCAATAGGATAAATTATAGGAAAATCCTTTGAAGAGCACCAATTAGCACAATTAACAATAAACATAGATAAACACTATTAATTTAATTTATAAAAATTTAAATTTTAAAAGACTTAAATACTTAATATATAATTATAAATTATTTAAATATAAAAAAATAAATTAATTAAAATATATTATTTTATTTTTAATTTTTTTAAACATAAATTAAAATATCTATCTACCTTAAATTACAAAACTCTAATTTTTATTCATTTAAAATTTAAGCTTTCGCCACCGCTGATGCCGTCGTCGCCGTCATTGACGCCATTATCTTTTACTGTTGTTGTCGTTGTCTCTTGTTGCTGCCGCCGTTACCTCCTACCATCGCCATTGTGGATCTAAACATTTGAATAATCGAAAAAAGTTTACTGCAATTCAATGAGTAGTATTTAAACTCATTTGAATAGCCTCATTTACACGTAAAACCGCTTTGGTACACACAATGCAGCCGAATAGGAAAAATCAATTGAAAACAGTCGATAACGATTGGAGTGCAATAATATTTATTTTAAATTTGAATAGCCACGGCAGCAGCAGGGCAGCTGCAGCAACGACAACGGCGATGACGGTTTAAATTTTAAATGAACAATAATTGAGATTTTATAATTTAGGGGTAGATAGGTATTTATGTTTAAAAGAAAATTAAAAATAAAATAATATATTTTAATCGATTTACCTTTTGATTTTTAAATAATTTATAACTATACGGTGAGTCATTTAGATTTTCAATATTTATAAATTAAATTAATGGTGTTCATCGGTGCTCATCGTTAGTGGTGCTCATCGGTACTCGTCGAACGTTGCATATTCATCCTAAATTATAATACTAACATTCTTTATCATTTATTATATTATAAATTTTTAGATATCGTTTAGGAACATTCTGCCACGCTCGACGAGCACCGATGAACACTACTAATTGTAAAACTCTTAATTTGACTTAACTTGATTTTGATTTAACCCAAAGTGTTTTAAGGTTTAAAAATAATCCTCATGAATTTTTCTCTAAGTATTTTCAAGTTAAATCTGTAGATTTTGCCCAGGTGTTTCGATACGGCTTAGGTCTGTTTCGAAATGTTTTGCTACTGAAATTTTCATATCGAATAGGTCTCGAAACGACTTCAACCCGTTTCGATACGACCTTCATCTGGGCAAGTCATTCTTTGACTTTGTTTTGAAACGACAGTTAACCGTTTCGATACGGGGTTTAAATTTATTTCAAATTAGGTATTTAATGTTTTCGACCGTTAGTTGTTAAATACCAAAATTTTCAAAGTCAGTGCTCGTTTCGATACGGCCTAGGTTGGTCTCAAAACGTTTTGCTACAGAATCTTTTATGAGCTCAATCGTTTCGATCCCAGTATCGGAACAACCCCTACAGTTTGAAAACGTCTTCGAACGTTTTGATACAACCTCTTTAATGTATATAACGACTCTTTTTTTAGTCGTGTTTCGAAACAGGTAGGTATCGTTTCGATACGAGTAGTTGCAGAACTTCAATTATGGTGAGAAAATGAAGTCTCAACGACTATATTTATGATGTCAACCACCCTTACGGCTAGAAATCAATGAGAATGTATAAAATGAAGCATTTTAAGCACCAACAACAATTATTGATCATCAAAGCAACATCCTAGCAGTCAATTCAAACCCTTGTGCTTAAATTTCATATCTTGTACCCAATTTGTAATCCATTATTGTAAACCTTTTATTCTTAAATTGGGTGTGTAGTTGAGTGTATTTTGGGCATATTTGTCTATTGAGAGATATATTTTATTGCTTTGTAATTCTTTGTTCTTGTGAGGGTCTCAGGATCAATCTTTGAGTAAAAAGATTGATCTTAGTAAAATGTTTCCTTCTAAGCTTAGAAAAGGGGAATATTTCGTAGTGAAATTGGTTGAAAATCCGTAGTGGTGACTAATGTAGTGGATGTAGAGCTTGTTCTAAGCTTGAACCACTATAAATCCTCTTGTCTTGATTTTTCAATTTCATCTCACAACTTTTAAAATTCAAATTCACCCCTCTTGACATTTTTCATTCGATCGATCCACTCAACACTAATGACGAGCAGCGATGAGCACCATTAATTCAATTATAAAGATTAAAAATTTAAAAGATTTACTGTATAATTATAAATTATTTAAAAATTAAAAGATAAATTAATTAAAATATATTATTTTATTTTTAATTTTTTTAAAATATAAATTAAAATATCTATCTACCCTTATTTCAAAACCCTGTTTTTTTATTTAAAATTTAAGTTACCGTCATCGCCGTTGTCGCCGCTGCCACAAGAACCTAAAAAGAATGAAAAAACCTGATTGAAGAGCTAAAGTTCTGCGTGTTCGGAGTGCTGCATACGACAAACCAAACTTAAAAAGAGAAAAGTCCAGATTGAAGAGCTAAAATACTAAAAATTACACAGTAGCTTTATTAACATTCAACAAAACGAACAACAAAGACATACTAACCCTATGGAATTTTGTTTTCATATTTCACTTCACACAATAAATCTGTGGTTTCATAAACAGTTTACAGAAAAAAGATAATATATTTTCACTCTTTAACACAACACAATTTTCTCATCAACACAATTTACCTTTTGATCTACGTTTAAAAGAAAATTAAAAATAAAATAATATATTTTAATTAATTTACCTTTTAATTTTTAAATAATTTATAATTATACGATAAGTCATTTAAATTTTTAATTTTATAAATTGAATTAATGATGCTCATCGATGCTCGTCGAGTATGACAAACTCATCCTATCATTTAATTGATCAATTAATTAAAGATGTTCATTCGTTTTTCATTTAGTATAAGTTTAAATCTATACATTTATATTGACAATATAAATATTGTTATATTATACCCACACGATATTACGATCAAATGCACAAAAATTTAATAGTTGATTTTAGTTAGAAAATATGATGAATTTTGATATAAAAACTAAAAAAATATACATTTCATTAATTCTAAGGAAAATTCTATTGCGCTTGTCGAGCAACGACGAACACCACTATTGACGAGCACCGATGAGCAGAATATTTTATAAAATTTTTAAATCCAAAATACTTAATGCGTAATTACAATTTTTTTAAAAATTAAAAGTGTAATTTAATTAAAGTACTTTTTTAGTTTTAAATTTATTTTAAATATTACTAATCAAAATAAACTATCCCAAATCAAAATATCCTAGGTTTTTTTTGCTTTGAAATTAACTTAATTGCCGTCGCACCCACCGCCAACCGCCGTCGTCAGTCTTAATTTTTTGTTGCAATTAGGTAATTTTCCCCAATTTTTAAAACCTTAATCATCACCCTAACCAAAATTATGTTAATTGGCTTATGTAATTCAAAATTGAGTACCCAACGCCTTTGTTAAGACCCCAAAATCAGTTACAGCAAACCAATTTTTTTGATTAATTCGTAAAATTAATGGCCGATAAGAAACCCCCAATTTTGTTTGTTCGTCGCGCGTATCGGTACGGTATTCTTTGCGTACCGATACGCGTGGAAATACCGTACCGATACACTATGTGTACCGATACAATTTTTAACCACTGTAAATTTAATGATAACTTACCATACTAGTACGATACTCTCACGCGTACCGGTACGCTGAATATTACTGTATCGATGCAGTATGTGTACCGATACATTATTTGGTCACTTAATTTTCAACAATATTGTGTAGTACCGGTACGGTAAAAATATCGTACCAGTATGTTACTAGTACCAAACCGGTATCAGTATGGTACTAATATCATATCGGTACACTAGCTTCAAATGTTGCGATTTCTTCTTACTTAAAATTAACCTCTTTGATGTAGATGTTGGATCTAAATTTAATGCCTTCAAAACAAGATACAACAATGATGAAGTGCAAGCGTCATATCGACATGTGTTCGAGGAAGACAGACACTGAGGTACATTAATTTCTTGAACTTTTAATGCTTTTCTTAAATAATTTTTGTTGAGATTAGTGTTTTATGTACTTATAGAAAAAGTGTGGAGTTGTACTTGAGGAAAACATAAGCACTTCTTATCAGAGTGATCAGAAGTTCGAGACACTCATTCAATCTGTACAAAATATTGAAAAGGAGTTTGTGAAAATGAATTCTCATTTTAAAAAATTTAATGTTTAATTTGAAAAATTAAATGATCAATTTGAGAAATTAGTGTCCATATTAGCAGCGAGCAATGTAAAATGCTCAAAACAAGATGATGATTCACTAAAAAGAGAGGTTGTACATTATAAATTATTAGAGGGAGATGATTTAAAGAGTATACTTGAAAATATTAATTTATACAGTGAGCCATTGAATGCTGATGGGACCTTTATATTTATTAATTAAAAGAAAAATTTTTCAATTCAGCAAATATAATTTTGATAAAGATATTGTGTGCAAATAAATTGTAAATTGTACATAATATTCTAATTAATTAAAAATAAGTGCAATTAGAAAAGTTAAAGATGAAATTGAATTAGATTTGAATTTTAAAAAGAAACATATTACCATAGATTCATATTTTAGCAAATTACCAAAATAGTAATTGTAATATTTATGAATTATTAATTTATAGTTTTGATGAGACTTCATATTTTAGCAAGTTAGCAAAGTAGTAATTGTAATATTTATAAATTATTAATTTATAATTTTGATGAGACCTTTATATTTATAAAGGGGATCTCCAAAAAATTATTATATTATTATCTTATGGAATTTGATGATTTTTTACATTGGTCCAAGTCGGGACCGGAGAAATTTATTATTTAATAGAGTTTATTAAAGAGTATTAATTTATAGAGGTTTTACTGTAGTTTGGCTTGCGGGTCATGCTCATTTGGGTAGATTATTTAAAGATGTCGTAGAATTTTCATTCAATTGCGTACAAGTACCGAAACAACCAAATTCGTAAGTAATATAAGTTTAAATATATTATGTTTTTTTCTCTAAATTTTTCTTTGTTAATAGATTAATTTATTTCATATTTGATTAAGGGATGATTGTGACATGTATACATTAAAGTATATAGAAGTCGATAACAAAAGTGATTGATCGAAGATTTATTCACGGTAAAGCATACCATGTAGTTTCGTTTTGAAAATGTGTGATATTTGACTAACGATATATTTCTATTGTGTAGACAGAAGAAATGAGAGTTGAACGATTAAGAATTTTGGCCAAACTTGTTTGTAGCAATCACAATGAAGTTGATATGTTTAAATTGCCCACGGAAGATAAAGTAGCCGATGATTACGAAATTTTGAATTGTAGTGAAACATTTTTGGGTCATTTCCTTTTTTTTCTTTTCCTTTTGACTATTCAATTTATTTGAACACTTTACCACTTTGTCAACTTTATGTTTTTTATTATTTCGATTCATGTTAGTACTTTTTTGAAGAAAAATTTCTCATTTATACAACAATTACATTATTTTTACCTTTTACGTTACATACATAAAAATTCAGAAATTCATATAATTCATACAATAACTCATAAACTCCATAACATATTTGATAACAAAAAGAATAATCCAAGTGAATACTCCAACATAATCTATAAAAGAAAAACAACTGAATACTTCAACATAAGTTCTAGCATAGTCCATAATTCATACAATAAAATAATAACAAGTGAATACTCCAACTTAAAAAGTTCTAATAGTTCCAACATAATCCATAAAAAAATTTCATCATAAAAGGATAACAAGATCAATCCATAAAAAGTTCTATCATAATCCATAAAAAGTTCCATCATAATCCATAAAAAGTATAATTCAAGTAACAAAAACCTAAGCCTCGGGTGCATCGTCGCCGCCATCGTCATTGCCATCGTCGCCATCGCCATCATCATGAAGGAGGTCAACTGAATACTTCAACTACTCTATATGCTCCTCAACTGCATCAAAACGACTCATAATGTGACCCTTCATCTGAGCGATCATCTCCGAAAGTGAGGCTAAAGAAACCTCTTCCTCAGGTGCTCGCGCAACTACCTGATGACGAGCAGGTCGAGGTGGTTGATTTGGTCGTTGAGCATGAATCCACTCACCATTGATGAGTTGAAAACCGACCCTTCGAAGCGATGAAGCACCAATAGTATTTTTTAAAGGGAAAGAAATATCTATGGAACAATTAATGCTCTCATTCTCAAAGATATGGCTAAGGACATTACTATAGTAAAATGAGGTTATACGACCGGTTCGACAGTTGTTGACGATGTATACTAGGTCGGCAAAAATTATCTGAGCAAGATTGATTCGATGGTCAGTGCGGAAGCACTGAATACACCAAGAATCGACATTTCTAATGGTGAAATACTTACCTCCTAATGGCCGAATCCACCAAGTGACGATGAGATGTAGATAGTGGTCATGGGCATTTAGGGAAGTAACAGAGCCAGTGTCTGGAGCACCATCTATGTATACATCCTTATCATCTAGACCGGTATTTTCTAGACCCAGATGAGAACAAATAATTTCGATGCCTAGTAGAAAGGACTTCCCCGTAAGGTAAGACTCTATGGCAATAACAGTCTTACTGGTTTGATCAACAATACACCGAGCGTTCGAAAAAAATTCGGACTAAAGTGGGATAAATTTGAGGACTGAGTTGGAGCATTTGCATAAATTTCCACCGCCTCATATACTTCATGTAAGAAAATTTAAAATTAAGGTCAGACATAAAGTTAAAATCTATAGTACGCTCATCCCTAAGATCAAAATTTTTGAACCATTCAAAGTTTGTCCTTTGGTTTTGTATTCCGGGTTCATCAAAACATGAATCAAATGTGGTAGGTAAAATGGGTTGAGGTTCAGGGTTGTTTCTAGGTTGACTCGAAGAAGATACATCCATGCGTTGACGTTTTGTACCAGGTTTAGACTTTGGTGCCATTTCAAACTAAAAACCCTGCAAAAATATTACGCATAATGTAAATAAACAAAAATAAAATAAAATTCATGAGTGTCACTCCGAAAAATCATCAACTGCTATCTACAACTACCATTTTACTAACCAATAAAATCTAACTTAACTCAACAAAATTTGTGCAAACTAGTAATAGCATTTTACTACTACCATTTAACCAACTTAAATAACCTACCATTTGCAAATTACCATAACCTAACATTTAAAAATTTTGGGCCAAAATATACATCACCATTTTACTACCACCATTTTTGTGCCGAAATATAAATCATCATTATTTCATACGATGAATTTTATCAATAGTTATTTTACTACCACCATTTTACTAACAAATAATATCAATGTAGATGGAAACACACCAAAATAATATAAAAATTTCATAACAAATAATAAAAACCTAAAACCCTAAGGAACCTAACATTTAAAATGAAGAAAATAAATGTTATATTTTTGAAATACCTTCAATAATTCTTGAAATAGATGAAATAAATGTGTTGGGTATGCCCAATCCTTCCCAAATCTGCAATGCAGTAGTGAAATGGCCGGATTTTAGAGAGGGGACTCGGTTTTAGGTTTTAGGATTGGGGGAAAATTGAGTGGGGGGCTATATATAGGGGCAATGTCGCGCGTACTGGTACAGTTATTTAACCCTATCGGTACGATAGTACCGGTACGCAATTTAAGCGTACCGATACGGTATTGTATTTAAATTTTTCAGTGACTATAAATCGTACCGATACAGATTTGTAAAACCTATGTTTGATTTTGATATAATTAGATCTTTAAGGATCAATTTGAAAAACTTAAAATTGTTTTTGAAAGTCCCTTAATAATTTTAAAACACCAACTCTTTGAAACTGATTTGAAAAACTCAAACTCAAAATATTTTCTAAGTGTTCCAAGGCCAAACCATTGAAAAACGTTCAGGTGTATCGATACACTCTCAAGCGTATCGATACCTTTTTACCAAACTTGGTTACTGTCGGAACACGTATCGATACGGCAAACCCTCGTATCGATACGCCCCTGTGTTAAAATCCAAAGAGTTTGAATGGCGTACCGATACGGCAAACCCTCGTATCGATACGACCTTTATAATTTTTAAATATAAGTCGGTTTAAATTTTATGACTGTTGGTGTCAGTTGGTTGGTAACCAAACTTTAAAAGGTCGTTGATCCGTATCGATACGCCTAACCCCCGTACCGATACGGATATCGACAGTGAGTTAAGTTGAGAAAAAGGTATCGATACGACCTTTACCGTTTCGATGCCCCGTACCGATACGCTTACGCGCATATCGATACCCCTTATTTATTGCACACAACGGCTCTTTCTTTTCTGAGACTGGTATCGATAGACCTTCCCGCGTACCGATATGCATAGCTGCAGAAGTGCATTTATGGTGGTAAGAGAGGGTTCCAACGGCTCCATTTATGTTCCCAACCACCTAAACGGCTAGAAATCAATGAGGAGGTATAAAAGAGACATCCAAAAGCTACAGCAACAACTATTGATCTTCAAGAAAACATATATTCATCAAATCCAAGCAATTGTGCAAAAATCCATATTATCTAGAAACCTCAATTGTAATTTTCATTCTTATCTTGTTCAATTGGGTTGAGTGCTTGTAATTGGGCTATCATTTGTATTGAGAGATACTCTATTAGCCAACAAATTTCTTTGTTCTCTTGTTGTGAGGATTGGGTTGAATTTTGGGTAGAAAATTCAACCAAAATTGTAAGGGTTGCCTCCTTAGCCTAGAAAAGGGGAAGAGCAATTAGTGGAATTGTTGAAAATCCTTAGTAAGCTAAGGTAGTGGATGTAGAGTTCATTTGGAACTTGAACCACTCTAAAATCCCTTGTCTATTATTTTTAATTTGCAATTTCCACCACAAAATCTTTAAATTTCCAATTCACCCCCCTCTTGGTTCATATCGATCCACTCAACAATTAGTATCAGAGCCTACCTCTTTGAGGATTAACAACCACAAGAGGAGTTCCTTGGAAGTGTGTGATCATTATATATCAAGAGATGGCTTCAACCTCTGGTTCGGGCATGTACGAGTCTCAATCTACTACAAAGCCTCCATTCTTTAATGGTGATAACTATTCTTTTTGGAAGAATAGAATGCGTCTCTTCATCAAGTCAAATGACTACCTAGTGTGGGATGTCATTGAAGATGACCCTTATATTCCATTGAAGCAAGATGGTGAAGGCAAGATGGTTTTAAAGAAAAAGATAGAGATGAGTGAAGAAGAGAGGAAAAAGATTCAAGTCAATGACAAAGCTCTCCACATGCTATTTTGCTCATTTGGCCCGAACATCTATTCTAAGGTCTCATCCATCGAGAGTGCCAAAGAAGTGTGAGACACTCTTGAGACTACTTATGAGGGCACCAACGATGTTAAAGAAACTAAGATTGGAATTCTCAATCTTAGTTATGAGAATTTCAAAATGGAGCCCGAAAGACAAGCTTGGGATGGGAAGAGAACCGCTATCATTGAAGCTAAGAATTTGACAACTTTGAAGCTTGATGAGCTTGTGGGTTCTCTCCTTACCCATGAGATCATGAAGCAAGGAAGGGAAGATGAGAAGAAGAAAGAAGAGAAAAGGGTAGAGAAGCTTGAGGTTGAGAAGAAGAAGAAGATGGGAATAGCTCTCAAGGCTAAAGCTTCACAACATGAAGAGAGCTCGTCTAGTGAGGAGGATGAACTCGAAGAATTGGCTATGATAGCCAAACGATTCTCACGTTTTATGAGGTCCAACCGGGGAAGAAAAATCCAAAGAAAGATGGACTTCAAAAACAAGAACAAAGAAGAAGAAAGGGATCCTATCATTTGCTTTGAGTGCAAACAACCCGGCCACATACGTTCGGAGTGCCCTCAACTCAAGAAGAAGGGCTTTGAGAAGAAGAAGAAGAAGCTCAAAGCCAAGCTTGCTACTTGGAGTGATGAGGAGTCATCGGAGGATGACGAACAAGAAGTGGCTAACCTTTTCCTCATGGAACTCGAGGAAGATTCCTCCATGGTAACCTCTAACTCACTCATTTAGTTACAAAAGGTTATGATGAATTAATTGAGAAATATAAAGAGTCGGTCATTAGGAATAAAAAGATTATTTTAGAACTAAATGAGAAAAATGACTCACTCACTCAAGCTAATTCAAAATTTGAGAAAAAGATATTAGGATTAAAAGATGAACTAAAATTCTTTCAAGATGAAAATGTTGATCTTAATAATCTTTTATCTCAATGTAATAGTGAACACCAAAAGGTGTTGGTTGAGCTAAATGAGCTCAAAAAGTCTTTGAAAAATGTTGGTAGTGTCAAGCATGAAGTAGGTGAATCCTCAAGAACACACCAACCTAAGAAAAAGACTAACTACTACAAACAAGGTAGCTATCCTAGACATAGTAGAGCTAAAAGAATTAGAAGTGTATGGGTTCCTAAGGAACTTGTAAAATCTAATAACATTATTGCTATGTCATCTTGGATTCCTAAGGGAACCAAGGTTTTGGGAGCTAACACTCATGGACCCAAAATGATTTGGGTACCAAAAACAAAAGCTTAATATCTTTGTTTGTAGGGGGAGCATTGCTACAAGGTCCAAAGCACAAAGTCAAAACTCATGGTACCTTGATAGTGGATGCTCGAGGCACATGACCGGAGACAAGAGTAGATTCATGGATCTAAAGCCACAAAGTGGAGGAGTAGTAACATTTGGTGACAACTCCAAAGGCCACATTAAAGGTATTGGCTCCATAGGTAATCACTCTACTATTCTCATTGAAAATGTCTTATATGTCGATGGTCTTAAACACAATTTATTGAGCATAAGTCAATTGTGTGATAAAGGATTTAATGTTTTATTTGATAAAAATGGATGCAAAATAGTAGACATTAAATCTAATAATATTATGCTCATAGGTCATCGCATAGGGAACATATACATGGTGCATCTAGATGACATTCATACATCTCATGCATGCTTAGTTGCACAAAATGAAAATGATGCATGGTTGTGGCATAGGAAACTAGGACATGCTAGCATAAGTGTTTTAGAAAAACTAGTCTCCCTTAATCTAGTTAGAGGTTTACCCCCAAGATAAAATTTTCAAATGATAAAATTTGTGATGCATGCTCAAAGGGTAAACAACATAGATCTTCCTTTAAATTCATTAATGATGTTTCTACTAGTAGATGTTTACAACTTATCCATATGGATTTATTTGGGCCAATTAGAACTATGAGCTTGGGTGGTAAGTCTTATGCTTTTGTACTTGTTGATGATTTTTCTAGATTTACTTGGGTTATATTTTTAAGTACTAAAGATGAGGCTTTGGAAAAATTCATCACATTTTCAAAATTAACCCAAAATGATCTTGAACTTAGAATTTCACATATTAGAAGTGATCATGGAACCGAGTTTCAAAATTTGGGGTTTGAAGACTTTCTAAATAAAAATGATATTAGCCATATTTTTCGGCTCCTCGAATTCCTCAACAAAATGAGGTAGTTGAGAGGAAAAATAGAACTTTGCAAGAAATAGCTAGAACTATGCTTTGTGAAAAAAATTTACCTAAATATTTTTGGGCGGAAGCCACAAACACCGCTTGCTATATTGTAAATCGAGTAATGATTAGGCCAATTTTAAAGAAAACACCTTATGAGATTTTAAAATCTAAAAAGCCTAACATTAGCTATTTTCACCCTTTTGGTTGCAAGTGTTTTGTTTTAAATAATGGAAAAGACAACTTAGGTAAATTTGATGCAAAAAGTGATGAAGCTATTTTTATAGGTTACTCTTTAACCTCTAAAGCATATCGAGTATTTAACAAAAGAACTTTAGTAGTAGAAGACTCTATTCATGTTGTATTCGATGATAACATCATTCCTAGGAAGGATTCTTGTGATGATGATGATGTAGGAATCATAAATGCCTTTGATGGAGGACAAACTTCAAAGGAGGATGAGATTCCAACAGAAGAAGATGACACACAAGATCCACATCTTGAAGCCTTGAAGGACTTGGCTCTTGAGGAAAAGGAAGTGAGCTACCCAAGGGAGTTGAACTATGTCAAAGATGGTGAAATCTTGGGTGATCTATCCAAGGGGGTAACCACTCGATCTTCTCTTAGATTAATGAATCATGTTGTATTTATCTCATGCATAGAGCCTAAGAATATTAAAGAAGCATTGAAAGATAACTTTTGGATTATGGCTATGCAAGAAGAGTTAAATCAATTTGAGAGAAGTAACGTTTGGACATTAGTTGATAGGCCTAGTAATCAATCTACAATAGGAACTAAATGGGTCTTTAGGAACAAGCTAGATGAGAATGGTAACATTGTAAGAAATAAAGCTAGACTAGTAGCACAAGGTTACACTCAAGAAGAGGGAATAGATTTTGATGAAACCTATGCACCCGTAGCTAGAATGGAAGCCATTAGGATGTTGCTTGCATATGCATGTTATCATAATTTCAAGCTTTTTCAAATGGATGTTAAAAGCGCATTTTTAAATGGTTTTATAAATGAAGAAGTATATGTGGAATAACCACCGGGTTTTGAAGACTCAAAATTTCCAAATCATGTTTTCAAACTCACCAAAGCTCTTTATGGTTTAAAACAAGCTCCTAGAGCTTGGTATGAAAGACTTTCAAACTTTTTAATTGAAAAAGGATTTGAAAAAGGTAAGGTGGACACTACACTTTTTATAAAAATGTATAAAAATGACATCTTAGTAGTTCAAATTTATGTTGATGATATTATTTTTGGTTCTACTAATGAATGTCATTGTCAAGAGTTTGCTAAGTTAATGCAAGGTGAATTTGAGATGAGCATGATGGGGGAGCTCTCATTCTTTTTGGGACTCCAAATCAAGAAAAAGAAGGATGACACCTTCATCAACCAAGCAAAATACATAAAGGATATGCTCAAGAAGTTTGGCTTGGAGAATGCAAAGCCTCAAGCCACTCCTATGAGCTCATCTACAAAGCTTGACAAAGATGAAGGAGGTAAGTGTATTGACTCTAAGCTTTATCGTTCTATGATTGGATCATTGCTTTACCTTATCGTAAGTAGACCGAATATCTTGTTTAGTGTTTGCTTGTGTGCTAGGTTTCAAGCTAGTCATAGAGAGTCTCACCTTATAGCCGTTAAGAGAATCTTTAGGTACCTTAGAGATACTCCTTGTTTAGGTCTTTGGTACCCTAGAGACTCTACCTTCAACCTTCATGCTTACTCGGATACGGATTATGGGGGTTGTAAAATCGATAGGAAAAGTACTTCGGGAACTTGTTAATTCCTAGGTAGTATGTTCATATCTTGGTTCTCTAAGAAACAAAATAGTGTAGCCTTATCTACCACCGAAGCCGAGTACATATCCTTAGGGAGTTGTTGTGCTCAAGTCCTTTGGATGAAGCAACAACTCTTAGATTATGGAATTAAAGTTGAAACCATACCCCTAAAATGTGACAGCACTAGTGCAATATGTTTAACAAAAAATCCCATCCAACACGTTTTGGGTTATTCGGAGAAGGTTCAGATGTTTTATACGAGTTCAACGTGACATCATCATTATATGCAACACATTTTGGGTTCCACGAAGAATCTTGGCGCTTCGTTCTCTTGAGTTTTCCTCTTTCAATTTCAAGAACTAAAGGATCCCCAATTCCAAGAGTCTCTTTACCTTTACTGCTTCTCTTATTAGATCCCCCTTTAACCGTTTGCAATTTTAGACTCATTTTTGCAAATTGATCTTTAACTTCATTTAAAGTCTTCAATGTCTATGATGCACGGTGATATATGGTCATGCAATAAGAGGCTAGAGTGGAATATCTGGCTTGAATTATTGTTGGATTATTATATTCGAAATTTGCATTCTTATTTTCAAGTCCAACATCTTTCTTCGCATAGATAGTCCATCGTTTCATTATGCACCCTTGTGGTATTTTCTTAGCCTTTTCATATTTCAACACGACAAACATATGGCGGCATAGAAATCCAACAGACTCCAACTTCATACAACAACAATACATGGTATCATGTGTCATATTTCTAAGTACAAGATACCATTTCTCCTTTTCAACATGCTCTAGCCAATAACACATGCATTCATCCCGAAATTCGCTCTTTTGACCAAATAATAACTCTCATACAATATTTCTTTGTACAATGTAACAAAAGAATTTCGCGTATATACTTTGACTGCATTGCGCTTGGGAGTTTTCAACAAACCGTCACAATACGATTCTTCATCCATTGATTTGTAATCTTGATGAGACTCCTCCCATCTTAGAGATTGCGGCTGTTTATGGTAGTTCTCAACGAATCGGTACAACATCACCTTTTGTCCAACCAAGTTTTCAGTGTTCTATTCATTGATTCACACCATTGAGTAGTCCTCATTGCCGCACACACAAAATATTTATTAATTACGTTAGATACAGTAAATAATATATTAAATTAAAGTGTATATAATGTTACATGCATAAAAGTATCATTGCAAATATGCTTATGCCCATTTCTCTTTATCTTCATATAATTCTTTTACCCATTTTTTCCTTGAACGTTGTGCTTTCCCACTAGTTCTCTCCAGGCATTTTCAAAATCATATGGCGTCTTACACATGTCAGCGCATCTCAGAAATCCATCAAGGAAATCTTGTTCCATATGAGAAAGTACGTTCCTCATCACATGCCACAAACACAATCTATGTTTTGTCCCGGGTAGTACTCGAGAAATGACATTTGCCATAGCTTTATCTCTATCAGTAATAACAATAAGCGGTTTGTACCTATCTCCCGCTTCGATCAACTATTCTAATACCCACACATATGTATTCTTTTTCTCGTTCACAATCAATGCACATCCAAATGGCACTATGTTTCGATGATGAATGACACTGACTAAAACAACGAACGACTTGTTGTATGCGTTATACTTGTAAGTTGTATCAAATGCAAGTACATGATCAAATTGTTTATAGTCATCGTGTAACATCCCAAAAATTAGCCTAGAAGAATTAGAAGTCTAATTAGTTGATTAAGGGAATTATTAGATTAAATTCCTTAACATTCGAATTGAAATTTGGTACATGTGGACCAAATCGAAATGTAAATAAATGCATAAGAAGAATTCGGTCAATTTATTTAGTGACCAATTCGAATAAGGATGAAAACAAAAGGCTTGCATGCTAAAATGAAAGTACATGGATTAATACTACTAATAAGATGAGATTATTATTTAGCTAAGCCTTTATACATGAGTAGTAGGAATATTAAGTGGTTAATTAGGGGAAATTAGTTGAGGACATGACCCCTTGGTCATATCCCATTTAATGTGTCCCCTCCCCACTTTCTCATTTCCTTAACCGGTTATACAACCAAACCAACTAAGTTTCCTCACTCTTTCACACACACTCAAAACATTAAATAGAAATTTAGAGAGGGTTGAGAGCTCGGTGGAGAAGAAGAAGCTTGCATGTTGGTGTTAATCCCTTAGAAAAATCAAGGAAAAATTGGAAGTAAGTAGCTCTCTCTCTATAGCTTTCGAGTATGTGAAAATTCTTGGAGAATTAGTGGTTTTAATGTGTTTAGAAAATCATAAACATGATGTTCTTAAGTGTGGTTGCTGGAAATTTTAATGATTCATAAGAATCATAAGAGATTAAGAGTCATAAAAGATTAAGAGCATGCATGTAAGGTATGTGGCAGAATTGGTAGATTACACGACATGCATCTTTGAAAAATTATAGGAAATTTTATGATAGGAGTTTGAATCTGAAATTTTGATATGATTCACTTTAAAATGTGTAGAATCATAGAAAAATGATAAATCAAGATTTTAAAGGCTGTGTTAAAATCTGGAGGTGTAAAATGTGAAAGCATGCAAAACTGTCCAGCCTTAACTCGAGCTGGACAGTGAACTTTGAAAATCTGTAGAAATTAATCTACTAGGTGTTTTGATCTGAATTTTTGATATGTTGAAATTGAATATGTAATCTGAAATTAGAAACAAACGGCACCTGATTTGGAGTTGTATACAAGGAGAACGAAGGGTGTCAATCTAGGTGGTCAGAAATGAACAAAATTGGAAATATGTGAAATTAGGATTTAAAAATTATAAAATTGGTAAAATTGAAGCTTATAAAGCATTATTAAGTCGAGCCATATATTGAAGGATATGAAATTTAGTAAAATTGGTGGTCAATTTGAAGGATTAAAGAATTTATTGAAGAAATTAAAAAATTCGGAAACTAGTCGAATTGGATTAAAATAATTCAGGGACTGTTTTGAATAAATTGAGAAATTCAGTCTTAATTGCATGAATTGCATTCTGAAAATGTGTTATTTGTTTGTATTGAGTGCATTAGATCTTAGAAGCGAAAGGGTAGAAGAAGAGGCTACTCCGGGATCGGCTTCGGATCCGGTGAAAGGCATACGGATTACGAACTAGCTCGGCGAATTGTGAGTGAAACGAATTTTTAGAGTTGGAATTAGAGTTCCAACTACTTTACTCTAATTTTCAGTTATAATAAGCATGAAATTTGACTTAATAACTATTCGATTTAGTAAGGGAAGAAGGAAAAATGGAAATTGGATTTGGTGTTGTGCTATGTGATGGATATGTTTGAGATTAAATTTAATTTGGTGTTTGCTATGCTTAATTCTGAAATTGATCAATTGTTGATGGTGATGCTGATACATGAATTTAGCAATGTTGATTATTGGTTGTTGTGATATTAGTTGTGTGTGGATATCATGTCATTGGATTATGTAACATGACTATGTGATGACTATTCCATGTATGCTTAAGCTTGATATGTTCAAATTGAGAGTTGAACTATGAGATGTGATTCTAAATTATGTGATATGAGCATGGAATTATATGAGAATTAATCTGAAAAAATGCGAATTGAGCATAAATTGTTATATGATGATGTATGTTAATATGATAATGGAATTTGAAACCATGAGCAATTAATCGAAAGGATTAATTAAGAATTTCTGAAATTCGATTGATTTTGTATCTGATTAAATTAAAGACTTAAATGCAAAGCCCTTGGTGTGTACAGTCTGTTTAGGTAGTACGGCTAGCCTAGAGTCTGAGCTCAATAAGAAAATCGGTACGTTAGTGTACTCGATATTGTGGTACGTAAGTGTACCTACTTGTTTAATGTCTGCGGACATTATAATATGTTATATGTGATACGAATTGGTACGTGGTACCTTAACATGGTGAATTTGATTCACAACCTCTGTTATATGTGACTTGCTTACCTATCAAACTATACTATCCAAGGCATTGCAATTTGACTAATCGAACGATTAAAGAAAAAAAAATCTGAAATTGAAAATAAATTGATGAAATTGTTTATGGTAGCATTCGAATGAAATGCCAAATTTTGTGATTTTGCCATGCTTGATAGGCTATGAAATTTGGATTATGATAACTTATATTTGAAGGTTAATTGAGGTTTCATGGCTTGTATGTGTAATTGAATCATGAATAATGTTAAATTTGTGATATGTATTCGAATGAAATTACTTGGTTTCTTTGTGTACATATTCGAATGATTGATACATGACATTGATAATGTTGTTGCTTATTTTGCTTGGTTCATTCGAATGGAATAATGTGCAAAGTGGAATCTAAATTGTTTGATCACAATGTTAATTTGGAAACCGGATAGAATAGGGTTTCCTCACTAAGTACGAAATGTACTTACCACTCGAACCTTCCTGCCTTCCCCTAAATTTCAGGTTCTAACATCGTTGACCTCTACCCGAGACTTTTCCGTACACAGCTTAAGTATGATTTTCCCTATCTTTGTCATACTCATGGTGGGTGGCTTAGCGTTTGGCATGTTAGTACAATTCGGTTTGTTGGTCATGTTCATGAACTACTATTTCGGTTCTATATAGACTTTTAACATGTTTCCCTATATTTTGTTATGTAAGTAAGGGGGTAAATGTTGGGGTATAGATCGCCCGTATATATGTTAGGGCTCGATTCTTTTTGTTGATAGTCACGTTTTGTATAGGCAACCATTAGGTTTAGCCATTTGATACCCCGGTTATTTTGTAAAGGGAAACGAAACACTATGGATTGTATGAACCGACTATGATGCATTATAAATATATAAGTATGATGAATGTTTCGGCTATGTATGGATTGAAACTATTTTAGTATGCTATCATGTGTAGTAAAAATAATCAATTGAATTGGAATTATATGTATGCTATTCGAATGGTTAATTGGGAGAATTAGCAATTAGAAATTTTATAAGTCGAATGGAATTGGCTATGTGTTATTCGAATGAAATGAGAACTTAAAATCGATTATAATTGAGTAGTATAGCAATTGCAACATAGTTGGTTGATTTAATCGAATTGGACTTATAATTATATGACATTCAATTCGATAGGAAATGTATTGTTTTAATTTAAGTTAGTTGTAATTATTGAACTTAGAAATTAAAGGTATGATTCATACGAATTGATTATTGTATACAAATGGTATTTATTTTAGAATGGATTATAGATTTATATGGTTGGCCGAATAGTATTAGCTAATATTAGAGTTACTATAATGTATGTTATGAATGAAATTGTTTTGTTTGTTACACACATGTATTGCTTGTGTATAAGGTAGTTAAGAATACTTGTTGTATTCGAAAGATAAAAAAAATGTTACACGAATTCGTAATATGATAAACCCCTTCCGCTGTGCCTTCTAATACGAATCTGTTTAAGTTAATATAACGCTCCTTGCCCCTAATCCGGGTGAGGGGTGTTATACATCGCGTGATACACCATCGAACCAGAACAACTTCTTCAAGTGTTCGGATTCATCCCTTGTGTGCCTAATAAAAAAGAAAGGATCGGATTCTCACTCCCCATATAAATATGCCATCACTGTTTCACCATCACCATCTTGGACTTCTTATCGTCTAATTCTATCCAGATAGTTGTACAAGTCCTTGGGTAGAAAACCAACATTCTGAATTGAACCGGCTTCATTCACGAAATTTCGCATTATCCTACTTGGAGTAATTTCAGAATGGTGCATGCTCTTTATCTTCAGCTTATCTAATTGACTGATTTTTCGGAATGACCTAAAATAAAATAAAAATCATTAAATATATATAATCAACTAGAATTTAGTATCTATCAATTTAATTATTAATAAAAATTACATACCTGATATATGCAACATGTGTTGTGTGAACCATATCATGATTATGTTCTTCCTGGAGTTTTACAATTTTCCAATAATGATGGATTTCGTCCAATTTAAATCTAATAAATGCTCCACAACTAACTCCGATGTTCGATCTTTGTAGACTTTTCTGTTTGGCAAGTTATACCACTTTGTGTCTATATTTCCCTCCTTACGGCACACCATTTTCTTTGCAATTATTTGATTTGTAACTCTACTTTTCACTGTCTGGTCGACTCGAACTTCGAATCCTTTCACTTTAACATAGGTATGATAAAATTCAACGCAATCGTCTAAAGTTTTCCACTTTAGCATACTCATATCATTCTCATCATAATCCTTTAATTCTTTACCAATCTTGTCCCATATGCTTTCGTCGATGAAATAGTCAAGGGTCTTCTCATCATCTATTTATTTGCATCGTCAACATCAGGATCAGGTTCTTCTTCTTCAGAATTAAGTTCACGTTCTCTGTCCTCGATATAAGGCTCGAACTCCGTAGCTTCAATTTTTTCTAGATCTTCAATATCTACGATGTCTTCGATATCAACCATCTCGAAAAAATATGCAATTTAATACAAGTAATTGAAAGCAAAATTAAATCTAATGAAACTTAAGAAAAAGGTAAAAACAAAACCTCAAGAAGCATGCATCATACAAAAATTCTAGGCGTACCGGTATGCTTGCAAAAAAATTCTAGTGACCAAAAATTGTACCGATACGCCTGGCATACCGGTATAGTTAGCCCCAACGTACCGGTACGGTATTCTTACAATACTGGTACATGCAACGAACTGCACTTTTTGGGGTTCGAATCGGCCATTATTTTTGCGAATCAATCAACAAAATTAGATTGCTACAACTGATTTTGAGATTTGGGGATAAATTGAATGAAAAATACTTAAACTGAATTAAATTTAAGATAATTAGGATTTCAAAAATTGGGGATAAATTACCTAATTACAATGAAGGATTAGGACTGGCGGCGACTGTTGACGACGGCGGTGGCGGCTATCGACGATGGCGGCGGTAAAGGTTGTCGGCGGCGGCGGTTGTTAGCGACGGCGGCAATTAGCGGTGGGTGAGGCGGCAATTGAGTTAATTTCAAAGCAAAAAACTTAGGATTTTTTGATTTGAGATAGTTTATTTTGATTAGTAATATTTAAAATAAATTTAAAACTAAAAAATATTTTAATTAAATTACACTTTTAATTTTTTAAAAAATTATAATTACGCATAAAGTACTTTAGATTTAAAAATTTTATAAAATAATTTATCAGTGCTCATCGGTGCTCGTCAATAGTGGTACTCGTCGAGCGTAGAAAAACTATCCTTAATCCTAATTGTAATTTAAAATAATTTAATAAATTAAACTCTCATTATTCAAAAACCTTATCAATTTAATCCTCTTTAAACAATTGTCATCGTCGAACATAAGGGATATCCCTTTCATTTTTCCTCAGTATCATTTTAATTTTTTTTCACCAACCAAACTTTAAAAGGATGTAAATCCTCTACCCCTTTTCGGTGCCTCAACTTATGCCCCACACTCAAAATTAGGTTTAGGGTTTAGAGTTTTAGGTTAGGGGTTATGGTTAGGGTTTAGGGAATTTAGGATAGGGTGTGTTTTTATGATATAGGGTGTAGGGTTTAAGATTTAAAATTTAGGGTTAGGGCTTGAAATTTAATTTTGTTATATTTTTTAGGTGTTGTGGTATAACTAGGGGCACCGAAAAGGGACAGAGAATTTTTATCCACTTTAAAAACCCATAAAATTGAAAGTCTAAATCCATTTTGAAATCTCTAAAAATAAGGACATTTTAAAAAAATAGATATAATTAGTAGCAAATTTATTAATAAATATATTTTTTAAATATATTGACATGATTACAAGGTAATATCTATTTATATTTTTAATTTTTTTTGACAAAATACACATATCTTGTACATATATGAGCTTAAACCCGAATTATTTTTAGAATAAACACTATTTTCTTTTTCATTAGAACCACTCGTCAGGTTTATTAAAGCAAAAATAAAATAAAATAATTAAAGACTAAAAAACTCTAAAAACCAATTAGTTTCTTCCTTTATCAATGATAGATTAGTCGAGTATTTCTGTTAATGTGGATAGTTATTAACAACATTGACCGTTAAATTCCCATGACAAATGGCTTGCCACATACCTAATTAACCAAATTAAATGGCACCAACTTACTTATGCAGACATCACCCAATCTTGTTTTTGTTCCTATTTCGGATCCTTAGTTAAATAATCAAACTTAAACTCAATTAATTTAGCGAGGTATAATGTCAAAAAATGCACTTAGCATTTAATTGAAATATTTTAATTTTTTAAAACAATTTAACGCTCAACGTTTTATTTTTAGTCAAAATAGTCATTCTGCGAATGAAAATTGTTAGTTAACTGACGATAAAACAACTTAAAATAATTTGGCAAAATGACACATAAGAAGAAAAAAATATTATTTATTATATACAATTTCTAAAAATTATTTTTTAACTGATGTGTCATACTGTAAAGTCAACATATAAAATATAACACTGCTATCGCAGCGTGCATTGCCATGTAAGTTTACCACGTTATTTCAAGCTATTTACCGTTGGTTGACTAACGATATTCATCCGGAAGGCTACTTTGACCCAAAATAAAATGGTAAGCGCTAATTTGATTAAAAAATAGGGACCAGGCCATTTTTTTGACGTTATGCCATTTAAAAACTAAGCCGAACCTAATTAACCGAATCTGATATATTCGGTCAGTTTAATCGATTAATGCGCACCCGTACAATCATCAATTCAGAAAATTAACCTGTTGAATTATCAAATGAATCAATTCTCTTGTAAGAATAAAGGGCTCGAAACTAGACATTTAGGCACAAACCTTACAAGTTGAATTGATTTCATGCGAAAAAGTAAATACAAAAAAAAAACTCTTACAAGAGAAGCAGCCATTGCCAGCATATGAAACAATGGCTGCCTCTGGAAGATGCGTTGACCTCGACTGAAACCAGAAACAGAACCCAAAAACTGTTTCGTGTATGCAAAACTTTCGCACTAGCTGCTGTGGATTGTTAGAATGGTGCCGATGATGTTCTACGAAGCTGATATTTTGGCTCGGGAGGTGGTGCAGACGACAGCATCTTCTCCAGCTCCTGAGAATTTAACAACCGAAACCATGAATGAAAACAAATCGTGTGTGGAAGCACCAATGAATAGAAAAGAAGGTAAGACTTCCAGTTTATGCACTACTTGTAAAACTTTTCATGTCTGAAAGACTGAAACCAAGACTGAAAACTATATGCAGAAGCAAACGTGAACTGATCGAGCGTCATTAGCATTGGAAAACATATGATTCTCGAACTGTTACATGAACTCAATCACAATTTGGGGTCGACTTCTATTATCGTTAAATTCCAACCATCAGTTGCTTAGGACAATTCAAGATGCAAGTTAAATGTGAACAGCATGGGTAGGGAAATTGTGCAAGAATGAAGGACAGGAACAAGGCATACCTACAATTCATCATTTACTATCTTTGTGTACTTAAGGTTGCCGGGTTTTGACCCCGGCTCACTAAAACTAAGAGCCTAGCACTCTGCCCATATTAATCTCTGGTCCATTATCAAAGGCATTTTATCAAAGAAAAGTTTGTTGTAGAGAGTGTGGTATCATTTCAGAATTAATTGGAAGAGAAAAGAAGTGGATTTGAGGAGGAAAGGTTGAAATTTGAGGTCCGAGAAGTGAAAACACAAAGAGGGAAACAAATGTATCCAGCTAACTCTTGCACTTTTGCACGGTAAACTTAGGGTCTCGGATTTAATGTTTGGAGTATCCTAACTTTCTTGGTCAAAATTGGGCAAAAGTGTCATGAATGGGTATGTATCCCATACAAGCATGCTTAATTTTTTGAGGACTTCCATGTGTTTAAAGAGCCTTTGGAGGATCATATCTCCACAACAATATCCGGATACGTGTCAAGTATGGGTATTTCAAAATAATTGAAGATTGGAGCAACATAGCTATTCATGGTTGAAGGGTTTGGATAGGATATTGAAGAGTTAGAAGAATCAAAGGTTGAAAGTGCTTTATCACTTATCAGGCTTCGCGTACCCTCTCAAGTCCCAAACTCCACCTATCAACGAAGATGTTGCCCGACCAAGGGAAATCTCCATCCCTTCCCTTCCCCTCAATTCAAACAAACATTAAACACCATGTTACCTAAACTAGGTTGTGTCGTATACAAGTATGCCTGAGATGGGCATATTCAATATTTTTTTTAAAGTCGAACCAATATAGATCAAACATTTTAAGGTCTTAGCCTAACAACTTACAAGGACCTGAGAATTGAGATTAAAATAGGAAATTAAGAAGAAATAAGACCTAATAACTTTAACAATACATCTCGCAAGAATGGTAGAAAGGAAAAAGTTCTAATCTAAGGATGAATACCAACCATTAGAGTAAAATATTTTCCATATTTTTTCCCTTTCCCTCATCCCTACCAAAGAAAGAAAAAAGAATTGAATTCCTATAGACTCATAATCGGAAAATTCCTACTTCTGACATTAACAAGATACCTAACATTTAGAAAAAATGAAAAAGTAAAACTGTTAAGGCACCCAACCTACAAAAACCAATCGGCAAAAGGTCAGCTTAATATAAGACCACAAAAACTCAGTACTCAACAGATGTGGGATAAAACCACTAAAATAACAATCCCCCTCACACAGAGCTCACAAGGATTACACGTGGACAGCATCACCAGGGGTCATCAACGAGGATCAACAACATAAATAGAACTAAGGCACTGATACCATGTTAAAGCATCCATCTTAAAACCAATTGACAATAGGTGGAGAATCTGGCTTTGTATAAGACCATAGAAAACCCACTACTTAACAGATGTGGGCTAACACCACTTAGCAAACACCAACAACCATATATCCTAGAATGTCCCAGAGAAACATAAAAACATAAAACGACTGGATTTAACCTGGCCTAAGTGAAGTCACCCAACAGATGAACTGCTAATAAGATTACAGACTTCAGAATTCGAGACAAACAATTTTAAGGCCCAAAATGTCTTGTTTATGTCATGGTTATGTTCTACAATATGTGAAAGCTGTCCTGGAGCAAGATTTACCAATCTTCTGGTAAAATTCATCTAGTCACACCTCTCTAGCTACATTGAAAAAAACTAGTTCATCCTATAGCAATTCATGACAAAGGAGTGATTCAGCCCAAATTAATTTAGTTAGGGCCTGCTTGCTCTTATAATCAAGGCGGTTACTGATCTATTACTATTTCACTTTAAGTAGAATGTTTTAACATGGAATCACAGCCAGAAGTTTTGGAGAGTAGGTCAGTGTTATAAACAGTAATTAACTTTGGAGAATGTTCTCACGTTATATTTCAAATTGGTTTGAGGTTCCTTAACAACCTTAAACCAAGCCTGGGAAAGTGACTACATGTCTTGATAGCAAGTGCACTGAGCCACTGACTAAAATTTTCATTATCCGTTCACAGGCAATGGACTTCATATTACAGAAAGCATTATATTTGCTAAACAAGTATTCTATCAGAAGTTTTCAACATAATTATCACACAAAGGAAGACAAAATTATCGAGGTAGATAATGAGTAAGAACCTAGCGTCATTATAGCAGACTGATTTATCATAGACGAAAAGTGCTACAGCATGCGCAGTTCATGGTGTTGAGAAGAGACATTAGATAGCCGTAGCAACCAACAGATGGAACACAGACTTTCTAGCTGCATGTTCAGTAATATAATGATAGGGGGATGACAAGCAATGCAAGGTGTTTGCATAAAAGTAGGGTCTTTCTGGTTTAACTGGACTCTGAATCATAGTTCAGTTCAGGCCGAAATCCGAATAATATTTTGTTCTATTTAGGTTATGAGAGAAGGGAACAACAGATGGAAGCATCATGATCTACCCATACGAAGAACGGTTGCAAACCAACTAGGAGATACCATAAATATCATAAAACTGACATTGCATACAGAGGAAAAGGAGTTCAATTCTGTAAGCTGTTTGAGTGTTTAATATATACCATTGGCCATATTGAAGATCCAATAGTTATGGACATAGAGGTATTTAATGAAAATGCTAAGATGATATACGAATCAATTTTGAATAGAATATAGACATAGTGTATAGAGGTTATCAACTAACACATGAATACATAGATACTTGGAAACACACACAAAAATACTAATTTTGACTTTTGAGTAAGAAGTTAATCCTCTTCTTTGAAGAACATGTTGAAAAAAAAAATTACACCTTAAAAATAAAATGTGTCAAGATCATCAATTGAATGTACATGAATCAGAAGAGTGTCTTAGAAGACAGATCTAACCTTCCGTTTCCTCAGCCTCTCATTTTCCTCTTCTAGACGCGAGACTTTGTTCTCCAGTTCATTAGTATAAGCCTGTTTATAAATATCTTTCAGGTCACTCGATAATTCAGAAATCGAGCATCACATTCTTAGAGATGAAAACAAATAAAATCTGACCTGCTTCCTTGCTCGAGAACGTGCTGCAGATTCTCTATTCTTTATCATCCTCTTTTGTCTCCTTTCAACACTTTTTTCAGCCATGTCCTCAGGAACACCTCTTTTCCTTCCAGATGCCTGTGTATCTGATAATGTTCCCATCAAAGGTGAATGCAATGGCACCACCTGGTTCTCTGGGTACGAGACATCCATTACAGCAGCAGTCGCAAAGGCTAAAGGCTGGGGCATAGGCTGGGGTGGCATATAAACCCCCATTATACTTTGTTGAGGATGGTGATATTGTGGCTGTGGGTACTGCATCCACTGACCTTGCTGCGCAAACTGTGGAGCAACACTCAGATCTACCCCACCAACAGAAGCACCAGCATTAATGTCTATAGAAGCTTCAGCAACAACTCCAGCTTTCACAAGAAAATCCTCCAATGTCATTTCTCCAAGGGTAGGCTGCCTTTCTCTAGATTTCTTTTCCCCACCATTTTTGCTCTGTTGAATATCTCTCCAAACCTCATCAACTGTCTTCTTGCTCAAAGCACCAGTTAGTGACAAACTTGCCTGACGCTGCAAAGTTTGATTGGTCAGGGGTGTGCCTTCGGTTTCCATACCGAAAGTCTGGTTAACCTCCAAGGTCCATACATTCTTGAGAAGCTCATCTAGGTTCATGCTACTCAGAGGTTTTCCCAAGTCACCCAACTGATTTTGTACCTCATCCAATGTGAGATTATACATCGAATTTTGCCGAGTCAACTGCTGAAACTGCAACTGTTTGCCATTACTACCACTATCACCTTGAGACCCCATTGTCTGAGTTCCCATGTAGATGTAATTACTTTTACTTAAAGCTACTTTTCCCCCACAAATTCTCAAACAAATATCCATAGGCAAATGACTATATCAGTCCTAAAGTCGACTCGAAATCCACCTGACCGCATACCTGAAGCTTCACAAGTCAGCACCAAAATCTAAAGCCTGAAATTGGACCCAGTTATTTATTTCAACTTCCTTTGGTCCAAATGATCCGAAAACATCTTTCCCATATATGTAACAATATATGCAACAAAAATAAATAATTCTCTACTTCTCTTAAAAGTGAATGAAATTACCAAATACATTTCATTTCAAGAATAAAAGCATGCATGCATGCGGCAGACCACAAACTCCTCTATCATTCAAAGTTCTTCAAACCCAAACTCTGTATTGAATAAACTAACATACCCAAAAGCCTAATATATCAAAAATCCCGCCTCAAAAGGTCAAAAGAAAGCACATTTTTCCTACAAAACCACTGTAAATAGCACAAAGAAGCCTAAATCACGAAAGTATCCACACTTCAACAGTCAATTAGAAAAAACAGAAGGCATGATGCAAAAACTTGAGAGAAGAAAACAGTAAAGAAGCCAATCAGACCTAAGATAAACTAAAGCTGGGAAAAAAGAAAATAAATAAATAAACTTGATGCGAAAAACACCAAATTTGAAAAGGAATTAAGGGATATAATGTTATAATCTGTTCGCAAAATAAATGACAAAAAAATTGAAGAATCATAAACATTGCAAAATCCTCAGAATATTAAAACATTAAAAGGAAAATGATAAACACATTGCATGGCACTAAAAACAAACAAACAAAGCGTTAAAATGAGAGTCAACACGAAAATTATTGAAACAAATCTGAATTAAAAGACAGAAAACCCCAGAAGATGATCTAAAGGATGAAAGTTTTTCTATATAGAAAGACAAAAAAACCCAGACGATCAACTATCAACAGGTAGAATAAAATAAAACCCTTAAAAAACAAAGGGAAAAAATAAAGGAAAACTTTCAAAATTAAATAATTAAGAAAAAACAGAAAAGCTTACTTGGATTTGGAGATAGTGGGGGATCGAAACCGTATCAATTTCAAGGAAAAGGAAGCTTGATGAACTTTGATCGAGAAAATACAGAAGAAAACCAACGCATTTATCAACTCTCCATAGCCTGCACACCAGCAAGAAGCTTGAGAGAAAATTAGAAATGTGTTTATTAGTTATTCAGTATTGCTATTTGCTAATAGCGTGTATTATTTTTTATATTTCTTAAAATATGTATTAAATATATAAATATAATTATATTTTAGTAAATATTAATTTTTTTTTTCAAATATTAATTTATCTTTAGAGTTTATAGAAAAACTATTAAATGAGTCTCGCTCACCACGTCTAATAATTTTTTTTAGCTTTATCCAAAAAATATTAATTTATCCAAAGTGAATGAGAAATTATATCATAGGACCGGCTCACTCGTCATCTATGGTCCCAACCAATAAAAAACATTTATTTCATTAATTTTTTTCATGTTATTTTTTTACCGAGTGAATCTTCATTCAGATTTACTGTAAATTAAATTAAAAATACTTTTTATCAATTGTAGATTAACTTGGTAAAAAACGATAGAATTTTTTTAATGAAATGTATGCTTTTTATTGGTTGAGACTATGTATGACATGGCGAATCAGACCTATGATATAATTTCTCAAAGTGAACCTTCACCTGTTTCTTACATGTAAAGAAAGAGTGGGAGGTTATTTGAAAGTTAAAAATAAGGTGGATGAGCCTTGTCGACTAGGACTATAGATGATGTGGTGAGGCGTATTCATCTCATATATATATATATGAATTACATATAAAACTTAATATTAGTTAAAACTGAAATAATTATCCTTAATTAGTATTATAATTTTTTATAAATAATAATCACCTAATTTTATTGAATAATAATAATAATAATAATAATAATAATAATAATAATAATAATAATAATAATAATAATAATAATAATAATAAAACTAACTGAATTATTTCTCCTAAATTATTGTAGAGCACAAATTAGTCAGTTAAAAATAAAATATAATCTAATGTAAGAAGGATTAAAAATTTAACCAAATAACTCGAACAAATGATAGATATAAACAAATATCATTGTGAGTAATTAAGGATAAACACCATCAACATGAACATAAAAATGCATATAACAATAATGGTCCGTTGACAAACTTTTATTACCTCAACTTAATCATGATTTATCATTGAGATTATGAACATTTATCAATATTCAGCATGAGGGTTCAAAGCAAGGATAAACCAACAATATACATAATAAACGTTATCTGAAGAAGCAATATCAAATTCAACCATAAAAAAATAAAAATTATGTCGCACAAGCAAAAAAAAATATATTATAAAAATAAAAAAGGTAACACGATAGCAAGAAATACATTCATCCTTTTCATACGAAAACAAGAGACTGAGTAAACAAAAAATGCCATAATCAGTATAATACAAACTTAATTAATTTATCTGGTTAATTTATGAGTCCATCGATCCCTTTGAATTATCCCCGATATCTCTAGGCCTCAAGACCTCTTCGGTAGACCCTGGTGGTCTTGACTATCAGATAGGGGTGAACAAAACTCAACTCGAAAAAAATTCAAATAAAGTTTGAGTTGTAAAATAGAAATTTGAATAACTTAAATAACTCAAAATTTTAATAATTAGTGAATCGATTTTTAAGTTCGAGTCGAGTCCCTCAATTTTTCTTGATATATATATAATAAAGAAATATATGCCACTGAAAATATATATAAAAAAATATATAAACATATTTTATATGATTAGAGGAAGTCGTTTAAAATAAAATTAAACTGTATTATAATATAATAAATAATTATAATTAAATTTATATAAAAATTCAAAAACTCGACTTGAAAAAAACCCTACTATCGGCAACTTCTCCTCCACCTTTGGTGCCTCATGTTACGAGTTTTTTATCTCTATATTTGTATTTTCGGTCTATCGGTGGGCCATGTTTGTTGTTTTCTTTTCTTGCCTTATATTGAGCCCATTTCCTTTGGGTAGTGTGTTGTTATTCTTTGTTTTGAACGAATGAACATTTTTTTTGAACAATTTTTATTTAAGAAGAGAAAATAATTTTACAATAAATAATATATACTGTAATGTACCACTGTTTATGTATATTGCAATGTATTATTTAATTTTTTTAATTAGTTTTGAAATCTTAAGGATCAAAAGTGTTATTATTCTCTTTTAGAATAAAATCTTTAAAAAATAATTATATATATATTTTCAATTTTTCTTTTATTTTTAATTCAAAAAATAATTAAATTTTTATTACTATAATAATTCTTACATTCACTTTAATTTAAGGGTAAAGTTTACAAATGTTCACTAAACTTTGATCACTTATTCAATTTGGTAACCAAACTTCCAATTGCTTCAATGTTACCCTTAAAATTTTAGTTTTATTTTAATTTTGCCACTAACCCGTTAACAACAGTGATATGGGTGTTAAAGTATTTTGTATAATAACACATTTAATCCTCCACTCTTACACATTCAAACAATTTAATTCTAGTTCGAAAAAATAATAAATTTAATCCTCATTATTTTAAGAGTAAAATACAAAAATGGTCATTTGGAAGAGTCGCAACCGTAGAATTTTCTAAGGACTGAAAAAGGTACAATGATTGAAAAGGGAAAGAAGGCGAGGCCAATGGAAGAAGTGGCAATGGCAGTGTCCATTGAAGATTCTAACACTGCGTAAGTTTCTGCGCTGAAAGAAACCACCATTGCTGCCATTGCGAAGACAATCAACCCATCTACCATTAGAATTTAGTTCAGAACTACGGATTTAATTATTTTCAAATCGATGAACACGCAAAGAAAGTGAAGGAAAATGGCTAGGAGTGAGGAAAAAAATGCCAATGCATCTGTTATAATAAAAGCTTTAAAAGCCGAGTTACGGCTCAATGTTACAGTGTCCTCATCAGACTTATATATGCTAGGTATGGCGATGGTGACGACGAATGTCACGGTTGCTACAAGCACAACTACCAACTTTATTTTATTATATTATAATTGAAAATGATGTGTAATTTTTGTTTTAGAATGATGTGAAAAAAGTTTGGTGTTGTGGATAGCCCAGTCAGCACAACGTTAGTAAATTAACATTGTTTAACGGGCCAATGACAAATTTGGAGTAAAATTAAGAGTTTAATGGTAATATTGAAGCAATTGAAAGTTTGATTACCAAATTGAATAATTTATGAAAGTTCATTAACCATTTTTGTACCTTATCCTTTAAATAATGGGTGTTAAATTTATTATTTCTTTCGCATTATGACTAAACTGTTTGAATGTGTAATAATAGAGGACTAAATATGTTATTATAAAAAATATTTTAATAGCAACATCACTCTTTTAACGGTTGTTAACGGGTTAGTGGCCAAATTGAAACAAAACTAAAAAATTTAAGGATAACATTGAAGCAATTGGAAGTTTGATTACTAAATTAAATAATTGATCAAAGTTTAGTGATCATTTGTGAATTTTGACCTTAAATTAAAGTGAATGTAGGAATTATTATAGTAATAAAAGTTTAATTATTTTTTGAATTAAAAAATAAAAATAAAATTTTTAAAAATAATATAAAACTATTTTTTTAAGATTTATTCTAAAAGAGAATAATAACACGTTTGGTCCGATTTCAAAACTAATTAAAACAATTAATGATACATTGCGGTATATATAAATAGTGGTACATTACAGTATATGTCATTTACTATAGAATTATCTGGGAAAGGGAAAAGAAAAATTTGCTCTTAATTGAAATCACAGCCTAAAAAATGAGAGAGTATAACCCTAAAATTTTTATAAAAAATTACTTTAAAAATTGTTGACAAATGCTTCTTTATTATTCAAAGAGTTATTTAAGTAAACATATATACTACACCTGCTAAGTCTAAATATTAAAGTATAAATTTAGATATCAACAATAATTATTTTTGATTTTTTTCTTCGTCTGAAAGTATTAGTTTTGAAGTTAATAATAAAATCACATTCGCAATTATAAATATATACTCTCAAAGAAGTACCACAATAATCGAACATTACAATGTAATTGGGGGCATGATTAAAACAGTAAAGTTACGTCCAGATTTGGAAGATAGATTTCTTTGGACTCACGATAAGTCTAGGATATTTACAGTTAAGAAGTTGTCTGAATTGCTGACTAGTGCGGATGTGGTTTGCCCCTCTTTTAACTTTGATAAGCTGTGGAAATTAAAGGTGCCCCCAAGGTGAGAAGCTTGCTGTGGATGGCTAAAATTGACAGGGTCCCTACAAAATCATTCCTACAAAAGAGAGGAGTTATTTTAGCTAATAATAACTATGCGTGTGTGCTGTGTGATGTTGATATTGAGGATTCCAATCATCTGTTTGTATCGTGTCCCTTCACTGTCAAATTCTGGAAAGTAATCTACAGGTGGTGGCATATTTCTTGGCAAGACCTTAAGTCGATAGACAATTTTTTTGTGTGTTGTTTATCGACTGGATTGCAGGGTAGACAGAAATCAGCCTGGTTGGTTGTCTGTTCGGCAGGATTTTGGAGTCTGTGGATGGCTCGAAACGATGCGGTCTTTAATTGTAAGCAACCAGCCCTTCAAGACATTGTGTTTCACACCACCAAACTCAGAGCACTACTGTGGCTCAAGTCGTCGAAGAGAGGTACATATTTTGATCTCAATTGGTGGTGGGATGACCCCCTTAAATGTTTCTCCAAATCGCCTATGCTGCAAACAAGTCAAAACCCCTTCGACTTATGTTCTTCTTTTACCTTCTACGTTTCTGGTTTCTACCGTGACAAAAATTTAGGCTGTGGTGGTATCTTGTGTACGGATTCCGGTATATTCAGAGCCCTTTTCTACGGACCTGCTAACGCGTCGGGGGAGGACATGGCAACAATCCTCGCAATCAAAACTGCCCTTGAATTGTTCCTTGCTGCATGCTGGAGCAGTAACGCTAAACTCTTGTTCCCTCTGTCCTCCATGTTGATCTCAGCTTATATCAACAATCCTATGCTAAGACCTTGGCATTGGTGGAACGATTTACTAATGATCGACATACTTGCTAAGAGAATCGGGCATGTAACCTTCTTCCATGATACCCTTTCCCGTGACGCACTGGTGAACGGTTTAGCAGCCGAAGGCGCAAGGAAAGAAAACTGGTTTAAAGCTTGGTGGTGATACAGATAAAAACTGGACAGGAAGAACCTTTTTTAGTCCTCATATTCCCCATTGCTTTAGTCATTTCCCCTTTTGCTGCCCCCTTTAATTCTAACGTGTCTGTTTTTTCTTTGTATCTCTCGGATGTCGGGCACTCTTTTCCTCCATTTAAGATTAGGGAGATTTTTAACGAGGCCTTCATCCGAGTTAAGAACTTAATTTGAATAAAATAGATTTGCCGAGAAAAAAAATGAAATTAATAATAAAACATATTTAAAGAAATCATTATAAAGTAGTATTACGTAATTTAACCTAAAACATTAAAGTTTCTAAGCTTATTATTGACAGGCCATTGTCATTTGCTTTAATTCGAACCTTCTCTCTAGAGTTGCACTTATATTTTCCCAATGACTTTTGATCCCTTTTATGGATTAAATGTGTTTATGTATGCGTTCACGAGTTTGAATAAAGGAGTGTCATGGTTGATCCACTTACAGCTTGTCGCCATATATAAAGAGCAAGTATGAAAAACTGAGCGAGAAAGCCATCGTCTTTATCTATTCCTTTTTTTGTTTATATGCGTTCATGACTTTGAACACTTTCATTCTATGATAGTCCTATTCGGTTGGAGAGTAGTGCCCCGATTCTTTACTTGCTTCAAATTGGCTGGAGCAGGGTTCTGGTTATGATGAGGACCAAACAATCTTGACTCATGCCATATCAATCCTTCTTGGTGACTACAAGAACATGGCAGCCGGAGCATCTATTTCAAGTCAAGCATGGGGTCTCCATTCTTGTGCATGTCAAATCTCTGAACTCCCTTGAGATCTGCTATCACAATTGTATGAACTTCTCCGAACCTCCTTTTGTTTGTTTGATGTGGGTAGCCAATCGAACCAGATGTACTGAAAGTTCATTTGGGGTTATGATCATCATGACATGGTACGAGTCGTGGATGTTTTCGGTCGAACCGTTGAATGCGTGTATGCCAACATGAACTCCCGAGCCATACAAATGCATTCGAGATGTTGTTATAACTTGTAGAATAACTATGCACTTTCTGCATGGACTCCACAGAACAATGGTTTGCTATTTCATGCAATGTCTTGAACTCAAATGCTTATCTGTACCTTTGGAGCCAGGGAAACACATTTTTATTTTATAGGTAGGTTTCAAAATCTTTGTTTCTAAGGTTACACATATCACCACTGAGCTTTGCTCCATGATCTATTTTAGTCATTGAACTTTCAGAACGAACAATTTATTCATTAAACTTTACATGCTTGCCTATTTTGACCATTCTGAATTATTTTATTAATATTTTAGTATGAAGAAAGGAGGTACACCATTTTCATATTTGTTATACACATCACATGTTTCACGAAAACATTATTATCATGCCGGCAGCTTCGTTAACTGGAATGATATCAGAGATAGACTCGACTCATCCGAACAAGAAAGCGTATTTGACTTCAAATTTTTCTCAATCCGATATTCGTCGATAAAACCAGTCCTACGCCAAAAAAAGACGGCAACACTTCAAATGCCAGTAGTACCCCGACCACTACCAATTATCATGCACCACGACACTATGCCAGACTGCAACCCTCCAAAGAAAATGGAACGCCGGAAGCAGCCGGTCCTCAACCAGCTGAGCAAAGGGTGTTTTAGACACGTTGATAATAAGTATAATTAACTGGATTTGCTTATCGATCAAACTCATACTACTGCTACCACTACTATAACTATTACAAATAAATTTGAAAGCTAGACAAATGCAGAGCCAAGATCGAATGTTTGTAGGAGGTAAATTATTGAACTTTAAAAACATAAGGGTTTATTAAGTATTTAAACTCAAGATTGAGTGACAATGCCTAAATTATGTAATATTTAAATTTTATAAGGACTTAAATTGTCATTAGACCGAAAAAATTGAAGGGACCAATTTAAAATTTTAGAATATTTAATATAAATTTGTAAACATTTAAAGAGGTCAAATTAATTTTTTTTTTAAAAAATAAACTTAAAATGAAAATTTCAAATTGTTGGAGAGCCAAGGCCTCATGGGCCTACATTACTCTCGGTCCCTGAAGCCAGATGTGTGTTATTTTTAGCTAACACGGAAATTTTATTAATAATAAAAAGCAAGCATAGAAATAGTTTGCATGTAACAGCAGTTCCATCAAACAGAATACCCCTAGACCAAACACATATGCACCAGTATGGTACCTAACATAGATAGTGTAGTGGATAGTGAGGATTAATACATATGTTTTACATGTTTTTCTGTCTTTTTTTATATACATATTGTGAATTTAAATAAATTAGTTATTATTACGTACACAGGTGGTAAAAATGTTCCACAAGCATGTCTATTTCTTCTAAAAGTAATAAAATATAAACCCTTAAGTCTAAAACTTAAATTATAACAATGAACCATAAATTTTAGACGGTAAAATTTAAATCTTTAGATTAATATTTTAAACCCTAATTTAGATATATTTGTGAAAAAGCAAATTTTCCATTGTCCATGAATGTTATATTTTCTTTAAATAATATTAGGGTTAAGATTTTAATTATTGTGTATGATGGATTCAGGTATCTAGGAAAAATTATTATATGGTCCCCGGCCCACCATATCCAATTAATTTCTTTTTTTTTTGTGACATTTTTTTCCTAAAAATGTTTTCATCTTTTTATGGCATTTAAATAGGGAGTGAGTGGTTATATAAAAATTGAATAGAATTAGTGTCCTGAAAAAAAATTGACTAACTTCTAGTGGATAAAAACCATAAATAACGTAGTTAGCCGAATTTATAAAATAATTTCTCTCATTCTAGGGGCATCTCCGTTAAAGTAGAGTTTCCCAAAAGAAGTGGTAATCCGTCTCTTGAGCATATATTCATGGGACAAAAATTTTCTACTTTTGTTAGTGTCTTTTTTATGCTCAATAGTCCAACACTAAGAAGTTAAATTCTAAATCTTAAATTTTAAACTATAAACTTTTAAGATTATATCTTACCCTAAATTACATAAACTCTAAGCCATAACATTAAATTTTAACCATTCTAAATTTAAATTTTTAGTGTGTAACATAAAAGATGACGCTAAGAAAGACGAAAAAAAATCTACTCATAATCCTGCAGAGTTGTAGATTGAATATATGCTTTGTGGCAATCCTGGTGAACATAGATTTTGCCTTATTTGTAAAAAAATGTACTCCTTGATAAGACTTATATATGTATTAGGTGGAACGAATATAAGAACTGTTGTGTCGTCTTCGGAAGGAATGAGGATTATTCAATAGAGTAAATATGTATTAGTTTTAGGGTTAGTAATTTAGGGTTTGAGTTTTATAGTGTAAATATGCAAGCTTGTTACACAATCTGTGTATCAAAATTTTACCACTAATGGGTAATTATACCATGCACTGACAGTCGAAACAAAAACTTCTCACAATCGTCTTAATTTTAGAGTTTATGGATTCAATTTAGTATTATTTTATCGGCAAATATGATTTTTATTAAAATATCATAAAAGTTATTGTTTGAGTGTGTGCCTCGTTAAAAACTTCCCTAAAATTAATTGAGAAAAAAGTAAAAGACATTCAAAGATGAAAACAAGACAAAACAAAACCCCAATACATAGAAAGTATCAATACAAGAAACCACTCCTTACCCAACTTAGCAAAATCAAAACACCACACATATTATCACCACACCCCTTGGTCAAAACAATAGCCAGAAATTTAATTTATTGTTAAAGCTGTAAGGTTTTAAGCTCATGGTTTAGACTTTAGAGTTTAAAGTCTATAGGTTTAAATTTAAATTCTTAATTATATTATTTAAAAATAAATTTTAAATTTTAAACCCATAAATCTGTTAACTCTAAATTAAAATTCTAAACCTTAAAATTAGAGTACAATGTGTGGGTATGTAAATTTAGGTACGAAAAACTCCAAAACAACCTTAGCAAAAAAAGACTATCTATATCATGGAGGGAAAGAATAAGAAAAGTAAAAAGTTTGATATTGATGTTCACTACAAATATTATTCCATCCACTTGTCATGTTATGAACAGTGCATGGTTTGAACTAATACAGTAAATTTTTTATAAATTAATACTCTTTAAATTAATAAATTCTATTAAATAATAAAATTTGTCGGTTCTGACTTGGGCCAATATAAAAAATTATCAAATTCGATAAGATAATAATGTAATAATTTATCGAAGATCCCCTTTATAAATATAAAGGTACCATCAAAACTATAAATTAATAATTCATAAATATTACAATTATTATTTTGGTAACTTGCTAAAATATGAATTTATTGTAATTTGTTTCTTTTTAAAATTCAAATCTAATTCAATTTCATCTCTAACTTTTCTAATTACACCCACAAGTTCTAGCGTTGAGGTCTCCAACTGCAATAAAAAGTTGTGAAGAGTTGTTGCTGCATTCAGTGCTTCCTTTCGCGTGACTAGTTCAAGTGGTGTTGAATCATCTTCAACTTCATCATTAGTATAACTTTCAACAACATTAGCCACAATTTCAAGGCCATAACATAAAGACACACGTATAAAACGGCCATGGAATTTATGTGTTGAAAGTTATGGCCCAAAACCTAATTGGATTAGTGATAGCTCAAAACGACCATAGAATTTATGGCCTTTCCTACTTGAAATCGATGCGTTGGTGAAAATAATAGGGAAGGTGCGTTTCAAACATGTAAGCAGAGTGTGCAATGGTATGGCTGGCTCACTAGCAAAGGATGATTTGTATCGATCAAATTTATCTAAGGCATGGTGGTGACGTGATTGACAGGAAGGGTAGGATTAGAATGGGATTGAGGTGTGTTGTAGGTGATGCCATTGTGTTTTTTGGTTCATTAGGCGAGCATAACAGTGTTGTCTGAAGTTTGTACCCTTTTTGTAACGTTATTTGTTCTGTCTTGTGTCGTACTCTTTTCCTCCAACTAGGATTATGGAGGTTTTTAACGAGACGCACAAATTAATTTCGACATTTCATCTTAATAAAATGAGAATTTTTGCCGAGTTAAAATGTACGATTAAAATAAAATAAAAGGCCCGTGTTTCAATTTATATGATCTTGAGATTAATCTTACATTGGAAAGGGAAAAAGTTGTTTCGAACAATACCCCTAACACTTCTTAACATCCTAAAATGATGCACAAAACAACACATTTTCAATAAGCCCACACCTTAGAGAATAACCCAACAAAGCATCACAAGCAACTCCTTACATATCAAGCGAGCTTGAATAATTTGATTTCTTTGTTAAATTGAGGTCACGTTTAAAATAAGACAAGATCAAGTTCAGACCCTAATTTTACTTTTTGAATCGAACTCTAATGCAAAGCTTCTGAAAACTTGATTACACTGTGATAAAGCTAAATTTTAATTGATTTTTTAAGGAAACCCCCTGAATTGTATCACTTGATTTAAATATTTACTAAAAATATGCATACTCAACATATATGCCAATAAGCTGCTGATGTACTGTATTCAAAATTCATATCATCTCAGCGTGAATAATGTAAAATTGCTTAATTACCTTCATGTCCCTTGAATTTGGCAGCTTTTCCCAATTTTGATATTCATATTTTTATCCCGTCAACTTTTTATACTTCTTATAACGTTGTTAAGTTAGAAACGTGTAACATGCTCAGATTGTAGCTCATGACAATTATGATATCATGGATAAAGGAAAACCTAAAAAAAAACTAGTAAAAAGCACAAACAACGTTCTAACCTACCGACGATGCCTTTCAACGCGCCCCACGCGCTTTTTAGATCTCACCCTCTCCCGAAGCTCGTGACCCTCGGCTGATATTTTGTTCCTCTCGATCCGGTCTTCTTGAACGTCGTTGTGCGAGGGCGGAGTCCCCCCTCCAAAGGTCGTCAGTTGCCGGCGACTCGGTGGTCGAGCCCAATTGGTGGTTTGGTCAGGTTTTATGGAAAGGGTTTGGGACGGAACGCATGGGAGGAAGATTTTCTCAGACGAGGTACTGATGTGGCCCCGCCGCCACGACATACGCCTAACAGAAACTCCGGTCAGAGCTTGTGCTTGCCACCGCCTCCTACATCCATCTGCTTATCTCTACATCTCTGGCGCCATCGGAAACGCGTGACTGATCGAAAGGGAACCTCGAGCTTAGGTTTCAAACGCCCCTTTTTTCCTGTTGGTTCAGCTGGTCTTCTAATATACCTACGGGGTCAGAGTTTTTTCCATTATGCTGCAAAGTCCAGTTCCGACAGTCAAGTTTTTGAAGGCGTCGAAGTCCCGGCAGTTGGCATCCTGTTGGAACCTAACATCACCATCACTGCCGGAATCGGTTCGATTTTAGGCCTTACCCCTACCGGTGGTGAAGGGGTGCTATAGCCTGGTCCAACTGGTTTTTCCCTTTTTAGGCGATACAATGAAAAGTTCAACAGTTCACGCATTCCTTTTTTCAGCTTTGACAGCTTGAAAAGCGTGCTGGATGATAGGACCAGCTGTTCAAAGGATACCTGGGGCCCACCTATCTTTCCATATTTGGAAACCAAATTTCAGGCTCGATCCTTCTTTTGTCGTGCCTTTGCATTGAGTTTAGGTTCTTTCTATGCTTCAAATGCTGCTCAAGCATGTCTTTATGACTCGGATAACCCCTGCGAGGGTTATCCGATCACACCATGATCGTCTCAGGCTGTGGCACCATGGAATGGGAGGTGCTTTAGTGCCTTAAGCTTGGCTCACCTCCACACTTTATGGTTCTTTTTAAGTTTCTTTTAAGTCTTTATTTTAAGTTTGTCGAGCTTGTTTTGTTATTGTGGTATGTGATGGCGGATGATGCTTTTTGGGAGCAACTGTTGTCCTGATTTTCTAATCGGTGTTTGGATGATAATCACCATGCCGCTTGGCTTGATAAGGACCGTTACTGATGGAACGGAAGCCTGCCTCTAGATAGAGCTCTCAGGCGAAGGAATGGTGGTGCTGTTCGTTTACACTCCGCGGAAGACACGTTTTGGCATCAGAGTAAGTCTTCCGAGCACGTCTCGTTTTGCCGTTGGTTCCTCACGGATGTTGGAGGAGACGGCCGTGGTTTTGATAAGCCTGGGTTGAGGGATAACTTGATGGATTCTCATCTTTCTTTTCGGGTGGCAATGGATGATGTCTTGATAAGGACTGATGGCTTAACGTCGGATGCCTGCCTCTGGATTGAGCTCTCAGGCACGACTGTTGTCGAAAACTCTAAGAAGGATGTGAGAATTTCATTTCTTTGTTGTTCCAGGAATCGTCCAGGTTTTATCTTGTTTGTTAACACTTATCCTGAATTTGCCTTAGAAAGTGCTGGTTTTTTAGGGTCGTTCAAACCCTTGTTGTGCTAGGTCTTGGTGACTTGAAGCTCGGCCTCGAATGTTTTAGGTTTTGTTGTTGTTGGTGTTGCTGGTTTCTTGTTGTTTTTCGGATGTATGCTTGTTTGCTCTCGTGGCCTTGCATGACACATTTTTTATTTTCGCTGGCTTGTGCGTGTTGGCTTTGTTGGGGGGACCACATGGGTCCTCCTTTTTGTTACCTTTTATGTTTAATGAAGCAAGTTATTTTTGGTCAAAAAATGATAAAGGAAAACCTTTCTAGAAAATCTATAATAGAACAAAATTATGGATAAAAAAGTGTAACACATATTTACTCTCTCTCATAAAAATATTAGAAAAGACTTTTTGATTTTTATAATTTAATTTTGAATACAATTTTCAAATATTAAAATAGACAATGCGCTGATAAATAGATCTTTTAAATTATCACATAAACAACTTTGTTAAATATTTATATTGTTATTTTTTTGAAGATCATAAGAGAAAAAAATCTTGAAGAATATATTTCATTTGGTTTTCTTTGATGTATTCACGTTTCGGTTGAATAATAAATTTTGCATTATCTTCGTATAAAATAACTTATATCTTATCTTGAAAAGCAAATCATAAATTAAATATTTTGAGTCAATAATCTTAGCCAAATACATCTTCAGCTTGTCTTATGTAATAACAATTATTCGAAGAGTCATTAAGTTTTAAAATCTAAATATAATGATTTGTAAGCACTTAGGTAATGGATGGAAATTCCCTACCCCTTTTCGGTGCCCCTACTTATGCTTCAAACTCAAAATTAGGTTTAGGGTGTAGGGTTTTAGGTTATGGGTTATGGTTTAAGAAATTTAGGGTAGGGTACATTTTTTAGAGTATGGAGTGTAGGGTTTAAGATTTAAAATTTAGGGTTTAGAATTTAATTTTCTTGTGTTTTTTTACATGGGGCATAAATAAGAGCACCGAAAAGGCACAGATAATTTTTATCCCTTAGGTAATACTTATAGACCAATTAATATATGATATTTTTAGATCAACTAATGTACGATGTTTCTAGACAGACTAATATACGATGCTTTCATATTAAAGATTTCTTTACATTTCCTTTAAAGATAAAAAAGTATATATTAATATAGGAAAATTCTACAACGGGCGACGAACATTGATAAACACCACTAACGATGAACACTGATGAACACTATTAAATTAATTAATAAAGATTTAAAATTTTAAGGACCCATCATGCAATTAATAATTACTTTAAAATTTTTAATTAAATTATTTTTTATATATATTAAAATTTTATTTTTTTAAAAAATGTAAACTTTATATTTAGTACCTCACCTATTTCTGTATTTCTATTGAACCCTAACTATTTAAATATTATTTCAATTTGACCATATTCTTTCTAAAAAAATAATTTAACCCTTAACCCTCAACCTAAAACCCTAAACTATTAAACCTTAAACATTTAAACTCTTGAATCTATACCCCAAACCATATACCCTTAAAAATAATTTTATTTAATAAAATCTATATATTTGTATGAATTTGGGGTATATATATGGTTTAGGGTATCACACTTGAATCTCAGTAACTCGAGAAAATTAGTAGGCACATCAAAAGTATCGAACATAATCCTTCACCTGGAAGCCTAGTTTAATCGTTTTAATGGAAGAAAAAAAAGTTGCCTTGGAAGTAACGATATCGGTTGAGTTGGTCGAAGGCACATTGAGCAAGCATCGAAAGAACAATTAGAGATTATGTTTGATACTTATTAAATAAAATCATTTTAAAGGTATATAGTTTAGGGTATAGGTTTAAGAGTTTAAGGGTTTAAGGTTTAATAGTTGAGAGTTTTAGGTTGAGGGTTAAGGGTTAATGGTTAAATTATTTTTTATAAAAAATATGGTCAAATTGAAATAATATTTAAATAATGAGAGTTTAATAGAAATACGAAAATATGTGAGGTATTAAATATATAGTTTACACTTATTAAAAAAATAAAATTTTAATATAAAAAAATAATTTAATTAAATTTTTTAAAGTAATTATTAATTATTTGATGAATCCTTAAAATTTTAATTTTTTTAATTAATTTAATGGTGTTTATCGTTAGTGGTGTTCATCAATATTCGTCGCATGCGGTAGACTCATCCATTAATATATCACAATCTTACAATTATTGAGGAGTGGTATTCAATAGATACGATTTGTTTATATTAAACCTCTTTAAGATCTTTTCAGCACATGTCCATTTATAAAAAAAAAAAAAATTATATTTAAGTGTTCATTTTTTAAGTCGAGACAAAGCTTGATTTTAAGATTCTTTGTCTCAAATAGTTTTCTTATACAATTAAATGTTTTTAAGATTTTTCAGGAGTTCTAATAATGATCAAATTACATGTAAAAGAAAAACACCTTGATAAGACTAACATGTTGAGGTATAAATGAGACGAGTCGAGCTCGAGCAGTACTGATCTCGACTCGAAAAATTCGATTTTGAGTTCGACTTAATTCAAAAGCTCTCAAGCTCAAAATTATCAAGTTTAAACCGAACTCAAAATAAAAAATTCTGCTTGAACTCGAAACATTTTTAAATTTATCTAGAAGCTCAATTCAAGCTCGAACTTGAACTTAATGCTAGAATAGTGCATATAATATATGTGTGTGCGGGCGTGCGTGTGCATAAAAATACAACTGATTGAATAAATCTACATCGAGGCGGACCATAGTGGGAGCCCAGACTCTCTCAAAGATTTTGAAAAAATCAACATTTAGTCCTATAAAAATTTTAAAATTTTAATTTAACCCCTTTAATAATTTTAAATTTTTTATTATATTTGAATTTTTAAATATTATTAATTTAGACCCTCTTAAATTTCTTTGAAAATTCTTATTTAATCTCATATTCTTAAAAAATTAGTTAGACTCTAATTTTTTTGAAAATTTTAAATTAAACCTTAATTTTTTTTAAAATATTAATTTAGACCTCTAAATTTTTTAATAATTCTCTTAAATTGAGTTGCCAAGATCCGCCATATATTCATTCCCTCCAAAGACGACAGCCATTATATTCGTTCCACCTAATACATATAAATCTTATCAAGGTGTGTTTCTTTTACAAATAAGGCCAAATCTATGTTCATCAGGATTGCCACAAAGCATATATTCATTTCAACCCACCACTCTGCATGAATATATGCTCAAGAGACAGATCACCCTTTTTTCTGGAAATTCCTACTTCAACGGGGATGCCCCGTTGATGGATATATTCAATCTACATCTGTTCTGAATCCATTATAGACAACGATGATAATATCTAAATCCTAATATTATTTAAATCCACAATATCTAAATAGACGAGTCTGCCACTTTCGATGAGCACCGATGAGCACCACTAACGAAAAATATTGATAAACATCATTAATTTAATTTATATAAAAACCTAAAAGACTCACCGTATAATTATAAATTATTTAAAAATCAAAAGGTAAATTAATTAAAATATATTAATTTATTTTTATTTTTTTTAAATATAGATCAAAATACCTATCTACCTCTAAATTACAAAACTTTAATTTCTATTCATTTAAAATTCAAGCCGCCGCAGCTACCGCTGCTTGTATCAACCAGCCTCTCCTGCACCAAACACTAACACTCTTATGAACTCGAATGCTTGAATTTTGATTGTGCGAGGAGTAAATGTCCTTGACAAAAAAATTAGGGAGTAAATGTTTATCAAATCAAACATTAATGTTTGATTGTGCACCACAAAGGTAAATGTTTGATTGTTCATTCGATAAACCCTAATTCGATGAACTCTTGAAGTTTGATTATGCAGGGAGTAAATGTTTACGGCGACAGTAGGAGGCGGCGACGACGACGACGATATAAATTTCAAATAAATAAAAATTAGAGTTTTGTAATTTAGGGATAGATAGATATTTTGATTTATGTTTAAAAGAAAATTAAAATTGAAATAATATATTTTAATTAATTTACCTTTTAATTTTTAAATAATTTATAATTATATAGTGAGCCATTTAGGTTTCTAATCTTTATAAATTAAATTAATGATGCTCATCGGTGCTTGTCAAGCGTGACAAAATTTTCTTATCTAAATATACAAAGAAAAGACCGAAAAACATATAGTATAATACATCTGCAAATGTAATAATCCTCACTATCCACTACATTATCTAGGGCTGTAAATGAGACGAGACAGATCGCGAGTTACTCGAGCTCGACTCGGTGAAAGTTCAGTCAATACTCGACTCGAGCTCGAACTCGGTTCGAATTCTTAACGAGTCGAGCCGAGCTACTTGATACCCGACTCAAAAAGTTCGCGAGCTACTCGAAAATATAATAAATTATTTTTTAATTTTTATAATTAAAGTGAACTAAAATGTAGGTTGTGTGTTTTTTGTTGTTATGTTATGTTAATTTAATTTTTAGTTTAACTTTCTTTATATTTTTATGTGTAGTTTTTTTTTTCTCCTACTAGGATTATTGGTTTTTAATAAGTCACATGAAAAATATTTCTTTTGTATGATTGTATCTACAATAAAATCATGTAATTTCATCGATAACAACAATATTATTATCATTATTACTATTATTATGAAGAGGGGTTGTAAATGAAATGAGACAGATCGCGAGCTACTTGAGCTCGACTTGGTCAAAGCTCGATCAATATTCGACTCAATTAGACTCGACTCGAGCTCGGGCTCGGCTTGAATTCTTAACGAGCCGAGTCGAGCTCTGCATACTCAAGTTTAAGTCAAACTCGAACTCAACTCAAATTTTTAACGGGTCAAGTCAAGCTCAGCACTACTCAAACTCGACTCAGCTCGTTTACACCCCTGACACTATCTATGTTACATACTGCTGTTTCATGCAAGCTGTTTCTATGCTTTGCTTTTGATTATTAATATTTTCTCTTTTGGATTAGCTAAAAAAACACTAGTGCATTTGCAATGTTTTATGGTCTTTTTAAAGAATAGAATTTCTCAGTACATTTTTCTGCCTTTATTTATACCTACATTAAAATACTGTATTTAAAGTTTAGAGTTAGTGTTTAAAATTAGGGTGTAAGAAATTAGAGGTAGGGTATATTTTTTAAGGTTTAAAACTTATGGTTTAGAATTTAAATTTTAGTATTAGAATTTAAAATTTAATTTTTAGTGTTAGAGGGGTGGAAGATTGTTATTCGTTCTTAAACATTCCAAAATCAGCTTTACATATTTTTTTCCGCTTCGTAAACAATTCTTTTTAAACTAACAAAAATTATTACTTAAACAAACGGCTTTTTAATTTAAAATTAACAATATAATTGTCTTAGTTATGCGCGTAAAATTTTGAATTAGTTTAAGGGTTATATTTTAATACAGAGCTGTCTAAATCTAATACCCTAAATTCTAATATATCATGTTGGGAAAGAATAAAAAAAAGGTAAAATGAAGATAAAAAGTTTGATATTGATGTTCACTACAAATATTATTCCATTCACTTGTCACGTTATGATCAGTGCATCAGTGCATGGTTTGAACTAGTATATAAGTAAGTCTGTATCGCAACATCCGAAGCACAACACAAGCAAAATAAAAGTACACAAAGGTATACCATAACCATGGCCATGGCTCAACAACAACGACAAAAACACACAGAGGGCTACCTCCGGAACGACTCTCAACACACCTTAGCCTTGAAAAGCTCCAAGGTTTGGGAAGGTGATCAACGTACAAAATTCCCGGAAACTATTCTGTTCCGAGATGTCGGTGAGTTTACTCACGACGCAGGGCCTAACGATGGTTCGGTTGCTGGTCTTGCCTACCAAATAGCAGATGATGGCAAAAAGTGGATTGTAGCCTGGAGCAACCCTAGAGGTGAAGACAGCAAGGTATACATATATACTATATGTGCATGTATTGCAATGTTCATTTCTTTCTCTCTTTTCTTTTATCATTTTTTTGCCGATTCGCATCGCACACCTAATTTTAGTGGCTGAGTTCCCCAACGGAGATTTTTTCATATACAAGGTCTCGAATTCGAGACATGTTTAAGCGATAGCAAGTTGCTTACCACTTAGACGAGTCATGTTTACCTGTTATAAATCAACTGCATGCAGGTGTACACTGATATCGTGGATGGGTACATTGATTGGGTTCAAATCAAGAAGGAGCTTGATGACAGAGGGAAACCCTCGTATGAAGCTGTTAGGTTTGGATACAGAGCTGCAGTTGTGATTGATCCAACGGCCTGTTCACCAGTAATGACTGCAACCATTGAGCCTCGTATCTGAGAGGCACAACTGGGATGGGGTCTGCTTTCCCATCAGACGGTGGTGTGGCTGTCGAAATTAAATAATGTAGTGCAATAAATTTGACAGCCAAGAGTTATGTTATCATATGTAATGTTAGTGTGTCTTTATGTTGGGGCCTTGAAACTATGTCCTTGTCATGCATGCATCGCTGGCTATATGTATGGATTAAAATAAAACAAAAAGGCCTGTGTTTCGGTTTATATCTTGCAGTACTTGTATGATGAAACTCCACATACTATCGGAATGGAAAAAAGAGGTCGTTTCGAACAAGATCCCTAACAACTTTACAAGATTTTCAATTAGAAATGTCACTGCCTCTTAACATCCTAAAAATGGTACGAGAAAATTGTCTGCCTCCTAATTATGCCTTTTTTGGTGCCTCCACTTTAAAATAGCAAGTCTAGAGTTTAAAGTTTAAAATTAGAATGTAAGAAATTAAGAGTAAGGTGTATTTTTTTAGTGTATAAGATTTAGGGTTATGATGTAAAAATTAATGTTAGGGTTTAAAATTCAGTTCATCTCTGTGCGCATAATGTAAAATTGCTTAATTACCTTCATGGCCCTTGTATTGGACACTTTCTCCCGGCAATTTTTTATACTTCTTATAACGTCGTTAAGTCAGAAACGTGTAACATGCTCAGATTGTAGCTCATGAGAATAATGACATCATGATTATGTTATCATTTGCAAATTTAAAAATATTAAAAATTTTAAAATGATTAAAGTTAAAAATCTTTAATGTTAGAAAACTATAAAAATTAAAAAAAAATCAGAAAAATTCAACTTATCCTGAAATTTATAAAAATTTAAAATCTATGTTTTAAATTTTAAAAATCCAAATTATATATTTCAAAGTTTATACTATATAAATTACATAAATATAAAATTTTAATTCAAAAAATTCTTTAGAAAATACAAAAAAAATATATAAAATATAATAACTTTTCATGCAATAACAAAATTTTCAAATGTATATTAAAAAGGGAAAAATTCAAATGAAATTCAATATAGATAAATTTATTTAAATAAAAATTTCAAAAAAATTTATAAAAGTCAATGTCCGGTCAACACAAATCAATTATCAATCAACACTAATCAAATTTATATTTGAATATGTTATAATTTTTTAATTACCCATTTTAATATTTTTGAAATTTAAAAAATATATATATATTTTAATAGTTTGTTGTGACTAAAATAACAAATAACAATAATAAAAAATAAAGAACAAAAATGGAAGAACAAAGAGATGAGAGAAAGAGGGAGATTTGTATTATTCTCAAATATATATTTGTGTACAATGTCTTCATCAAATCATCTATTTGTAGGCATAAGAAGTACATATTACATCGAACTCTAATTAAATGAGATAATATTTCTAATGATAAAGTAAATCAAACTCCTTAGATAAAGTTCTAATCATGATAGACATCCACATAGATAAATAGTCATAACACTCCCCCTTGGATGTCTATGTAGATAATATGCCTCGTTAAAACCTTACTAAGATAAAAACCCAGTGGGAAAAAATTCTATAGTGAAGGAAAAAGAGTACACACATCTTTGATACGCATAACATGCTGCCTCATTAAAAACCTTACTAAGAAAACCCATTGGGACAAAACCTTGGTTAAGGGAAAAAGAGTGCAACGTACATGTTGCGTGTAAAATAGACTATCGCAATTGTAGTGCAAGTGTACACGACGCAAGTAGTAAAGTGATACGAAGTATCGGATATCGTCTCCACAGGGATTGGGCTAATGACTTCACCTTGATTTACTGCACGAAAGTAAAAGAAATATTTGAGAGTTGTCACGAGAATAATAAGAAAAACGTAAATAAAAGATTGAGTTATCAAGATAGAGAGAATGGGCTGGTATTGAATTGCTCGGTAGCGCAGGTATTGAATTGTTTAGGATCTCCAGTTCTGTCGTCGCACCCGTCGCCGACAGCACCTGTCGCGGCGTCTGTCCGTTAGCTGTCGCGGCAGCAGACACTAACTCCGTACTTCAAGCTTGGCAAGAATCCCAGATCTGCCTTGCCCTATCCCTAGGCACAAGTCTGTCGATGAACACGTCTTTGATGATACCTCCCGGCGTGAATCGAAGGATGAACACCGATGTGTATGAATTCTTCCTTAGCCACTTAACCTCGCCTTATCCCTAAGCACGAGATGGTTCAACTATAAACTAGAGAACGCGCTTTTATCTCTTTCGTATACTTAACTCTCCCGATGCTAAGTAAATAGATAACCTCACAATGCTCTCCCGATGCTCTTGCAAGATATTAAAACCAAGATAAAAGAACTTGAAGTTTATTTTATTGAACTTGAAAAATCCTAAAACAAAGCAACCCTTGCAACTACTTTACAAAACAACCCGTGGCCCTAGGGGGAATTTAGAACATGTCGGTGACGGGTGGACGGCAGGGGTTTTATTTCGGTTATGGGATATCGGTTCAGCCTCTAGGTTAAATCTATGCCCTTATATAAGCTTTGGGCTCAAGTTATCTAAGGTAACAAGGATTACAACTTTAATTAAAAGTAAGATTCTAATAAAGACTAAATCTCTAAAGTCTCCTACTTTCCAGCCGCATCCTAGCTTTTAGGAATTTCCTCTCTTTGAGCTTTGGCTTGACATATCTTTTGATCCGGGGCTCGGAAAAATATTTGGCTTTCACACGACAGACGAACAGATTTTTCTCTATCTATCGAGGTCCACTTGACTTTTCCTCTTCATAAATCTGCTGTCACCTTGCTGTCGTGACAGGTCCATGACAGGTTCGTCTTCTTCAGCTGCTAGTCCAGTTCAGCTTTCCTGCTTATCTGTCCTGCGCCTGCCTTCATTGTCAACCATGGCAGTTACCTGCAAAATACACCATCTTTTAGTAGAATCCGTGCCTTTTATATAATTGTGATGTTTTATTGAAAACTAACCTAAATGCAATGCAATGATGCTTGAATGCAGCAGAAATATGGGTTAAAAAGGGTGTAAATAATAGAACTTTTACACACTCAACACACCCCAAACTCAAGTTTTTGCTTGTCCTCAAGCAATCAAGACTTAAAAGAAAAGTGAAAATTTTTGTGTTGGCCTTCAAACAGTGAACTGTCCCTTCACCTGTCACTCATTCTCTATGGCAGCAGCATCCTGTCGGAAGGATTAGGATCTGTCCGGAATCTCCCTATAGCTCTCGTGCAGTGTGTGCATGCTTGTGAACAGTTATATGCTAAGACTCTCTTAGTTTCACTAGAATATTCAACTCCTTAACTCGAATCTTTATGCCAAAGTTTATTTTTTTGGAGGCACATTTTCATGCTTCTTTTTCTTCTATTTTTCAAGCTAAATTTTTACTAGAGCCAGTTTCGGGCACCTCTAGTTAGCTTCCTAGAGCCGGTTTCGGGCACCTCTAGGTTTTTAATTTTCTTTTGCTAAACTTCTTTCCTAGAGCCAGTGTTAGGCACCTCTAGGGGCTATTCAAGTTTTAAGCTTCCTATTCTAGTTTGGCTAAAAGAAATCTAAGCAATATAACAGTCACAAAAGTGTTTAAGTTTTTCAGAACTATAGAAAGGCTCTAAACTTTTCCTTAACCTGTCCTAAAGATGCTGCCACGACAGAGCCGTCATGACAGGTAAGCTAACTTCACAGTTTTAAGCCAACAGTTTTAACTTTCTGATTTTTTTTTAAAAATAAAATAAATAATAAGACAAAACAATTAATAAAAAGATGTGCTAAAGACTCCATTAAAGATGGAGGGTTGCCACCCCCAAACTCGAGGGTTGCATTGCCCTCAATGCAAAATGACACAACAAATAAAGAAAGACAAGATAAATAAAAGTACATCACAAAAATATAAGGGCAGGCAGCAATAAGAGGAGAAAAAGAAATAAAAACTTAAATTTTATTCGCTGTCCTCGCTGCTGCTGCTGACGCGGATCTGATGGTGGCGTCTGCGTTGTGGAGGTGGCTGGGCAGGTTCCGGAGCAGGTTGATCAGCAGGTTCTTCATCCGGTTGGGGGACAGGGTCGTCAGCAGGTTGAAGGGCAGGTGGCTCCACTAGCCTGATGTCGGAATTGCTGCTGCTGTCCCAAGAGCTGCTGGTTATGATGGCTTTGGACAGCCTTCTCTTGTTTGCCACGTGCTTAATGCGTTTGACTCGCGTGAAGTCGCTCTCCAAATTCCGCCGGACAAGAGGGCTGTCATCAGTGGCAGCTCGCTTGGTTCCTCGAGGGGAGGTGTCTGTCGGTGGGCTGCCGGCTGCCGTCGGGGCAGGGGATGGTGTGGAAGTGGCAGATTGTGTATGGGGAGAGACAGGTGGTGTGAGAGTGGGGGAGGGGATATTGAAATAATGGGCGGGGAAGGTGGGGAAGATGACATCCGGAAAATTCAAAGTATTAGTGATGAAATTTACCGTTGCATTTGAGAAGTCACGGATGAAAGTCATCAAACCCATCTGGCGCTCCTCTACCCTCAGGATGGCAGCAAGGATGTGGGCGTTCTGATCTGCCGGAGCGGTGTTGGTGGCAGCTTCTGGGGCAGGTTCGGTGGCTGGTTCATCATCGGACTCAGCAGGAGGGGCGTTTGGATCGAAGGCGTTGAGGGGCGATACGACTATGATCTCCATGAGGCTGGAGATGTTGTTGTCTGTCCATCCGCTGCCCGTCTTGATTTTGTCTGAAGGCTCCTCCGGTACGGCAGCGCAGCGGCAGAGGGCGGTGATAGTGAACGGCAGGCAGAGTCGTGAGTCCGAGCGGAAGGCACAATCAAGGATGCTGTCCCGCATGTACCTGCCCACATTGATGGGCCTGTCGTGCATAATAGAGTGGATAAGGGCCAGCCGCTGTCGGTTGACTGTTGTATGGTGGGACGAAGGCAGGATACGCTTTTTGATAAAAGCGTTCCATAGTTTTGCCTCAAGGAGTAGTTGCCCCCTATTGACAGAGTGGGGGTTCTTCTTACTGGTGCTCCATGTCATTCCCGCCTCTGTCAGCTCCCTCATGACAGCATCATGTCCAGCAATGTCGAGGGTGTCCCAAAATTGTTGGTGAGCATCATCATTGGGGCCAAAGAAGAGGCCGAACACATGGTTGATGCTGCTAGCGCTGAAGGGAACTGTCACTCCTCGGACGGTGACAGATGTCGCCGTCTTGCTTTCGATCGCCGCATAAAATTCCCGGACCAAAGTATCATTAAGCTCTGCCGGCTGCTCGGCAAAGTCCTCCCAAAGTTGTGCTGTTATGGCCTTCATAATGAACGACCGGAGTCCAAAAAGAGGTGCATCTCTGTTGTAAATGAAGCCACGCTCCTCCCATAGCTCCTTTTTGGTGAATGGCGATACTGCTGCTGAAGAAGAAGCGGCAGCAGTGTTTTGACGGGTTTGTCGTGAGGACATTTTGGTTGCAAGGGCTGAAAAAGATAAAATAGATAAAACTAGAGGAGAATAACAAGAGAGAAAAATCGGAAGTGATGAAAAATGAAAATGGGAAGGGGTTTATATAGCTGTTGGGTATCTGCCCATTTAATGCCGCAACGGCAGGCGGGAATAACGGGGCGGCAGATTGAATGTAGCGTGTCTGACGCGTCTGACAGGCATTAATGCGTCTGTTATGCGTCTGCCGCACGCTTCTGCGTCTGCTGTGCGTCTGTTGACAGCCTGTCAAATCCGTCTACGCCGGCAGCCGAAACGACAGGTTACCATAAATGGGCTTTATTGGGCTGGTGGATGAGCGGTATAAATGGGCTTTATTGGGCTGGTGGATGAGCGGTGGGCTTGGGCCACTTCTTCTTTCTCACTTGACTCCTTTATTTCCTAAAAACTGAAATTATAAAAACAAAACATTATTCGAATAAATCTAATTCCTAATAAATAATATTAATAATAAAAATAAAAATAAAAATAAAAAATTAGGTTAAATTAGGGATGCCTTGTGGGGCATCACCTAAAGTAACCACTTCCTGTATTCCTGGGGCTTCAGTCCCTTGATAGTGCTTGAGGCGTTGTCCATTGACTTTGAATTGGTGCCCGTCCTTTAGTGATTGAATTGTAATGGCACCATGGGGAAAAACTTGAACTACTTGGAACGGGCCAGACCATCTAGATTTGAGCTTCCCTGGAAAGAGTTTCAACCTAGAATTAAACAACAACACAAGCTGCCCTGGGCAGAACTGTCGTGGCAGCAACTTCTTGTCATGCCACTTCTTAGTCTTTTCCTTGTAAATCCTTGCATTGTCGTAGGCCATTGTCCGTATTTCATCGATCTCATTCAAATCTAACAGCCTTTTCTGGCCTGCCTTGTCCAAGTCCATGTTTACTGCCTTGATCGCCCAATATGCCTTGTGTTCTATCTCGACAGGCAAGTGACAGGTTTTCCCATAAATCAAACGGTATGGAGACATGCCCAATGGAGTCTTGAAAGCTGTTCTGTATGCCCATAATGCATCATTCAGAAGCAAAGACCAATCTTTCCTAGTTGGTTTAACCATTTTTTCAAGAATGTTCTTCACTTCCCTATTGGATATCTCAGCCTGTCCATTGGTCTGTGGGTGGTATGCTGTCGCGATCCTGTGCTTGACACCATATTTTCTCAAGGCGGCAGCAATTACCCTGTTGTCAAAGTGTCTCCCTTCATCACTGATAATCGCCCTAGGGATGCCAAATCTAGAAAAGATGTTTTTGTGCAAAAACTTTTGGACCGTTTTGGCATCATTCTTTTGAGTTGCGATTGCTTCTACCCATTTGGAGACATAATCTACTGCTAGGAGGATGTAAAGATTTCCACACGAAGATGGAAAAGGTCCCATAAAATCAATCCCCCAAACGTCGAAGATTTCGACTTCTAAAATATTCTGTAGTGGCATCTCGTTTCTCCTCGAGATGTTACCTGTCCGCTGGCACCTGTCACAGTTTTTGTAAAATTCCTGTGCGTCCTTATACAGTGTCGGCCAGTAGAACCCTGACTGCAGCACCTTGGCAGCAGTTCTATTGCCTCCTAAGTGTCCTCCATATTGTGAAGCATGACAGTGATGGAGAATGTCTTCTTGTTCTTCTTGTGGTACACATCTCCTTATAACTTGATCTGCGCACATTTTGAAAAGAAGAGGTTCGTCCCAATAATAATGTTTAACATCATTTTGAAACCTCTTCCTGGCTTGATAAGTAAGATCAGAAGGTAATATTCCGCTAACTATAAAATTAACGAAATCAGCATACCAGGGAAGGTTAGAAGACTTACCTGCCGCCATGGCTGTCGCGACAGCTATTGCGGCAGCAAAGAGCTGCTCATCTGGGAAGGTCTCTAGTATGTGTGTCTCATCTAAAGGTAGACTATGTCCCATCTCCAACCTCGACAAGTGATCTGCCACCTGATTTTCTGTCCCCTTTTTATCTTTTATCTCAAGGTCGAACTCTTGTAATAGTAAGATCCAGCGTATCAACCTAGGCTTTGCATCCTTTTTTGCAAATAAATACTTGAGGGCAGAGTGGTCGGTGTGTATTATAACCTTCGTTCCAAGTATGTAAGAACGAAACTTGTCGATGGAGAACACCACAGCTAACAGCTCCTTTTCTGTGGTGGTATAATTCACTTGGGCATCATTCAATGTTTTGCTGGCATAATATATGACATGAAACAGCCTGTCCTTGCGCTGCCCAAGTGCTGCCCCGACAGCATAGTCACTAGCATCACACATAATTTCAAACGGTTGTGTCCAGTCTGGTGGCTGTACTATGGGGGCTGTCACTAGCTTTTCCTTCAGAACCTTGAATGCTTCAGTACATTCTTCATTAAAGTCAAAGGGTCGGTTCTGCTCTAAGAGATGACATAGGGGTTTCGTGATTTTTGAGAAATTGGCAATAAATCTCCTATAAAAACCAGCATGCCCTAGAAAACTTCTAATGCCCTTGACTGTTGTTGGCGGCGGCAGCTTCTCTATGACTTCAATCTTTGCCCTGTCGACTTCTATACCACGACAGCTAATCTTATGGCCTAGGACTATCCCTTCATCCACCATAAAATGGCATTTTTCCCAATTAAGAACAAGATTAGCTTTTTCACATCTTTCAAGTACCTTTTGAAGGTTGCCGAGGCAGCTCTCAAAATCGTCTCCAAAGACGGAAAAATCATCCATGAAGATCTCGAGGAAGTCCTCTACCATGTCAGAGAATATTGCCATCATGCACCTTTGGAAGGTGGCAGGTGCGTTACAGAGGCCGAACGGCATCCTCCTAAATGCGTATGTTCCGTAGGGGCATGTGAAAGTCGTTTTCTCTTGGTCCTCCGGTGCAATAGCAATTTGATTATATCCTGAATAACCATCAAGAAAACAATAGTAAGGTTTACCCGCTAATCTGTCAAGCATTTGATCAATAAAGGGTAACGGAAAGTGGTCCTTTCGGGTAGCTTTGTTAAGCTTCCGATAGTCCATACAAACCCTCCAACCGGTCACAGTCCTGGTTGGGATTAACTCGTTGTTTTCGTTGGTTATCACGGTCATGCCTCCTTTCTTGGGAACACATTGCACCGGGCTTACCCATTTGCTGTCGGAGATGGCGTAAATAATACCTGCATCTAACCATTTAATTATTTCTTTACGCACTACCTCCTTCATCGCAAGGTTTAACCGTCTTTGGGCATCAATAGTCGGCTTATGATCTTCCTCTAGGAGGATTTTGTGCATACAGATTGCCGGACTAATGCCCTGAATGTCTGCTATCGTCCATCCTATCGCCCTTTTATGCTGCCTCAACATGTCGATCAGCTGTCGTTCCTATTCCTGCGGTAGCTTAGCAGAGATGATTACGGGCAGTGTGTCATCACAACCAAGATAAGCATATTTAAGCTGCCCTGGCAGGGGCTTAAGTTCTAAGACAGGTGGTTCAACAGTAGAGGGCTTTTGGATTAAATGGTTATCCGAAGTGTAATTCAAGGGTTCGAATAACTTACCTGGACGATGGTCTACCCAGTTTACCTCCTCATGACCTTCAGTATCAGATGTATCGGATTCAGAAGAGTCACTGTCGTCGGTGCTGTCGTCGTTGCTGTCGTCGTCACTGTCGTGACAGGCCTGTAGGTGGCTGTTGCAGTAGTGACCAAATTTTATATCTCGGCAGCCCGTCCTGATGCAGGGTTGATCAAAGGTCACCTCAATGATGGCCTTGCATTCCTCATCCACATCAGCATGTTTCATTGCTTGGAGAACATTCAACTTAATTTCTTGATCATTCACGCGCATGGTGAGTTCTCCTTTCTCCACATCAATCAATGATCTTCCCGTGGCTAAGAAGGGTCGCCCTAGGATGACTGGTGCGTTCTCATCTGCCTCACAATCTAAAATAAGAAAGTCAGCAGGAAAAATAAGTTTATCCACTCTTACCAAGATATCTTCAATTTTTCCCTCGGGGTGAACGTAAGAGCGGTCGGCTAGCTGTAGGGTAACTGTCGTGGGCCGCGCCTTGCCAATACCTAGTTTCTGAAAAACAGATTTGGGCATTAGATTAACACTAGCTCCAAGATCACAAAGTGCCTTACCCACAAATTTATCGCCGATTACGCAAGGTATGAGGAAGCTCCCCGGATCCTTTTTTTTTCTGGGGTGGCTGCCGATGAAGAATACTCATGCAACCTTCTTGCATCCTTACCGTTTCAAATTCCCCAAGTTTAGATTTTTTAGACATGACATCCTTGAGAAATTTAGCATAACCGGGCATCTCCCTAACAGCATCTAACAACGGAATGTTAATATGAACCTGTTTAAAAATATCATAAATTTTTTTGAGTTGAGATTCATGCTTAGCTTGCTGTATCCGTTGAGGAAAGGGTGGTGGGGGTCGATAATCAGCAATGCGTCCTTCCCACTGCATGCGAATCTGAGGACGATAATCATCCTTTTTCTCCTCTATCGCTTCTGCTGTCGTGACAGGCTCATCGGCAGCAGTCTGTTTGTCACCTGTCGGGGCAGCTTCCTCGGCAGGGTTATCCAAGGCAGGTTCCTTTTCTGTATCAACTTCTTTTTCCGGCCCTGGTAGCTTTTTCCCACTCCTAGTAGTAATTGCCTTACATTGCTCATGTGGGGGCGGTCTAGCATTTTCAGTATTGCTAGGGAAACCTCCATTCTGCCTCGGTTTAATATGCTGCGACACCTGACCCATTTGTGTCTCTAGAGATTTCAAGGTGGCCTCATGGTTTGTCATTCTCATCTTAGTTTCATCTATAAAATTTTCCGTCTTCTTGACAAACTGATTAATATTATCCATATACGTGCTAGTCTGAGACATAAAGGTGGCTAGAGTATGTTCCAATACACTACTCGTGGCAGGTGGTGGCTGCTGTTGCTGCTGCGGCGGCAGGTGCTGCGGCAGGTTCTGCGGCGGCAGTTGTTGTCGCGTCAACAATCTAGGACCCCCTGATTCTGATTATATGCTTGCGGATTCAGGGCATTGTTGGGGTTACTCCAGGAAAATTTGGGATCCTTCCTCCAATTAGGGTTGTAGTTGTTGGAATTGTAGTTCGGTTTGTAATTTCCAACATATTTTCCCTCTTCTATATTTATAGGGCACTCATCCCTACTATGATTTCCCTCACAAGTGGCACAAACTTCCTCGACAGCAAACCCTCGTAAGTCCTCTTCATTCAATAAGTGTTTCATGGCTTTAGTGAGGAATGCTACCTGTGATTTCATAGTGCTGTCGGCCTCATAGTCCTTGACAGCAAGTACCCGTTTACCCCCTCTTCTAGCTGTCGGAAACTGCTCCTCATTCTTGGCTAGATTTTTTAGAACTTGCAATGCCTCGTCCGGATCTTTATCCAATAATAGTCCATTTGCTGCAGAATCAATGCGAATGCGAGTTTGTAAGTTAGCAGCATTATAAAATTTAGTTACCTGATTCCAGACAGGGAATCCATGCATTGGGCAGTTCCGAAGAAGAGTAGTAAATCTGTCCCAGGCCTCGTGCATCGGCTCGTCATCTTCCTGTTGAAAAGTAGCAATTTCGTTACGTAATCGCTCAGATAAATGCGAAGGATTAAAACGAGATAAAAATTCACGAGTTAGATCTGCCCAAGTCATAATAGAACCCGGTGTAAGTTTATTCCACCAAGTTTTAGCTCTGTCCCTCAATGAATGGGGGAATAACCGAAGCCTCAGTATCTCCGGACTAACTCCTGGTAGCCTAAACGAACCACAGATCTCCTGGAACGTTTTGAGATGCTCCCTAGCATCTTCTGTCGCAGAACCACTAAACTGTCCGGCGTTGTTGATCATACTAAACATGACAGGTTTAAGCTCGAAGTTGTCAACATCAATATCCGGCAGCGTAGTCTCCAGCTCTACATGGTCATTCAGCATGTAGCCACGACATGACCGTCGTCCATCTGCCCTCGGCGGGTCGCCGACAGGCGGTATGTCTCCTCCAGCAGGCTGGTTACGGGCCATCTGCTCTAGTTGTTCTTCAAGGTATTCGTTCCTGTCTAAAAGGTGGCGAATCTGTTTCTTGAGATTGAATGATCGTTCGATTTCTGGATCTAACTTATACTCAGGATCTTCGCCTCTTTTCGATCTGCGCATAAACAAGAGAACCTCGTGAAAAGCAACAGTTGAAAATAAAAAATAAAAATTAAAGAAAAATTAAAAATAAAAACAAAAAGTGCAATAAAAGAAAGATGTAGTTATGTTGCCAATCCCCGGCAACGGCGCCAAAAACTTGTTGCGTGTAAAATAGACTATCGCAATTGTAGTGCAAGTGTACACGACGCAAGTAGTAAAGTGATACGAAGTATCGGATATCGTCTCCACAGGGATTGGGCTAATGACTTCACCTTGATTTACTGCACGAAAGTAAAAGAAATATTTGAGAGTTGTCACGAGAATAATAAGAAAAACGTAAATAAAAGATTGAGTTATCAAGATAGAGAGAATGGGCTGGTATTGAATTGCTCGGTAGCGCAGGTATTGAATTGCTTAGGATCTCCAGTTCTGTCGTCGCACCCGTCGCCGACAGCACCTGTCGCGGCGTCTGTCCGTTAGCTGTCGCGGCAGCAGACACTAACTCCGTACTTCAAGCTTGGCAAGAATCTCAGATCTGCCTTGCCCTATCCCTAGGCACAAGTCTGTCGATGAACACGTCTTTGATGATACCTCCCGGCGTGAATCGAAGGATGAACACCGATGTGTATGAATTCTTCCTTAGCCACTTAACCTCGCCTTATCCCTAAGCACGAGATGGTTCAACTATAAACTAGAGAACGCGCTTTTATCTCTTTCGTATACTTAACTCTCCCGATGCTAAGTAAATAGATAACCTCACAATGCTCTCCCGATGCTCTTGCAAGATATTAAAACCAAGATAAAAGAACTTGAAGTTTATTTTATTGAACTTGAAAAATCCTAAAACAAAGCAACCCTTGCAACTACTTTACAAAACAACCCGTGGCCCTAGGGGGAATTTAGAACATGTCGGTGACGGGTGGACGGCAGGGGTTTTATTTCGGTTATGGGATATCGGTTCAGCCTCTAGGTTAAATCTATGCCCTTATATAAGCTTTGGGCTCAAGTTATCTAAGGTAACAAGGATTACAACTTTAATTAAAAGTAAGATTCTAATAAAGACTAAATCTCTAAAGTCTCCTACTTTCCAGCCGCATCCTAGCTTTTAGGAATTTCCTCTCTTTGAGCTTTGGCTTGACATATCTTTTGATCCGGGGCTCGGAAAAATATTTGGCTTTCACACGACAGACGAGCAGATTTTTCTCTATCTATCGAGGTCCACTTGACTTTTCCTCTTCATAAATCTGCTGTCACCTTGCTGTCGTGACAGGTCCATGACAGGTTCATCTTCTTCAGCTGCTAGTCCAGTTCAGCTTTCCTGCTTATCTGTCCTGCGCCTGCCTTCATTGTCAACCATGGCAGTTACCTGCAAAATACACCATATTTTAGTAGAATCCGTGCCTTTTATATAATTGTGATGTTTTATTGAAAACTAACCTAAATGCAATGCAATGATGCTTGAATGCAGCAGAAATATGGGTTAAAAAGGGTGTAAATAATAGAACTTTTACACACTCAACAGTACATTTACTCCCCCTCATGAAAACATCTCAGAAGATCTTTGAATCTTCATAATTCAAACTTGAATATTATTTTTCTAAAGATAGCGGGGATGAAACTTTGGAGTAATATTTTCCATGATGTATCCACCTTCCATTATCTCTACACAAGATAGCATTTGTATCGTATCTTGTGAAAGTAAATCGCATATCTTCTGGATATGTTGGGTCAATGGTCTTAGCCAAACACATTTTTGGCATGCCTTGTGCATAACAATTATTTCTACAAGATTTGAGGAGGCATCGACGAATGTTTGAAGATCTAAATGTAATGATCTTTGTATATTCATAGATATTTCTTGACCAACTAATATATAGTGCATCAAGACCAAGAAAATATATAATTATCTTTATTCACATCCAACAATCTTACAAATATTGGGATACTCAAAAGATATGCTTTATTCATATTGAATCTTCTTTAAGATTCTTTCAGCTTATGTCTATTCATAGACAAAAAGAAATATATAAAAATGCTCGATCTTCAGGTCGAGATAAACTTGATGTCAAGATTCAAGTACTTGTATTGAAAGTATTTCATGAGTTTCCAATTTGAAGCTCTTTAGGAGTTCTATAATTATCATAATAGATCTTGATCCAAACTTCTTTATAAAATACATAAGGAAATCTAATCATTCTTATAGTATTTTCTCAATTAGTATTCACTAAGGCGATTATACCAAATGCTCCAAAATATTCATGAGACGTGTTTAAATAAAATTCCTCGGAAATTTCCAAATGCTTCTAGCATTTTAAATCCTTCAAGGATAAATATGAATCTACAAATAATTAGACGCATGTAAAATAAATTCATAACCGCCAAAGTAATTGCATCCACCATGAAGTAATTAAAACTTTTCATAAATCGTAGTTCAAGTCGTATTTACGACTACTTATTTGTGCCTCACTTACATTACACCTTTAGGTGTTTGGATTGCTGGTCTAAATACTTCTATTTTAGAAGTTCAAAGCGTCTTTCAACATCGGTTAATTCAATATCTATACTTCTGGATAGATTTTATACAAGATCTTCGATTTCTTTCTTTACTTCTATAGAAGTGTTTTATGTAAAATTGTTTGTAAAATCGTTGTCGACAACTTTCCAATTTTCTAGTTCCATTCTCGTAATGACATACCTCATCGAGATCTCTTCAAGATTTCAATCTTTATTTCAGGTACCTGAAACTCTTCAAGAGTTTTATTATTAGTTATGTCTTGGGTCTCTTTAGGAGCACTCGCATCCAATATATGACCATCTCATAATACTCTTAAATTAAAAGGCTAAACACATGCATTCTCAGGTTCAAGGTCAAATTTGGAGACTTTTGGGTTCAAATTTTGCAAAACATGTCTAAAAAACAGACTTATGACATCGAAAAATATAAAATAGAGGTTTTCAGAAAATTTGACTTTTTGGTCTAAGTCAACAGTCAAAGATGACGTCATCAGTCAACAGTCAAAATCAACATTAACATGAGCGGTCAATAGGTCAACGATCAATTATGATGTCAGCAGTCAACGCTGATGTCAGCGGTGAACGGGTCAACCAGGTTGACTCACTAAGTTGGCTCGGTCAGGTCGGCTACGGGTCAAACAAAGTCGGTTCATGTCAAACAAGGGTCAGGTCAGATATGGGTTTGAGTCGGTTCGATTAGACGGATTAGGCTAAAGTCCATTGGGCCTTAAACATGCCAACCCATACAAAAACAAACCCAATGTATTATTGGACCGGTTGGGGACTTAGATCAATTTGTTGAATTGATTCAAGGCCAAACAGGGTCCAGGTTGGTTCAGCTAGCTCGGTTCAGAGGCCACCGTCCAGGGTGGCCGAAATTCACCCACGACGGCGCGTGGTCGCCACGTGCGGCCAAAATGGCTGAAAAAGGCCTAAAATGCATCGTTTTCTAGGTCCAACAACCCAAACACATCCACATCTCAATTAATCCCAAAAATAGGTCGAAAAACCATACCAACTTACCAAAACGGAGCAGAAGCCATCGGGAATGGCGTAACTCCGATGAGGCTTTAAACGACGACCGACGAAGGATCCAGAGGTAGAGTTTTGATCGGCTTGACCTTTTGAAGACGATGGTGGCCTCGGATTTAAGCCACGACGTTAGACGGAAAACCCGAAGAGCAGTGGATGACTCTTGATTTTCCGTTGGGCTTAAACCCAAATTTCACGACAACATGTGGCGTTGGGCTACGAGTGAGCAACGACGATGGGTTCAAAATAGAGCAACGGTTCGACTGACGATGGCGGTGAATAGAACGACACGTTAGTGGTGTAAATCGGAGAAGGGTGGGCGATGGAGTAAGGTGAAGGGCCGAGAGAGAAAGAAGGGTTTGGGTATCCTTCTTTTAGGTAGGTGGCCCGAATTAAATATGCCATAAAGGGGTAGCTGGGATATTTTAATTTGTTTATTATTTTATTATCAGATATCTTAAAGCAACGGTTAAAATAAAAGTTTCACAATCTATAATTAAGACTAATCTTAGTCCAGACGATTAAAGCCTCCACCCACCAAGCCGAGGGGTGTGGGTTCAAAAACCCTTAGCTGTACACTTTCCTTTTATTTATTTTTTATTTTTACTTGAACTTTAATTATATTTTAATATGGGTGTTACACACACATAGGTACATATACCATAACCATGGTAATGGCTCAGTCTAGAAAACAACACACGGACGGAAAGCTTCGGAATGATTCCCAACATATATACTTTAGCCCTAACAAGCTCCAATGTTTGGGAAGGAGTTCAGCGTACAGATTTCTCGGAACAAATTCTGGTCAGAAATGTCGGTGAGTTCACTCACGATGTCGGGCCTGATGATGGTTCAGTTGCTGGTCTTGCTTACCAGATCCATGACGGTAAAAACTGGGTTGTTGCTTGGAGCAACCCTAGAGGAGGTGAAGACAACAAGGTATGCATGCATTGTAATATTCATTGTATTCTCTAGTTGTATTGTACTCTTTTACTCCGTTAAGGATTAGAGAAGTTTTTAACGAGACACACAATCATGCTTAAACTTGTATGATTATTTCATGAATAAATCATATTTGCCGAGCAAAACAAATGAAACTGTGTATGATCAACTACATACATGTGTACACTGCTATCGTGGATGGGTGCATTAATTTGGATCAAATCAAAATGGAGCTTGATGAGAAAGGGAAACCCGTGTATGAAGCTGCTGGGTTTGGATATAGAGTAGGAGCTGTAATTGATCCAAAGAGTTGTTCACCGATAATGGCCGCATCCATGCATTGAGCCTCGGACTTGAGATGCACAACCAGGATGGGGATGTCAAAATTAATGATCTCTGGGTGCATCCCATTACTAGTAATAAATTTATTGAAGTCTGTTAGTAAAGCAGTTAGGATGTTAGCATGCAGTTATGGTGGTTAAAACTGTTAACCTAAAGCTGTTAACCTAATCTTGTGTAGATTAGCATGTATCGAGCTTGATAGAGCTCTTGTAGCTTTGTATATAAGAAAGCCTCATTTTATACTTAATGATATGAATGGAAATTAGTTTCCTTAAACAAACTATCTCTATTTGATTCATTCCAATATGGTATCATTCGCCGGAAAAGCTTGAACTTGTAATGAGTTTTTAAGCTTTCTTTTTCGTGTTCCTGGTGATCTTCCGCTTGCTTCTGGTTTCAGATCGTGCTGTTGCTATGTTTACTGACAAGAATATCAGTGTTGTCCTTGACAAGATGAACTATCTCCTTTGGAAACAGCAGGTGTTGTTAACAGTTCGAAGTCACAAGCTTGAGAAGCTCCTGACTGGCAAGATGACGGTTCCCCCTGAGACGGTTAGTGCTGCTGATGGTACGTCTTCTCCAAATGATGCTTATGAAGATTATGTTGCCCAAGACAGTGCATTGGCCTCGTGGTTGCTTTCCACGGCGAGTTCTCATCTTCTTGCTTAGTTTGTTGGTGCTGACACAACTGCTAGAGTCTGGAAAACAGTTCAAGACTTCTTTTCGAATCGATCTACTACTTCTGTAATAGGTCTTCACTATAAGCTCATATCCTTCAAGAAAGGGGAGGAGTCCATGCGAGTTTATCTTACACAGATTAAAGAAGTCTGTGATGCTTTGGTTTCTTGCAACAGTGCAATATCGAATGTTGAGTAAATTGCTAGCATTCTGAATGGTTTGCCCAAAGATTATCAACCTTTTGTTGCTGTAATCACATCCAGCAAAGAGTTGGTTTCTGTTAATCGTGTGAGGTCTTTGCTCATTGATGCAAAGGCTCAGATTGCAGGTTTTCATGCTTAAAGCAATCTTGATTTGCTCTTTAGTGCCCAGGCCTCTAGTGGTGCCTTCAATGCTTCTCGTGGTCAGGCTGCCTATCGTGGTTCTAATTCACGTGGTGGTTATGGCTACAAAGGTCATAATGGAGCTGGTCGAATGAATGGTAGAGGCCGTGGTGGTCGTGCTAAAATTCAGTGTCAAATATGTGGAAAGATTGGACATTTGGCCAATCGTTGTTGGTATAGGTTCGATGAGGATTTTCAAGTTGTTGGTGATCAAGAAGTTCAGGCTTCTGGGTATGTGCAGCTGGGTACGTTTGATGATCAAGAAGTGGTTAACGAGGAGCAAGATTCTCCTCAGGTCAATATAGCATCAGCCTCTCGAAATTCTTGGGTGATTGACTCTGGTGCAACGCACCATGTAACACCAGATTCTGCAAATCTTCTGCGATCATCGAGCTATAATGGTCCAGGTAAGATAATTGTTGGGAATGGTGTTAGGTTAAACATTGATCGTTTGGGGCATTCTGCTATTCTTTCTTCTTGTGCATCTCGCAAGCTTTTTTGTCTAATTTGTTGCATGTACCATGTGTTACTAAGAATCTTCTCTCGGTCTCTAAGTTTGCTAGAGACAATGGTGTATTCTTTGAGTTCCATGCTTCGATGTGCTTGGCTCATGATGAAGGCTCAGGTGAGGTGCTTCTTCAAGGCGTTGAACGAGATGGACTGTACCGGTTTGCTGCTGACTTGGTTCCCCCGTCTGGTGATGTTGGTTGTAATGTTGTTCGAGTCGAAGATGATTCTGTGAATAGAGTTAGGAATAACTATGAGCTTTGGCATAGGCGTCTTGGGCATCCAGCTCATGAATGTCTCATGCAAGTTTGTAATGAAACAATTGTAAAATTTTCTTCAAGCTTTAATAAAACATATTTACCTACATGTGTTGCTTTTCGTATTAGGAAGAGTCATAAGCTTCCTTTTTCTTCTTCCACAACAGTGTATGATAGGCCATTTCAGTTGATCTTTTTTTATCTTTAGGGGCCAACACATATTTCATCGAGTGGCTTTAGGTATTATATTACCTTTGTTGATGTATTTACAAGGCACACATGGTTGTACATGCTAAGGGACAAGAGTCAGGCAGTACAAGCTTTCGAGTTGTTTTCTAAGCTAATTCAGAATCAGTTTGGTACATGTATAAAAGAATTTCAATCAGATCGGGGTGGTGAGTATCGATCTTTGTCAAAATTACTGGCTAAAGAAGGTATTAGACATCGTGTATCTGGTCCACATACATCAGAGCAAAATGGAACAGTTGAGCGTAAGCATAGACATGTCATTGAATTAGCCTTAGTTTTGTTGGCTCAATCTTTATTGCCCCTTTAGTATTAGTCGTTTGCTGTGTGTACAGCAGTACACCTTATCAACAGGTTGCCAACTCGAGTTTTGGCCAATAAGTCACCTTATGAATGCTTGCATTTGAAGAAACCTGATTACACTGAATTAAAAGTGTTTGGGTGTAGATGTTTTCCACATTTGAGAATGTTTCAGAAGCATAAGCTTACCTTTCGATCACAAGAGTGTACATTTCTGGGCTACAACTATCAACACAAAGGATACTTGTGTTTGGCTTCAGATGGAAAAATCTATATATCGAGGCATGTGGTTTTTGATGAGTCTTATTTTCCTTTTGCAGATAAGAAGGGTGGAAAACGTGTTCCAGTTTTGCAACAATTTCGATCATGTGCATTGCCTATTGTGACACCTACAAATGGAAATAATAGTAATCGAACTCATGTTGAAATTGATCGATCTCCAGTTGCTTCTCCAGGTGGTTCTGAGCCTGGTCCTGTTGAGTCACCAATAGTATCACCAGTACCTTCAGGGCATGTAGTTGGACAAACACAACCTGGTGCTGTAATACAGGAGAAAGAAGTTCATGACTCAGCTCCTGATGCTCGTGGTGCATCACCACATGAGACACAAGTGATGCCAAATAGCCCAGAACATGAAGATGGTGTTCTTGATAATTTTGCTGTACCACCACATGAAATGCAGCAGCTGGTGCCAGATGATTTGGAACAGGAAGAGGGTGATCTTAGTGATCTTGTAGTTTCGAATAATGAGACTGTGGTTTTGAATGGTCCAACTGTGTCTGGTGCTATATCTCAAGGCATTGGTCACTCCATGGTAACCAAGAGCAAAAATGGGATATTTAAGCCCAAAATGTTTAATGTTGAAAAAATAATAGATGAGGTCGAGCCTGTGAATATTCAAGAGGCTTTGCAATCTCCTGAGTGGATGAATGATGTCCAAGATGAGTTAGATGCGTTGAATAACAATGGCACATGGTCTTTAGTCAAGCTACCTGAAGGTCAGTCTACAGTTGGGTGCAAGTGGGTGTTTCAACTCAAACGCAATCCTGATGGCACGGTTGCTAAGCACAAAGCAATGTTAGTTGCAAAAGGCTTTTCCCAAATACCTGGACAAGATTTTAGGAACACTTTCAGTCCTGTTGTTAGAATGACCACTGTGAATATTGTGTTATCTCTTGCTGTGTCAAATAATTGGGTTTTGAGGCAAGTTGACATCAACAATGCCTTTTTAAATGGTGATCTTGATGAAAGTGTGTATATGGATCAGCCACCAGGGTTCTAGAAGCTTGCAATAGATGGATCTAGGTTGGTGTGTAAGCTTCAACGAGCTCTTTATGGCTTGAGGCAGGCCCCTCGTAATTGGCACATGAAGCTCAAGACCTTTTTGCTTGAAGTTGGCTTTGTTGAGTCGAAAGCTGATGCTTCCTTGTTCATGTGCAAGCATAGTTCTGGGTACACCTACATGTTGGTGTATGTAGACGATATTATATTGACTGGTCACTTAGAGAATAAAGTGGAACGAGTGATTAATCTGCTACGTGAAAGGTTTGCTCTCAAAGATCTAGGTCAGCTGGGATTTTTTCTTGGTCTAGAAGTTGTTCGAGGAGATGGATTTCTAGTATTGAATCAACGTAAGTATCTGCATGATCTTCTTACTAGAACTCACATGGACAAGGCCAATGTTGTTCCAACGCCTATGGTGAGTAATGTTGTGTTGGACAAAGTATCAGTGAGTCCTATTGATGATGCGAAGAGTTATAGGAGCATTGTTGGAGCACTCCTATATGCTTGTCACACCAGGCCAGATATAGCCTTCAGTGTGAATAAACTGGCTCAATTCATGCACGAGCCCAGGGAGCATCATATGGTTGCTGTCAAATGAGTTTTTAGATATATCAGTGGTACATTAGACTATGGTCTCTTGTATAAAAAGTCTTCTACACATGCTTGTAATATTACAACCTTTACAGATGCAGATTGGGGAGCTTATGCGTGTGATCGAAGGTCAGTGTCAGGGTGCTGTGTTTACCTTGGAGACAACTTGGTTTCATGGAGCTCAAGAAAATAGAAGACTGTTGCTAGGTCCACAATAGAGGCAGAGTATAGAAGCATTGCTGATGTTACAGCTGAGGTTAGCTGGATTACAACTTTACTTGAAGAAATGGGATTTGCCAAGATCAAAGTTCCTGAAGTTTGGAGCGATAACATGAGTGCCATTAGTAAAAATCCTGTATATCATTCTCGTATAAAACATGTGAATCTGGATATTCATTTTGTGCGTGAGAGGGTTGCAGCTGGGCAAGTTCGAGTTGGTTATATCCCAGCTACATGTCAAGTTGCAGATAGATTGACTAAGCCCTTAACCATGTCTTATTTTGATGAGTTTAGATCGTGTCTGCAGGTGGTGCCTAAGACTGATATTGCAACCTGTGTAAAGGTGAACAACGCAAGAAGAATGTTGGTGTGTTTGAAGATTGTTCAACAATCTCAAAAGAGCATTGAAGTCTGTTAGTAAAGTAGTTAGGATGTTAGCACGCAGTTATGGTGGTTAAAACTGTTAACCTAAAGCTGTTAACCTAATCTTGTGTAGATTAGCATGTATCGAGCTTGATAGAGCTCTTTTAGCTTTGTATATAAGAAAGCCTCCTTGTATATTTAATGATATGAATGAAAATTAGTTTCCTTAAACAAACTATCTCTATTTGATTCATTCCAATAAAATTTGACAGCCAATAGTTATGCTATCATATGTAATGTAAGTGTCTTTATTTCGGGAGTTTGGGGCCTTGAAACTAGGGACGGAGCCACGATTTGAAATTAATGACAAATTATAAATGTTTAAAATGGGGGGACAAATTCATAAATTAATTAATTTTTAAAGAAACTTAAATAAAGGGATAAAGGTAAACAAAATCTCTCTCATGTAAATTCGTCCCTGCTTGAAACTATGTCATTGCCATGCATGCATGGTTTGCTATCTGTAGAATGCTATATGTATGGATTTAAATAAAAAGAAATGTCTGATTTTCAGTTTTTATGGTCTTGTATAAAAAATAAAAAAAATCTTAAAATTTCTAAAAAAATATTTAATTTTTTAACAAACCCAAAATATATTTTAAAGTTTATAAAAAATATACTATATAAATTACATAATTATAATTTTAATTCAAAATTTTCTTTAAAATTAAATATATACATAACATAATTTCTGGAAAATTACAAAAATTAAAAATTAAAAATATAATTTTTTATACAACATCAAAGTTTTCAAATATGTATTTTGAAGGGGAAAATACAAATTAATTTCAATACAGATAAATTTATTAAAATTAAAAAATAAGAAAAATAAAAGTCAATGTCAGTCGATGTTTGGTCAACACGAATCAATTATTAATAACACCTATCGAATATATATATTTTGATAAATCAAATTTATATTTGAACATGTTATAAGTTTTTCTCTCAAATATGTTTTTCCTTTGCAATTCTAAATATATTTTTAAGATTTTTAATATTGTACTTTTTAAAATTTTAAATGATTATATCAACATGATGTCATTGTTGTAACATGTCATAATTTGAGAGTGCCATTTGTCCATAACTTGACGATATTACAATAAAGTACGAAAATATTTAGACCGAATGAAAGTACAAATATCAAGTTGGCAAAAATTACTTTAGGTTAGGGGTGGGATTGGATGGATACGATCCGCTGAATGAGAAATAATCGAATTTTTTTCTCATGGAGATGGAGACGAGAAAATTTTATCACTAAAACTCAAATGGGTATAAAAACAAAAATTTTGTATTCGAATCGTGAAAATACCGAGTCGTAATTGTATAAATAATTGTTGGGATCTTAGAAAAATATTTGTAAGGCTCCTGATATTTTATAATTTTTTAAGATATATGTAATTAACTCTCATATACATGTATACCTACATATCTTATTACTAATATTTTATTCCATCAAGATATTTGTGTCTTTTGTTTAAACATTATTAAGTTTGGGTGACCTCTTTAGTAATTCACAATTTTTTGTTAATTAAGAGTATATAATCTATTTAGGGTTTTATTTTGATGCACAAGCTGTGTAAATTTTTTTTACACAATCCTTTTATAAAATTTAAAATCTAAATCACAAACCCTAGCAACCTAAACCCTAAACCCTAAACCCTAAGCCCTAAACTCTAAACTCTAAATTCTAACCATAAACCTTAAATTATATACCCTACATACTAAACCCCTAAACCCTAACATAAAATTCTAAACTCTAAACCCTAAAATTAAAGGGCTTGTGTAAACTAAAATTTACACAGCTTGTGCACCAAAGTATTTTCCATCTATTTATCTCCCTATTTCTGTCGTTCATGTTACGCAAAAACCTTATTTCTCTTCAACCATATGTTTAAGTGTATTGAGTATATGTTTTATAAATTAAAATTGACCATATATTTTGGTTAGTAAAATAGTAAATTTTGTTTAATTTTTTCGAGATGAAATTTTTTGAAACCCATAAATATCCGATGAGTATGAGAACGAGGACAAAAAATTCACCAAGATATGTAATCGCTATTAACGAAATTGTGACTGTAAACATTGGAAACATAAGGAAGAATGCAAAATTGTCCCCGCACGAATCGATTTCCACCCCTACTTTAGATATTATAAATTGGAGAGAACACCAAGTATAAGGACCAAAAAGGTATTTATGCCATGTAAAATTCTTGCCAAATTTCGCTGTTTCCTACAAAGGAAGAAACTCAAGAAAGTAAGTAGGACAACCGTGTTACACTATTTGGGCTGACGTGGAAGATTGTGAAAGGACCTTCACATTTTTATGAGATATTTACGGTTCACTTTAGCAAAAAAAGAAAGGAACACACAGAACTTTCCTCTACACGCGTTTGGCATGCGAGAAAGTGCCTCTCCTGGAGAAATTGTTTTGACTATTCCCTTTTATTATTTTTTTCTCGAGAAAACTAAAAAGAAAAGGAAAAACAACAGCAGAGAGTTCAAAATGAAAACCCTAACAAATAATAAACTGCCCTAATGCACCGTCAGATTTACTTATCTCGTTTAGCAACTTACTAGAGACGTCGTTATCTGTCTCTGCCGGCGATCAGATCAGGCTTCTCACCGGCGAGAGATTGTTACTACTTTCTTTCTCTTCGAAATTTTATCACGATTCCCAGGTTTATTTCCTTCTCTCGCTTAATCATAAATACTTCTTTTTATTTACTTGGTTAGTTGATTGTTTATTTGAAGTGTAAAGTATTGAGCATTTTGATTTTTCGTAGTTTTGTGTGTGAATATTTTGTGTTTTTAAGCTTGTTGGTGGCTTATTTGTAATTAGAGAAGCAATGCGTATGTTTTATTTTGGAGAATTTTAGTAACGACTCTGAGGTTTGGACACTGTTAGTGTAGGTTCTTTTAGAGTAATTTAGGACTTGGGTAGCTCAATTAAATGCCTAAAGGTTGATTTTCCACTGCTTATCTTTAAGCTAAAGTTAGGTGCTGAGCTTGATTAGAATGGGGTTTAGCCATGCCAACTTCTTTGATGGTGAATGCCAGGAAAGATTGAAGAGTTATTAATCTTGTTTTTGAGGTTTTGATATTCGGATGCAATAGTTATTTCCTACAATTTCGAAGTTATTATGTTATGGTCTTTTGGTTTGTTGGATTTGAATGGAGAAAATCAAGCCGAATCTTGTATCTTTTAATAAGCATGATTAAATAAGTTTTCTCTTATCTTTGATTGTTTTATTTTTGTTATCACAGAGAACCAACCTGTGTACTTCTAGGAGTACTTCAATTTACTGAACGGTTGTCGGTTAATGATAGTGTTCATATCTATGATTGTATAAATTCCGTTCAAATCTCCTCTCTTTAAGAACGACGATTGACTAGATTTTCTCTGTTTTGTTATTGTGTTAAGCATCCCATACTTCAACATATGAGATCAGTTGCATGCATCTTATGCAGGCCAAGAAAGGGGGAAATGGGGCACATATGACTTTGCATGAGACGTAGGTTATGGATTTCCGATTTGTCTTCTTAGTCCATCCTTTAATTGAAGTAGTGTTAACTAGTTTACATTTTCCATCGGTTCAAGCCATCACTGTTTTACATATTTATATCATCTAAATGTAACACGGTTCTTTTCTTGACCTTTTTTGTTTTCTAACTTGATTCAGAATGTGTTCAAATGATCATCACTTCATTTAAAAAAAATAGGTCAGATTATCGTGGTTGGTCTGCAATTGGACTTTGTATTAATTTCTGTTGAGCAGTTCTTTGTATTGCACCGTGACATAATACCCATCTTATTTCTTCATATTGTTTTAGGAATGAACCACCATGACCTGCAGGCACAGAAAAGGGAGATGAAGCATAAGGGAAGAAATGTAGTATGGTCAATTGCGATGGACAAGTGTCTAATCGAAGCTCTGGCGATTCAGGCTAAAAACGGGAATAAAATCGACAAATGCTTTAATGAAAATGCATATACCGCTGCTTGTATTTCTGTGAATTCACGTTTTAATTTGAACTTGAACAATCAAAAAGTCATTAATCGTCTTAAGACAATTAAGAGAAGGTACAAGGTAATGAGGGATATGCTAAGTCAAGATGGATTTTGGTGGAATCCAAATACGAAGATGATTGAATGTGACAGTGAAGATCTATGGAAAAGATGTATAGCGGTCGGTGTGTTCTGCATTATTTTCCTATCTTTTTTTTCTCAGTTTTAGCATATACTTCTTTATGTTACTTGACATGTACGGTTTAAGCTATGAATATATTGAACAGGCACATCCTGATGCAAAAGGATTTCGTGGAAAGCAGATTGAGATGTATGATGAGCTAAAGATTGTTTGCGGCAACTATCAAGCCCCGAGTCGTTGGGCTAAGATGAAGGACGGAAGTCATCCAACAGGATACAAGAATTTTGAAGAGGATTCTGCTTCTTTCGTATCCCCAAGTTCCAATGACTTAAGCGATACAGATGGAACCAAGTCATTTTCCGGGCAACCAGAGTATTTACATGAAGGTAGTCAAGACCCACCTGAACTGGAAGCGCCCAGACAACTTCCGAAGCAGCCTCATGAGTCAGATGCTCTTCAGGAGACAATGTTGGCAGTTGCATCAAGCATTCGGCGGTTGGCTGATGCAATGGATCGAACTAAAACTACAATCAATCCTTCTGAATTGCTACAGGCTGTTATGGAGATTGATGGTCTGGAAGAAGCTAAACAGATGTATGCATTCGAGTATCTAAATGCCGACCCTATTAAAGCTAGAGCGTTCTTGGCGTACAATGTTCAGATGAGGAAAACGTATTTGTTTCGACAATTTTGGTGGTGGAAATGAATGAGCGGTGCAGAATTTCAAAACCTTTTTGGCATATAATCTACAGCAGTGAGGGAATACTTTTAGATGTTGGCAAATTAAACTTATTTCATCAATCAATCGAAGTGAATGTACAGATTTCAGATGTAAAGAAACAATCTGGGTGCACATGTCTCTCTTCTTGGAGGAAACTAGCTGTAGGTGTAAATCCTGTTGCTATACTTTTGGACTCGAACACAAGTGGTGAATACATGTATGTTTTTTATACGGTTGTATTCAGTTTTTTTTAACGTTTTTCAGTGTACTTAGAAGTTAGAATGTTGTATTTTATTACTAATTTTCGGATATGCCTAAGACTGACATTTCAAATTGCAGGGCCGGGTAAAATTAACATTTTTTTTCTTCATATTTTTTATCAAGTGACCAGATGATTTCACATCATTAGAAATTAATGAGATAAAAGTTGAAGTGAATTTAGTTAAAACTTTTTGTGACCGCGTGTTATTATTTTATTCGTTTATAGTGCATAAAATTATATATCATTAAGAATTTTTTTTATTTTTTGATACACAAAATTGTGTAAATTTTAGTTTATATAAATTCTTCGATATTAGGGTTTAGAGATTTAGGTTGTAGTTTAGAATTTAAGAGTTTAAGTTATACGGTGTAGAATTTAAGGTTTAAGGTTTAGGGTTATAATTTAGAGTTTAGGGTTTAAGGTTTAAAGTATTAGGACTAATAATTTAAATTTTAGATTTTATAGCTTAATTATAAAGGTCGTGTAATTTTTTTTACAAAATATAACTCATATCGTTAATATAATAAATATAATTCTTATATTAAACGATTGAAATGCAAGAATAAATATATAAAATAATGTAAGTATTATTATATTCTCTGTAGGGTTGTGTTACTTGTGTACAATAATTTCTTTAAAAGTCTATATTTATAGGCATAAGATAGAAACCTTAATTCTAATGGGTATTAAACCTTAATAATAAAGCTCATTAAAGTCTCATTTAATATATAGATATTTACCTTAAATAAAGATATTCATAACACTCCCCCTTGGATATCCATAAAGATAATGTGTCTCGTTAATACTTTACTAAGATAAAAATCCTGTGGGAAAAAATTCTTAGTGAAGGAAAAAGAGTACACACATCTTTGATACGCATAGCATATTGCCTCATTATAAACCTTACCAGAAAAATCCATTAGGACAAAACTTCGGTTAAGAAAAAAAGAGTGCAACACGTATTTACTCCCCTCATAAAAATATCACATAAGATCTTTGAATCTTCATAATTCAATCTTGAATATAGTGTTCAAATGTTGAAATAGAGTATGCATTGGTGGATAAATCTTCTAAATTATTGCTTGAAATGATTCATCAAATAATATTCTCCTGAAGATCATTAAGGACGAAACTTTAAAGAGATATGTTTCGTTTTATCACATTTGATGTATTCACCTTGAGATATAAATTCTGCATTATCTCTACATAAGATAGCTTGCATCTTATCTTGTGAAAGCAATTCACATATCTTCTGGATATGTTTAGTCAAACACATATTTCGGCTTTGCCTCATGCATAGCAATTATTTAAAGGTAATGGTCTCGTAACACTTAGATAGTATTTTTGGACCAGCTAAGATATGATGCTTCTTGATCAATTAATGTATATATGATGTTTTTAGACCAAAAATATCATCACTTTTTTTCGAGGGCGGAATGGATCTTTGCTTACATTAAGAGACCTAACACCTAAATAGTGATCAACGAATATGCATTATGCATGTAAAGTCTCTTTAAACATTTTTTGTGTATACCGATTGCTACACAAGGATTTCATTGTTAAGGAGATCTCTTCATGAGTCTCAATGAATCACGAATATACAGAATAAAAACAAAGACAAATTTAGAGTTAAACCTCTTAATAAAATGCTCCGATAATTAAATCATTTTTATAGCCTTCCGCTAATAAGTATTCAATGGGGGCAATTATATCAAATGTGCCTAAAATGTTTTAATCCATAAAAAGATATATTCAATATAATTGAATAATATTCTCGAGAACTTGAATTAACTGTTTCTGGCAGTCTAAATCCTTCCAGAAGCTTCATGTAAATGTTGTTATCAAGAGGCTCATACAAATAAGATGTAACAACATCCATTAGGCGAAAGTTGAGTTATTTATTTATTGTCAGATTATCTAAAAATAACTACATCCACCACCGAGGAATATATGTTCCTCATAATTAATTTCATGTCTTTGTGAGAATCTTTGTACAACCAAACGAGCTTATATCTCGTGATTTTTCCTATTGATTTCTCTTTCTCACAAAGGCTCGTTAATATCCACGAGTTTTACACATTTCAATACACGGGCTATAGGCCCAAATACTTCTCTTTTCGAAAGATATCTTAGTTTTTCCTCAATTGCCTCTTTTCATATTGGCCAATTATTTCTTTGTTTACATTGTCCAATTGACAATGATTCATGATCTACATCATCAAATAAAATTTTTAGTGCTATATTTCATGCAAATGTATTATCGACGTCGATTTGATTTCAGTTCCACTTATTATAGACATGACATAATCTATTGAGATCTCTTTATTATCAAGTACCCGAGTCATGTTAATGTCTCTATTGGATACATTTTAATCTCTTCTTGAAATTTTCATAATTCATTGATTCTTCGATCAGACCATCATAACTATAGCTCCCTTCTTTTTTTCGAAGATTTTTATCTTTGAAAGCTACTTGTCTACCACGTTACAAGCGTAAGTTAGACTCATTAGCAACTAGAGTTTTTCCTTCCGAGACATCAAATTTAAACGGAGCATTCATAACTGTTATATGTGACTTAGTCACTCTATTAGGGTCAGCAAAATCATCTGGCAATTGATTTGTTAAATGAATTATCCTTTGAACTTATAGTTCACACTGTTGAGTACGTGGATCAAACTAAGATAATGATAATTTATTTCAATTTATTTTTTTCCAACTATTTTATTTTCTCCCCCTAATGTTGGGGAAACTGACTTATTAAAATGATAGTAGTAAATCGAGCTGTAAATAAATTCCCTATCAGAAGCTCAATATATTTTATTATCAAGAGAAATTTTAATTTGACATATATTCCCAACCTCCTTTGAGAACTCATCTTTGTGCGTTGTGGTGGAGGAATCAGAATATATACCGTACATAAAAAAATCTAAGATGAGAAATATTTAGTTTTGACCAAAAAGTATTTGTAATGGGAGAACTTATGATAATTTGTTGGTTTGATGCGAATTAGTGATACTACATGCAAAATGACATGTCACCAGCATTATCAAGACCGATTGTCTTTATAAGGTAATCTGGAAAATGTGCTCATAATTTTATCAACTGAGCAAGTAGCCTCGTAAACACCAAGTTACGGGTTGATAACAAGGATACATATGACCAACTATTCGATGCATTTTAAATGAGAAAATATGCATATTTATGCACCTTTCAAAATGTGTTTTGTTTCATTTACTTCGGGGAATGAAAAATATTAAATATAGCACATCATATCAAATCGGTTATCAATCAGAGATAAACCCTCAAGAACTTATTGCTCTTATGAAGCATTGATATTTTAGTACTTTGGGAAACAATTCTCATATTTTTCCCTTGCATTTAAATGAGAAAATATTTCTTACGCTTAAGTATAGTATGAGTACCTGCACTGTCTGCTAGGCATAAATAGCCATAATTCATTGTATATTTTATTCCGAAAGTAATCGTATTCTTCAAAGAATAAATTAACATAAAGCATAAATAAATAATATGTAAAACAAGTTAATATAAAGTAAATTAACATAAACAAAATAAATAAAAGATCAATTATTCCCTTTAGAAGTTATAAGGAAAATAAAATAAATGGTGAATTATTCCCTTCAAGGGTTATGAAGAAATTAACAATATCCAATTGAGTTGGACTAACAACGTTATAATTATTTTCGCCATAAATAAAACTTGTTTATATTTTCTTTCATTTATTATTCATGCTTATGGATAAAGTCCATAATACTTTGACGTTTAACAAGTACGAGACCAATAGTTTGTACCATCGTATTGATAACATAAAGATTTTGATATGATATCTATCATTCTTATCATCCTTATAATTCCACTTTCGGTGGATATAAACATTTTGAAAAGGATCATCTTATCCATGTCTATTTTTATGGCCTCAATCGCGACCACAATTGCTAATATGACATTTTTTCCGCTATAAAAATATCACATTCACTTCAGGGAATGTAGCAGAGGCCAATAGGTCTTTAAAACCTCATCAGTAATAATCTGGCACATAACTGAGTTTTATTCACTAACCATATAGTGAATTATCATGTTTGCATTCACATCATTGAATGAAACAAATCCAATAATTGAATGGAATAAACATCATGCTTGAATTCACTTCAAGGAATGACATAAGTCCAATAATCACATAAAATAAACATCATGCTTGCATTCACTCCAGGGAATGCCTCCCATAATTTTTTTTTTGATCAAGGCGATTTTCGTAACTTGAACTTGGGAGAAGTCTATGGTCGAATTTTTCGACACAAAAATAATATTGCTTTCAAGCAAATATAAACTTTATAACAATCATACTATTAAAGAATAATTGAGCAACCAATATATATATACAATACTTATAGAGAACAAAGATTTAATCCTCATATGTGGCATTGTTAAACCAATCCACAAGGTCCTTTAAAAAAATCTCCTTTGAGACCAATATCCCGTAGAACGGGATGCCCATCCAATATACTCGGACTAAACCATCAAAATAAAAAACATAAATCACCCTAATTTATAACACCTTAAAATCATAAATTAAAGAATAAAAATAGAGTTTACCAATATTGATTTTTCTGTCAAGGACAGTGAAAATATACATGACCAAGACAACTTCTCATAATCTCTTTTGTCTTTCCAAGTCATATAAAGATATCATGTAAAACTTAAAATATGGTTAAAATACCAACTTTAACACACAAAAAAACATAAATATAATCACAACAAAATAATTGTCATTCTTAAATAAATAAACAACCATAATGATGTATAAATAAGAATGATTAATCAATCGCTATATCGAAATATATGGTGGATGTAGTTACTAATATCTTGTTAAAATCTTTTTCGAGAATTGTCGACAAGAACTACGGTAATTGAGTCACTCTATGGCTACACTAACACCAAACAACCAAAGATTTTTCAAAAATTAAAAGTCAAGTTAAAGATAAAAAAAAAAAGAGAATCGATAATTAAAATATAATTGAGGGGGAAGAACTTATCTTTGATTCATGCTAGTACCAAATTCTTTTCAATAACTCCTTGAGGATTCAAACGACAAACACTACAGCAAAACAGGTCTTTAGCGGCGTTTTTTTTTGTCCTATAGCGGCGTTAAAAAACGCCGCTAAAAACATTCCCGGCACTTAAAAAAGCGCCGCGAAAAACGCCGCTTAAAGTAGCGCCGCAACAGTTCGCGGCGTTTTTTTTTTCAAAAACGCCGCAAAAGATCAAAATCTATAGCGGCGTTTGTAAAAGCAAACGCCGCGAAAAACTGTTCTATAGTGGCGTTTGATTTTACAAACGCCGCGAAAAACTGTTGATTAGTGGCGTTTGTTTTTTACAAACGCCGCGAAAAACTATTCTTTAGTGGCGTTTGATTTTACAAACGCCGCGAAAAACTGTTCATTAGTGGCGTTTGATATTACAAACGTCGCGAAAAACTGGTCTTTAGTGGCGTTTGATATTACAAACGCCGCAAATAACAACATGCTTCCAAAAAAAATTAAATAAAATAATACTATATAATAATCGATCAGTGCTGTTAAATTAACAAATGTTCCAAGTTATTTTAATTACAGCATGGTTCCTTACATACAAATACAAAGAAAATCAACAAAACTACATGCCATCAACTAGTGTATTTATGTTGAGCTGTAAAATTCAATGTGTGTACACATTTACCAGGTTTCCTGGATTTCTTTAATGTTGAGACAATAGCTAACCCCGTCAGTTATTGATGAAATACAACCAATTAAGGCTGCATATATGTGTTTACTTCCCCCAAAACTTGAATTGCAATATTCAAATGTATAGCTCCTGAGTCAAATATACAAATACATACGGACCATACCTATGTAAGTAGTGAAATTTTTCTCCTGGTTGCCAGAAGGCATCTCATTAAATTAATTGTCTGTCAACAAATGTCCCTAGAGTGTCTTACTTTACGGGTGATGGACCTGCCCATCCGAAGGCGTCGAGTAGTCAGTGCTTCTAGTAAAACAACTAAAGCATCTTCAACGGCATCAGCCTGTTTATCCAATCCATGGATGCTACACTCCGGAAGAAGCTGCAGCTCAGAAAGAACACCGATAGCTGCCGCCGCTGTACAAGTACGGTCCCATGATGGTTGAGGTCTGCTCTCCAAACAACATAAACTATTACTATATACTTCAACTGATCCAAAGGGGTTCAGGAGTCAAAATAAGAAGTGGAAGCTGATGAAAAGCGATTGTTTTACAACTTACCGAAGTTTATGCATCGCAGATGCACCTGTGGCAAGAGATATGCAAGGGAGGTCTTCCTCTCCCCAGACCAACTTTGCTTGCTCCTACAAGTAACATTTCTATCGAACTCTCAAATTGAAGTTACGGAAAGTTTATAAAAAATAGGTTTAGGCTACAATCAGACAAAGACATAGCTATCCTTGAAGTTAGCAAGCACCATATAAGCAAATGCAATTCTACCCACATTTTACAGAACTTCCAGCAAATGTAAAATAAAATGCTAAATCTCAATGGCTAAATCTCTATGGCATCTAAGAGTAGAGACAGAGCCAGCATCGACATACATTGTTAATGATTAATGTCAGTACAAAAGCAAATGTAAAATAAAATGCTTAATCATTTTACCTTTAGACGCCTGAACATTGCTGCAGAATTGCTCCATGTACCATCAATCAGAACAAAATTCAGAGGTTTGTCTCCACTTGTCTGTGAAACAAAATCAACATAAAAGTTACAAAAAGAAATCTAAGTTGCATATTACGAGTTAGATGTTGTATTTTACCTGAGATGTGCTAATGCAAGAGCTTTCTGCAATTGGTTACCATTTCTTTTTCTAACTTAAGTTGTTTCAATCACTTGTAAAATACAATCTCAATCAAGTTCAAATATGGAGAAAAGATACTTCATACAAAGCATATTGACAGGAAAGAATTCAGAACGAACACAGTTACTGAAATTCCAGTTGTGTTTGAAAATGATATTAGTATATAACAATTCAATTAGAATCCAAAAAATTTGTAACATCTGAATAGCTTATCATCAAGCAGCAGTTCCGTGCAATTTTTTTGTAATGTTTGGTGAAATAAGACCTTTGGTAATGAAATAATCGCCACCCTTTCAAAGTAAACAAATCACTCTTCAATTATAATAAAGTAAATGCAAAGCAAGCAAAATATATAAAGAGGACACAGGACAGTACCAATGAATATGCGCATTCCGTATCTGCTGAAGATTGACCGGTAAAGGCATCCTGAACCGTCTTTGGTACCATGTTCTGGTTTGGATAAAGGCACCAAACTTTGTCTCTTCCTGAGATTTCAAAGAGAATTATCAAAATATCACTAGGAAGACCTTTCTTTAACACCAAAATGTAAATAAAATAAACTTTCAACTGTTACAAGGAAGAAATCTGCAAGACAAGATTTAATAGCGTTAATATAAAGTGTTAAATTTCCCCAACTTAAGATTACAAGAGCATGGTTAAATTCCAATATTCAAATGTATATCCCAACAAATTTTTCCGACATGTACATACATACATACATACATACATACATACATACATACATACATACATACATACATACATACATACATACATACATACATACATACATACATACATACATACATACATACATACATACATACATACATACATACATACATACATACATACATACATACATACATACATACATACATACATACATACATACATACATACATACATACATACATACATACATACATACATACATACATACATACATACATACATACATACATACATACATACATACATACATACATACATACATACATACATACATACATACATACATACATACATACATACATACATACATACATACATACATACATACATACATACATACATACATACAATGTTGTATTTAAGGGTGAGTATCTCGCATGAACATGTACATTTTTCTAAAAAGATTATTATTTTTCACTTGATCCTCAGACATTTCTATTACAAGAGTATTATGTAAGATAAATGGCATATATTTGATCAAAGTACTAAACTACCATTCAGAGAAATTTGTTGCTAGGATCTTACCGTTAGGAAGTTGCCACAATTCTGGCCATCGGCACAGAAATAGTTGTTCGTAATCGTGGTGTTCCCGGGGATGCCGGCAGGGATCTCCTTAGCAACACCAGGAGGTGATGAAGGTGAAGCAGTGGTGGACTTTTGTGGGATTTCCTTAGCAACCTCATTCTGCATCCTGGGAACTTCACTGCCGGCGGCAGGGCTAGTGCCATTAGTGGTTGCGGTCGGTTTCGGAGCTTCTCCACTCCTGAACAGGTAGCCTAAAGAACTCTGTCCGCCACCGCTGCTAACTCCACGACCCATGATCTCTAGCTTCAACTTCTACACAAGTAACAAAGGAAGTGATCCTCACCGGCGTTTTTCGTTCTGTCCGTGTTTGATTCTCTCCAATGATGTTCGTTTCTGTCGTTCTCGCGAAGTTGTGGTTTCAATCATGGTGAATATTGTTGCGGCAGGTGGCGACGAAGAAGCGATTCACGGCAGTGATGATCTCTCGTCTCAAATGTTCTCTAACAAACGGATCAAGGTGTGTTTGGACGATACAAATTAACTCCTCTGGAAATAGTAGGTAATTCTCACCATTTGTGGACTTGGCCTCGAAGAGTACATTGATCCGGATACACCAAAGCCGGCGAAGATTATTGAGAGCACCGGTGAACGGATCGTCAATCCCGCTCACACCAGATTTCTTCAACAGGATAGCTCTCTTGCATTGTGGTTATTATCCACCGTTAGCTCCACTGTCCTTCCTCAACTCGTTGGTGCATAGACTTCGGCTGCAATCTGGGCAGTGATCCATGGTTTGTATTCTCAGCTTTCAACTATGAAGGTAATGCACATTCACTGTAAATTGTGATCCATGAAGAAAGGCACACTTCGTACGCGCGAATACACCATCAAGATCAAAGAGATCTGTGACTTGTTGGCGCTGTCAGGAAACAAGGTGTTGGAGGTGGAACACATCGCCACCATTCTAAACGGCCTTCCCTCTAAGTTTGCTCCTTTCGTGGCTGTAATCACAGCGAGCCAAACTCCCTACTCGTTAAACGGTGTTATATCAGTTTTGGTCGATGCTGAGTCTTGGCTTGAGGACGTTGTTGAGATGCCAATTGGTATTAATTTAACTCAACTTCAACAAAGAGAGTCGTCTGTGCGTCCGGAGAGCCCTCGTGCTACTGGCCATCAAGATCGCGACAGCGGGTCCCGGTCTGGTCCTTATCGCGGTGGTCGTTTCCGTGGACGCTCTTATAATAGACCTCAATGCCAAATCTATCACAAGCTTGGTCACATGGCTCGTGTTGGTATCGATTCGATGAAGGCTTCAAAGGAAGTGTCTCTCAACAGTCGCAACACGCTGATAAACCTCAAGCAAATATTTGCCACTGTCACTTAGATTCCTTTGATCAGCACTATGAACCGTTTGTTGACTCAGCTCAGGGGACAACCAATGCAACAGAGACTCAACATTGTGATGAGCAAGTTCATGTGAACTTTGTGACTACTCTCGGCATCAATGTAGGCTCAATCAAGTGGTACCCTAATTCGGGTGCCACTCACCACGTCACCAACAGTAAGTCTTCTATGGCTTCTTCTTTATTTTACAATGGTCAGAGTAAGGTTCATCTGGGTGATAACTCTATTGCTAATATTCATCGCGTTGGTCATTCATCTATTTGTGTTGCTGATAGAAATTTAGTGATTGATAAATTGTTGCATGTGCCGCAAATCTCTCGCAGCCTGTTGTCTGTGTCCAAGTTTACTGCTGATAATCATGTATTTTTTGAGTTTCATTCAAATGACTGCTATGTGAAGGATGAGAAAATAGGGGAGGTTCTGTTACGAGGAGTTCAAGAAGGTGGTTTATACTTCTTTTATGTGCATCATGTTGTTTAATCTATTTCTATTCAGCCAGTTTCTGTTGAGCATACGTCCATAAATAACGATGTGTCAGCTTACTGGTTGTGGCACAATCGACTCGGCCATCCATCGTCTGAAGTAGTTAAGATTGTAGTGAATAAGAAGGTTCCTCATGGCAAGAAACTCCTGTGTCCAGCTTGCCAAATGGGGAAAGCTCATGCGTTGTCGTTTCAACAATCCCTCACTTATTCAGTTCCTTTTCAGCTTGTGGAAGTTGATGTTTAGGGACCAACCCCAGTTACTTTTGTTGGCTTTACTTACTATGTTTGTTTCGTAGATATGTGTACTCGAAATTGCTGGACATTCTTACTTCGTAATAAGAGTGAAGTGTTTGCTGTTTTTGATGCGTTTGTTGCCTTGGTTAAAACGCAATTTTTTTTTGTTATTCAAGCTGTTCAAACGGATGGTAGGGGTGAGTTTCGCGCTCTTGCATCCAAGTTGAGTACTTTAGGCATTCAACATCGCATTACATGTCCGCATACTTCGCAACAAAATGGCGTAGTCGAGTGGAAGCATCACCAAATTATAGAGACAACATTGTGTCTTTTAGCTCACTCCTCAGTTCCCTTCAAATATTGGTCTTATGCAGTTTTAACATCTACATATATTATCAATCGCTTGCCGTCTAGTACACTCAACAATTTATCCCCCTTTGAGAAGTTGACTGGCAGGAAACTTGAGTATAATTTTTTGAAAGTGTTTGGTTGTGCATGCTACCCATACCTTCGTCTGTATAATCGTCATAAGTTGGATTTTCGGTCTCGCCAATGCACTTTTCTCGGCTATTCTCCGAAACATCATGGCTATCAATGCCTTGATGCTAGTAGACGAGTCTACATTTCACGACATGTTTGATTTGATGAGTGCGTTCTTGCATTTGTTGCAGGCTCTCCTTCTCATCATTCTTCATCAATAACAAAATTTCTCTCCGCACTAGTGCATATTTTGCCACCATTTCGAGCAACAAGTGAGCCTGAGCAGCACACTAGTACTACAAATTCTGGAGGGCCTGGAACTCAGCCAACAACTCACACACCAGTGGCTACGAGTGGGGCTCCTACTGCTGAAGATTCTTTCGATGCACAACCAGCACCCACTGCTCTTCGTGAACCAGATGCGCAACCCTCTCAGGCAGCTTCCACTGATTTTTCTGCTGCAGAAACACAACATTCCACTTACCATTCCACTGTTTTTTTCGGTGAAGGGCTTGCTGGTGCAGTTGAACACGGGGGTGACAAATATTTGTAAATTATATTAAATGTGGGTCTTTATTTAGAAATTACATAAAATATGAAAAATAAAATATAATCGTAATAATATTGATTATAATTTAAAAATTAAAATTTTTATGATTTCTCAATTGGACTAGTAAATTTTTTTGGATTATTTCTAGAAATCCATCCGCTCTAAAAAAGATGACAATATTCGTCATTCCCAAAATTTGCAACAGATTTGATGCCTCAGATATTTATGGTTGATTTTATCTTAATAATTGATGAGCGACAATGTTGATTAGGAAGAATAAAATTAATTAACAAATCATTAATTGAATTGCCTGCGAGGAATCGTTGTTGCTATTAGATAAGAGCTAATCATATGCTCGGTGATTTCCATGCACTCTTCCCAAGTGGATTTTCAAATTTTTAATTAAAAGATTCGGACCGAACCAAACCCAACTTAATTTTAATTGTAATATATTAATAATTTGTGTCATTATACCGTATATTCGTACTACATTTGCACCATTATTTTTATATTGTGCAGCATGTTGTATACTTGTATTTTAGTTTTTTATATATAATATATGTCTATTTTATAGTCCATGGTCAAGATTCGTGATTTTTCATTCCGACAATAATATTGTCTCCAAAGTTCGAATATGGACAAGATAACATGTTGTATTTTAGTTATACAAGGTTTAGGTATGCTTCGTGAAGATGTTGGTCGGCATGCATTTCCCAAATCAGAATCATATCCAGAACAAAAACAGAAAAGCAAGTTGTGCTAATTTGTTTAGATATCCAAGAATCATTGTTTTTATTTGAACATTCCCAAGCATATCAAATGGGCAGCATAATCGATCAAAACAGAAGAAAACATTGTTTCAGCACTTCAAATTTTAGTTTGGCAAACTTGAAAAAAAATCGAAGTTTTCGTACTCAAGTTCGAATCAAATTAAGTTCAGATTATCTACACAGAATCGGATTTGATTACAAAATTTTTAAAATATTTTTATATATTGTATAATTAAAATAAATCCAGGGTATTTTTTCATCAAAAATGAAAAATAATAAATGTTAAACAATTTTATTGACGTAGGGGAATCAAAAAAAGGTTATGAATGGTTACATTCTTTGGCAACCACACATAAGCAATAAGTAGGTAGTTGGCCACTAAGGTATATATTTTACATATATATGCATTAAACCATGTTTTCAAAAGCTAAGAATTTGTCACACAGAGCACAAACTTATCCATTCAAAACCCTGCTAATCAAATATGAATTCGTGATATTATTTCTTATGTTTAAAGATCTGCCCTGATTTAAACGCTTTAAATTTAAAATAGAATTTTTATATTGTTGATTTTCGCCTCGTCATTTCGAGGATCTAATACACAACATGGGATGATATTCATGCCATGAAAACATGTGTGGACAGATTCTTGAAATGACACACATGTATGTACAATGTACACACACATTTAAAATCCATGATATGTTGCATGTTGAAAGAATATGAATATAATATGTACATATTATGACGTATCATACCGGTGGTGTTATGTCAACTGTGTATCAACTAGCTGATGATAGCTTAATATCGGAAGAATCTTGGTTTCATAAAATTCCCAATATTACTCCAATTGCATATTCGATCTTATCAATCCAAAATTGATCCGAATTAAATCGAGTTCGATATGATTTTGTTCGATACTTTAATATCTTAGCTAATTATGAGCAGAAAAATGACAAGAATTGAACCCTAATTGTATGACCAGTCTGTCTGCCACTCGAAAAACATGAATACGTAATTAATTGAAAATAAATATTTGAAGCATCGGATTCAAAAACAAAGATGCAATATGGAAGTCATTTCATGGAATCAACACATGAAAAAAGTTCAAAACCACTAAGCATGCCTTAGTGGAATCTGAATCACACGTCAGAGTTTTTGTCATTTTCATATTCGTTAACTTTTGAATTTTATATTTATTTTTTTAATTTATTATATCAGTTGGTTTAAGATTGGACAAGCAAGTTCTGATAAGAAAAAGATGAAGAAATCTGGGATTCTCTCGAATTTCCATTACATCATTAGATTACAACACTAATTACTTTATACTAACCAAATATTATAACATTGGTATCTAAGATTCTCGTACAGATGATTGAAATAAGGACCAAAATGTTTTTTTTTAAAAGCATGCCATAAATTTGCAAATTCTAAACTAAAGTTGAACTATTTGTGGTCTTTGTTAGGTTTAATGGGGGATTCAGGCATTTCCATGGTTAAGGCAACGTTTGAGAGCTTGTCATTGGCTTCAATGTCTCCAATTAGTAAAATAGTGTTTCCGTTGGCTTGGACAGCTTTAATTGGTTCATCTTCCATCTCCATTTCACTCTCTTTCTCTTTGTTTTCTTTGTGTTTTCCCCATAGGACAGAATAAAGCCCCATCACTATCAAAATGGAACCCAGCACCCTGCAATTCATCAATTCAGAGATTAATTAAAACCAGAGATCCAATAATTGGCTGAGTGGCCAAGGAAGCTCATGTTCGAATTCTAACATTTGCCTTGAGAATGTAATATCATTGTTCGAGTGAACAAAGCATGCATGCAAAAATAATGTAAGAGTTGAGTTTGAAAGAGATGATTATTCATTACCCTCCAAGGAAAATCTTCTCAGCCAAGATGAAAGAGCCCATGATTGCAACTATGATCATCATCAGAGGGCTGAAAGCAGTGGCAAAAACTGGACCCCTTTTCTTTATCACCATTCCTTGCACATAATATGATATGCTTGATGTCACAATTCCCTACACAACATTAAAATTCAAAATAAATAAATAAAAAAGTCACTTTTAGTTCATTGTCTGTAAAGGAGAAAAAAAAGTAAGATCAAAGATGTTAGATTATTACAGCATAAGCAGCCGCAAGAAGGTTCATGTCCCAACCAATTTGCCAAGCTGAAGCCTTATGCTCCATGGCAAATGTAACAACAATGGCTTGTAATGTCCCCACAAAGCACACTAATGATGTTAGAGAAAGCTGGTGATCTTTGTATGTCTTCAGTGCTTTTGCCTGCACGAAGATCATAATAAAGGAATTCGAATCATGAAGGTCGAATACGGTATAAATCGGGGCTCGAAACGAGTCGAAACCATAGAATAACGATTGTTCAAACCTGTAAGACAAAGAGGGAAGCCCAAGCAAGGGTGGCTAAGATTAGGAGAATGGAGCCTTTGACCCAATCTTTGTCTGAATTTCCAGTTGTGTTATTGGCATCAGATTGTGTAGGATGAAAATTCTTACTCCAAAACAACTCAACAATGGGTCCTTTATACAATGTCATCAACATTGCCCCTGCCACTGTCACCATTGTTCCCACTATCTTCGCTTGACATCTCACTTTCTTAACATCAATCTTCTCCATCCTGAACCAAAAATTCGATTTCGTCAATTAAAACATCCTATGTTATTCAGACTCGGGTATGATTCGATAATTCTTAGAGGTCGTTCGTATACCTGCACATGACGGCCATGATAAATGTCATTGCAGGCAACATATTGCTCATGGCACATGAAAAAGTCGGAGAAGTATATTTCAGCCCAGCATAGTAGAAGTTCTGATCAATCACTGGCCTGTAATATATTTGGTTAGAGTTTAGAATTTAGATTCTGCATACCAAAGTTTATGCAACACTAAAGAAAGAAACTAACCCCAGAAGAGCCAAGGTAAATATTTGCATGAAAACGGAGAAGGTTATCTTCGGTTGTCTTCTCCTGGAAATGTTAAGAAACACAGCAAAATCAATATATAAGTTCATCTAAGTTGCCATATACATATATATACATGTTATCGAACAATTTTCGAACCTTTCGAAGATTAAAGCAAAGGGGGCAATGACAGCAGTGGCGAAAGCATGGCGGTAGACAACAAGAACATAATGGCTCATGCCTCTGTTAAGTGAAACCTTGGTGATGACATTCATGCCGGCATACCCGAATTGCAATGAAATCATTGCGAAATAAGGTTTGGAAGTCTCTAGGAAGTTGCCACAACATCTCAACTTCTCCATTTCTTGTGAAGAAATTGGAAAAGGGGTGAGAGTTTGCAGTGATTTTGGAAAGAAGAAACAAGTGGTGAGGAAGTGGTATTGTGTTTCTCCCTAAGGGGAAGGTGGGGGATTGGCACATATTTATAATGGTTTGGAATTGGAGGGGAACAAACAATCCAATTCCATTATGTTTGGCATTTGCGGTGGGTGTATACATCATGCTACTTTATTATGTCTGAGGAATTTTATTTGAAAGAAAAAAAAGGCCTATATAATGGCAAACCAACTTTATATGATGAAAGGTCATTTGTTTTCTTCTAAACCTATACAAGATTCAAGTCGAATTAAGTTTAATGTTATTTTATTATCTAGTTGGTTTAAAGGACAAGACATTAGATTCTTTAAATAAGGTCAGTAGTTTGAATCTTACCTTGTGAGTGGAGAAAAATAAATTGAAAAAGTCATATCATAATGGATATTTGTAAAATCTGATCATATGTATTCTTCACACACACTATACAGACATTGCAATTGAATACGAGTCTCCTATAATAAAAATCATCTTTTTTATTCACCAGACCTACTTGTTGTGCTCTATATAATTGTTGTCAAGTTTAAATATTTTTTATTGTTAAATATTTGGTTGGAGAAATTAGATTTTTGGGTTTATTTTTTTACTAAAAGATTTTTTTTGGTTTAGGATGTGAAAGTATTTACCGTAATATCATTGATAATATGATTATTATTCTTTTTATGATATATATATATATTAAATTTATTAATGAGAATGTATTTGAGGTGTGATAAGGAAGGATTTGTTGCGGTGACATAAAACCGTGAGAGGTCATTAATTATCCATTTGGAAATTAATATAAATAATATATGATGTAAGATTACTATTTCTATTACTATTGCACTTCAAATATTAAGCTTTCACTACTATTCATTAAAAGACAAGCGAGAGAGAGAGAGAGAGTGGAGAAAACGTGGCAAATAGTGGTGGGGCATCTGGCTCACTTTCTACACGGTGATTGTTGATGATTAAGCCTCAATTGACATTATTTTTACTATTTATTGATTGAAAAAAAATATAGTTTGTGTAAAATTTAGTTTATACAAATTTATTAATTTTAGGGTTTAAAGATTTAGGTTATAGTTTAGGGTTTAAAGATTTAGATTGTAGTGGGTAGAATTTAAGGTTTATGTTTAAAATTTAGAGTTTAGGGTTTAAGATTTAGATGTTAGAGCTAGGGTTTTAGGCTTTAGATTTTATAGTTTAAATATGAAGGGTTATGTAATTTTTTTATAGAGCTTGTGTATCAAAATATAACCCTTAACGAGTAAAATTTTGATACACGTGTTGTGTAAATTATTTTACACAAGCATACATATTTACACTATAAAATTAAAATCCTAAATTCCTAACACTAACCATAAAAAATTAAACTCTAAATTCAAAACACCAACCTTAAACACTAAACTAAACTCTCAATGAAAAAAACTTCCGTAAACTAATGTTACATATCTTATGTATTAAAGTTTTTTTATATATATATACTCTAACTATATTAAAATTGAACACTTTTGAAGTTTTGTAATTACATTTTTGTGTGAAACGATGAACTTATTATTATAAAATGATAGATTATTTAACTTTAGAAGTATGCTAAAAAGTCGAAACTCTAGAAAGGAGAAGGTAGGAGAGAATAGTGATATTGAAATTAGACAAAAGCATATATTCACGCCAAAATGGTGTCTAAATGTTATGCAACAAAGATTATTCTAGAGGGTTTAAAGATTTGTCGTATCATTTCCAACTTTTCTGTTTAGAATTACCCATGCATAATTTTATTCTCAAAATTTTCAATTGGTCATAATATATTTTCAAGTTTTATTTTCTTTGTAGCATCTAAAATTTTGATTGACAAGTGATTTGAATTTGACAATAGAATCACTTGTCTTATATCATACAAATATATATAATCTTAGATTCATGTATATTTCTAATTATGCGTCGATATGTTTTCAAAATTTTTGAAAAGAAAATATAATTAAAAATACCATTTATCTTTTTTTATATAATTATTTGTTATGCTTCTCCACATAATCACATTATTCAGAATTGAAATTGCAAAGTGGTTGCATGTTGGTATTGAAGATCATGGTTCAAATAGATTAAATGTATATGAATAGTATTAAATTGGATTATATTCGAAATTTTATTTTATTTTTATTTTAGAAAAATAAAAAATATCTTTTTTTGGCTAAGTAAAGAGGTATTACATTTCAAGATAAATATCGAGATTCAAATATGACAATATGAGCATCTTTTACCATTCAACAATTAGTTGATCTTAAAATTTTTTTATCTTAATATAGTAAATATTATAAGTAAATACATTTATTTAATCATACTGCAAATCAAGCCAAGTGGATTCAAATAATTGAGAAAATCCTCTTTTTAATTCTTTAAAGAGTTTTAAAAAGTGAGAATTGGAGTGAAGAGGTACAGAAAGGGAGTAATGAGAATGAATGGCCAGAATTTAAGTGATTATATATATATATATATATATATATATATATATATATATATATATATATATATATATATATATAGTGTTAGAGTTTACAAATAAGACGGGACCTTTGCAAAATGCGTAAATATTTTATAGTTGGAACTGAGTCGGAAAAATGACTGAGTGGGCCACGCCTACAATATCCTATCTTGTCTTTCCAGTCCTATATGTTTTGTTTCTGGTCTCTACTATTCACTCCATTATCTTTCAGCTTTGAGGTATAATTGAAATCAACGAGTAATTTTGGTGAAAAAATAATGATATTTTATTGTAAGAGATTTAGGTTTAAGTATTTATGTGTGTTGTTAAAATTTTTAAAAATATGAATAGATACTAATATATAATTATACCAGTATATTAAAAGAAACTTTTTTTTTTGAAAAGTAACGAGCCTCGTTAAAAACCCCCTCTAAACCTATAGGGGGAAAAGAGTGCCCCATTTTATTCAAGAAAACTACACATTTCAGTACAAAGTACACAACAGTACAACATCGCTGATAAAGTGCGAGATTCATCAACACAAAGGAATTTATCCAACAACAAAGAGCTTCGATGGTAAGGAAATAAAACACAGATTCCATATGGGAACCCAGGAGCTAAAACACTACATGCCCTGCAACGACAAGAAAAGAAGTAAAACGTATAGATTCTCAGAGAAAAGCAAGACTATTGCAGGACATGAATCACATTAAGGCAGTACTACTCTTATCCCTCCCACGCATTCATCGAGGTCTCAAAGTTGAGTTGCTGGCCAGCAATACATTTCTGCTGCGAATGTTATGCTGCAGGGAGAACAATTCAGGGTGTCTTGTGAAATCCAAGGTTGAGGTGAACGCGTCGGGCCATTTGATTTTACACCAATGACTGATTCTTAGAACGGCAGTATCAAAAACTGAGTTGAAACACAACCTTTTTTGATTAAATATAGCCTGATTTCTCTCCAACCATAATGTCCATAATATCCCAAAAAACGACAGTAGCCATACCTGTTTGGCAGCTCTATTTGGATGACAGTTTGCCCACATGGATAACATCGAGAAGGAGTTGGCCGGCATGACAAAGTTTACCTCCCACTTGTTGCACCACCTTTGCCAAATCCCCCAGCTAAAGGAGCAGTGACAAAAGAGATGTGAGCTGGTTTCATCTGCTTCACCACACAGCACACATTTCCCGTTGTTGGTAACTGTCACCCCTCTTTTGAGCAGCGCGGAGGCCGTTGGAACTCTATCTTGAATCGCTCTCCACACAAACGCTTCAACTTTCGGCGGAGCTAAATTGGACCAGACCAACTTCCAGATTTTGTCTTCAGCATAGTCTCTTTTTGTACTGATCTGATAGTAATCCCTGGGGTTATAATTGCCTTTAGCGGAATCTAGCCATCTGATAGTATCGTCCCCATTTTTAGCCTCTGTCACACTGCTAAGAAGAGAATGAAGCTCGGCCATTTGATCTTCCTCCCATGAGAACAGTGGTCTTCTGCAATCGATTTGCCAAACCCATGTACCATTCCTCACAGACCCAAAATTGCAGACTCTGCCCTCTTTGTCAATCGAGATGCTATAAAGTCTCAGGAAAATAGATTTAAGAGGTTCAGATGATAGCCAACGATCTTCCCAGAACAAGATTTGCTTCCCATTGCCCAACACACATCTAAGGTTCAATCTCGTTTCAACGTCCGGGCTTAAAAAACAATGAAAGATGTTTCTCCATAACCACGAGTGTCGTTTAATGGTTCCTCCACGAGGGAGAAATGAGTTACTGTCATAACCGTACTTGGAATCAATCACCCTTTTCCAGAGGCTATTCGGTTCTTGACTATACCTCCAAATCCACTTGTTCAACATCGCCTTATTTTTGGCTGATAAATCAACAATGCCCAACCCTCCGAACTTTACTGGTTTGGTTAAGACCTCCCATTTTATCCAATGAATGGGCCGATTAGAGTTAGGCCCCCATAAGAAATTGGCTATCAGTTTGTTGATTGTTGCTGCTATACCCGTAGGCATGTGGAAAATGCTGATGTAGAAGATAGGCAAATTGCTGAGAACGGATCTAACGAGACACAAACGGCCTGCAAATGAGAGACAACTACCTTTCCAACCAGCTAATTTCCTCTTAACCTTGTCAATAACTGGTGACCAAAGCTGTAGAGAGTTACGGGTTGCCCCCAACGGTAAACCAAGGTAAGAAGAAGGAAGCTTACTCATCGAACAACCAAGAGTGCTAGCCCAATCAGCCACAACAGATTCTTCCACAGAAATACCGAACAAATTGGTCTTCTTAAGGTTTAAGCTTAACCCAGCCGCTAATTCGAAGAGCCTCAGGATTCTCTTAATATTTGTCACATTCTCGCGATCAGCCATGGAGAAGATGATGAGGTCGTCCGCGAATTGAAGGTGCGAGATAATGCACTTAGAATCGCCAACAACCACTCCCTTTATCATATCTGCATTGACTGCTTTTTGTAGAAGAGCGCTGAGAGCTTCCCCTACTAAGTTGAACAACAATGGTGAGAGGGGACACCCCTGTCTCAACCTTCTATTCATTGGAAAAGGCTTCGACGGTTTGCCGTTGACAATGACTGAAATTAAAGCTGTTGAGAGGCAATTGCGAATCCACATTCTCCATCTATTTCCGAAGCCCATTTTTTCTAGGATGAAATCCAAAAAATACCAGTCGACCGTGTCATAAGCTTTCCTGAAGTCGGCCTTGAAAAGAATAGCCCCCTTTTTAGACCTCCTGACATCATCAATGATTTCATTCGCGATTAGAATGCAGTCGGTTATTTGTTTACCGGGCGTAAAGGCAAACTGTTTGTCACCCACTACTTCATGGATACACTGACTTAGCCTTCTTGAGAGGACCTTCGCAAGGATCTTATAAAGGCTGCTCACTAATGATATTGGCCTGAAATCGCTGACTGTCAAGGGAGACTCCTTCTTTGGTATAAGGGTAATGAAGGTGTGATTGAAGAACTTGTCTTTGATTTTGCCTCTATAGAAATCACTGAAGAAAGCCATCACAGGGTCCTTCAAAATATGCCAGAATTTTTTGTAGAATTCCACGGTGAAACCGTCCGGGCCCGGGGCCTTATTCCCCCCTGAACACCAGATTGCCGCCTTTACTTCCTCAACCGAGAATGGGGCTTCAAAGAAAGACGCAGAATTTGTGTGGAGCTTGTTGAGGCTGCAATCGAAACTTTTAATAGGGATTGTGTCTGAGCTATTGTAAAGAGACTTATAGGCTTCCACGAAAGCAGCTGAGACCTCGGAATCCTTCTGAAAGGACTGATTCTTCCATGTGATCGTATGAATAAAATTTCTATTTCTGCGCATAGAGGCTACTAGGTGAAAAAATTTCGTGTTTTTGTCTCCTTCCGTGAACCACTTTACCCTTGACTTCTGATGCCATTCACGCTCCTCTCTTCGATAGTGATTCCATAGCTCATTTTTCAACATGTTGACTTCTTCCCCATCTTCATTATTATACCCTTTTTCGCACATCTTATTTTCCAGCAGAGAGATTCTGTCTTCGGTGGATTGGAGGAAAGTTTTATTTCTTTCACGTGATAGATTTGCCCAACCCTTGATACCTAATTTCACCTTCTTCAATATAAACCCCATATTATTGGACTTTGGCCTAGCAACCGATTCTTTCACAATATCTTTGACTTCGGGATCATCCAACCAGTGGTTAAACAGTTTGAAGGGTCTATTACCTTTCTCAAAGGTTTCGTTTACTAGCAACACAGGTTTGTGATCAGACAAATTTCTAGCTAGTGTTTTCTGTTGCAGATTCGGGAACCAGGAGATGAGATCAGGTGATACCAGAATCCGATCAAGTCTGCTAGCTTCGACTTAATTGCCTCCGCGGAACCAAGTAAACTTGTCCCCTAACAACGGTAGGTCAATTAGATTATTCTGTGTGATGAAGTTGTCTAACAGATTTCCCTGAGCAGCGTTTTCCCCGTTACTTAACCGTTCTGCAGGAGATCTAATTAGGTTGAAGTCACCACCAATGATCACAGGGCAACTAAGATTGCGCAGGATTTCATCTAACTCAGCCATAAAAACCATTTTATCTTGCGACCCTGAAGGTCCGTAAATGTTGATAAAGGCACACTCTTGATTCGACACCTTGAGCTTACCTTCAATCAGAGTTATTCTGTTTCTAGACACAATATGATTTGATACAAAGAATTCAGAACTCCACAATGATATTAATCCTCCAGAAGAGCCTTCAGAGGGTACACACACAATATTATCAAAAAGCCTGCCTTTCAACCTTCGTTCTAGCCCCGGCGACAGCCCTTTGAGCTTGGTCTCTTGGATTAGACAAATTTTGCATTTTGACTTTGACACCATATCATTCAAAGTCCTAATTTTTTCTGTTCTACCCATACCCCTTATATTCCATGACATGATTAAACAAATCATAGATGAAGATAGGATCACTTAGGGGAAGCAACCGCACCTGGTTCAGTCCACCTCTCGGCACTCTAAACTTTCTAGCCGCTCAACCACCGTGTCCACTGTTGCGTCGAAGGAAAGCCCCAGCTTGGACCCCATCTCCACAGTAGCCATGGCTTCCTCTCTGTTGTTACGGTAAGAAATTCGACTGGGAGACATCCTCAGCGGGTTAGGATCTTGTCGATTTCGCTTGGGCTTCTTCCCTTTCTTCTTAATTTCTCTCCTTGGCTTGAGATTCCCGATCTTGGTCTTCTTTTTCTTTGAGTTTTTCCTTTTTTCCTGAATAAACTCTGACCCGCTAGCTTCATCGATTGTGTCACCGACCGGGACAAAGGGAGGCTCGTTGCATAGACCGGATCCTTTGGCTGGGCTTATCGTATTATGGCCTCCTTGAACTATACCCACTTCAATCTCAACTAAGTTGGAACCATTGGAAACATTCGGGCTAACGTTGATGGGCCATCCGTTTCCTCTGGGCATATTAGCGGGCTTGGGATAAAATGGAATGGTTTCCACTGAATTTATCTGGACGTCGTGTAGTTCTTCCATCAATGGGCTTGGCTCGGCCCGTCCAATTTGTGTTATACTATGTTCCAAATTTGAGAAAACAGACCCTGCCAGCTGAATAAAGACATCTGATGCCACATCCTCAGGAAGAGGGGGGAAGTGGGTACTTTCAAGCCCATTTCCTGTACTCTATCTTGGATTAGGGGCCTATCTTCTCCGCCGGATTTTGGAATTAGGTTAACTGAATCATCTATTGTCTGCGTTTGTCCCTCGACTTCCACACCTTCATTGAATGCAGAGTGATGGCAGTGATCGAACATCGAAGCGTCAAATCCATCATCGTCAAACTGGTTCGCCGGACCTTCGCCGTCAATGAAGATCCGATCTTCCTCATGCTCAAACACATTAACTTTTATACGGTTCAGGGACCCATTAAAGAGAACAGTAAAGCTATCTGGAATTAGAGATTCCTTTTGGACTTCAACAAGAAACCTTGCCCTGTCAAAACGTTTTAATGAAGAAGTCTCCGACTCTACTTCCACCATCTTTCCCCAGCTATTACCGATTGTACTGAAGAAGTCATCATTCCATATTTGGATGGGTACGTTCGAAAGTTCGACCCATCTTTTGATTCGACGCTTACCTTCAAACCCTTGAAGAAGTTCCAGATCATCAAACCACAAGTTCAAAAGTTCTTCGCGTATTTCCCATAGCTGGTTTCGAACGATAGCATTAGAGGCTCTAAGGATCACCAGCAGCCCTGACCAAGGACACACCACAATATCAATGCCATCTGAGTTTAGTGCTTCCTGTACGAGGTCTGCGTTGTACATGGCCTTAATCTTACCAACTAGACAATTCTTCACCCATTCCATGTTCTTAGATAGAATCTTTACGCAAGACTGGGAATCTGATTTGCCAGATTCCATCCGCTCCTCCACCATTTCCACGTTAAAAGCAGGATTAACCTCACCTGAATAAGCTGGACTCGCAAGCTTGGAAGGGATGACGTTTTCCTTGGGTTTGCCTAACAACACATCTCTGAAGGACCTAGTATCTCTCTGAGCTTCCTTCCATTTCGGGTTAGGGTTCCTCCGTGAGGGTTTACGGAGGTCCTTAGTCGGTTTCTGAAACGACTCTACCACCGTGATTCTGTAGCCATCCATCAGTCGGCCATTACCTTGCACCGCAGCATACTCTGCTTCCTTCTGGCAGTTGAATCTTACAAATGCAAAGACAGTAGGTTTGCCTTTCCTCTTCCTGTTTTGATATGCTACGTATACATCCACCACCTGTCCGTACGTCGCAAAAGCTTCACGTAGAGTATTAACATGGATTCTCCTACTCACGTTCGCTACAAACACAGTGAACCCCAGTCGCCTTCTGACATTCCTTTCTGTTCCAGATTATATCTTGAAGTTTCTATATTAAAAGAAACTTCAAGATATAATTTAGTATTTTAGTTTGTTTAGTCCAATTAGGTACCTGGACGTGGTTTTATGTTCAAGTTGACAATTGGATTTAATTTCATGGGTCATTTTGGTTCAAATGCCGATTATCTTAGGGTAAAAATCTCATGCCCCTAACCATGCCTCCTTCTATGTCCCTGCCTAAAAATACTTAAAAATTAAATCTTGTCCCATAACTCTAATTTTTATATCCTAAACCCCAAACCTTAAACCCTAAAAATACACCCTACCCCTAATTCCCTACACCCTAACCCTAAGCCCCAACCTTAAACCCCAAACTCTAAACCCACTATTTTAAAATGAGGGCACAAATAAGGGCATACTTTGGGGCAGATGATTTCCATCCATTACCTTAAGCGAGTAATTTAGACCCAAAAAATATAACTAATATATCAATTTGAACCTATAAGTCAAATTTAAGTACTAATTGAACAAAAAAATACACATCCGCAATCAAATTCAAGTACTAAATCATTCAATAAAATGATTTGTATTACTATTATATTTCCACTTGACTCGGTTCTGAAATCAACAGATACTATTATTACAATACTAGAGGTTCTAAAGAAATTCAATAAATATTTAAGACTGTTGGACTTTCATTTTCTTATAGTTTGGCTATATTATTTTCAATTCCGATATTGGATTGATTTAAAACTCTTAAGGCACGAAAAGCATGGATCCATTTTCTTGCATTTCTTTTTTGTTTTCTTTTCCTTTGTGTTTTCATTAACTTGTTTTCTCACGACTCGTAAAATAAGTATATATGCCTCATGGCATGTATATTTCAATTCCTTTTTGGTCAAAGCAAACCAACATACATTGTCAAGAAATAAAGAGAGCACAAAGTATAAAGTGACATATATTCAAGTTAGTCGCTCGACCATGACTAAGTTGATTGGTAATATGTTGTCGCGACCCGACCTAGTTGATCTTATGAGGTACAAGTCGTGTACTCGTGTTGTATCGTATAAATATATATTGAAATTATTTCTTTTTTTTTTCCTTCAATTTCTCAAATCTTACAAGGTTTTGATATTCTTCGATACACCTCAAAATATTTAAAAAATTATGTCGTAATAAATTCATATGAATACATTCTTTATAGAACAAATATCGGTAGGATAATTTCAAACTAATACTATCATAACAACTAAATTATAACATTAAGTCCTAAAATTTAAACTCATAAACCTTAAATCATAAATCAAGTTTATAAAACCTAAATTAGAACTGTTCGTGAAAAATGTTTTCCACGATCAATGCATTAAATATTTTCTCTTTAAAAATATATTTAAATAGTTTTAAAATTTTAATGTACATGGACGCCATATATGTCATAATTCGTTTCAATAATTATTTAAGCTAAAGCAGTTTGTCAGAATTGTAGGTAGTCTTTCCAACCCTACTAATTAAAAAAGCCCTAATTGCCAACCCTCACATTTTTTTTCTCTCTTATTGCCATGCAAAGATCCAATTTTTATTAAAGGCTCTTTGATTCCCACTTATCTTGAATATTACTTAAACAAACAAAAACAAAAACAGGAGAGGTGACATCTCTTTTAAACAAAACAAAGCAATTGTTTCAGTCATTGCATGCTGGAAATAAAGTAATAATTTGGTTGACCAAAAAGTTTTTGGGTCAAAGATCCATTGTTTTCACTTCCAAAGCTAAATCTCCTTAAAACCAATCATGCATTCCCCCTTTATAGCTTTCTTTTGTATTTTGTTGTGGGTTAGCAAATAAATATAGAGTTTAATTTTACGTTAATTATGTGATTAAGCAAACATATAGTATTCAGTTGCCAGCTTGTTCTATTACTACCAACCCGAAGACAGAAGCAGCAGTAATGAGGAGAAATGTTGAAAAGTAAATTTCTTTTAGAATTACGGGGGGGTTGGAGAGTGAAGGTTATTTTGATGAAGACGAAAGCACTTTAAACAACTTTAATTAGGTGTTTCTTTCTTCCAAGTTTAAAATTCTATTTTTAGCTAATTATTTGTTGGTTTTTTTTTTTTTTTGAATGTGTAATCTATTTGAAGAGAAAAGGTAATTGATGCAACCGCTGAGGCCTCGCATTGCGATCTCAATCACAGAACTGCGACGGCTCCACCTTCATTTTCCCAAGTAAAGTCAATCTCTCTCCCCATAAAAATAAGGCTTAACACTTAATTTTTATTTTGAATTTTTGAATTTATTTAAAGATCTAAATTTTTTTAGAAAATCTCATAGTTTTAATTTCTGTTAGTCAAAACTCCAAATTACATCTCCCTTATCGTTCGGCATCCCCATAAGTCAGCGGTTCACCGTTCACCGCTCAAAGCGGTATGTACCTTACTGTTCGACATCTGTCATCCTCTATTGCCGATGAAAACTGTAGCGACTATTTTTTTTTAAAAAATAAACTGTTTTAAAAATTATTTAACCGAAATGTTTAAATAAATAAATAAATATTTTAAAAAATGAATATAAAGAGGAGTCGCCACCGATCATTTTTAAAAGAGGGGTAGATCGGAAACCAAAAAAGATAACCTGAGATTTTAAAAAATAGTTTGAGGGTCGATTACGTATGGAAAAGGATTAGCACTCCCATAATGCCCAAAAATTAGTACCTAAGAGTTCATATCGTATTAATTAAGGACAATTTAAAATTGACCTAGTTTAATTAATAATTCCTAAGATGCATGAATGCATGGTCATACAAATCGAACAACCTAACCCGCAATCCACGATACCAAAAGAGATGAACGTCCGAATAGAATTTGGGATGACACTCCCACTAGAATATTGGGACCTCGGGTACTAAAACAAACTAGTACAATAAATTAAACATGGCAATTAGTTATGCATAAACGAAAAAACTAGTACAATGATAACATAAAATGAATAAAGTATAAATGTGTGTACTAAGTAATAATGTATATAAATAATACATTAATAGACAATAAAAATAAATAAATAACATGTATCGAGCAAATAAATAAATGCTTGAGTATAAATGTATGAAACAAAGGACTATAATTAAAGAAAATAAAAAAAAAACAGTACTGAAATGAAATAAAAATATAAAACTAAAATTTAAAAAGTATAATAAACAGTGCTGAAATATAAACATGCATGAAGCAAGGACTAGATATGGAAATATGCCACTGGATTTAGGGCTTAATTAAGACAAAGCATGAGTCAGAGAGGGCGAACACGTAATTAAACCGTTAAAATTTTGGATTAACATCTGAAATAGGGACATAATTGCAAGAAGTTCAAAAATGTTAGGGACCACGGAAAGGATTTCAAAAAGCAGAAGAGTCGTCGGCGTGATTACTTTGGTGCGGAAGGGTTTATGAGGTAATTAGACTATTTTTAAAATTTTAAAACACCATATAACACTATTTTTGGTGAAAAATCAAATCTTTTAGCCTTTTCTTTAGCTTTTCTCCAAATAACCTTTCAAATTCTCTGCCCTTTTTTAATCAAATCAAAAATCCGGCGGTGTTTGGCTGTGTCGGCCGCCATAGATTATCTCCGACCACCGCTAATGTAACACCCAAAATTTGATCTAGTCGGAATTGGGTTTTGGTGTCCGGAAATCTTATATCGATATGGTCTAAATATTTGTATCGGCTTGTTAATTAATTGATCTTGTACTCTAATTGAGTTAAATTATTGTCGTTAGACTCTATCAAATATTATCAAAACTTAATTCGTGACTAAATTGCGAAAAATTGAAAGTCTGAGATTACATCTTAGAACATTGAAGAGTTGAGGGACTAACCTTACGATTAGCCCCTCCTCAATTAAAATTCCAATTACGTGGGATAATCTGATGACTTTCCTTCAATTGAAGAAAAGCTTTAGTAATAAAAATATAAGAAAAAGGGATAAAAAGCTTACCCGAGACATATCCAAGCAAACACCTCAACATAGCTATCATCTTCTTCTTCACCTAAGCAAGCACCTCCATTAGAGCTAGCTTCAAACTTTTTTTTTCTTCGTTCTATTATTATCGAATCATTGCTATCGGTCGGGTAAGTTATAATCCTCAATCAATCAGTGAGTTTCATAGATAAATCGACCTTAAACTTGAGTTAGAGTTTAGCCATCTATGAGCAATCCCTAGATTATGATCATATCGATTTTAGCTATTGATTTTGATATCGTTATTGTGATTACGATATCTTAATCTCGTTTCTAACATTCTCCTTATAAATTACTAGCTAAAGACGTTGATAGGAAACATCTATCGAACTCACCAAAGGCTAGGAACAAGGGTGTTGTCATCCGAGAGCCATAAGAGCATCGAATATCAAGGTGAGTGTAGTCGGAGTCTCGGGACTAGGCGAGGGGTCCTCCCGAATTTATTATTGTTGATTTCGATCAAATAGCTAACATTTCTTTTAAGAATAATGCATCAGATTGTTAAACGGACCTAATGGTAAGCATCGGTAAGTTAGATTGTGAACATCGGACATTAATATGAACATAATTATTGTTATTGAAACATTGTAAACGAATCATCAGGCATTGATATTGACATTGAAATTGTAAAACATTGATATTGAAACATGGTTACTATGAATAACATTGAAGACATTAATCATTGGTATTATCATTGAATATTGAATATATATATATATATATAGTCATTGAAACCTTGGATTTGGGCGGACATTGGATACAATTGGCATGCCATAGAATTCATGAGCTCAATGTACTGGTGGACTACGGTCTTAAGGCTACGGCCTATATTGATTTGGCGAGGCGGAGTGACTAGACCATTCATTGATTTGGCGAGGCGTAGGAATTCATGTATCCACTATCTTGATTCAATCAAAGGGTTAATAGTGAATATGAATTCCTATGAAGGTACATATTTTATACTTGAAATTACATTGTTTGTGACTACTTCACTAGGCATGGTATGCCTAACATGTCTCATCTCATGCATTTCAGGTTAAGGATTTGACTGTTGCGGAAGATCGGAAAAGTCTTAGCAAGACAAGTCACTACAAGCCAAAAGTAATGTCTTTTGTCCGTATGAACTCCTAGCAAGGTGGCAAAGTAGTTGAACTAGTCTTTTATGCCCATTTTGGTATGTTGATAATGTGTAAGGGTTGAAATGTTGTTAAAGGCCTAAAATGACTTTTGATGATGTTAAAAATTGGCAAAAATTGTGTATATGGCTCACATAGGTGAAAACCTAGTAAACATATTCGAATGCTCATGAAATTTTACATGCTAGTAATTTATAGCATTTAAATATTGTGTATAAAGTTTCATTACATTTGGACATTTGTTGATAGGTTAATTTAGCTAAAACCCAGTAAAATTCTGTCATTACAGGTCAAGTTGTATCGATATGTGGTGATGGCGTATCGATACGGTTAGGCATAATTTGACATAAGAAACAGGGCATATCGATACGACATAGCGTACCGATACGAATTTTGGCTACTGGAATTTGGTCGTAAAAATAGTATCGATACGTGGTTAAGGCGTATCGATACGAAGTCAACGTGGTCAAATAGTATTGGTACAATCTTAAACCGTATCGTTACGAGCTTGTTATCTTGCTACTGGAATTTGAAATTCAGGCATAGCGTACCAATACGGTCTTATAGGGTATCAGTACGGTGTTAGTTAATTTTGTTATTAGAAAAAGATTGATGTTTTACGTTGTGGTCACTATATTTTGAATGGTTTAATTGGATGAGTAAATGAACTCCGAATAACATGAAAATTCACAAGCATGTTGACATTGAGTTTAATTTCATTGTGGTGTGATCAATTGTGACAAAGGATCTTTAATTTACTGAAACTGTAGTTTAGTCCCTAAAACTTGTAGAAGTTAGAAATTAGTCCTAAATGAGTAGTTATCGTTGTGAAATGAATAATTGGAATAAGATATGTGTTTGGTAATGTTTATCAAGCAAAACTTTGATTATGGGTTGATATTATTTGAAATTTTATCGCAGCGATCATCGTATCGTTCATCGGTAGCACTTTCTGACTCGGTTCTCGACTAGGCCGAGAAGAGGGTGTTACATTTGTGGTATCAGAGCTATAGTTTAGTTGATTCTAGGACTAAATCGGAGCTTATTGCATTGTTATTGTGTTACTTTGACACTTAAGAGTTATCTATTGTGTACATTGTGACTTATCGACTAATCTGATCTCTTTGTAATATAAATATGTCTGAAACTAACGAAGCTTACATTGATAAGCCTGCCACCGGCTCCTCGACTCATGGCGAGGAGATAAGAAGAGGAGACCCTCTAAATCCTCTGGATCCTCAGAACCCTTCTGTTCAGAATGTTGAGCCTGTAGCACATATTGCTCAGGCTGAATGTTATAAAAACATGGCTGATATGTTCAAGCAGTTTATGACTGCAATGAGGGCTGAGCAAGTTACCCAACCCATCGCTCCTATTTTCCAACATACTCGAGCTCATATCGATAAGCTATCTTAGTATCGAGCTTACACCTTTATCGGTCAGGATGATGATAACCCTGAAATTGTCGAGTATTGGTTGGATAACACCCTTCGAATCCTGGACAAACAGTTCAGTGCTCGGACGAGCACAAACTCAAGTGTGCCCTTACATTGCTGGCTGACAAGGCACTTCATTAGTGTAAGACTACTACTTTGACGGTCTCCGAGAATGTTGTAACTTGGGAGTTCTATCTTAAAGAATTCTCTAAGAAGTACATTAGTGAGTTCTATCTCGCTGAAAGGCGAAGTATCTTTCTCTATCTCAAGCAAGGTGGACGACCGATCGAGTAGTACATCCATGACTTCTGTAAGTACTATAGATACGGTGCTGAATATATCAAGAAGGAGGAAGAGAAATGTCGAATGTTCATTGCAGGGCTTAATGATTGAGGATTGTTGATTTCAAGATCTAGTGAACCGAGTTAAGGCCACTGAAGTTGCGCAGAGAGCTCAATAGACGTTCAGGAATGATTCTCGGCCTTATAAGTGGAACAAAAAATGAAAATATCAATGGTCTAAGTAGAGTGTTTATCTGTATTCCTCCCGTTATGGAAATATTGATAGGCCTCAATCTGTGACTCAATCCTTTGCTAAGGCAGCATCTATTGATAGCATCGGAGGTTTGAATCGAAGCAACCAACATCCAGTTTGCAATTAATGACAGAATAAGCATTTAGCGGGTCAATGTCGTAAGAAGACTAGAGCTTGTTATTACTGTGGCGAGCAAGGCCACTTTATTCGTGACTGTCCGCTGAATGCAACCAAGTTTATAGCCACCCCAACTATTGCTGCCTCTCTTGCTCAATCATTTCGAGGTAAGGGATCAAAGCAAGGATCATCGGGAACCTTTGGGAGATCGGGTGGTTCGGGGAAACCATTTAACAAGCAAGACACTAAAGCCCCTGCCTAGATGTATCATGTGAGAAGCAGGGAAGAGGAGGACGAGCCTGATGTCATTAAATGTACTATTGAGTTATATTCGTGCTCTTTATATACATTGATTAATCCCGATTCTACTCACTCTTTTATAAGCACCATAATAGTTAAGAAATATAGCATGTCTTCTGATCTGATAGCATCGAGAATCTCTGTAACCAATCCTTTAGGAGACTGTGTCACCGTGAGGGTTGTATGCAAGAACTGCCCTTTAATGATCCAAGGAATTCCTTTCCCGGCCAATTTGTTGGCTTTACTGATCCACGAGTTTGATGTTATCCTAGGTTTAGATTGGCTTAGTGAGCATCAAGCCTGAGTAGATTGTTGTAATAGGAAATTTTACCTTCAGGGTCTTGGCAAGGAAATCGTTGTTTTGATGAATGCGAGGAATCCTTTATTGTGTGCTTTGACGTTAGAAGATAAAGATGAATCCCAATTACGAGACATTGACATTGTTTGTGAATTCCATAATGTCTTTCCTGATGAACTTCTAGGATTACCCTCAACCCGTGAAGTTGAGTTTGGTATTAAGGTGCAATCGAGGACTGCTCCAGTTTCCATTGCACCATATCGAACGGTAGTCGTTGAATTGAAGGAGTTGAAAGCTCAAATTCAAGAATTGTTAAGTAAAGGCTTTATTTAACTGAGCTCTTTGCCTTGGGGAGCTCCGGTTCTCTTTGTAAAGAAGAAAGATGGATCAATGTGATTATGCATTGATTATCGACAGTTAAACAAAGTGACCATCAAGAACAAGTATCCATTGCCCAGAATAGATGACATGTTTGATCAACTAAAGGATGCTTCCGTGTTTTCCAAGATTGATCTAAGGTCGGGCTACTATCAAATGAGAGCTAAAGATTGTGATGTATCAAATACTACTTTCCGTACGAGATATGAACACTATGAATTCTTGGTGATGCCCTTTGGGTTAACCAATGCACCGGTAGCTTTTATGGATTTGATGAATTAGGTCTTTAGACCCTATCTTGATAAATTCGTAGTGGTGTTCATAGATGACATATTAATCTATTCCAAGAATGTTGCAGAACATCGAGATCATCTTCGCATTGTGCTTCAAACCTTACGGGAGAAGCAATTGTACGCAAAATTCTCTAAGTGTGGGTTTTGGCTCACCGAAGTTGCATTCCTTAGACATATTGTGTCGGCTTCGGGTATTCAGGTGGACCCAAAAAAATTCAAGCTATCGTAGATTGACATCTACCGAAGAATATTGGTGAAGTCAGAAGCTTTCTTGGGCTTGTTGTTTATTATAGAAGATTCGTAAAAGGATTCTCTATGATAGTCGCTCCTTTCATTTGAACTGAGGATCAACAACGAAGTTTCAATCAGTTAAAACAAGTCTTGACTAATGCACTAGTCCTGACCCAACCCGAGTCTGGAAAAGACTACACAGTTTATAGTGATGCATCACATCTCGGGTTAGGATGTGTATTGATGCAAGAAGGCAAAGTCATCGCTTATGCTTCGAGACAACTTAAACCACACGAGATGAATTACCCTATTCATGACCTTAAGTTGGATGCAGTTGTCTTTGCATTGAAAATCTGGAGACATTATATCTATGGAGAAAGATGTTATCTCTTCACCGACCATAAAAGCCTTAAGTATTTGTTGACCCAAAAGGAGTTAAATCTTCGACAACGAAGGTGGATGGAACTCCTTAAAGATTATGATCTTGTCATCTATTATCATCCGGGCAAGGCCAATGTTGTAGCTGATGCACTCAGCTGCAAACCTTTGCATGGTAAGTATTGACAATGAATATAGAACTATATGAATTGGATGACACATTGACTCGTTGTAATGTCGTTATTTTGTAGCCCCTCGGGCAATTAATACTCACTTTTGACTTCAAAAGCATCATTTTCTTGTATCTGAACTTCAAGTTTAGTCTACCATTATTTCACGAATCAAGGTTTTGCAAGGACAAGATCCTAAGCTTCAATCTATTGTCTCTAAGTTATCAGATAATCTCGACTTCAAAATTAATTCTGAAGGACTCTTGTGTTTCTGTGACCATATCTGTATACCTAATGATGAATCTCTTCGAACTGACATTCTCTCTGAAGCCTATTAAAGTTCGTTCTCTATTCACCTCGGGTTCGTGAAGATGTATAAGGACCTTCGTGAACTCTATTGGTGGTCGGGCATGAAGCAGGCTATAGTCGATTACATATCTAAGTGTTTCACGTGTCAATATGTTAAAGCATAGCATCGTGTTCCTACCGGATTGTTGCAACCTATTGACTCACTGCAATGGAAGTGGGGGAATATCACTATGGATTTTGTTAGTGTTCTACCTTTAACTCTCGCAAAACATGATGTCATATGGGTCATTGTAGATCGTTTCACCAAGTCAGCTCATTTCATACCAGTTAGAATGGACTACGGTCTTCCTAAATTAGCTTACTTGTACATCAAAGAAGTGATCCGACTCCATGGAGTACCCAAGTCTATAATCTTTGACCGAGATCCTCATTTTGCATCTCGGTTCTGGAGAACCTTACAAGTAGCTCTGGGTACCAGGGTTAATCTTAGTAATACTTTTCACCCTCAATCTGACGGTCAGTCAGAAAGGGTAATTTAGGTAATTATTGAAAGACTCATCCATTGAACCCTTGAAAATTTGTGTTGCTATTGAACTCTCATATACAGATCTTGGAAGATATGCTTCGAGCATGCATCATCGACTTTGGTGGAACTTGGGAGAAATCTCTGCCCCTTGTTGAGTTTGCCTACAATAACAGCTACCAGGCTTAAATCTAGATGGCTCCGTATGAGACATTGTATGGCAGACGATGTCAAACTTCATTGTGTTGGTCTGAACTTGGTAAAGGCAAAATGTTGGACCCTGACTTACTTCAGGAAATTGAAGAACGAGTTACCATCATTCATGATCGTTTGAAAGATGCCTTTGACCGGTAGAAGGCCTATGCTGATCTCAGGAGAAGAGACATTGAGTATGAAGTTAGTGAAAAAGTCTTTCTTAAAGTCTCACCACGAAAGAAAGTTTTAAGGTTTGGCAAGAAGGGAAAATTGATTCCTCGATTCATTGGACCCTTTGAAGTCAGTGAAAAAGTTGGCCCCATGTTGCCCTCAGAACTGAGTAAAATCCATGATGTCTTCCATGTATCGATGCTTCGGAAGTACCATTATGATCCCTCGCACATTATCAAACCCGAATCTGTAGAAATTCAACCAAATTTGTCTTACGAGGAAGAACTGGTTCAGATTCTTGCGATAAATGTCAAAAGGCTTCGTAACAAATCTGTATCGTTGGTTAAAGTGCTTTGGAGAAGCCACACTGTTCAAGAAGCTACCTGGGAACCTGAAGAGATCATGTAACAACAATATCCTCACCTTTTCGGTTCAGGTAAAATTCGAGGATGAATTTTCTTAAGGGGGAGATTTGTAACACCCCAAAATCCGGTCTAGTCGGAATTGGGTTTTATTGTCTAGAAATCTTATATCGATATGGTCTAAATATTGTATCGGCTTGTTAATTAATTGATATTGGACTCTAATTGAGTTAAATTATTGTCGGTGGACCCTATCGAATAATATCGAAACTTAATTCGTGACTAAATTGTGGAAATTGAATGTTTAGGGTTACATCTTAGAATATTGAAGAGATGAGGGACTAACCTTGCGATTAGCCCCTCCTCAATTAAAATCCCACTTATGTTTTTCCTTCGTTATATCCAAGCAAACACCTCAACATAGTTATCATCTTCTTCTTCACCTAAGCAAGCACCTCCATTGGAGCTAGATTCAAGCTTTGTTTTTCCTTCGTTCTATTATTATTGAATCATTGCTATCGGTCGGGTAAACTATAATCATCAATCAATCAGTGAGTTTCATGGCTAAATCGACCTTAAACTTGAGTTAGGGTTTGGCCATCTATGAGCAATCCCTAGATTATGATCATATCGATTTTAGCTGTTTATTTTGATATTGTTATTGTGATTATGATATCGTAATCTCATTTCTAACACCCTTCTTATGAATTTCTAGCTCAAGACGTTGATAGGGAACATCCATCGAACTCACCAAAGGCTAGGAACAAGGGCGTTGTCATCCTAGAGCCGTAAGAGCATCGGATATCAAGGTGGGTGTAGTCGGAGTCTCGGGACTAGGCGAGGTCCCTCCCGAATTCATTCTTATTGATTTCGATCAAATAGCTAACATTTCTGTTAAGGATAATGCATCGAAATGTTAAACGGACCTAATGGTAAGCATCGATAAGTTAGATTGTGAACATCAGACATTGATATTGACATCGTCATTATGCATTGATATAGACATAATTATTGTTATTGAAACATTGTAAACGAATCATCGAACATTGATATTGACATTGAAATTATGAAGCATTGATATTGAAACATGGTTACTATGAATAACATTGAAGACATTAGTCATTGGTATTATCATTGAATATTGAATATAATATATATATATATATATATATATATATATATATATATGGTCATTGGAACCTTGTATTTGACGGACATTGGATACAATTGGCATGTCATAGAATTCATGAGCTCAGTGTACGGGTGGACTACGGTCCTAAGGCTACAACCTATATTAATTTGGCGAGGCGGAGAGACTAGACCATTCATTGATTTGGCGAGGCGTAGGAATTCGCGTATCCACTATCTTGATTCAATCCAAGGGTTAATAGTGAATATGATATGTTAAATATTGCATATTGGAGCATAGCATTGATATTATTGAGCATGAGTAGATGTACATATTTTATCCTTGAAATTACCTTGTTTGTGACTAGCTCACTAGGCATGGTATGTCTAACGTGTATCATCTCATGCATTTCAGGTTAAGGATTCGACCGTTGCAGAAGATCGGAAAAGTCGTAGCAAGACAAGTCACTACAAGCCAAAAGTAATGTATTTTGTCCTTATGAACTCCTAGGAAGGTGGCAAAGTAGTTGAAATGGTCTTTTGTGCCCATTTTGGTATGTTGATAATGTGTAAGGTTTGAAATGTTGTTAAAGGCCTAAAAATGACTTTCGGTGATGTTAAAAATTGGCAAAAATGGCATATATAGCTCACATAGGTGAAAACCTAGTAAACGTATTCGAATGATCGTGAAATTTGGCATCCCAGTAGTTTATAGCATTGAGATATTGTGTATAAAGTTTCATTGCATTTGGACATCTGCTGATAGGTTAATTTAGCTAAAAATCAGTAAAATTATGTCATTACAAGTCAGGCCGTATCGATACGGGGTGATGGCATATATGTACGATTAGGCATAATTTGACATAAGAAACACGGTGTATCGATACGACATAGCGTATCGATATGGATTTTGGCTACTAGAATTTGGTTGTAAAAATGGCATCGATACAGGGTTAAGGCGTATCGATACGAAGTCAACGTAGTTAACCAGTATCGGTATAGTCTTAAACTGTATCGATACGGGCTTGTTATCTTGCTACTGGAATTTGAAATTCAGGCATAGCGTACCGATACGATCTTATAGGGTATCGATACGGTGTTAGTTAATTCTATTAATAGATAAAGATTAAAATTTTACGTTGTGGTCACTATATTTTGAATGGTTTAATTGGATAGGTAAACGAACTTTGAATAACATGAAAATTCGCAAGCATGCTGATATTGAGTTTAATTGCATTTTGGTGTTATCAATTGTGACAAAGAACCTTTAATTTACTGAAGTTTTAGTTTAGTCCCTAAAACTTGTAGAAGTTAGAAATTAGTCCTAAATGAGTAGTTATCGTTATGAAATGAATAATTTGGAATAAGATATGTGTTTGGTAATGTTTATCAAGCAAAACTTTGATTATGGGTTGATATTATTTGAAATTTTATCGCACCGATCATCGTATCATTCATCGGTAGCACTTTCCGACTCGGTTCTCGACCAGGCCAGAAAGGGGGTGTTTCAGCTAATCGGTTCCAAAATCCATAAAAACATTTCGAATCCTCTTTTATCTTTTTTTAACCAAACTTTATTTCGATAGAAAAACCAAACCCTTCATTTTTTTAAAAAATCTATAAGCATTTTTGCCTAATAATCCTCCGATTCACCCTTATCGGCCTTAAAGATCGTGGGATTATCACCGGAAGGCGGGTCGTCCATCATCGGAAGTCATAGGACAGCCGGAAGATGAGGTGACATGGAGGTAAAAACCTTAAATCTCTCGTTTTCCTTTTATTTTTTGTATTTTATGACATGCCAAGAAGAAAAAGAAGAAAGCAGCAAATTGATACCTTCTGTGAACTTTTTTTGTATTGATCTAAAAAACTTATTACAATCTCGGATTTTCGTTATATATATATCCGATTTTACTTTGTTTACAAGAATAAGCAAAATAAATGCACATACTGTGGAAGATTATGAATCTAATATCCCTTTAATTTTTATTGTTTTTGTGGATTGAGAGATTTGATGGTCGTACGGTATCATTAAGTATTTCGACGGCGAGGAGAGCCGTTGATGATGACATGTGGCGACCATCGGATGAATATGAGGTGAAGAGTCCATTGTGCGGATCTAATTTGGGCCGTTGGATCGAAACCTGAAGATGAACAGTCCAGATAGCCCTTGAGCGGTGATGTGGCAACTCTAGATGGCGACGCGTGGCGCATGGGAATAGAGGGGTCTCGGGCATGCAACACACGTGCGTGTTGAAGGTGGACAGCCCGTGTGTGATCTTCACGCGACATCTCAAGGGTTGTTGGGTTTCATTCCTGGCCGTTGAATCTGGCTTGATCCAACGGTCCTTGTGTGGCTGCGCATATGACACCAGATTAGATTAGGATTTTTACTTGTTGGGCCAAACATGCCTTGTAAACAAATTTTGGTTAATATAAATGGACTGGACTTTTTAATTAAATGGTTTTTATTTTTTTTATGATATGTTTAAATAAATAATAAAAAATCTAGGTCAACAGACCCGAATAAAATTAGTGTTTACAAAAACCCAATTAACCTATTTTTTCTTCATTATTGGATGTTCGTCGACAGTGCAATTGACAGTTTTTGACAACGAGAAGATGGGGCTTTCGGTTGATGGGGTTCGATGAAGACAATGGTAGCTGGTGGTGATTGGAGTGGAGAAATTTCGGGATTTGGGGTTGAGGTTTTTAGAGAAATTAAAAATGGTTGAGTTAATTAATATATTTTATTATTTTATTTTCTTAATTTTCGGATTTTAATGTCAGGAAATGATAAATTATGTCATGTGTTCGAATTTTATTAGATAACGAAAAAAATAATGGCTGTCACGGTAAAACTTTAAATGGGTCGCGGAATAAAACGTTAGGCACATATTTTGCCCAAAATATAGTTCAGGAACCTATCTAGAAAAAATATATAGGTTGGTCACTTATTTGACTACTAAACCTGAAAACAAAAACAAAATAACTACCCACGACCAGTTTGTTTAGTGGGATGAGGTACTAAATCTTTTAAACAATGTTAGAGATCCGAATCATAACAAGATTGATATGCGCGATAATAATCATTTTGTATTGGCTTATACGTCAGATAGGTGCCCAAACTATACTCTCTTTTTTTTCAGTTAGGTGCCTAACGTTTGTTTCGGGCCACTTAGGTGCCTAACGTTTCATTTCGTAACCCATTTTAGGTTTTAGCCGTGACGGACGTTAAAATTTTCCGTTAAAGGACATATGTCATGTTTTTAGATTTTTTGATATTAAAAATAATAAAAAAATAAATTAAATTGATTAAATCCCTTAAACCCATCTTCTTCCCCATCAAACCATCCCTCCCCCTTCCCCTATTCTTCTTCCCTCTCCTCTTCACCTCTGATCTCTCCCCTCTGATCTTCCATCGACAGTTGTTCACATTTTGCTACAGCCGAGTAAACGTGCCAGCTACGAGTTTGAAGATTTGCATCGTCGATTATATAAGTTTCAGTGATGAAATCAGAGAAATACTCATTTAATGTTGCAACTTCGTCAGAGAAGTTACGGTAAGGGGCAAGTTGGTGATCAGGGAAAATGAAGGTGCCACGTGAGTAGTTGACTCATGACACAGTGAGTGAGAGTGAGCGACTGAGTTCGAGAATCGGGGGAATTGATAAGAGAAGCTTTGTGGTTCCGCATGTTTTCAGGATAATCTTGTTTGGGTAAACGAAGAGGCTCGACTCAGAGAGAACGTAAGAGTCGAAGTTTGAATTCGAGAGCTGAGAAACAATGGTGCAGCAAGCAAGTTTGAACGTAAGAACGATGAAGAGGAGATGGAAGAAGAACAGAAGAAGGGAGAGGGATGATTTGATGGGGAAGAAGATGGGTTTAAGGGATTTAATTAATTTAATTTTTTTAATATCAGAAAATCTAAAAACATGACACGTGTCCTTTAACGAAAAATTTTAACGTCCGTCATGGCTAAAACCTAAAATGGGTTACGGAATGAAACGTTAAGCACCTAAGTGGCCCGAAACAAACGTTAGGCACCTAACTGGAAAAAATGGTATAGTTTGGGCACATATCTGACGTCTAAGCCTTTTGTATTTATTGTAATTATTAGTTCGTTTATAATCTACTGATTGACTTTAATTATAATCAAATTAATTATGACTAGGGACGGAGCTATCTTTTAAGTGGGAGAGATAATTTTTTTAAATTTGATGAATTAATTGTATTTTAAACCCTAAAAATTTTGAGACCATTGTGATTAAACTATTGCTCCTTTCAAAATTTTATGATTTTGTTTTATGATAGATTGAGTAGATTCATTAGAAAGGGAAATAAATTTATTTTCTTAGTATAAAGAGAAAATGTTTGATACATTATCGGTAGAAAATTTTTTTCTTCACAAACATACCTATTTAAGCTTTAAAATATATATTCTAAATATTTAGCATTAAATCATAAATTTTAAACTTTAAATCTAAAATACTGAAAAATTTAAATCATTAAACTCTAAACCTAAACTAAATTCATAACTCTAAAATAAATATACTTGTGTAAAATAAAATTTATACCGACAATACATCAAATATTTTTCTATCGTATAAAATACATTTTTAATAATATATACTATAGTTTAAAAGCAGTCTCCCGGAACTGTTTTTAATTAAAAGAATAGAAGAAATTGGGCTGTCACGTGGGATCTAATCTTTTTACAATTTGGCTCTATAATTTGACTTACAATTTAGTCCCCTATGAACTGATTTCAATTGAAAAATGAAATGAAATTGGGCTGCCACGTGGGATATAATTTCTTTTACATTTTGATCCACTATGATTTTTACTTGTCTATAAGCATTACTTTTGAAAGTGTCGTTAGAAACTGTTTTAAAAAGTTAGTTTAAAGATTTTTAGTGTTTAGTATCGTTGTCAAAAAATACTTTTGCATACGGTTGTAAAGTAATAATAAATTAATTTAAGTGATTCCAATATTAATTTAATAAATTTAGTGTATTAATTTAATATTTAATACAATAATTTAATATATTTCATATTGTTAGGCTCGATATATTTACTATTAATATTATTGGAGTGTATTAATATCATTTTAATGAATTGTTTTAATATATTAATATTAATATTATTTTCATATTGTTTTAATATTAATATTATCATCTTAAAGTAATGTTAATTTCATATTATTAATATATGATATGTTGGTTCAATGGTTAAAGCTTAGTTTTACCTCTTAAATGTTTTGAGTTCAAATCACCCAAAGTGCTTGGTTTTAATTTTTTTCCTCCAGTGATCATTCTAAAAAAAACACTCTAAACATTAAAAAAGTCTGTCTTTTGACACGCATTTGTCTGTCTTTTGACACGATAGTCTGCATTCTTTTGCAATTTTCCGTTTGTTTTTTTTTTCTACTTGGTCCGCCGGCTGGTAGATCTGTTTTCCATGGAAGTAAGTCTGACAGCACTGAATATTGAGGATGGTGAGGAGGAACCCTTTGAGATCCAAGGGGAAGCAGTCCCCCTTTCCGAAGACTACAACTTGTGTTTGGTGGGTACTCTGTTGACTGCTAGTGTGGTTCATTTCCCGGCAATGCGTAATACAATGGCAGATCTGTGGCATCCGCTAGGAGGGATCACGATTTCGGATTTAGGAGAGAAACGCTTTTTATTTCGATTTTATTATAAAGTGGATATCGATAGGGTTTTGCAGGGGACCCCATGGTTTTTCAACAAACATCTATTGCTTCTACACCGTGTTCAATCTGATGAGGACCCTATGATGGTGTCGTTGGTTTATTCGGAGTTCTGGGTACAAGTACATGATCTTCCACCAGGGCTTATGTCCGAATCTATGGCTAGACAGTTCGGCTCATTTCTGGGTACATTCCGAGATTATGACGCGTCTCTCCCCTCACTGGGAGGGAAGAAATTCATGCGTCTGAAGGTGTTGTTGGATATCCGTCACCCTATCAAAAGAAAGAAAAAATTGCTCTTGGACCTGATCGATATGTGTATGCCCGTTTCCAGTATGAAAAGCTGTCTTTGTTCTGTTTCATTTACGGCAAATTGGGGCATAGTGAGAGCTTCTGCCCACTCATAATAAGCATGAAGCCGACTGAGATTTCGTTTGGCTGGGACGTTTCTCTGCGTGCTCCGGCGAGGAGAGCTCCGGTAGCCACGAGCAGATGGTTGATTGAGCCAGGTGTATACAAGGCAACTACTTCGGATAAGGGGAAATTGATTTTGGAAATCAATCACGTGATGATAGCCACTTTCCTTATTTTTTCCCTAATTTAAATTTGATTGGATCTAGCCAGCCCCAAAATTATACGCAAGGGAGGAATGCACTGAATGCTAATTTTAATAATGGCACTAAAGGCTTGGGCCATATGGAGTTGGGCTCTGATGATGAACAATACCCAATGACAGTGGCGGATGGGAAAAAACGACAGCGAATGCACGGGGAAAACTCTATCATTTCCAGTTCCAAGGATTTGCAGGGTTCTATGGATCACAATGATGCTTCGGCTAGCCTTGCACCGCAAGGCAGCCGGTCGCAATGAAAACACTGTGTTGGAATGTCCGTAGACTGGGGAAGCCACGGGCTGTTAATCGTCTCAAAAATAAATTACGAGACTTATGTCCCCAGATTTTGTTTCTTATGGAAACAAAAATTAGTGCAAGAAGGATGGAAAGAATGTTATCTAAACGATATCGATGTTGGAGCCGTTGGTTCGAAAGGAGGTCTATCTCTAGCCTGGAAATCGAACCAGACAGTTATTTTACGTAGTTATTCACAGAATCATATTGATGTTCTGATAAAATCTGATGATGACAGTTTTGAATGGAGGTTCACGGGTTTTTATGGTTCCCCGGAGGAGAATTTAAAAGAGGAGTCGTGGTCCTTACTTCGACATCTTAATCATGGCCAGCCATACCCTTGGTTGGTTGCTGGCGATTTTAACGAAATAATGTATTCCCATGAGAAAAAGGGAAGGTGTTCGAGACCGGAGAGTTGCATGGAAAGGTTTAGACAAGCTCTATCCGATTGTGGCCTGTCAGATTTGGGGTTTATTGGGCGGTGGTTTACTTGGGAACGCGGTAGACTTCCTTCTAATAACACACGTGAAAGGTTAGATAGAGGGGTGGCAAATTCACAATGGTGGGATGCTTTCCCAAATTACTTGGTGCGCCATTTACCTCACGCTTTCTCGGATCATTGCCCACTGCTCATTGATACGGTGGGCAATACGCAGGCTAGAGGAAGAAGTGTAATTGGAAGATTCCGGTTTGAGGCGAGTTGGATCCTGGAAGAATCTTGTGCTGACTTTGTTAAGAATTTTTGGGAGACTCATGCTGGTGATTTGCCCGAAAAACTAGCCAACTTGGGTGGTGTTTTGCGGCAGTGGGGCTCTACTATTAAACGACAGCGTATTTTTCTGAAAGATACCTTGGAGGCAAGGTTAAAATTGTTAGAAGACAAAGACCCGGAGGAGGATGTTTTGAATGAGATTCTTGAAGTCAAACTCGAGCTTAACTTGGAAACGGATAAGGATGAACGGTTTTGGGAGCAACGGTCGAGGGTAAATTGGTTAGTGAATGGTGACAAGAATACGGCGTTCTTCCATAGATTTGCTTCCACACGGGCAAAGAATAATGTTATCTCTGGGATTGCTGATGATAATGACATTGTGGCTTCGAATACTGAGGAAATATTGCGGGTTGCGTCTACTTATTTTTTGGAGTTGTTTGCGTCGACCCCAACAGTAGGTGCTGATTCTTTTTTTGGAAATGTACGATGTGGGATATCTGATGAGATGAATAAAAGCTTGCTGGAATCTTTCCGTGGCGAAGAGATATGGATTGCTCTACAGTCGATGTCACCCACCAAAGCTCCAGGTATGGATGGTCTCCCTATTCTATTTTACCAAAAATTCTGGAGTATTATAGGGGTTGAGGTCACTAATTATTGTTTGTCTATTTTGAATGGGGAGAAAGATATTGCTAGTATAAACCAAACTAATATTGTCCTTATCCCTAAAACTAAAAAGCCACATCATATGTCTCAGTTTCGCCCTATTAGTTTGTGCAATGTTTTGTACAAGATAATTGCCAAAGTCCTCGTTATTCGGATGAAAGGTTTTTTTGGATTCTTGTATTGATGAGGCTCAAGGAGCTTTTATTCCGGGGCGCCAGATCTCTGATAATGTTCTTATAGCATATGAAGTGTTACACTCCCTTAAGATGAAGCGTACAGGCAAAACTGGGTCTTTCGCGCTAAAACTCGATATGAGTAAAGCGTATGACAGAGTTGAATGGTGTTTCATTGAAGGAATGATGAGGCGGATTGGTTTTCATCCGAACTGGATTTCGTTAATTATGAGGTGTGTTACTTCCGTCTCATATACTGTTGGTATCAATGGTATGAACAGTGAGGTCTTTTTTCCCTCACGAGGTTTGCGTCAAGGAGACCCTTTAAGCCCCTACCTCTTCCTTTTCTGTACCGAGGGTTTTTCTACAATTTTTAATGAAGCTAAAGCTTCTGGTAGTGTTGTAGGGGCTCGGTTGGGTAGGGAACAGTTGGCTATCAATCACCTCTTCTTTGCTGATGACAGCATTCTCTTTGGTGATGCTTCTTTAGAGGGGGCTAGTAGAGTAAAGCAGGTCATCCAAGGGTACACGAATGCTTCGGGCCAGAGAGTAAATTTTGACAAGTCTCTTATCTATTTTAGTGCTAATGTTCCTGCTGCACTAAAGGATCAGATTGGTACTCTTTTGGGTGTGAGGATAGCTTCTAATCCTGAGAAATACCTAGGCCTTCCAACAATGATTGGTAGGCGTAAAAAGGAAGCTTTTACACACTATTTGGATCGTTTTAACAAGCTTATTGACAACCGAAATAATCTGCAGCTTTCGAAAGGGGGAAAGGAGGTTTTTATAAAAGCCGTCCTTCAAGCAATCCCTATCTATGCCATGTAGTGTTTTCTACTGCCTAAGAGTATTTGTCATAAAATGGAGGTCCTAATGAATAGATTCTGGTGGAGAAACAATATTTCATCAAATGGCATTCCTTGGTGTAATTGGTCTAGGATGTGTTTGCCAAAATGCAGCGGTGGTTTGGGGTTCAAAGACCTAGCCAAGTTTAACATTGCCTTGCTTGCGAAGCAAGGATGGCGTATCATTACTAATCCAAAAAGTCTTTTATCTCGGGTTATGAAGTCTAGATACTTTCCCCAAACTGATTTTATGAATGCCAGTTTGGGTACTTGTCCCTCCTATACGTGGAGAAGCATTTTAAGTGCCCGAGGGTTGCTTGATAAGGGGTTGGGTTGGAGAGTTGGAAATGGTTTAAATATTAGCACCTGAAATGATGCTTGGTTTCCAGGGCAAGGAACTGGTAGATTAAACCAGTGTATCGATGTACGTTACCCTAAGGTGGCTGATTTAATTAATCCCGAGACCAATCAATGGGAGTATAATCTTCTTCAGTCCATTTTCGAACCTAATCTAGTGCAACAGATCTGTGGTATTCCTTTGGCTAAATCAAAACCAGCTGACGAGCAAATTTAGAGGTATGATAACTCAGGTCTCTACTCTCCTAAGAGTGGCTATAACCTTTTGATAAGTGATGACCCAAAGATGTATAGTGTAGCTACTGTGACAGATTTCAGCAATGTCAAGAGTTTCTACTCTAGCCTATGGTGTTTAGCAGTCCCAGCAAAATGTAAGATATTTGTATGGAGGATACTCAACAATTATCTACCAAATTACTCTAATTTACAACAGAGGAGAATTCAGGTTAGAAATGCTTGCCCTTGCTGTGAAAACGCTGCTGACACGGCTCACCACTTCGCCGTGGAATGTTCCTTTACAAATCAGGTGCTAGACTTGGTTGGAGTGCGAATACAACCTGTCGATATGAATGAAGACTATAAGCAGATTATTATGGGTTATTTTCTTCAAGCAAATGAAAGTCAAAGGTTGCTTCTAGTTATCACTTACTGGGCAGTTTGGTTTGCCAGAAACCAGCAAGTTCACGAAGGCACTGAGTGTTCTACCACTCGAACCTCTACTTTCATTCAAGCTCATTTTGCTGAGCTGAAGGCTCTGGAGAATATCTCACGCCCTATTCAAATGACACATCAAATTAAATGGACTCCCCCAGATGATAATATAATCAAATGTAATTTTGATGCATCGTTTAATCAATCTGCTAAAACATCTATTTCAGGAGTTATTGCGAGGAACTCACTGGGTTTGATAATGGCCACCTACGTATACCCGCATCGTGATGTGGCAAACCCTTTTATTGCGGAGGCTCGGGCTTGTCAGATTGCGGTTTCCTTCGCGACTGAGTTGGGTTTCAGGAAAGTACAGATCGAGGGCGATTCTCTTACGGTGATGAAGAAATTGTCATCAAATTCAGCAGATAAATCCGCTCTAAGCCCAATATTACAAGACATCAAGGAGATGAAGGGTTTGTTTGATTACCTTCATTTTTCGTTTGTGAAACGACAGGGAAACGAAGCTGCGCATGCTCTCGCCAAAGAAGGAAGTAAGTTTTCGTCTCCCCGGTACTAGATCGAGGAAGCTCTGACGGTGGTGGAGATAGCGGCCCGCCGTGACCTAGGTCGCTGATTGTTCGTCTTCTACATGGTTTGTTTGGAGAATTCAACATATACTCGACTCCAAAGGCACACCATAACCTCCTTCAGCAACGATTTCTGATGATTATGTTGAGTTGCAGGAGCCTTCTGGTTCTTCAGATTGTTTTTTTCAAAAGAGAGAAAGGTTTTTTTTCCTATTTTGGTTTTGCTTTGCTTGTTTTTGTTGGTTTTCTTTGGTTGTAACGACAGATGCTTTGACTGTCGGTCTCCCCTCTTCTCACTTTAATAAATTGAAGTCCCAGTTTTACCCTCAAAAAAAAAATTTCCTCCAGCAAAACGACGTCGTTTTGGGCCAAATTAGGCTTCAAAATAGCAGCACCAAAACGATCTCGTTTTGACTTAACGGGGCGGTTAACGGCGGAGTGATATTTTCGACTCAAATATTAAAGTTCAATGCTAGTTTTGAAGAGTTTTAAAGTTCGATAGTATTTTCGACTCAAATGTTATAGTTTAGTGGTATCCAATGTAGTTAATCCTAAATAATAATCACTTAATAAATTTCATTTTGAAAGAAAAAAGTTATTATTGATTAAATAAAAAAATCATAAAAGTTTGAAAACCTCGCGAAAGTAGGGGGTTATTGAGATAAAAATTATCTATTTTTTGGTGTTTTTTTATGTCTAATACTAAAAAATATTAAAAATAAATTTAAAGCATTAACCCTAAATTTTAAATCTTACACCTTAAAAATATATCATACCCTAAATTCTCTAAATTCTAACTCTTAATCTCTAAACCCTAAACATAAACCTAATTTCTAAAATGCGACATAAATAGGGTATAAAAAGCCGTTGAAGATTTTTATTCGGGATTATTGCAGTATGATAAAATATGGAATCAAATAAACTTTTTACTTACCCTACCAATATAAATTATCTTACTGTATCCGATTCTCGGGTGTATGGAGAAAGGTATTCAAGTAAAACCAAATTAGTATACTAATTGCGTACACGATGGTTTTGTCGTTTCAAAAAGATAAAAAGATGAATAATAGTAATAATAATCCTCGACAGTTCTACTTCTTAAGCTATTGGATACCCAAAAGCAAATAAAAAGGTTATAAAAATGTTTTAAATTCCACCCAACATTTGTGTATCCCTTTAATCATTGGCGGATTACGTGATACAAATATTTTGTGGAAAGATAATTTACTTTCTAATCATATTTAATATTTTTTATAGATTTATATTCAATACACTAACGTCAAAAACTGAAAGTTTTTACAAGCGTTTTGGTTTTAAAGTTTAAGACATTAGTTTAAGGTGTAGGGTTTAAGGGTTTAGGTGTAGGAGTTTAGAATTTAGGATTTAGAGGTTTGGTTTAATTTTTAGGGTAATATGGTTATGAGTAGGTTTTAACTTATAAACCCTGAATTATAACCATAAAACCTAAATTTTAACCATTATCCCTAAATTCTAAACGCTTACACCTAAATTGTTAAACTCTACACCCTAAACTAATAGACTAAACCCTAAAACTAAGAAAATTGTAGAAACTTTCAGTTTTTACCGCCAATGTATAGAATAATAATCCTATTTTTATTACTTACTTTAATAAGAAGACAACTTACCTTAGCTAGCATTCAATTAATTTAGTATGGGTTTGGCTGAATTTAACTTAGTTTTTAGTTTTATTGAATAAATAATAAATAAATAAAATTATAAAATAATATATAAAAATAAGAGTAGATGAATCCTTTCACCTAAAAACATCAACATATACAAACTAATCACGTAAGTATAAAATATAATCCTATAAAGAAAGAGTTAAAAAAACTCAACCAAATAATTAAAACAAATGATAGATACAAACAAATATTATTGAAATAACAATTAATAACATGTACCGCAATGTGACACTATTCATATATACCATTAACTGTTTTAATTAGAATTTAAATCTTAAAGTTCTAAATTATTATTATTTCTTTTTAGAATAAAATATTAAAAATATATTTTTATGATACTTTTTTAGATTTTATTTTATTTTTAATTTAAAAAACAATTAAACTTTTATTATAACAATAATTCCTACATTTACTTTAATTCTTCTATACTTGCACATTTCAACAATTTAATCCTAATTCAAAAAATAAAATAAACCCTCAATATTTATACATTAATTCAATTTAGCCCTATTTTTTTAATTTAAAATAATTTAACCTTAAACTATAAACATGAAACCCTAAACAATATAATTGAATCGCTAAATAATAAAATCATAAACCCTAAAATTAAGAGTAGAAACTTGAAAACCATAAACCTCAAACCTTAAACTTAAAACCCTAAACTCCAAAATTAATTCACTAAACCACAGACCCCATAAACCCTAAAATGAAACTAGAAACTCAAAAACCATAAACCCAAACCTTAAACTTGAAACCCAAAACACTAAAAATTAAACCATAAATATGAAATCCTAAACCACAAACCCTAAAATTGAAACTCAAACAACTAAAATATAAACCCTAAACTTAAATACATAAACTTGAAACAATAAACACTTAACCCCTTGACCCTAAATTTGAAACTCACCCCCATAAACCCTAAATTTGAAACCATAAACTCCAAAACATTAAACTTAAAACCCTAAACCCTAAACCCTAAACTTAAAATTTGAAACTTGAATTTGAATCTACAAACTCAAGTTTAGGATTTATGGGTTTATGGTTTTAAGTTTCAAGTTTAGGGCTTATGGTTTCAAGTTTCAAATTTAAGGTTTAAGGGTTCAATTTTAAGTTTTAGGGGTTTATGAGGTTTTGTTTATGTATTCAAGTTTAGGGTTTAAAGTTCCAAGTTAAGGTTAATGATTCCAAGTTTAAGGTTTAGTAGTTTAGGGTTTTAGTTTTAAGTTTAGGGTTTGTGTGTTTTTGCTTTGGATATTCAAGTTTAGAGTTTTGAGGTTTTTGGGGTTTATATAATTGAATTCAAGTTTCAAGTTTAGGGATTTGTTGCTTTAAGTTTATGGGTTTATGGTTTCAAGTTTAGGATTTTGGAGTTTATGGTTTATAGATTCAAATTTAGAGTTTATGGTTATGGTTTTGAGTTTCAAATTTTGGGTTTAGGGGTTAAGTATTTATAGTTTCAAGTTTAGGGTTTAGTTATTAAATTTTGGCTTAATACAATTTTCCCCCTAAACTATACCCGATTTCCCAACTTGCCCCTTAAACTTTATTTTGCCCACTTTTTTCCCTTAAACAATTTGCCGTTACCCATTTTGCCCCATTCTGTTACCTTTTTCCGTTAAAAAAATTTCGGCCAATAACATGTTGCCACGTCATCAACGGGTTGACTAAGTCAATCTGTTTGGTTTTATTTAAAGGGTAAATGACATGTCAAGTATGTCAGGTTTGTTTTTTTGTTCAATTTAGTCACTGAAAAGTTTTTTTTTTACCTTAAATTGACCCTTTTTTGTTTCTAATTTTTATAATTTAGTCCATTATTTGTTATTATTAATAATATTATTTTATTAAAATGTTAATATTTAATATAAATAAATAAAAAACAAATATTTTAATACTAAATTAGTAATTTTTTAAATTCGAATTCCAATTAAATTCTAATTATTAATTCTAATTTCACTATATTTGAATTATAGTTTTTGAGTAAAATTCAAATTATATTCGAATCATGTTCGTATTATATTCGAATCATATTCAAATTATATTTGAATCATCTTCTAATTATATTCGAATTTTGCTATATTCGAAATATATTTTTTGAGCAAAATTCAAATTATATTAGAATTATATTTGAACCATGTCTATATTATATTCGAATCATATTAAAATTATTTATGAAATATAATTTGAATATGATATTTCGAATGTAATTTGAATATGATTCGAATATAATATGAACATGATTCGAATATAATTCTAATATAATTACATGTTTTTTCAACTATTATATTCGAATCGTGTTTAACATGTAATTATATTCGTATCATGTTCGTATTATATTCAAATCATGCTCATATTATATTCGAATTATATTTAGAATATAATTTGAATATGATTCGAATATAATATGAACATGATACGAATATAATTACCTGTTAAACATGATTCGAATATAATTACCTGTCAAACATTATTCCAATATAATTACCTGTTAAACATGATTCGAATATAATAGTTCAAAAAACATGTAATTATATTAGAATTATATTCGAATCATGTTCATATTATATCCGAATCATATTCAAATTACATTCGAAATATCATATTCAAATTATATTTCGAAAATAATTTTAATATGATTCGAATATAATATGAACATAATACGAATATAATTACCTGTTAAACATGAATATAATTACATGTTAAACATGATTCGAATATAGTATGAACATGTTCTGAATATAATAGTTGAAAAAACATGTAATTATATTAGAATTATATTCGAATCATATTCATATTATATTCGAATCATATTCGAATTACATTCGAAATATCATATTCAAATTATATTTCGAAAATAATTTGAATATGATTCGAATATAATATAGACATGGTTCAAATATAATTCTAATATAATTTGAATTTTGCTCAAAAAATATATTTCGAATATAGAAAAATTCGAATTAATAATTCGAATTTAATTAGAAGATGATTCAAATATAATTTGAATATGATTCGAATATAATACGAACATGATTCAAATATAGTGAAATTAGAATTAATAATTAGAATTTAATAATTACTAATTTAGAATTAATAATTATGATTCGAGTATAATTTAAATTTTATTCAAAAACTATAATTCAAATATAGTGAAATTAGAATTAATAATTGAAATTTAATTGGAATTGGAATCTAAAAAATTACTAATTTAGTATTAAAATATTTGTTTTTATTTATTTTTATTAAATATTAACATTTTTATAAAATAATATTATTAATAATAACAAATAATGGACTAAATATAAAAATTAGAAACAAATAGGGGTCAATTTAAGGTAAAAATAGACTTTTCAGTGACTAAATTGAACAAAAAAACAAACCTGACAGGCTTGACATGTAATTTATCCTTTAAATAAAACCAAACAGATTGACTTAGTCAACCCGTTGATGACGTGGTAGCATGTTATTGGCCGAATTTTTTTTAACGGAATGGAGCAAAATGGGTAACGGCGAATTGTTTAAGGGGAAAAAGTGGGCAAAATGAAGTTTAGGGGGCAAGTTGGGAAATCGGATATAGTTTAGGGGGAAAAAGTTGTATTAAGCCTTAAATTTTAGGGTATATTGTGTAGGATTTTGAGTTTTGACTTTCAATTTTAGGGTTTGGGGTTTACTTTTTAGTGTTTTGTGTTTCAAGTTTAAGTTTTGAAGTTTAAAGTTTTAGACTTTCTAGTTTAAATTTTAGGCTTTATGGGTTAATGGTTTAGTGACTCAATTTTGGAGTTTAAAGTTTGTGGGTTTTAATTGTTTGTTTCAATTTTAGGGTTCAATGGTTTATGGTTTAGTGTGTCAATTTTAGAGTTTAGGTGTTTAGGGTTTAGGGTTTTTTGTTAAATTATTTTAATTAAAATAGCGCTAAATTGAATTAATGTGTATATAATGACGGTTAATTTATTTTATTTTTCGAATTAAGATTAAATTGTTGAAATGTACAAATAAGGATAATTTAAAGTAAATGTAGTAATTATTGTAGAAATAAAAATTTAAATGTTTTTTGAATTAAAAATAAAAAAATATATGAAAAATTAATATAAAATTATGTTTTAAGATTTTATTCTAAAAGTGAATAATAACAATTTAGGTCCTTAAGATTTAAATTCTAATTAAAACAATTGATGGTATATTGGTATATATGAATAGTGGTACATTGCTGTACATGTCATTTACCGTAGAATTATTATTATTATTATTATTATATATAACAATTACTGTTCATTTACAAATTAGTCTTAAGACAACTCAATCGTGAACAAGTACATACATATGTACAGTAGCAAAATTCAACGTTATATGAGAGATTATTTAAAAATATTTAAGTTTAGGGGAGATAATGATATAAATTATATATTTAAAAGGACTAAAATATAATTTTACTATGACTCTAAATTAAAATTTATTTTTAATTTTTAAAAATTTCGGGTAACTGTGACCCGTCCGGCCGTCCCTATTAGATACAGCCTCTGCCTATGTATGTATCGGAAGTGGCACCAATTTTTTACCAAAACTAATGTACTAGTTTTAATTTTGATTTAAGGTGATGAAATCTAATTTTGATTTAAGGTAATGAAATCAAATTTTGATTTAAAGTAAAAGTACTTGTTTTAAATTAAAATAAAATTTATTTGATCCCAAAAAAACGGTGACTTCCCTCAAAAATTGCCAAAACTAAAGGCATTTTTGTTCTCTTAGCCATAAGCAAATAATTAACTAAAAATAATAATGATCCATTAATCAAAAAATGGAATAATCATTTCTTACAGTTCAATCTGAATATCAAAATAAACTGTCTTCTTCTTCTTCTTAGGATCATGGTGGATTTCCTTGTAGTCATTGTCAACTTTGTGCTTCTGTAGGTTGAATCTGCTGCTTCAGTATTGTTTTTAATGCTCCTTCATACAGGTAATCCTCATTCAATAGATACAATTGTTCATGAATCTGCATTATCCTAACCGGAATATGTTTTTTTATCGTAAAGAGTATGATTTTATTGAGAATCAAAATTATGCAAAAATACAAACATGTGCCTCATTGAAAATCGGAATATGTGATTATTTTCCCCGTCCAGGCCAGTCATTCCGTCGTCGGGTGTGTTGTTATGGGTGCTGCAACTAATGTAGTAGAAAATAAGGAGACGAGGTTGCCACGAGAAGTAAAGGATGCTCTGCAATGTATGGCATCCGAGTGGGATAATATAGTGGACTCCAAAGCTCTGCAGGTCATCCCTATTAAAGGTGCTATGACCAATGAGGTTTTCCAAATAAAATGGCCTACCAGAGGAAATGACACATCCCGAAAGGTTGTGGTTCGGATTTACGGCGAGGGTGTGGAGGTGTTCTTCGATCGAGACGACGAGATCAGGACGTTTGAGTTCATGTCAAAGTACGGACAGGGACCACGGTTGCTAGGGCGGTTCCCGAATGGACGAATCGAAGAGTTCCTCCGTGCTAGGGTACTTTGAACCTGCCCTCCATTCACATTTTCTTTACAATCATACATGGAGGTGTAACATTATGTATGCTGTTTCTTTCACATTGATTTTCAGACACTGTCAGCGGCGGATCTGCGCGATCCGGATATCTCAGCTCTGATAGCAGCTAAATTGAGGGCGTTCAATGACCTCGATATGCCTGGCCAAAAGAAAGTTTGGCTATGGGATAGATTGCGGTACATCTTAATACTTCTGTTTGAAATGTGCTAAATTTATAGTGGCCTGCTTTTAAAGCTAGTAAAGTGCTTCCAAATGTTTCAGAAAATGGCTTGATGCAGCCAAGAGACTTTGTCCACTGGAAGAAGCTAAAGCCTTTCACTTGGAAGCTTTTCAGGATGAAATCTCAATGTTAGAAAACAAAATTTCAGGGGCTCACCAATGCATAGGCTTCTGTCACAATGATTTACAGTATGGTAACATAATGATGGAGGAAGAGACTAAATCCATAACCCTTATTGTGAGTTATTATCCAATTGGCTTGCTTAATGATCAACATTTTGTATTTGTTTCGTATTCAATCATGTGTTTGTTTTCTTTATAATCATGTTTTACAGGATTACGAGTATGCTACTTACAATCCTGTTGCCTATGATATTGCAAACCACTTCTGTGAAATGGCTTCTGATTATCATACAGAAACACCCCATATTGTGGATTACACTAAATATCCAGGTGTGGAAGAGCGGTTAAGGTTTCTGCATGTATATCTGGAATCTTCAGGTAACTTCTAGATATCGATAATCTTTCCGTCATTCGACCGATTGAGCTTCGTTTTCGTGATGTTATCCGTGTTTCGTTGCAGGTGAGAAACCTGGTGATACTGAAGTTAAGCAGTTGCTTCAAGATGTTGAGAACTATACTCTAGCAAGTCATCTCACTTGGGGCGTGTGGGGAATAATATCGGTAATTACCATTTACCAATACCATAACTGCAGGTTTGCTTTTTTACCTTAGCATTATCATCTTATTCAGCAGTTATCCTCCTCAGGAATATGTGAACGAAATCGACTTCGACTACAAGCGGTATGCCGAGCAGAGGTTTCAACAGTACTGGAAACAGAAGCCTCAGCTGTTGGGCTCTTCTTGAGCCACCACTTACTGTGACTGCTGCTGGTACATGTATTTCTTCTTTTAGATGCTTATATTTAGTGTTTGAACATATCCGAATCGAACATGTACGCGTACACTTGAAATCGAGTAACATATGTATCATTTTTGTAGGTTAACAAAGGAAGTGAAACGACAGGAAAAGAAGAATTAGTTGGCCTGTTGAAGGAAATGTGAGAAGTTTGGGTCGGGGAACAGAGGCCAGTTTCAAATACATCATATTGTATATACTGAATGCCAACAAAGGATGATTTTTAATGGGGTGAATTGCAGTAGAGGGATTAAATGTTTGAAAAATAAAATGTAGTCCTTGAAATCGTCTTCTTTTTTTCCGAGCTGAACCTGAGCTACATTACTTTAGCTATTAGGGTTAGTTCCGATATTAGTTGGACTTGGATATTGATTTTAATACATCTTCAGTTTTGTCTACTAGATAGCATGGTGTCTTGTTTTTAGGGGCGGAACTCAACTTAATTCATAGAGGGGTTATTTAAAAATATTTAAAGTTATAGGGCCAACAATGAATTATGTATTTTTCATGGGACTAAATAACAATTTTACCATTATACTAAATTTATAATTTTTAAAATTTTTGGGACATTCCGACCCTACTTGTTTTTATTGACAATTCTCTTTTAATAAATTAGGATAAAAATATTAATAATCAGTTAATTTAGCGAGATGATATGTTAGGTCTTTCAAGTAAGGTCAGTGGCTTAAATACTAACATTGTGTGAAGGGAGAACATTAAGCTTTTTAAAATTTGGTCTGAATTATTTAATAAATGAATTAGATACTGACGGTCAAATTTTCCTTCTTTAAAAATTTCAATTTTTTTATTAATACATATTTTATAAATTAATTAAATTAGATGGGCGTTCTAAATTTATAACTGTGGGCTTAAATTATCATAGATATAAACCACAGATCCAAAATTTAATCTTATTTAAAGTAAATTAGCTTTTCTTACAAGCTAAATCTTCAAAGTTCATAATATTTAATCTTATTTAATTTTATTCTGTCACACTCGACGTCTCGACGAGCACCGATGAGTACCATTAATTTAATTTATAAAGATTAAAAATTTAAAAGACTCGCCGTATATTTATAAATTATATAAAATTTAAAAGGTAAATTAATTAAAATACATTATTTTATTTTTAAATTTATTTTAAACCTAATTAAATTAAAATAGATACCCTAAATTACAAAATTTTAATTTTTGCCGCTGTTTTTTCCTTGAATCCGAAACATTTCTCATAAACAGTTACCGAAAAAAACCCTTGCAAAGAAAAATTAAAAGTGCGAAATTATAAAACCTTCAAAAAGGTACATCCGGTGATGTAAAAAGTTGATAATTTTCTATGGAATTTGATTTACTTTGAAAATGTAAAGGGCAGCGGTAGAAGAGTGGTGGCGACGGTTTAAATTTTAAATAAATTAAAATTAAAATTTTGTAATTTAGAGCAAATATTTTGATTTAATTAATTTTAAAATAAAACAATATATTTTAATTAATTTAACTTTTGATTTTTAAATAATTTATAATTATATTGTGAGTCATTTAGATTTTTAATCTTTATAAATTAAATTAATGGTACTCATCGGTGCTCGTCGAGCGTGGCAACTCATTATATATATATATATATATATATATATATATATATATATAGTTTTTTTCTGTTTTTTTTAATTTTATTGTTATTTTTATTTATCAAGACACAGTAATTTTACTTTTATTTTATTTTTCATAACGTTTTAAATAAAATCAAATGTAAAATTTTTTAATTTGGAAAACAGTCAAATATTTCACATTTATTTCTATTTTAAGATTCACAAAAGATTAAAAAATTTCAACAATCTCACTTTCGTATATAGACTCAAACTCCTATTAATTTATTTAATCTCTTTTAATACGACTTAAGAATGCATGCTAAAAATCCTTTAATTAAGCTTATGAGTTATTCAAATTAAATTCTACATAAATTTGACTCGTTCGATTGTACGAGTCGTTAAAACTCGACCTCAACTCGATGACCAAATCGTGATTGAATTTTCTTCTTAATTTTTTTTTCTGAAGATATTTATTAAAACTAGTCTAATAATTTATGGACTATAAATTTTAAAGTAGCTCTGTTTCTATAGGGTGGAAAAGATTTTTTTATTTTAACAAAATAGTAATTCATCTTGGTTGGAAATGTAGGTGTACATTTTTTCAGCTAAAAGTAAACTGTTTTAGCATTGCTACTGCTTGAGTGATTTGCCGGCGTTTATAATCTTTTTAAACTTAGGGATTTTTGAGGCTTGTAAAGTAATCAAAGAAAGAGAATTGACATTAGGAATATATAGCAACCCAAACTACTTCTCCAGATGAACTCGTCAACGGGAAATTTGAAGTGATCTCTAAATATGCTTATCAAAACTGAGCTGAACCATCATATACATTCAAAGCTTCAAACACACCTAAAAGAATCTATAACTATAGCATTTCCCTTTCCATCATTCTTTTAAGTCGGTGTTTTCAGCAATTTCTTAACTTCTTTCAACTATGGATCTCTGAGCGACTTGGACTTGGCTTCAGTCCTCCACTCACACTCATGACATTTTTGCTTAGACTTGTCGGGTTTGGCAAACCGGAAAGTCTCGAACGTTGATATCTATCTTGCCGAAGGTGAGGTTCGCGATGGTTCGGTCGATGGTATTGGTCTCTGATTCAGTCGTTTCCTTTTTCCCAGACCTGGAAAATATCAAATTTGTCTTCTGATCAACAACTAAACTGGAACTTGAAACATTTCAAGATAGAGTTGGAAGCAACCGTAATACTACCATGTTCGAGCAATTCGAAAATGAATCAACCTAAGGAAAATACATGGAAGTACTGCAAATTGTAGTAAAAAGGCTACAAGTTTTACCTTATTTTCTCCTCCGAGATTGTCCACTTCGGAGAATGAGTTTGAGCATGGAGGTTTCCTTGTTGGCCTAGTGCTACGGGATTCTGTGTCGAGTTCTTGGCAAGACGATAGAAGGCATCTCGGAAGCAAATTCGAGTCTTATTAGACAACTGAACAAATCAAAATATGGAATTTGTATAAGCAGTTGTTCACTTGTTCTTATAAAAAAACATTGACGAATAAATGTACGAATTTTGGTTAGTTGCTCACCTGTGTCGTCACCATTTCAAGCTCCTTCAAAACTGATTCTTCAAGCGTCATTCCTTCCGACACAAATCCGTTTGCAGTTATCTGTTCAGGAGGGACCAAAATTTTGGCAGGAGATGCCTTGTGCAAAAGTTACATCCATTAGTTAATCTTATAAACTTGGGGACTATATTAAAGTTTCACAATATAAGCATAGGATGATGCAATGCATGTTTGGCTAATTGCCTTGGGTATTTCTAAAGATTCTACGAAGCTGCATCCGATTACACGAGGGAGTTTATTTTGACTTAAGTAATTCCAAGAACATCGAATCCATACTTCAACTGAACTAAAAGTATGTCCCTTCTTAAAAGACTGCAACATCCTTTTGCAGCCTACTAGAGAAAAAACTACTAAAACATCTCGTACCACAAGTAAAATGCTCAGACTAATCCCAGCTAGAAATATGCGGTTTAGTTACAAGTATAACGCTCTAATCATTTGCTAGTATCGGTTTTAGTTAGTTTCGAACTTTTAAGCTTCCATCACATCCCCCCAAGCACAGATACTCGTTTCTGATGCAAGACTGAGTAAATGAAAGGCATTCAGCTTATATCTTCGTGTTCATTACCTTAAACTTACGCGATATACATGCATTAATCACATACAGAAGGCTAGTATTCATGTTTGTCAATCTATCCTTGAGCTCAAACTGGCATGGTATGATATGTAAAGACGATTTTTCTTTCTTTTCAATTCGGGGATCGGAAAATGCACAAGTTATCAGATGCTTTTTGCTTTCCACACTACTAAGTAACTATGTTCATTGTTTGAAATACTCAGAAAATTCAAACTTACATCATGCAGAAGATAGTTTGCTGCCATCGTCTCGCACTCGTATCCAGGAGAAAAGCAGAATGATTTGTGAAGATCTTCGCTCCAAGTAGGATCTTCCAATAAGGAACCCCTGCAAAGTGGAGAAACCCGGAGAATGATGACTAGGAAACAATAAAGTACCACCATATGATCAGCTAAAACGTTGAAACAAGAAGTAAATTTGAACATCCCATGGAACATTGAACGGCTAAACTATGTTATAAAACACTTGTAACATAGCATACAAGATTTCGCATCAAAAAGAACAGCCAACTTCACTGCAATCCGAATCACTTACGAGAGATATGCGATTCTCTTCGTTATAATCAGATTCGTTTTGTTATAATCATTTGTGGTGGTGGTGGCTACTAATTTCAATGGTGAACAAATAGTTTTTAACAGGATTATATTGACCAAACCTTTCAAACCCTTCAATTTTCATGGGATGTCCGAGCATTTCATAACTATATGATATCCTAATTCCAGAGGTTAAGCTAGTACAAGAATATGTCATCAAGCTGCTCGAATCTGCCGAAATCATGGAGCTGGTGATCCGTTCGATGCTGGGAAAGCCGATCCTGATTCGAGGACAATCCACCATATATACTCGAACATGTAGAGGGGTCGCTGAAATCAGCTGTGGATTCGAATTCGTGGCATAATCTGCCATTGAATTCGGGTTTATCCCGAGCTAAATCCGCGTCCACAGCAAAGCATTCATCATGAAAATTTCCAGGAGAGGTGAAATCCCATTTCGACCAACTTTCAGGTGAAGGGAGATTATCGTCTACTTCTTGATGTTTGGGGACAACAAGATCCTCCATACCATTACAGTGATACCAATCCATGTGATTTACTGAAGAAGAAGAAAAAAAACATAAGAAACCCCACAAGTTAAAAAAAAACTTCCAGACCAAACGAATCAAGATGAATTTAAGTCATTGTCTGTAATATATACTTATTACAGAAAATTTCAAATCTTTCCAACAAAGAGGAACTGAAGTGCTTGATTTAACATATGCTCTGAAAAGATTCAAAAAATTTCATGAAAAAAAAAAACGAACTGAAGCCCTTATTTTGAATACACACCAGTACTATCTAAAAAGTTCAGATTTTTTCAATTAATATTGACTGAAGTTCTTATGTAGATTACATGAATCATGAAACAAATTCAAATATTTTCCAACAAACAAACATATAGAAAGCTAGAAACAGAACAACAAACCGAACAGAATCATAAAATTAAGAAATTTGATTGAGGCAAACCTTGTAGTGAATTAGCCGAGAAATAAAGACAACCCAGTTCTGGATTCACAACTAAAAAGCAGGCTAGATGAAGGAATCGGATAGAAAAGTCTCAGAAAAAGTTGTGAATCAGCTGAGAAACTAGAGAGTAGAGACAACCCAGTTGTTGATTCACAAAAACAGATGGAAATGAGTGAAAACTTCAACAGGTTGAGAAGCTATAAGGCTAAAAAGCATCAAACTTTATCAGGACACCCAAAGGCGGCTGTCTGTGGTATTTTGTTTTCCTAGTAAAGTAACAAGTTGCTAGTGAAAGAGAAACGTGAATTCTTAGGAAGAAATGAAAAGATTTTGAGTGTTGTTTACACTTTTGCTTTTAAAAAAGGCCGGAGGAAGGAATTTGTGGTTGAGAATTAAGCTGGAGTTGATTAGTGGTTCAGAATCCTCCATCTAAAACTGCATTCTCATTGCTCCACGTGTAAAGAACTTATTCCACCTTCTAACCTTCCTACCATTACTTCGGGATCTTAGTATGCCATGCTGTTGACACGTGGATCCTGTGGTCCTCTTCTGCCTGCCACGTTGTAAGCTAAACAAAGCTTCACGTATCAAGGAGTTGCACAAAGTTTGATGTACTCCATGTATCTAGGTAGGGTTTTTCTTTTCTTCTCGTTATTCCAGTAGATATATATGTATATCAAATTATCAATACCGGTGTTTTATGATTATATAAGGCTTAAGTGGTAAATAATTATTTAAATTATTTTTTAGATAGATGTTTAAAGTAATTTTCGTGTTAAATAGGTGTTTAATATTTTAATATTATTTAAATAAATATTTTGTTGTGTCTTGCCGTTAACTGTCGTTAAAAAATTGTGTTAGTTAATAAAAACATGACATGTGATAGTATTAAATATTTTCTGAATTTTATTTTTTTAAAATAAATCAAAACTTGTAAAATATCCTGAAATTTTTAAATAATCTTAAATTAGTTCTCAAATCCTTAAACCTCAAACTCGATCACTCCTTCCGGCATTGGTCGTATTTTCGACGACGGAATGAAGCGACTTTCTTTCGTGGAACTACCCACACACCGTTCGTTGTTCGTTATGTTGTATTTCGTCGTAAATCATTTGACGATTTCGACGTTTCGCACGGTGTCGGCGAATTTTCGATAATGAGACGGTGAGATAAATGATCGTGATGATTCGATGAGGATTGTGATGGGCGGCGGCGTGACAATCGACGGCGAAATCATGTCAAATCGACATTTTGGTTTTTGAGTCTTAAAGATTTCAAACTTTGAGGCTATTTTGTGAAATTTGGGGTTGTTTTATTTTTAAAATTTATATTTATTTTTAAATATAATTTCAGAAATTTAAGCTCGCACGTGTCAGATAACATAAGTTAACAGTGAAAATTAACAGACAGTAACGACGGACACCTGTTTGAGTAACGTTGAAAACGTTAGGCACATGTTTGCTCGAAAAATACTTTGGGCACGTATTTGAAGAAAAAAAAGTATAGCTTTAGCACTTATTTGTCACTTAAGCCATTATATGATGTAAAATTATTTTCGTTAGTATAAATTTTGAAATGAATTATTTTTTGATAGTCTAAAAGTGATTATAATGTAATATTTGTTTAAATTTGACGATACATACAACTTGTAGATAAAACATTTAAATTTAAATCTATTAGAATAAATATCATCCGTTTTTTCACTAAAACTACTTGTTAAATTCTTTTATTGTTTAGTTTCGATAATGTAAGAGTTTTTTATAATTGACACTGCTATATCCTATGTCTTAGTAACGTTATATTCTGTAGAACTAATGTTTTGATATAATAATTGAAAAATGTTTTGGACTGTTTAAAAAGTATTTAAAACATTTCCCAAGTCCAAATATATGTTTAGGAAATTTCTCAAAAGGGTTTTTCAAGTTTTCAAAGGCCAATTTTCACAAAACTGTCCTAGTGTTTCGAAACACCTTAGGGCGTTTCGAAACAGGTGCCTCCAGTGGCCAAAACGTTTCGATACTCGTATCGAAACAGGCCTTAGCGTTTCGAAACGGGCTAGGCCGTTCCGATACGCCCACGTGGCACTGACCACAACGGTCATAAACCCCAACGGCTCTTTCCCAACTAACTTTTAAATGCAGGCGTTTCGGTACGGGCTTATAGCGTTCCGATACGCGTTCCGAAACGGCAAGGGGGTGTTCCGAAACGGGTACCCTGACAGACTGCAACGACTCTTTCTATATTGAGGATGTTTCGAAACGACTTCGAGCGTTTTGAAACGGGGAGCTGCATAACTGCATTTATGGAGGGAATTAAAGGCTCCAACGACTCTATTTCAACCCCAACGGTCCTAAACGGCTATAAACTCAATTGGGAGTATAAAAGGGACCTCCAAGCATCAAGAGAAGGCTAATGCTCATATTGTCAAACAAAAAATGATCAAAGATTGTCTTTGTACCTAAATTGTCAATTCTTGTATAGACAAACACTAGTGAGCCTAAATTGTCAAATTTGCTCAAGTGTTTTAGGTTTTGGGTGAGTGCTTCATTGTGCAAACAAACACCTATTAGAGGGTTTAAGTTTGCTTTCTTGTTTCTCTTTGTAAAGAGGGTTTTGATCAAGGCTTTGGGTAGAAGCTTGATCGGTTGTAAGGGTTTCCTCCTAATCCTAGAAAAGGGGACGAATCAATTAGTGGATTGATTGTGAAATCCTTGGTGGGAAGCTAAGGTAGTGGATGTAGGTGCTTGTTAGAAGGCCGAACCACTATAAATCATTATGTCTTTAATCTTTCTAGCTTCCACAACCCTTCCACCCAAATATCCACCTCTCCACCACTTGGTGAGCTAAATTGGTTGATCGAATCGAGCTCCACAAAACTCAACAATTGGTATCAGAGCTTGGCTCAATCGAAGAGGATTCACATCCTATTGAGAAGATCCGGCAAGCTCGATCACTATTTCATCAACCGGCTCAAATGGCACAATCAATCGACAAACCGCCTTTCTTTGACGGAGACCCCTATGCCCATTGGAAGACAAAGATGAAGTTCTTCATCAAATCAAAAGATTACAAGCTATGGGATGTAGTTGAAGATGGTTCGTTCGTGCCTCAAAGAAGTAAAGCGGAGTGGAGTGCCGACGATCGCAAGAAGATGGAGCTAAATTGCAAAGCCTTGCACATTTTATTTTGTGCATTTGGTCCATCCATCTATGAGAAGATGTCTTCTTGTGAGAGTGCCAAGGAGGTATGGGACAAGCTTGAAGTCACATACGAGGGGACAGATGAAGTCAAGGAGACCAAGATTGGGCTCCTAACCTTGGAGTATGAGAACTTCAAAATGGATCCGGAAGAGAACATCGAGAAGATGTTTGATAGGTTCTCCACCATCACCAATGGTCTTAAAGGTTTTGGAGAAGCCATCCCGGAAGAAAAGCTTGTTCGAAAGCTCATCTACTCACTTCCCGAGTCTTGGGACTCAAAGAGGACCGCCATCATCGAAGCCAAAAATTTGAAGACCTTGAAGCTTGATGAACTCATGGGGTCACTCCTTACTCATCAAATCATGAAGAAGAACAAAGAGGATGAGAAGAAGAGGGAAGAAATTAGAGCTATGGGAGAGAAGAAAATCAAAGGGCTTGGCATCAATGCAAGTGCCATGGCTCTCAAATCCTCCACTTGTCATCATGTCTACTCAAGTGAAGAGGAGGATGAAGATGAAGAGATAGTTCATCTCTTCAAGAAGTGTGCCCCGTTCATGAAGAAAGCCTTGAGAGAGCTTGAACGAGAACCTAAGAGAAAGGAGAGGGTAATCACTTCAAGCCATAAGAAGAAGGCACATGTGGCTACTTGGAGTGATGAGGACTCCACCGACGATGAACAAGCCAACCTTTGCCTTATGGCCATCGAAGAAGATTCAAGGGTAACTTCTAATTCATCTACTTCATGTTCTTACACTTTTGATGAATTACAAGATGCCTATGATGATTTGGTTTTAGATTTTAAAAGCCACATTTTGAATAACAATAAATTGATTTCAAAGTTAAAAATTCAAAATGATTTGCTCTCTAAAACCAAACTTGAACTTGAAGCAAAACTTGAAGATTTTGAATTAAAATGTTTTGATTTACAAAAATTGCTTCAAAAAGTTCAAGAAGAAAAGGATTTGATTTCCATTGAACTTGAAAAGAAAAACAACTTTGGAAAATCAAATTTTTATGTTAGACAATCTAGTGCCCCTAGATTTGTGAATGGAAAATGTTTTAGAAGTGTTTGGGTCCCAAAAGGACTAACCACTTCAACTAAAAAGGATGAAATTGAAAAATGGATTCCTAAGGGGACTAAATTTTGTGCAACTAACGTTTATGGATCCAAAGCAATTTGGATACCAAAAGTTACTTGATTGTCTATTGTAGGTGTGATGGAGATGTTCAACAAGTCAAACATTGAGGGGGAGCTCCATACACACTAGGAAGAACACTTGAAGAAGGAAGGCTTCACATCCTCCCTTGGATTCAAGTGTGGGTAAAATTTCTAGTTGTTTTGCATTTTATTTGTCTTATTTGTAGTTTAATTCAACTAGATGATCATAAATGTTGGACTAACATTTCAATGATGCTTTGAGTAAGGGGGAGCCATTTTAAAAACCAAAATTCTTATTTTGTCAAAATTTTACCTCTAATGTTATTTTTGAACTTAATGTTTTAAATTCTTTTTGATATAACAAAAAGGGGGAGAAATGGTTTGAAAAATTGATTTTTCAAATGAATAAGGGGGAGCTTTATTTGATTTCATATCTTTAGTCTCTTATTCACATTTTTAAAGTTAAAGGGGGAGAATCCCAAACAATTTTTCAAGAGAGTTTTATTATATCAAAAAGGGGGAGATTGTAGAACTAATGTTTTGATATAATAATTGAAAAATGTTTTGGACTGTTTAAAAAGTATTTAAAACATTTCTCAAGTCCAAATATATGTTTAGGAAATTTCTCAAAAGGGTTTTTCAAGTTTTCAAAGGCCAATTTTCACAAAACTGTCCTAGTGTTTCGAAACACCTTAGGGCGTTTCGAAACAGGTGCCTCCAGTGGCCAAAACGTTTCGATACTCGTATCGAAACAGGCCTTAGCGTTTCGAAACGGGCTAGGCCGTTCCGATACGCCCACGTGGCACTGACCACAACGGTCATAAACCCCAACGGCTCTTTCCCAACTAACTTTTAAATGCAGGCGTTTCGGTACGGGCTTATAGCGTTCCGATACGCGTTCCGAAACGGCAAGGGGGTGTTCCGAAACGGGTACCCTGACAGACTGCAACGGCTCTTTCTATATTGAGGATGTTTCGAAACGGCTTCGAGCGTTTCGAAACGGGGAGCTGCAGAACTGCATTTATGGAGGGAATTAAAGGCTCCAACGACTCTATTTCAACCCCAACGGTCCTAAACGGCTATAAACTCAATTGGGAGTATAAAAGGGACCTCCAAGCATCAAGAGAAGGCTAATGCTCATATTGTCAAACAAAAAATGATCAAAGATTGTCTTTGTACCTAAATTGTCAATTCTTGTATAGACAAACACTAGTGAGCCTAAATTGTCAAATTTGCTCAAGTGTTTTAGGTTTTGGGTGAGTGCTTCATTGTGCAAACAAACACCTATTAGAGGGTTTAAGTTTGCTTTCTTGTTTCTCTTTGTAAAGAGGGTTTTGATCAAGGCTTTGGGTAGAAGCTTGATCGGTTGTAAGGGTTTCCTCCTAATCCTAGAAAAGGGGACGAATCAATTAGTGGATTGATTGTGAAATCCTTGGTGGGAAGCTAAGGTAGTGGATGTAGGTGCTTGTTAGAAGGCCGAACCACTATAAATCATTGTGTCTTTAATCTTTCTAGCTTCCACAACCCTTCCACCCAAATATCCACCTCTCCACCACTTGGTGAGCTAAATTGGTTGATCGAATCGAGCTCCACACAACTCAACATATTCTAATGGTAATTTTTAAATAATTTTATTACTCAACCTTATAGTTTCTTTTAACTTGATCCTTTAAATTTTAAGTAAAATATTAAATAAAAAATAGAACACATATTAGGCATATCTACATACATGAATTATATTAATAGTATATGCAATTATTTTTAGGTTGGAGTCTAAATTTGTTAAAACAATTTATCACAAAGATAATGTAGTGCTATGTACATCTAGATAGTCTTATATCATGTCAATCAAACATTAAAATCTTATGTTTTAACCCAATAAACTAAGGAAGATAACAGATCCAACAAATAATCTTACATTTTAGTAATCTATTTCTAAAATTAATATTACACTTCACCCACCAAATGGGACATGTGAGTCAGAAACGCATTTTTTAATAGGATGAGTCTAAAGTAAACTCATGTACCAATATTAAGAGTGTTCATTTTAGGGTATCTATTTTTTAGATACCCGGAAAATTTGGTACTCGATTTTCCCAGGTACTCCATATTAGGGGTGTTCAAAAATATTCGATCCGACCGATCCGATCCGATTATCCGTTAATCCGATCCAAAAATTCAGATATCCGATCCGATTTTTATTTTCGGATCGGATATCCGATCCGATTATAAATTTTTCGGATCGGATACGGATCGCAATATTACAAGTTTCGGATTATCCGAAAATCCGAAAATCTAATATTTTTAAATATTAATCTTGTTATATTTAACAATTTGATGCTTGTTATGTCCGAAAATTTAAAAAATCGAATATTTCATAGATGTGAATCTTATTATATTTAGCAATTTGTTGTTTGTTATATTTGAAATTCCGAAATTTTCATAAATACGACCTTCAAATTCGAAAAAATAGTTGAATCAAATTATATGTTCGGATAATCGGATATCCGAATATCCGATCCGGTTATCCGGTATCCGAAAAACCGGATATCCGATTTTTTCCGGATCGGATACGGACCACTATATTGCCGATCCGAAAACTCGGATATCCAAAAAAGCCGGATCGGATCCGATCCGATATCCGACAATGAACACCCCTACTCCATATACCGCCATGTGTCCCGGCTCGTTTTATTCGGGTACCCGCTATTCAGGTACCCATGAAACTTGGGTACCCGAAAAATCAGGTAACGAGTACCTGGTTTACATATTTATTTATTTAATTTAAAAGTTTTAAAATATCACACTGTAAACACATAAAATTTAAAAGTTCATAATGCATAATCCAAACACAAAAATCAGTGATTGAAGTTAGTTTTAAGATGAAATATTTGAATATATATATATATATATATATATATATATATATATATACACTCCATCCGTCCCATTATTTATGTCACATGTTGACTTTTTACGGAGTTTTAGGAAGAAAAATGTTACATGAGATGTGTTGTGTAAAATAATTTGAATGACAAGTTTGCTCTTAAAAAAATTAACTTTTATTTTTGTTGGGAAACTAAAAAAGGATAAAAAAAATAAATGTGTCTTATAAAAAAAAATGTGTCTTATAAAAGTTGTTGAGTTTTTTAATGTGACATTTAAGACAATTTTAAAATACAAATGTGACTCAAAATAGTGGGACCAAGGGAGTATTAAAGTTTATCACCAAAATATTAATCTCGATTTTTCCTTTTGAATCTCAATATTGAAATGTAATACTTCTCTATTTAATCAAAAAATATATATTTGAAAATTTTAAAACATAAAAGTACATAATACAAACATAGAAATAATTTAAAATTTAGTTTTAGATAAAAATATTAAGGAACCTAAAATAAAAATACATTTTAAAACTAAAAAATAAATATTTAAAAGTATCGGGTCGGGTTACCAAAAAAATTCGTCCCAGACCCGGCTCAACTACTTGGGGAAAATCCTGGGTCGGGTACCTAGTCGATCGATTAATTTTTTTTAAAAGGATTACCCGATTTATTTAAGTTTAGGTCGTCAGGTCGGGTCAACCGAGTTGGGTATTTTTGAACACCCTAACCAATATGTACTACTAATTATATGTATTGATATGCATCGTTAACTATTTGAATAACTTTTGAAATCATGGAGACCTAAAGTGTGATAATTCATTTTTGATTATTCTCTTAAGAATATTTTTGCTCCTAAGTTGGTACTTGAACGACTCAACTAGGTATATTCTCCAAAGTCAGTACATAAATTAGGTATATTTTCCAAAGTTGGCACCTCAACTAGACATATTCTCTCAAGTTGGTATCAAAAACTCATACATCCTATCAATTTGGTTCTAATTCAAACCAATTCAATAACTTTAACCCTTCATATATAAAAAATTCATCATTTTGATCATTTTTGGGATACTGTCAAACCAAACGAGTTCATCGGATCAAAGCAACAATCAGATAAATGTGTTCTACCGTAAAGTAACAACATATTGCTGTTAAACAATTATTATATTGGGAAAGTAATATAAAATTTTTGAGAGAATAATAAGAAATGAGAAGAATTAAAAAAATAGATAATTTTTTAAATATAGAAGGTTTTATTGAATTGTTTCAAATTAGGATAAATTAATAAAATGTATAAGTTCTAATACCAACTTGGTAGAATATGTCTTAGGTACCAACTTTAGAGTAAAAATTCTTAAATGTCAACTTGGGAGAATATGCTTAGTTCAGGTATTAACCTAGGATCAAAAGTTATTTAGATATTAACTTAAAAAATATATAATTCAAGTACCGGATGTATATAAAAGTTTAATTTGTTTTTTTTTATATTAATTTGAACATTGACATTATTTTTTTTATATAATTTTTCATCTTTCTATTTTCTCAATAACTGAAAGCACACATTATCAAAAAAAAAAGATAACTGAAAGCACACAATATATTATCAAGCAATGGTTATGATGAAAATATTATGAATATCAAATTTACATGGAAAGTATATATACTACATGTAAACTAATTCATGACTCTACATACACTAATTAATTAAAACTATTAATGTAATACAAGACTCAACATAAAATAAAGAGCAATGGTGAGTCGGTGACTATACGGTCTAACGCAAGAGCAAATCAGATTGAGCGATGAGAAATAATAAGAGAAGGATAATTACTTTTCAAAAATAAGTAAAATTAAAAGCAGATGCGGTTAAAAAAATCTAGGGATTCAATGTAATTTATTAAAATAAGATTTTTAATTTATTATAGTAAATGATAAGTTCTTTTTTAAAAAAATCAATACAAAATATTGTTAGATTACCTTCTTAAAAAATAAAAAATTAACTTATAAACATCTAGTAATCTAATATTTCACTTAAAAAATGTTGTTCCTTTTTTATGTTTTGAAGCAAAATCATCTACATCGCTTTCAATATCAATTTCTTCTAAAAGATCATACCGGATTGCCATTAAAGCAAGGCTATTTAATCTTTCTTGCGCCATAATTGTTCGTAAGTATGACTTCAACAACTTCAATTTTGAAAAACTTCGTTCTGCAGAAGCAACCGTAATAAAAATATTTAATAAGATTCTATAAGCATTTGTCACATTTGGGATGAAAGTAAAACGTTTTTAAAAATCTTAATAAATATATTGAACTCGTTTTTTCTTTAGGTAAAAAATTATCTAAGTAACTTCATCTCAATAAATAACACACATTATTTGTATGAGCTACTTGAAATAATATTTTTCTTAACTCAACAATTTGAAATCTTATTGCCTTAATACTTCCAACACTACTTTCTCATTGTGTGACCGACAATAATTTAAGAGTTAAACTCTTTACATTTTTTCTTAATTTATTCTTTCTCTTTGTAAAAAAATAGCAAATAAAGTATAAATACGTTGAATTATTCTAAAATAGCCTCTAGCTTTTATTGAAGTGTTTGCAATGTCACACAAAACCAAGCTAAGACTATGACACTCAATGGAGTATAAAAAGCTCAATGATTCAATTCTAAAATTTTTTGGAATAAATTTAAATTATGGTATTAATTGTTTGTGAGTTGTTAATTATTCGTACTTTGAAATAAATTTAGATTGTGGTTAAGTTGTGAATTACCAAACATAAAATATATATTTTTGTAATTATTTAATTTAAGTTATATTAAATTTTTGAGCCCACCTTTTTAAGGGTCATGTACGGTCGCTCATATTGTATATGTTTAGAACCATTGTCATTATTTGAAAGATAACAAAAAAATAAAAAAATAATAAGATAAAGAATGAAGTTTATCACCACCATGTGCCTCATTGAAAAAGTTAAAATTTTGATAAAGTTAAATCAGAATAATTTTAAACAACATTCACACATTGACAAAATTAAACCATAATAGATTTTGACAAAATCTATACATTATTTATATACAATAAAACTTAAATGTAAACTCTCTAAGTTTTAAAACCCAGGGAAGGAGCCACGTGTATTGGCCTATGTCCCTCTTAAAATTTTTTAGTTTATTATTCTTTTAGGTTTTTATCATTTAAAATTATTAAAATTTAACTTGACTTTTTATTTTTTAGTTTAATTATTTTTTAAGACATTTTAATTTTAAAATTTACAAAATTAAATTTAAATTCTCTTAACTTTTATGAATTAATTATTTTTTAAAACCGTATTTAATTTAAAATTAATCGATCTGCTTCTCTCGTAGTTCAATCCTGGCTCCGCCCTATTAAGATCTCAACCTCATTGTGTTAGTCGAGGTATCGTTTTATATGAACCGAATAAATGAGTTTATAGGATTGGAGAAGAAAACATGTGACAAAGTGAGCACATGAAGTTGGGTGTGGCAGAAAAGGAATGGTAGGAGGAATGATCCTTGTTATAGGCAAGAACGGGAATGTGCAACAAAAATGGAAGTTTGTGTTTTGCCATGAGATTTATTCATTTTGAGGTATAAAATAAGTTAGCTTTTTTGTGTACGGGTGGTAAAGGATAGCTTTGCTTGGTTCTAGTTCTACTCCCACTACATGTCCAACAAATGTCAGCCACATGATTCTTACGAGTGGATGTGTAAATGAGTCGATTTATGGTTCGATTTTTAAAAAAAAGAAATTATGTTTATGCTCCAATCGGTTATGGTGCAATTTGTTGACTGATTTTATTGTTTGAAAAAAATAATAAATACATTCTTATTGTAGAGGCTCCAATTGACAATACACACATTACATAAAAAACAATTAACTCGAGTCTTTTAGGATAAATTTTATCTATTTTTCTATTGAACCATTTATTGAATTCAATAAATATATCATTTTTATTTTAGAAGTTAAAATCAGTTAAATAAAATATTGTTAGAAATAGGTCGTTGACACTTAAATATTATACATAAATAATAATGTGACAAGCTATAATAATAATTTTAATATGTTGTGAATAAAACAACAAAGAAAATAATAAGAACAAAGAACAATAATGGAAGAACAAAGAGATGAGAAAAAGAGGGAGATTTGTATTATTCTCAAATATAGACTTGTGTACAATGTCTTCATCAAATCGTCTATTTATAGGCATAAGAAGTACATATTACATTGAACTCTAATTAAATGAGATAATATTCCTAATGATAAAGTAAATCAAACTCCTTAGATAAAGTTCTAATCATGATAGACATCCACATAGATAAATACTCATAACACTCCCCTTGGATGTCTATGTAGATAATGTGCCTCGTTAAAACCTTACTAAGATAAAAATCCAGTGGGAAAAAATTCTTTAGTGAAGGAAAAAGAGTACACACATCTTTAATACGCATAACATGTTGCCTCATAAAAAACCTTACTAGGAAAACCCATTGGGACAAAACCTCGGTTAAGGGAAAAGGAGTGCAACGCATATTTACTCCCCTCATGAAAACATCTTAGAAGATCTTTCAATATTCGTAATTAAAACTTGAATATTATTTTTCTAAAGATAGCGGGGACGAAACTTTGGAAAAATATTTTCCATGATGTATCCACCTTCCATTATCTCTACACAAGATAGCATTTGTATCATATCTTGTGAAAGTAAATCACATATCTTCTGGATATGTTGGGTCAATAGTCTTAGCCAAACACATTTTTGGCTTGCCTTGTGCATAACAATTATTTCTACAAGATTTGAGGAGGCATCGACGAATGTTTCAAGATCTAAATGTAACGATCTTTGTATATTCATAGATATTTCTTGACCAACTAATATATAGTGCTTCAAGACCAAAAAAAGATATAATTATCTTTATTCACATCCAACAATCTTACAACTATTAGGATACTCGATAGATATGCTCTATTCATATTGAATCTTCTTTAAGATTCTTTCAGCTTATGTCTATTCATAGACAAAAAAAATATATAAAAATGATTGATCTTCAGGTCGAGATAAACTTGATGTCAAGATTCAAGTACTTGTATTGAAAGTATTTCATGAGTTTCTAATTTGAAGCTCTTTAGGAGTTCTAAAATTATCATAATGGATCTTGATCAAAATTCCTTTATAAAATACATAAGGAAATCTGATCATTCTTATAGTATTTTCTCAATTAGTATTCACTAAGGCGATTATACCAAATGCGCCAAAATATTCATGAGACATGTCTAAATAAATTTCCTCGGAAATTTCCAAATGCTTCTAGCATTTTAAATCCTTCAAGGATAAATATGGATCCAATAATTATTAGACGCATGTAAATTTTTTTCATAACTGCCAAAGTAATTGGATCCACCATGAAGTAATTAAAACTTTTCATAAATCATAGTTCAAGTCGTATTTACGACTACTTATTTGTGCCTTACTTGCATTACACCTTTAGGTCTTTGGACTGCTGGTCCAAATACTTCTATTTTAGAAGTTCAAAGCGTCTTCCAACATTGACCAATTCAATATCTATACTTTTAGATAGATTTTATACAAGATCATCGGTTTCTTTCTTTACTTCTATAGAAGTGTTTTATGTAAAATTGTTTGTAAAATCGTTGTCGACAACTTTCCAATTTTCTAGTTTCATTCTCGTAATGACATAACTCGTCGAGATCTCTTCAAGATTTCAATCTTTATTTCAGGTACCTGAAACTCTTCAAGAGTTTTATTATTAGTTATGTATTGGGTCTCTTTAGGAGCACCCACCTCCAATATATGACCATCTCATAATACTTTTCATTTACGAGAATTTTGATCATTGAAACCATTTCAACTATCATGCTTCAAGCATGATTTACATCCACTTGCTCTAACATTTAATTTAAACTTAGAGCATTTCAGCTGGTATATGAGACTTAATTACTCTCATTGGGTCAGTAAATATGTCTGGCAGTTGACATAAAATAACATGAATTATCTTACGAACTTTTAGTTCATATTTGAGGATCTAGATAATGATAATTCATTTTTTTTCTTTATCCAGCTGATTATTCTCTCCCCCTGATGTTGAGAAAAATCATCTAATAAATGATTCTTCAATTAATGTTTAGAATTTAAACATAAAAGGAGACTCGTGCTCAATATATATTCTCAACCTTTTTTACTTGCCCATTTTGTGTGTTATAGTGGAGCAATTCAACTATATATCGCGCATTCAAAAATTAAAAAAATGGGAAATATGACTTCTGACCAAAAGTCAAATCATAATGGGGAGTTCATTATAACTCGTTGGCTTGATGTGTATAAGTGTTGCTATATGAAAATACCATATAAATAATAAATGTTTTGTTCTCACATTTTAGCTATTAAATAGGAGGCATCCAATTAGAAATTTGCTAAACCGTATTTTTCATAATCAATAGGCTTTGTAACAACTGATATAGCCTAAAATATAAACCCACAAGCTTTTGCAAAACGAATAGTCTAATTGCATAATCTGAATCCTTTTAGAATCAATCTCACAAACTTCTGGTTGTAAGTTGATAAAACAATGTAGATGCATCTACTAAAATCATATAAAACTTTCCACATTTGTGGATATATAGACCCATATTTCGTTCAGATATGCAAAACATGCAGTCTCAACTTCAGTACAAGAACTTCAAGTTCTAATTCTTTTGGTAAGTGAGATCATCTATATCCTTTGAAAACAAACAACAAAATAACTTCAGGTTCTTTTAGTAAGTGGAATTTAATCAATTCTTTTAAGCAACACAAGAACTTCATGTTCTTTAATAAGTTGAATTTAATTCATTCCTTTGAGAATAAGCACCATAAGAACTCCAAGTTTTTTTTAATATATGTGCATGTAAATCTTAATAGCTTTCGCATCATTATAGATCAGGATGGTCTGACCGATCATACCAACTACATACAATTGTGTATATACATTTCTGAATTTCGTAAACTTCTGGTTTACCATAACATGTGATTCAATCTCACTCGTACATGTCTAGTACGATCATCAAAATTGTTCCTTTGAATATGAATATATTTAGCTCTTTCGAAGCTTTCAATGGAAATTATTTGTGGGTAGCAATATATATAGCTTTTCTAGAGCTTTCAACTGACTTTTTGGTTACCAGTACTTATATCCACAATGACTTATTTTAAATGCTAATTGATAACGTATGTTATCTATAATTTCAAAAAGAATATTTTGCAAACTCATATTGTTCTCTTAAAATTTCCACTTCTAGTGGTGACGATATTATTACCATTAGTGGTAATTATTGCAATATTCACAATTATGCAATTTTTCATAATATGCTTTCTCTCAAGAACTTATTACTCTTTTGGAGCATCAATATTTTTAGTACTTTGAGATATAATACTCACATTTTCCCCTTGCATTTAAATAGAAAAATATATTTTATGCTTCTGCTAAGCATAAATGTCACCATAAATTATATTTGATAAGCAATCATGTTAAACAAAATAAATAATATGATAATATATAAATATAAATATTAAAATGAATATAAATATAAAATGTAAATATTTAATATATAAAGTAAATAAACATAAAGCAAAATAAATAAAAATATAATTAATTCTCTTCAAATTTATGAGAATAATTAGAAGATGATTTATTCTATTCGAGGGTTATAAGGAAATCAACAACGTCCAAATGAGTTGGACTGACAACGTCCAAATGAGTTAGACCAATATCATCTTTGTCATTTTTCGCAAATAGAATTTGCTTTTATTTTCTTTCTATTATCATTCAATCATTGTTGATTTTTCCAACATACGATAAGTACGAGACCAATAGTTTATAACATCACATTGGTAATAAAAAAGATTCCACTTTCTTAGAATGATCTTTATCGCTCATGTCATCCTTATAACCTCACTACCAGTGGGTAGAAGTATTCTTAAAATGACCATAATGTCTATGTCTATGCCTCGACCATGACCACAACTTCTAATGTGTCTTTTATTCTTTCTATAATATAATCTCACATTCACTTCGGGAAATGGAGTAGAGCCAGTGGGTCTTTAAAACCTTTTTCATGATATTGTGTCTGAAGACAATATTATTTGTCGTGAAAAGTGGAGTATGTTTTTATTAACATATCCTTATCATAGAGAACAAACATTTAACCCTCGTACACGACATTGTTAAACCAGTCCACAAGGTCCTTTAAAAACCTCCTTTGAGACTAGTAGCCTCACATAACGAGATGTCCAGCCAATATACTTGGATTATATCGAAATTATGTCTCTAATTGAATAATGATTTACCATATTTGCATTCACTTCAAGGAATGAAACAGTTCCAATAATCGCATGGAATAAACATCATGCTTGCATTCACTTCAGAGAATGCCCCATCATTGATAATCACATGGAATAAATATCGTGCTTGCATTCACTTCAAAGAATGCCTCTCACAAAATTCTTCTTGTCAGGATGAATTTTTGTAATCTGACATTGTGAGAAGTCTACAGTTGAGTTTTCCCACACATGAGAGTTATTACTTTCGAGTAAATATAGAATTTATAACAATCATGTTGTTAATTAATCATGCTTCCATTTACTTGAGGAATTGGAATAAATATAACCGAACAAATCAAATCGAATAAAAATAATTTAGAAAAATGTACCTCTATAAATTTTTCTTAAATCAAGCCATACCAAAATACATTAACCAATTTATAAAACCTCTTATGTGGATGTACGCACATCACCTTAAAGCGGTGTTAAAGAACAATGTTACACCAATGACATCAAAATGGTTGAACGTTGTTTGATCAAATTCACATCAAAATAGAAAGCACCATAACCAAGTGCATTGATACTCGAGATGGAATCGTCACCTATCCAAGTACATTCCCTGAAGGTTTCTATAACACTCCGAAATCCGGTCTGGTCGGAATTTATTTCCGATGATCGGAAATTTCCATATTGATGAAGCTTAAAGATTTCACCGACTAGTTAATTATTGTTATCGAACCCTAAATAGGCTTTAAACATCGGATTTGAATTCTATTAAGTAATATTAACCTTTTAGTGGCTAAAATGGAAGAATTATAAGTTGGAGGGTAAAATTATAAATGTATGATCAGTGGGGGGCTAACCATGCGATTAGCCCACTTTGAATTAAAATCTCCGCCACGTGGAGTCATCAGATAACTTTCCTTCAAGTGAATGAAAGCTTGGAATTGAAAATGGAAAGCTAAAGGTATTAAGAAGCTTACCCGAGACTATCTTTAAGCTAGCACCTCTCACTCTTTTCATCATCTTCTTCACCTAAGCACACACCCCCATTGGTGGAAATCCAAGCTTGTTATTTCGCACTTTAACGACATCGAAACGTTGTTATTGGTCGAGTAAGCTATATTCCTCATTCAATTAATAGATTCCAAGGATATTTTAAGTGTATCTAAGCTAGGGTTTTGACTATCCATGGATATCTTCTTGTTACCATCTTTATTAAAGTTGGATCTTGATTTCGATATTCCTATGTTGATTTTGATGTTGAAACATCAATTCTTATAAGTTCATATTAATCTTTCTAGCTTAAGAAGGAGAGAAAGAAGTATCACCATCTCTGTCACAAGCTAGGAATAAATGAATCGCTATCCGAGAGCCTTGAAGCTTCGGATTGTTAAGGTAAGTGTAGTCGAAGTCTCAGGTTTAGGAGAAAGGCCTTCCCGGATCATTATTTGATGTGTTAGATCGTTTCGCTAACAGTTTTATTGAAGCAAATGCATTGGATGTTAAATCGGACACTTTGGTAAGTGTCGGTAAGTTACCATTGACATGGATTATGTTCATGGTGCATTGTCATTGATATAAGCATTGTTATGAGATCATTGCATTGAATCATCGGACATGGATATTGACAACAGTCCTTAAGATATTGATGTTGAAATATATGTTTGTCAAACATCAATTACATTGAAATTATGAAACATGGGTATATCATTGATCTTTGAAATGAACAAGTATATTGTAACCTTGGATTGGAATGGACTCGAGATACAATTGGCATGCCATAGAATTCATGAGCTTAGTGTACGGGTGGACTACGGTTCTAAGGCTACAACTTATATTGATTTGGCGAGGCAGAGGGATGTGTATTGTTATTGGTCACTTTGGCGAGGCGGAGGGATGTGTATTGTTATTGGTCACTTTGGCGAGGCGGAGGGACTAGACCATTCATTGATTTGGCGAGGCGTAGGAATTCGCGTATCTACGATCTTAATTCAATCAAAGGAATTATGAATGAAAAAGAAACATGTTATTTACTTTATGCATTGATCATGTTAATATGAATTTATGTATCATTATAGCTAAGGCCTTCCATCATCTACGTTATTAGTGACTACCTCACTAGGCAATGTGTGCCTAATGTGTCTTTCCTCATGCATTTTCAAGTTAAAGAGTTGTTTGTTGGAAGATCGGATCGACCACAAAGACAAGTCACTATTGAGATACAAGTAATGTATTTATGTTTTCGAACTCCTAGGAAGGTGGCAAAGTAGTTAGACTAGTCAAATATGCTCGTTTTGTTGTGTTATTGGCTTGCCCATTTTGTATTAAGGTCTATGGCCCTAAATGCCTATTTTGGTTTTGCTAATATGGCCTTAAATATGCATATTTTTCTAAAAAGGTAAAAACGAAGTAAACGTACTCATATAGCCTTGAAAATTTGCATGCTAGTAGCTTATATCAATGGAATGTTGCGTATAAAGTTTCGTCGTAATTGGACATCGTCTGGTAGGGTAATTTTTTTATAAAAACTAGATAAAATCTGTCATTACAGGTCTCACCATATCGAAACGGGTGATGACGTTTCGATAGGGTACCCTAACTTTGAACCTAAGATTAAGGGCATTCTGGAACGAAGTGATGTCGTTTCGGAATATTTTTACCTCTGGAGACCCCTGTTTCGATACAAGTTTCGAAATAGTTTGCCACTAGTGACCCTTGTATCGATATAGGTTTCGGAACGGTCAAGTCAAGGTCAATGTCGGTCAATGCGTTCTGTTGAGTGGATCGATTGAATGACCAAGACCAAGAGGGGTGAATTGGGATTTAAAAACTTTGTGGAAGTGAATGGGCAATTAAAAATGAAGAACAAAGTATTTTAGAGTGGTTCAAGTTCCAAATGAACTATACATCCACTACCTTAGCTACCACTAAAGATTTCAACAATTTGACCAAATTTTCTACCCAAAATTTGACCAAACCCTCACAAATAAACAAAGAAGAAATTGGACAAGAAGTATATCTCTCAAATACAAATTTGTCCCTTAAAGTACAACACTCAACCCAAATTTGAAGATAAAATAAGAATTGGATACAACTCAATTTGGGAATTACAAGAGATTGGAAATTAGGCACACTTGAGGTTGGATTTTTGCTTGAACGTTTTGTCTTTGATGCAATAGTTGTTGATGGTCTTCAAAGAGCTTCAATTTATACCTCCTCTATCAATTCTAGTTGTTGCGTGTAAAAGTGTCTATCGTAATGTAGTGCAAGTGTACACGACGCAAGTAGTAAAATGATACGTAAGTATCGGATATCGTCTCCACAGGGACTGGGCTAATAGCTTTAACCTTAGATTGCTGCACAAGAGAGAAAAGAAATTGTTTAATAGTTTGTCACGAGATAATAAAGAATACTGAAAATAAAAGAGTAAAGAAATCAGGATAGAGAGAATGGGCTGGTATTGATTTGCTCAGTAGTGTAGGTGTTGCAAAGTCTAGGAACCTCTGTTCTGTCATTGCGCCTGTCGTAGCAACACCTGTCGCGGCAGTGGTCTGTTGTTTGTCGCGGCAGCGATCACACAACTCTGTACTTCAAGCTTGGCAAGAATCCCTGTTGTGCCTTGGCCTATCCCTAGGTCCAAGTCTGTCGATGAACACGTCTTTGATGACACCTCCCGGCGTGAATCGAAGGATGAACACCGATGTTGTTGAATTCTTCCTTAGCCACTTAATCTCGTCCTATCCCTAGGTCCGAGATAGTTCAACCATAAACTGGACAACACGTACTTATTCCTTTCGTATACTTAACTCTCCCGATATTAAGTAAATGTGTAATCTCACAATGCTCTCCTGATACTCTTGCAAGATGTTGAAAACCAGAATAAGCAAACTTAAAGTTTATTTTATTGAACAGAAAAATTCCTAAAACAAATGCAATCCTTGCAACTACTTTACAAATCAACCCTTTGCCCTAGGGGAAGTTTAGAACATGATGAGAAGGGGAAAACGACTAGGGTTTAGGGGAAGACGACTAGAGAGTAAGATATCCTTCCCTAGGTCGAATTACATGCCTTTATATAGGCCTTGGGTTCAAGCTTTCTAATATGGCAAGAATAAAAGTTTAAATTAAAGTACAACTCTATTAAAGACTAAATCTTCAGAGCATATGTCTTCAATTCATCCTTCCTTCTTGCTTGGAATTTCTTCCTTGAACCTTGGGCTTGGCCTTCATTCTGATCTAGGGCTCAGAAAAATATAAGGGTGCTCCACGACAGACCGGCTTAATTTCCTCTTTCTGTCAAGGTCCACTTCACTTCTTCCCTTCACCATTGTTGTCGTCCTTGGCTGCCACGACAGCGGTCATGGCAACATTGTCCTTCTCGTCTGCAGTCTAGTTCTAGCTCTGCTTCTTCACTGCCCAGCGTCTGTTTCTCCATTGCCCTCCATCTGTTACAGCAGCTACCTGCAAAAGCAACAAATTTCAGTAGAAACTGTGTCATTTGATATACTTGTGATGTATAAATGAAATCTATCCTAAATGCAATGAATTATGCTTGAATGCAGCAGAAATATGGGTTAAATGAGGGGTAAAATATAGAACTTTTACACACTCAACACACCCCCAAACTCAAGTTTTTGCTTGCCCTCGAGCAATTTAGACCTAAAAGAAAAACAAAATTTTTGTTTTGGCTTAAAATAGTGAACTTTTCCTTACCTACCATTCATTCCCTATTGTGAGCAACACCCTATTGGATAAATCAGAATGCATTCAGAACCTTGTTATAATTCTCGTGTAGTGTGTGCATGTTTTGTGAACAATTATATGCCAAGACTCCCTTAGTTTACTAGAATAACTAAGCTTTTAACTTGAATTTTTATGCCAATTTTCATCTTTTTGGAGACAATTTTTAGGCTCCTTTAGTTTTTATTTAGACTCGATTCTAGTTTCTCAAGTTTAAGTTTGACTAGAGCCGGTTTTGGGCACCTCTAGCTAACTTCCTAGAGCCGATTTTGGGCACCTCTAGCTAACTTCCTAGAGCCGGTTTCGGGAACCTCTAGGTGTATTGAGTCTATTTTTCTTAACTTCTTTTTCCTAGAGCCAGTGTTAGGTACCTCTAGGGGCAACTCAAGTGTTAAGCTTTTCCCTATTCTAGTTTACTAGTAAAGTTCTAGACAGTATAAAAGTCATAAAGGGTGTTTAAGAATCAGAACTATAGTAAGGCTCTAAACTGTTCCTAAAACTATCCTAAAGGCACTGCCACGATAGAGGCTGTCACGGCAGGTAAGTTCAGTTCAAAGACTTAAGCCAAATTTTCGTTTTCTTTTTCTCTTTTTTTCTTTTTTTGAGAAAAAATAAACTAAATAAAAGACACAATTTTTAAACTTAAAGACACTTCATTAATGGAGGGATGCCACCCCCAAACTCGAGGGTTGCATTGCCCTCAATGCAAATGACAGAAATGAAAAAGAAAATTAAAACAACATCACAAAATATAACAAAATGGCAGACAGCAAAACTAAGAAAAGAAACTTAAATTTTCAGGCGATGTCATCGCCGCTGCTGCTGATTCGAATCTGCCGGTGGGCAGTGACTTTCCTTGTCGGTGCCGGTAGATGGATGGGAGAGGCATATGTGTTCTTGTTTTTGGCTTCCCTTGGAGGTTGGATGCGGGTAGGGGAGATATGAGGTTGTTTCTCCAATACCTGAACCTCCTCGGAGCTGCTGCTACTGCTACCGCTGCTGCTGCCGCTGACAGATTTTCCTTGGTCGGATGGATCGACTCCGGAGCCTGGTTTCTGCCGTTTCACTGAGGTGAACTCCTTGGACAGGTTCCTCTTGACAGAGGGCTCGTCATCGGATGCTCCCCAAATTTCGTAGGAGGAGAAGCCATTGATATACCTGTCGAGGTCGGACATGGGTTCCTTTCTCTTGGCTCCCCTGGCAGATGTTTTAGCTTTGCGGCTGCCGCCTGCAGCTGTTGTGGCCGGGGTCGGAGTTAACGCGGTAGATGGCGTTCTTGGTGTGGCAGCAGGGGTAGGGGTATGGGTAGGTGTGGGGGCATCAAAATAATGGTCGGGGAAGGCAGGGAACAGTACATCGGGAAATTTAAGATTAGTTTTTATGAAGTGTATCGTTGCTGTGGTGAAGTCTCGAATGAAGCTCATTAGGCCTAGCTGTCGTTCTTCCATTTTCTGCAGGGCAACAAGGATTTGTGTTAAGGAGTCTGTTGGGGGAGCTGCTGCGGTGGGCTGCCTAGATTATGTGGCGGCAGGCTCAGTTTGGGTGGGCTCTGTCAGCTCACATGCCGCGGCAGTGGGGTCAAAGAACGACAGGGGCGTAGCAGCCTTCAGCTCCATCAAGCTGAGAATGTTCCTTTCCGTCCACCCTTTCCCTCGGACTCTCAAATCCTCGGCAGCTTCCGGTACGTTGTGGCCGTGACAGAGGGTAGTTATGAGGTATGGGAAGAAGAGTGGTCCTGACGGCCGGTACGCATAATCCAATATTCCCCCCCGAACGTATCTACCAACGTTAATTGGCCTCTCATTTAGAATTGAATGGATGAAGGCTAACCTTGGTTGGTCTACCGTTGTGTTGTGCGAGGAGGGTATAATCCTCTTCTTGATGAATGCGTTCCAAAGCTTGGCTTCCGGAGTGAGTTGAACTCGTTTGACTGTCCTTGGATGTTTAGGATCGGTATTCCACTCGGTTCCTTCGTCTTTGAGTTCTGCCATAACAACGTCATAATCTGCCGGCTCCAAGCTTTCCACAAATCTCCAGTGGTCGTCTTCCTTTCTCCCAACATAGAACCCATAGAGGGTGTTGATGTATTCGGGCTCAAATGGTACCTCTTTTCCTCTAACCGTTACTGCTGTTGCCTCCATGCTGTCGATGGCAGCATAGAATTCTCGGAATAAGGTTGCGTTCATTTCCTCCAGCTGCTCGGCAAACATCTGCCACTGCAGGGCTCTAATCTTGCGGGCTATGAACGGTTATAGCCCGAGATTCCCTGTTCTGATGGTGTAAATGAAGCCTTTCTCCTCCCACATATCTCTGACCTGGAAGGAGCTAGGAGTGGATGCTGCTGGGGCAGATCCTGAGGCAGCACTTCGGCGAGTATTTCTGGTACTCATATTGCAAGGACTGTAGAAAAGAAAATGAAGCAAATGAAATTCTAGAGGAAACAAGTAGAGAGAGTAAAAGTGAGTGAAAAAGAATAGTAAAACGGGGTTTATATAGATGAGGATTCTGCTGCCCGTTGGAGCTGTAATGGAAGGCGCGAATAACGAGGCCAGCTATGACGCGGTTTCTAACGCGTCTGTCACGTGTTTCAGTGTCTGCTGCGCGTCTGTCACGCGTTTCCGTGTCTGCTGCGCGTCTGTTACGCGTTTGTGTGTCTGCCGCGACAGCGTGTTGATAGGCTGGATTTTCCGTGTCTGTCGCGGCAGCTGTAACGACAGGCTCATTGTTTGGGCTTTTTGGGCTGATAGAAAGATGGTGGGCTGAATTCACTTCTCCTCTTCTCCTTGTCTCATTTATTTCCTAAAAATAATAAAAATAAAAACTTAGTTCCTAAAAATAAAATAATTCTAATTACCTAATATATATAAATAAATAATAAATATTAATAAAAATACAATTAGGTTAAATTAGGGATGGCAGGAGGGGCATCTCCTAAAGTAACCACTTCCTGCATTCGTGGGGATTCAGTCCCCTGATAATGCTTCAATCTTTGTCTGTTGACTTTAAATTGGTGCACGTCTTTTAAAGATCTAATTGTGATGGCACCATGAGGAAAAACTTGCACCACTTGGAAAGGGCTGGACCACCTAGATTTCAGCTTCTCTAGGAAGAGTTTCAACCTAGAGTTGAACAACAACATAAGCTGCCCTGGGCAGAACTGTCGTGGCAGCAACTTCTTGTCATGCCACTTCTTTGTCTTGTCTTTGTAAATCCTTGCGTTGTCATAGGCCATTGTTCGAATTTCTTCTATCTCATTCAGATCAAGAAGCCTTTTCTGTCCTGCCTTTTCCAAGTCCATATTCACTGCCTTGATGGCCCAGTATGCTCTGTGCTCAATCTCAACAGGTAGATGGCATGTTTTTCCATAAATCGGCCGGTAGGGTGACATTCCCAATGGAGTTTTGAATGTTTTTCTGTAGGCCCATAATGCATCATTGAGGTGTAGAGACCAGTCCTTCCGAGTTGGCTTAACCATCTTTTCAAGAATGTTCTTAACCTCTATGTTGGATATTTCAGCATGTCCATTGGTCAGAGGGTGGTACGTTGTTGCGATCCGATGTTTGACACCATACTTTTTAAGGCAACAACTATAACCCTATTATCGAAATGCCTCCCTTCATCACTATTGATCGCCTTGGAGATGCCAAATCTGGAAAATATGTTTTTATGCAAAAACCACTGAACTGTCTTGGCATCATTTTTCTGAGTAGCGATCGCTTCAACCCATTTGGACACATAGTCCACTGCTAGGAGGATATATAAGTTCCCACATGATGCTGGGAATGGTCCCAAAAAATAATCCCCCAAACATCGAAGATTTCGACTTCAAGAATGTTTTGCAGCGGCATCTCATGTCTCCTTGAGATGTTTCCAGTCCGTTGACATTTGTCAGAGTTTGTTTAGAATGTCTGGGCATCCTTAAACAATGACGACCAATAAAATCTTGACTGCAAAACCTTGGCAGCAATTTTGTTACTGCCTAAGTGTCCTCTATATTGTGAAGCATGGCAGTGATGAAGCACAACTTCCTGCTCATCTTGTGGTACATATCTCCTGATAACCTGATCTGCATAATATTTGAAAAGAAGAGGTCCATCCCAATAATAATGCTTAACATAATTTTGGAACCTCTTTCTAGCTTGATAGTCAAGGTCATGAGGAGTTATTTCGCTAACTAAATAATTAACGAAATCAGCATACCAGGGGAGTTTAGAAAACTTACCTACCGCCATATGTTGGGAGACTCTTTCCCTTCTCTAGTCTTGACAAGTGATCTGCAACTTGGTTCTATGTCTCGTTTTTGTCCTTGATCTCAAGGTCGAACTCTTGTAGTAGTAGAATCCAACGTATCAGTCTAGGCTTTGCATCCTTTTTGGCGAACAGATACTTCAATGCAGAGTGGTCTGTGTGGACTATGACCTTCGTTCCAAGTATGTATGAACGAAACTTGTAAATCGAGAACACCACAGCTAACAGTTCCTTCTCTGTTGTGGTGTAGTTTACTTGGGCGTCGTTCAGTGTTTTGCTGGCATAGTATATAACATGAAAGAGCTTGTCTTTCCTCTGCCCAAGTGCTGCCCCAACAGCATAGTCACTAGCATCACACATGATCTCGAATGGTAGTTTCCAGTCTGGTGGTTGTTCTATTGGGGCTGTCACCAGCTTTTCTTTCAAAACCTTGAATGCCTCAGTACATTCATTGTTGAAGTCGAAGGGACGATTCTGCTCTAGAAGATGGCACAAGGTTTTAGTTAGAGGTGGCAATCGGGTCATTCGGTTCGGGTCGTTTCGATTCGGGTCATTTCGGGTCTATCTAGAATCGATTTAGATTCGGTTCGGGTTCGGGTCTAATTCAGGTCTGTGATGAGTCGGATTCGGTTCGGGTATTGGATCGGGTCAAAATCGGATCGGTTGTTTTCGGGTCGGGTCAATATCGGATCGGTCGCTTTCGGTTCGGGTCAAAATCGGGTCGTTCGGGTCGCTTTCGGTTCGGGTTAAAATCGAGTCAATTTCGGGTCGGGTCAACATTTAAATTTTCGGGTCAATTTGATTTGAGTTGGGTTAAAGGTTTGAGGTTTAGTATTTATGGTTTAGTTTAGAGTTATTGGTGTATGGGATTAATTCTGATTCAACTTGTCAATCTATGCATTTGAATTTGATTAAATATTTAAACCAAAGCTTTATGTATCCATATAATTTTTTTTTTGTATAATTATATTGAATCAAAGTTTATAATAATAATAATAATAATAATAATAATAATAATAATGTCTGAAATGAATTAATTTATTAAACTTAGGATCTAATTGAATTAACTAAAATCTAAAAGTATAAATCACAGACATAATTAAAATAATTTTAAAACTAAATGTGAAATTTCAATTAAATTAATCTAAATTGAAACTCAATTAAATCAAGAAAAATAGAAAGACAATTGGTAAAAATAGAGAGGGAAAAAACAAAATTTTGGAGGGAAATAAGCCACCAATTTTTTAAGCTAGATTGAAAAAAAAAGACAATTGGAAAAAATAGAGAGAGAAAAGATAAAATTTTGGAGGGAAATAAGCCACCAATTTTTTAAGCTAGAGATTAATTACTTTTTAGGTCATGTTGCATTTAAAATGTTACATTTTAGTCAACTTTAAGTTTTAGTTTAATTTAATTTAGTCACAAGTATTCCCACGGTTTAGACTTCGGATATAGAAATCCCTTCCCCGTAATGATATTTAGTCTCTAAAAATTTACTTTTAGTTGAAATTGACTAATCTTTGTAATTTAGTCTATTAATTTAATATATTGATATTTTCGTTCATTTTAATTTCAAAGATTTAATTTTTAGCCAAAATTGACCCCTATTTATTTATATGGTATAATTATAAAATTGATCATTGGACTCTCAAATTTCTCCACTTCCAAATTGTCAATTTAGTCTACAATTTCAATCTTATGCTATATTTTATGATGAAATTATAAAATTGGTCACCAAGATCTCAAATTTCTATACTTCATTTTATTATTTATTATATTGTTAACAATAGATATTCGGGTTAAAATCGGGTCAAAATCGGGTTAAAATCGGGTCGATATTCGGTTCAACTTTCGGTTCAGCTTTCGGTTCGGGTAGCATTCGGTTCGGGTCCATTCGGTTCGGGTCTATTCGGTTCGGGTCTGTTTCGGTTCGGGTCCATTTCGGTTCAACAAAAAATTTCGGTTCGGTTTGGTTCGATTCGGGTCGGTTCGGGTTTCGGGTCAACTTCGAATCATCATGTTCGGGTAATTCGGTTCGGGTTTCGGGTCTCGGGTTTCGGTTCGGGTAATTCGGTTCGGGTTTCGGGTCTCGGGTCAAGTTTGCCAGGTCTAGTTTTAGTGATCTTTGAAAAGTTTGCGATAAACCTCCGATAAAAACCAGCATGCCCTAAGAAACTCCTGATTCCCTTGACTGTGGTGGGTGGCGGCAGCTTTTCAATTACCTTGATCTTAGCTCTGTCGACTTTTATGCCGCGGTAGCTTACTTTATGGCCTAGGACTATCCCTTCATCCACCATGAAGTGACATTTCTCCCAGTTCAATACCAAGTTTGCCTTCTCGCATCTCTCGAGCACTTTCTATAGGTTGCCAAGGCAGCTTTCAAAATTGTCTCTAAAGACGAAGAAATCATCCATGAATATCTCCAGGAAATCCTCCACCATATCGGAGAATATTGCCATCACACACCTCTGAAAGGTTGTTGGTGCATTACAAAGTCCAAATGGCATCCTCCGAAAAGCGTAAGTACCGTATGGGCAAATGAATGTCGTCTTCTCTTGATCCTCCAGTGCAATGGCTATTTGATTATAACCTGAGTATCCATCAAGAAAACAGTAGTAAGGCTTTCCTGCTAATCTATCAAGCATTTGATCAATAAAAGGCATGGGAAAGTGATCATTTCGGGTAGCTTTGTTAAGCTTCCGGTAGTCCATACAAACCCTCCAACCGGTAAGAGTCCTGGTTGGGATTAAATTGTTTCCTTCGTTGGTTACCATTGTTATTCCTCCTTTCTTTGGAACGCACTGCACCAGGCTCACCCACTTGCTATCCGAGATGGCATAAATTATTCCAGCATCTAGCCATTTGATTATCTCCTTACGAACCACCTCTCGCATAGCATCGTTTAAGCGTCTATGGGCATCAATGGTCGGCTTGTGATCATCCTCTAAGAGGATTTGATGCATGCATAGTGCCGGGCTGATGCCTTGGATATCAGCTATCTTCCATCCAATAGCCTTTTTGTGCTGCTGCAGCATCCCTATCAGCTGATGTTCCTGTTCCTGCATCAACTTGGAAAAGATGATTACGGGCAACGTATCATTTAATCCAAGGAAAACATATTTAAGCTGCCCTTGCAGGGGCTTAAGATCTAGAACAGGTGGCTCTACAATTGGTGGCTTTTGGACTATATGTTCATTCGAGGTATAATTTAAGGGCTCAAATAACTTACCTGGATGATTGCCTATCCAATTTACCTCCTCTTGATCTTCATTATCAGATATATCAGATTCTAAGGAGCTGCTGTCGTGACAGTCTTCTAAATGGCTGCTGGGGCAGTAGCCAATTTTGATGTCATGGCAGTCCGACCTGATGCAGGGTTGGTCAAGGATAACTTCAGTGATAGCCTTGCATTCTTCTTCTGCATCAGCATGTTTTATTACTTGGGGAACATTCAGCTTGATCTCTTGATCGTTCACTCTCATAGTGAGTTCTCCTTTTTCCACATCAATCAGTGATCTTCCTGTGGCTAAGAAGGGTCGCCCCAGGATGATTGGTGCATTCTCATCTGCTTCACAACCTAAGACAAGAAAGTCGGCAGGAAAAATAAATTTATCCACTCTTACCAGAATATCTTCAATTTTCCCTTCTGGATGAACGTAAGAGCGGTCTGCCAGCTGCAGTACGACTGTTGTGGGTGGAGCTTTTCCAATACCTAACCTTTGAAACATAGATTTAGGCATTAAATTTATACTAGCACCTAGATCACAAAGTGCCTTACCCACAAATTTATCTCCGATTATGCACGATATTAAGAAGCTTCCAGGATCCTTCTTTTTCTGGGGTGGATGCTTGTGCAGAATACTCATGCATCTCTCTATCATTTTAACCGTTTCAAATTCCCCAAGTCTGGATTTCTTTGACATGGCATCCTTGAGAAATTTGGCATAACCAGGCATATCCTTTATAGCATCTAACAGCGGAATATTAATGTGGACCTGCTTAAAGATATCATAGATCTTCTTAAGTTGGGATTCTTGTTTCAATTTCTGTAACCGCTGAGGAAAAGGAGGTGGGGGACGATAATCTACAATGCTTCCTTCCCACTGCATTCGGATCTGAGGAGGCTTAGGTTCTTCATCCTTCTCCTCTGTCCCTTCTGCTGTTGTGACAAGTTCATCAACAACAGGATGTTTGTCGTCTGCCGGGGTAGCGTTCTCGACAGTTGACTCCAGGGTTGGTTCCTTAACTGATTCAGCTTCCTTCTCTGGCTCTGGTAATTTCTTCCCACTCCTTGTTGTGATGGCTTTGCACTGCTCATGTGTGGGTTGTCTAGCGTTTTCAGTATCGCTAGGAAATCCTCCATTCTGCCTCAGTTTAATATGTTGGGAAACCTGACCCATCTGTGTCTCTAGTGATTTCAGAGTAGCTTCATGGTTGGTCATCTGCATCTCTGTTTTATCCATGAATGACTCAGTCTTCTTGACGAAGTGATTCATGTTCTCAATGTAAGTTCCTGTTTGAGACATAAATGTAGCCAAAGTCTGCTCCAATATACTAGTCGTGGAAGCTGGTGGTTGTTGCTGTTGCGGTTGCTGCCGAGTCAGTAACCTAGGTCCCCATTGATTTTGAGTGTTTTGTGCTTGAGGATTCAGGGCATTGTTAGGGTTTCTCCAAGAGAACTTGGGATCCTTTCTCTAGTTGGGATTGTAGTTGTTGGAGTTGTAGTTCTGTTTGTTATAGTTCCCAATGTACATCCCTTCCTCTAACTGTAGTAGACAATCTTCCGCACTATGATTCCCATCACAAGTTTCACATACCTCTTCAGCGGGGTAGACAGGTTGTGAATCTTTCTTCAAGAGCTTTTCCACTGCCTTTGTGAGATATGCTACCTGTGTTTTTAGGGAATTGTCGGCCTCATAATCTTTCACAGCTAGTACTCGTTTACCTCCTCTTCTTGTTGTAGGAAATTATTCCTCGTTCTTTGCCAGGTTTTTCAATACTACCATTGCTTCATTTGGATCTTTGTCCAACAGCAATCCATTCGCTGCTGAATCAATTCTCATACGAGTCTGTAAGTTGGCAGCATTATAAAACTTAATTCCCTGGTTCCAAACGGGGAATCTATGCATTAGGCAGTTCCTCAGTATAGTGGTAAATCTGTCCCATGCCTCATGCATTGGCTCGTCATCTTCCTGTTGAAAAGTAGCAATTTCGTTACATAATCACTCAGATAAATGTGAAAGATTAAAACGAGACAAAAATTCACGAGTTAAATCTGCCCAAGTTAGTTTATTCCACCAAGTTTTCACCCTGTCCCTCAATGAATGAGGAAATAACCGAAGCCTCAGTATCTCCGGATTTACTTATGGTAGTCTAAACGAACCACAGATTTCTTGGAACATTTTCAAATGCTCCCTAGCATCCTCTGTAGCAGCACCACTAAATTTGCCAGCGTTATTAATCATGCTGAACATGACAGGTTTCAGCTGGAAATTCTCAACTTCCACGTCTGGCAGGGTGGTTTCTAGTTCCACATGATCATTGATCATGTAGTCTCGGCATGACCAGCGTGTGGCAGCGGCATGAGGATCGGCAGGTTGTCCGTTCCTTCCATCTCTGGCAGGATCTTCAGGACCCCGGGGATTCCCTTGGTTGTTCATGGCCTCTAATTGTTCTTCAAGGTATTCGTTTTTGGCTAGTACGAGTCGGAGTCATTCCTAAGATTGCACGAGCGTTCGATTTAAGGATCTATCTGGTACTCAGGTTCCTTTCCTCGTCTCGATCTACGCATAAACAGAAAACCTTGTGAAAAGCACAGGTTGAACAATCCAAGAAACAAAAACAGAAAAAATAAAAAGAATGTGCAGTAAAAGGGTAGGGTAAAGATATGTTGCCAGTCCCCGGCAACGGCGCCAAAAACTTGTTGCGTGTAAAAGTGTCTACCGCAATGTAGTGTAAGTGTACACGACGCAAGTAGTAAAGTGATACGTAAGTATCGGATATCGTCTCCAAAGGGATTGGCTAATAGCTTTAACCTTAGATTGCTGCACAAGAGAGAAAAGAAATTGTTTAATAGTTTGTCACGAGATAATAAAGAATACTGAAAATAAAAGAGTAAAGAAATCAGGATAGAGAGAATGGGTCGGTATTGATTTGCTCAGTAGTGTAGGTGTTGCAAAGTCTAGGAATCTCTATTTTGTCGTTGCGCATGTCGCGGCAGCACCTGTCGCGGTAGCGGTTTGTTGTTTGTCGTGGCAGCGATCACACAACTCTGTACTTCAAGCTTGGCAAGAATCCCTGTTGTGCCTTGGCCTATCCCTAGGTCCAAGTCTGTCGATGAACACGTCTTTGATGATACCTCCCGGCGTGAATCGAAGGATGAACACTGATGTTGTTGAATTCTTCCTTAGCCACTTAACCTCGTCCTATCCCTAGGTCCGAGATAGTTCAACCATAAACTGGAGAACCCGTACTTATTCCTTTCGTATACTTAACTCTCCTGATATTAAGTAAATGTGTAATCTCACAATGCTCTCCCGATACTCTTGCAAGATGTTGAAAACCAGAATAAACAAACTTGAAGTCTATTTTATTGAACAGAAAAATTCCTAAAACAAATGTAATCCTTGCAACTACTTAACAGAATCAACCCTTTGCCCTAGGGGAAGTTTAGAACATGATGAGAAGGGGGAAAACAACTAGGGTTTAGGGGAAGACGGCTAGAGAGTAAGATTTCCTTCCCTAGGTTGAATTACATGTCTTTATATAGGCCTTGGGTTCAAGTTTTCTAATATGGCAAGAATACAAGTTTAAATTAAAGTACAACTCTATTAAAGACTAAATCTTCAGAGCATATGTGTTCAATTCGTCCTTCCTTCTTGCTTGGAATTTCTTCCTCGAACCTTGGGTTTGGCCTTCATTCTGATCTAGAGCTCAGAAAAATATAAGGGTGCTCCACGACAGACTGGCTTAATTTCCTCTTTCTGTCGTGGTCCACTTCACTTCTTCCTTTCACCATTGCTGTCGTCCTTGGCTGCCACGACAACGGTCATGGTAGCATCGTCCTTCTCGTCTGCAGTCCAGTTCCAGCTCTGCTTCTTCACTGCCCAGCGTCTGCTTCTCCACTGCCCTCTATCTGCTATAGCAACTACCTGCAAAAGCAACAAATTTCAGTAGAAACTGTGCCATTTGATATACTTGTGATGTATAAATGAAATCTATCCTAAATGCAATGAATTATGCTTAAATGCAACAGAAATATGGGTTAAATGAGGGGTAAAATATAGAACTTTTACACACTCTACACTAGCCGTTTGGGTGGTTAGGGAAATTTGTAACACCCCAAAAATTACGCCCAAATTGTAAACCTTAGATTTGAAAAATCCTTAATTTTGAAATTCCTAATTTAAAACTCCAATTGAATTTGGGGATTTTGATTCGAAACCTTAGGATTTAAGAATCTTAAATTGAAAACCCTAGTTGAACAATTTGATATTTAATTAAGATTAAACTAGAATAAGTGATTAAATTGAAGAAATATAAAGTTTAAATTATTTTCTATAAATACTAATAAATTCCAGGACTGTTTGCATGATTGAACCATAATCCAAAGTCAATTTTGGTTACATACGTCTTTGTCTAGGTTTATTTTATTAGTATTATAAATTTACCTTATTTATTTATAATTCTAACCCTAATACAATTACTAATCTATTCAACTTTACCACCGCCAACTATATATATACATATATATATATAGCATAGTTATGCGGTAAACTAAAACCACCACGCACAAGCAATACCGAAAGTATGATCAGAGCAAAATATTTTCAATTCGATTAAAATCCAGTACTAGAGAATGAGCATGAGGTTTGTTCGTTACGTCGTTAGAGCTATTGTCTGCTTAAGTTGTGTTTTCTTCCGGTGCTAAAATTAAATTATATGTTATTTTTCTATGTGTTGGTGTTTTACCTCTTGTGTGATTATTTATATGTATTGTGATTTTTATGGTTGACATCACGTGCATACGTTTTCAGAATATGTTTTTACTATGATTTACAAACCGTGATTTATGGACTACGATTTATGAACTATGATTTATGGACTTATGGACTATGATTTATGAAGTATGTTTACGGAATATCGGATTTATGGAACTTTGTTTTTGAAATTTGATTTCTAATCATCATATCATTGTATGAGCATGGGTTGGGATTTGATCGGGGAAGTTCAGTGGTTTCACCCTTCGGGCTGAATTCCACTTCGGATTGGCGGTTGTAGTGAGGAGTTCTGGGGAACTTTCCTCTTGGCGGTTGTAGTTGGGTGCATTGCATTGCGCTTGTGATTTTTATGTGTTATGATTTAAAGAATTTTAAGAAAATATTACTATATTTTTACGATTATGGTTTTCTTGCACTTTAGAGACACACTAAGCTCTTTAGCTTACTCCCCCATAGTTTCGTCTTACAGATATCTTGGACTCTAGGCAACTTGGTACTTGGAGGATCTCCGATTTTATCCAGTTATTTTATTATTCAATACAAAACTATTTTTAGTTATTCAAATTATTATTTATTATTTTGGGACATGGATGTAATTTAGACTTTTTGGATTATTTATGTTTTCTGATAATTTTTAAACATTCTTTTATTATGGTTTTATTTCATTGATTTTTATGTAAACATTCAAACATTTATTATGATATTTATATTTTTATATTATTTTAAATTGAATTAAAACATAATTTCCAAAATTTGGTTTTCTTGAGGGAAAAGTTTTCAACTGTAACTTCCTAAATTTGGTCTTTTCTCTTAGGCCGAGTTTAGGGGGTTACAAAATTAATAGAGTCGTTGGGACCCTCTCTTTCCACCATAAATGCACTTCTGCAGCTATCTGTATCGGTACACGGGGAGGTAACCTTTACACAACCGATCAAATTTTCTACCCAAAATTTGACCAATTCCTCACAAATAAACAAAGAAGAAGTTGGACAAGAAGTATATCTCTCAAATACAAATTTTTCCCTTGAAGTACAACACTCAACCCAAATTTGAAGATAAAATAAGAATTGGATACAACTCAATTTGGGAATTACAAGAGATTGGAAATTAGACACACTTGAGGTTGGATTTTTGCTTGAATGTTTTGTCTTTAATGCAATAGTTGTTGATGGTCTTCAAAGAGCTTTAATTTATACCTCCTCTATCAATTCTAGTCGTTTGGGTGGTTAGGGAATTGAATAGAGCCGTTGGGACCCTCTCTTTCCACCATAAATGCACTTCTGCAGCTATCCGTATCGGTACACGGGGAGCCGTATCGATACCTGTCTCAAAAAAGAAAGAGCCGGTGTACATAATAAAGAGGGGGTATCGAAATGCACGTAGGCGTATCGGTACGGGACATGGAGTGTATCGAAACGGATAAGATCGTATCGATACCTTTTTCTCAACTTAGATCACTGGAAGTTTCCATTTCGATAAAAGGGTTTACCGTATCGATACGGGTCAACTGCCATTTTAAATGTTGGTTACCTAACAACTGACACCAAAGGTCGAAAGCATTTAAAACAATTCGAATTAAAAATTCAATTAAAATCGTATCGATACTAGTGAAGTCGTATCGGTACACCATTCAAACTCCTTCAGTTTTACAGAGGGGCGTATCAATACAGATGCAATCTGTTTCGATACAATGTTTCGATACGGTGAGGGGCGTATCGAAACGCGTCTTTCCAGTAGCCAACTTTGTTTCAAACACCTAGACGATTTTCAATACTTCGGTTTTGGAACACTTAGAAAATATTTGGAGTTTTGAGTTTTTCAAATCAGTTTTAAAGTGTTGGTGATTTAAAACTTATTAAAGGGACTTAGAAATCAATTTCAAGTTTTTCAATTTGATCCTTAACAATTTAATTATACCAAAATCAAACATAGGTTTCACAATCTCCCCCTTTTTGATATAACAAAACCAAAACTTGAAATTTTTGACACTTTGAAAAACTTTGCAAAATTAACTCCCCTTAATATGAGCTAGGTAACTTTTAAGTTGAAAATCAAAATTTTTAAGTGTTGTGAGCTTCCCTTTCCCCTTTTTTGTTAGATCAAAAATTAATTGAGACAATGTAAAGTGCATAACTTAGGCAAAGGTATAAATAGGCAAGCAACATAATTATCATTAAGTTCAAAATAAAGCAAAACATCAACTTAAAAATCTAAAATAATAGAAAATCAAAGCATAGGTTTAAAATAAAGTAAACTTAATCCTAAAAACATGAAGTAAAGGTGCATAAATAAAATATCCTAGATGATATGCATGGAATGCAAGGAGAGGCTACTAGGCATCATCATCGCCTTCTTCATCTTCTTCAACTTCATCCATAATTGGATCATCATTCCTCATGCTATTACGCCACTCATCATGGAAAGCGGTGAGAGAGATATTCATAGAATTGTGACCGCTTTAAAGAGAGGTGAGGCGATTCTCCACATTCGTCAAACGAGTATCAATCGTGGTAAACCCCGAAGCCATCTTCGTACGCAATCCCATGAATTGCTCATTAAGGAAAGTCATTAGAGCATCCATGAAAGGTGGAGGAGGAGGTGGAGGAGGTTGAGGAACTTGTTCACCTTGAGGATGTGCAAATTTTTCCGTGGCCTCGGTAGGAAGCTCAGATAGACGTAACCAACTACCATTAAAATAATGGAACTTACCCCTTGCAAGAGAGCGTTCATCGATTGGGTCGGTGAGGGGAGTTGGGAAGTCATGCGAGCAATCAATCTCCTTTTGTAGAAAGAAGTAGCTTAGGGTCGTGCCATAGGTGAGGGAAGTGACAAGAGAGGTGTGGCGATGTTGCACAAGGTAAACGATCTCCGCAAACATGATACGAGCAAGGTTCGGACGTTTTCTCTCATGGAAACATCGAATCCAAAAGTCATCCACTTGACGGATAGTATAGTACTTTCCTCCAAAAGGCCTAAACCACCAAGAGACCATCAAATGGAGGATCAGATCTTGAGCATTTAGAGCGGTGACAGAACCATTAAGAACATGGCCTAAAGCATTCTCATCATCAAGGCCTTTATCCTCCAACTTAAATACCTCACAAATAGAGTTGACATCTATAGTGACTTTCTTGTCCATAAGATAGGAATTAACCGCGGTAACAACCCCATCACGATTAGCACAACATTTGGCATTAGCATAAAAGATTAAAACCAAAATACGAAAATAAAATCCGAGAATGGAGAGAAAATCCATAAACTTCCATAGTTGGAGCAAAGGTAGATATTCAAAATTGAATCACTTCGAGTCAAGAAAAGGAATAGAGATTACCCTTTTCGGACGGATCTTGTAGTTTTGGAATTGACGAAAATTGGTGAGAGCTCATTAGGTTTGAAAAGAGTGTTGATAGATTTGAGTAAGATTCTGACGAGCACCCTCTCCGGTATTGGATGATTCACCGGTTTCATTAAGACGTGATCTCTTCCTAGAAGGGGTCATGAACTAGAAAACAAATGTATGCATTAAGATCTCTTCATTCAACTCATTGAAAAATCAAAAATCAAGGTAAAATTTTTTTAAAAAAATTGAAAAGAAATTTTAAAAACAATTTTTGTTAAGAAGACAAACATAAAAACAAAAACAAAAAATTTGAAAACGAAAATAAAAAGAAAAAAGAAAGGGTTTTATCTTGATAGTGATTAGAGAAGAATGGACGAAAAGCCTAGCACCAAATTGATGAAAAAGCCTCAGAGCTATGCTTGTTTTGAAACCCTCTTGATATTTTTGAGTTGTGGTGTGAAAATACGAGGGAGGAAGAAGTTATTTATAGGCTGAAAATGGATAGGGTTTTTAGGGTTTTGAGGAATTTTAGTTTTGGTAAAAGTTGAACATTTTAAATGCCAAATTAAAGCAATATGCGCAATCGCGTATCGATACGCATGAGAGTGTATCGATACGGGGGTAAAAACGTAATTCCCATAAAAATGCCCGTTGAAGGATCGTATTGAAACGGATGCAATCCGTATCGAAACGATTGTAGCTCGTATCGAAACGGGTTTAACCATATCGAAACTCGTTTAAGGCGAAATGAATTCTGGGAAACTAATGAAGTACGCGTATTGATACGCGTAGGGCCGTATCGATACCCTAAGCCCATAAATACATTTTAGGCCTAAAGAACAACCATAATCTCGATTCTAACACCTCCTAAAGGAATGTAAATGATGAATGAGCAGCTCTAAGCATATTTTAATATAATCATACTTCCCCTAGCTATAGGCATGTATATTTTCAAGAGTTACAACACAAACATGCAATTTCACAAGATCGAGCAATTTTAAGTACAAAAGAGGTCCTAAATGGTCAAGATAGGCTAGTCATACCTAACTCTCTCCTAAGGGATTAAAAACGCTTTTTGTCTAAAGGTTTTGTAAATATGTCCGCTAATTGATTTAAGGTGTGTAGAACTAATGTTTTGATATAATAATTGAAAAATGTTTTGGACTGATTTAAAAAGTATTTAAAACATTTCCAAAGTCCAAACAACTTGAAATAATATTTAAGGAAATTTTCATAAAGGTTTTTCATGTTTTCAAAGGCCAATTTTAACAAAACTGACCAAGTGTTTCGAAACACCTTAGGAGGTTTCGAAACAGGTGCCTCCAGTGGACAAAACGTTTCGATACACGTATCGAAACGGGGCCAGCGTTTCGAAACAGGCTAGGCCGTTTCGATACGCCCACGTGGCATTGACCACAACGGTCATAAACCCCAACGGCTCTTTCCCAACTAACTTTTAAATGCAGGTCGTTCCGATACGGGCTTAGAGCGTTCCGATACGCGTTCTGAAACGGCAAGGGGGTGTTCCGAAACGGGTACCCTGACAGACTGCAACGGCTCTTTCTATATTGAGGGTGTTTCGAAACGGCTTCGAGCGTTTCGAAACGGGGAGCTGCAGACTGCATTTATGGAGGGAATTAAAGGGTCCAACGACTCTCTTTCAACCCCAACGGTCCTAAACGGCTATAAACTCAATTGGGAGTATAAAAGGGACCTCCAAGCATCAAGAGAAGGCTAATGCTTCAATTGTCAATCAACAAATGATCAAGAAATTGTCTTAGTGCTTAATTTGTCATTTCTTGTATAGACAAACACTAGTGAGCCAAAATTGTCAAATTTGCTCAAGTGTTTTAGGTTTTGGGTGAGTGCTTCATTGTGCAAACAAACACCTATTAGAGGGTTTAAGTTTGCTTTATTTATCTCTTTGTAAAAGAGGGCTTTGATCAAGGCTTTGGGTAGAAGCTTGATCGGTTGTAAGGGTTTCCTCCTAATCCTAGAAAAGGGGACGAATCAATTAGTGGATTGATTGTGAAATCCTTAGTGGGAAGCTAAGGTAGTGGATGTAGGTGCTTGTTAGAAGGCCGAACCACTATAAATCATTGTGTCTTTATTCTTTCTAGCTTCCACAACCCTTCCACCCAAATATCCACCTCTCCACCACTTGGTGAGCTAAATTGGTTGATCGAATCGAGCTCCACACAACTCAACAATTGGTATCAGAGCTTGGCTCAATCGGTGAGGATTAACATCCTATTGAGAAGATCCGGCAAGCTCGATCACTATTTCATCAACCGGCTCAAATGGCGCAATCCATCGACAAACCGCCTTTCTTTGACGGAGACCACTATGCCCATTGGAAGACAAAGATGAAGTTCTTCATCAAATCAAAAGATTACAAGCTATGGGATGTAGTTGAAGATGGCCCGTTCGTGCCTAAAAGAAATAAAGCGGAGTGGAGTGCCGACGATCGCAAGAAGATGGAGCTAAATTGCAAAGCCTTGCACATTCTATTTTGTGCATTTGGTCCATCCATCTATGAGAAGATGTCTTCTTGTGAGAGTGCCAAGGAGGTATGGGACAAGCTCGAAGTCACATACGAGGAGACAAATGAAGTCAAGGAGACCAAGATTGGGCTCCTAACCTTGGAGTATGAGAACTTCAAAATGGATCCGGAAGAGAACATCGAGAAGATGTTTGATAGGTTCTCCACCATCACCAATGGTCTTAAAGGGTATGGAGAAGCCATCCCGGAGGAGAAGCTTGTTCGAAAGCTCATCTACTCACTTCCCGAGTCTTGGGACTCAAAGAGGACCGCCATCATCGAAGCCAAAAATTTGAAGACTTTGAAGCTTGATGAACTCATGGGGTCACTCCTTACTCATCAAATCATGAAGAAGAACAAAGAGGATGAGAAGAAGAGGGAAGAAATTAGAGCTATGGGAGAGAAGAAAATCAAAGGGCTTGGCATCAATGCTAGTGCCATAGCTCTCAAATCCTCCACTTGCCATCATGTCTACACAAGTGAAGAGGAGGATGAAGATGAAGAGATAGTTCATCTCTTCAAGAAGTGTGCCCCTTTCATGAAGAAAGCCTTGAGAGAGCTTGAACGAGAACCTAAAAGAAAGGAGAGGGTTAGCACTTCAAGCCATAAGAAGAAGGCACAATTGGCTACTTGGAGTGATGAGGACTCCACCGACGATGAACAAGCCAACCTTTGCCTTATGGCCATCGAAGAAGATTCAAGGGTAACTTCTAATTCATCTACTTCATGCTCTTACACTTTTGATGAATTACAAGATGCCTATGATGAATTGGTTTTAGATTTTAAAAGCCACATTTTGAAAAACAATAAATTGATTTCAAAGTTAAAAATTCAAAATAATTTGCTTTCTAAACCCAAATTTGAACTTGAAGCAAAACTTGAAGAGTTTGAACTAAAATGTCTTGATTTACAAAAATTGCTTCAAAATGTTCAAGTAGAAAAAGATTTGATTTCCAAAGAGCTTGAAAAGAAAAACAATTTTGGAAAATCAAATTTTTATGTTAGACAATCTAGTGCCCCTAGATTTATGAATGGAAAATATTTTAGAAGTGTTTGGGTCCCAAAAGGACTAACCACTTCAACTAAAAAGGATGAAAATGAAAAATGGATTCCTAAGGGGACTAAATTTTGTGCAACTAACGTTTATGGATCCAAAGCAATTTGGATACCAAAAATTACTTGATTGTCTATTGTAGGTGTGATGGAGATGTTCAACAAGTCAAACATTGAGGGGGAGCTCCATACACACAAGAAAGAACACTTGAAGAAGGAAGGCTTCACATCCTCCCTTGGGTTCAAGTGTTGGTAAAATTTCTAGTTGTTTTGATTTTATTAGTCTTATTTTTATTTAATTCAACTAGATGATCATATATGTTGGACTAAGATTTCAATGATGCCTTGAGTAAGGGGGAGCCATTTTAAAACCAAATTCTTACTTTTGTCAATTTTTTTTACCTCTATTGTTATTTTTGAACTTAATGTTTTAAATCTTTTTGATATAACAAAAAGGGGGGAGAAATGGTTTGAAAAATTGAATTTTCAAAATGAATAAGGGGGAGCCTTATGTGAATTAAAATTTTATTCTCTTATTCACATTTTATAAGTTAAAGGGGGAGAATTCCAAACAATTTTTCAAGTGGTTTTATTATATCAAAAAGGGGGAGATTGTAGAACTAATGTTTTGATATAATAATTGAAAAATGTTTTGGACTGGTTTAAAAAGTATTTAAAACATTTCCAAAGTCCAAACAACTTGAAATAATATTTAAGGAATTTTTCATAAAGGTTTTTCATGTTTTCAAAGGCCAATTTTAACAAAACTGACCAAGTGTTTCGAAACACCTTAGGGGGTTTCGAAACAGGTGCCTCCAGTGGCCAAAACGTTTCGATACACGTATCGAAACGGGGCCAGCGTTTCGAAACAGGCTAGGCCGTTTCGATACGCCCACGTGGCACTGACCACAACGGTCATAAACCCCAACGGCTCTTTCCCAACTAACTTTTAAATGCAGGTCGTTTCGATACGGGCTTAGAGCGTTCCGATACGCGTTCTGAAACGGCAAGGGGGTGTTCCGAAACGGATACCCTGACAGACTGCAACGGCTCTTTCTATATTGAGGGTGTTTCGAAACGGCTTCGAGCGTTTCAAAACGGGGAGCTGCAGACTGCATTTATGGAGGGAATTAAAGGGTCCAACGACTCTCTTTCAACCCCAACGGTCCTAAACGGCTATAAACTCAATTGGGAGTATAAAAGGGACCTCCAAGCATCAAGAGAAGGCTAATGCTTCAATTGTCAATCAACAAATGATCAAGAAATTGTCTTAGTGCTTAATTTGTCATTTCTTGTATAGACAAACACTAGTGAGCCAAAATTGTCAAATTTGCTCAAGTGTTTTAGGTTTTGGGTGAGTGCTTCATTGTGCAAACAAACACCTATTAGAGGGTTTAAGTTTGCTTTATTTATCTCTTTGTAAAAGAGGGCTTTGATCAAGGCTTTGGGTAGAAGCTTGATCGGTTGTAAGGGTTTCCTCCTAATCCTAGAAAAGGGGACGAATCAATTAGTGGATTGATTGTGAAATCCTTAGTGGGAAGCTAAGGTAGTGGATGTAGGTGCTTGTTAGAAGGTCGAACCACTATAAATCATTGTGTCTTTATTCTTTCTAGCTTCCACAACCCTTCCACCCAAATATCCACCTCTCCACCACTTGGTGAGCTAAATTGGTTGATCGAATCGAGCTCCACACAACTCAACAATTGGTATCAGAGCTTGGCTCAATCGGTGAGGATTAACATCCTATTGAGAAGATCCGGCAAGCTCGATCACTATTTCATCAACCGGCTCAAATGGCGCAATCCATCAACAAACCGCCTTTCTTTGACGGAGATCACTATGCCCATTGGAAGACAAAGATGAAGTTCTTCATCAAATCAAAAGATTGCAAGCTATGGGATGTAGTTGAAGATGGCCCGTTCGTGCCTAAAAGAAATAAAGCGGAGTGGAGTGCCGACGATCGCAAGAAGATGGAGCTAAATTGCAAAGCCTTGCACATTCTATTTTGTGCATTTGGTCCATCCATCTATGAGAAGATGTCTTCTTGTGAGAGTGCCAAGGAGGTATGGGACAAGCTCGAAGTCACATACGAGGGGACAAATGAAGTCAAGGAGACCAAGATTGGGCTCCTAACCTTGGAGTATGAGAACTTCAAAATGGATCCGGAAGAGAACATCGAGAAGATGTTTGATAGGTTCTCCACCATCACCAATGGTCTTAAAGGGTATGGAGAAGCCATCCCGGAGGAGAAGCTTGTTCGAAAGCTCATCTACTCACTTCCCGAGTCTTGGGACTCAAAGAGGACCGCCATCATCGAAGCCAAAAATTTGAAGACTTTGAAGCTTGATGAACTCATGGGGTCACTCCTTACTCATCAAATCATGAAGAAGAACAAAGAGGATGAGAAGAAGAGGGAAGAAATTAGAGCTATGGGAGAGAAGAAAATCAAAGGGCTTGGCATCAATGCTAGTGCCATAGCTCTCAAATCCTCCACTTGCCATCATGTCTACACAAGTGAAGAGGAGGATGAAGATGAAGAGATAGTTCATCTCTTCAAGAAGTGTGCCCCTTTCATGAAGAAAGCCTTGAGAGAGCTTGAACGAGAACCTAAAAGAAAGGAGAGGGTTAGCACTTCAAGCCATAAGAAGAAGGCACAATTGGCTACTTGGAGTGATGAGGACTCCACCGACGATGAACAAGCCAACCTTTGCCTTATGGCCATCGAAGAAGATTCAAGGGTAACTTCTAATTCATCTACTTCATGCTCTTACACTTTTGATGAATTACAAGATGCCTATGATGAATTGGTTTTAGATTTTAAAAGCCACATTTTGAAAAACAATAAATTGATTTCAAAGTTAAAAATTCAAAATGATTTGCTTTCTAAAACCAAATTTGAACTTGAAGCAAAACTTGAAGAGTTTGAACTAAAATGTCTTGATTTACAAAAATTGCTTCAAAATGTTCAAGTAGAAAAAGATTTGATTTCCAAAGAGCTTGAAAAGAAAAACAATTTTGGAAAATCAAATTTTTATGTTAGACAATCTAGTGCCCCTAGATTTATGAATGGAAAATGTTTTAGAAGTGTTTGGGTCCCAAAAGGACTAACCACTTCAACTAAAAAGGATGAAATTGAAAAATGGATTCCTAAGGGGACTAAATTTTGTGCAACTAACGTTTATGGATCCAAAGCAATTTGGATACCAAAAATTACTTGATTGTCTATTGTAGGTGTGATGGAGATGTTCAACAAGTCAAACATTGAGGGGGAGCTCCATACACACAAGAAAGAACACTTGAAGAAGGAAGGCTTCACATCCTCCCTTGGGTTCAAGTGTTGGTAAAATTTCTAGTTGTTTTGATTTTATTAGTCTTATTTTTATTTAATTCAACTAGATGATCATATATGTTGGACTAACATTTCAATGATGCCTTGAGTAAGGGGGAGCCATTTTAAAACCAAATTCTTATTTTTGTCAATTCTTTTTACCTCTATTGTTATTTTTGAACTTAATGTTTTAAATCTTTTTGATATAACAAAAAGGGGGGAGAAATGGTTTGAAAAATTGAATTTTCAAAATGAATAAGGGGGAGCCTTATGTGAATTAAAATTTTATTCTCTTATTCACATTTTATAAGTTAAAGGGGGAGAATTCCAAACAATTTTTCAAGTGGTTTTATTATATCAAAAAGGGGGAGATTGTAGAACTAATGTTTTGATATAATAATTGAAAAATGTTTTGGACTGATTTAAAAAGTATTTAAAACATTTCCAAAGTCCAAACAACTTGAAATAATATTTAAGGAATTTTTCATAAAGGTTTTTCATGTTTTCAAAGGCCAATTTTAACAAAACTGACCAAGTGTTTCGAAACACCTTAGGGGGTTTCAAAACAGGTGCCTCCAGTGGCCAAAACGTTTCGATACACGTATCGAAACGGGGCCAGCGTTTCGAAACAGGCTAGGCCGTTTCGATACGCCCACGTGGCACTGACCACAACGGTCATAAACCCCAACGGCTCTTTCCCAACTAACTTTTAAATGCAGGTCGTTTCGATACGGGCTTAGAGCGTTCCGATACGCGTTCCGAAACGGCAAGGGGGTGTTCCGAAACGGGTACCCTGACAGACTGCAACGGCTCTTTCTATATTGAGGGTGTTTTGAAACGGCTTCGAGCGTTTCGAAACGGGGAGCTGCAGACTGCATTTATGGAGGGAATTAAAGGGTCCAACGACTCTCTTTCAACCCCAACGGTTCTAAACGGCTATAAACTCAATTGGGAGTATAAAAGGGACCTCCAAGCATCAAGAGAAGGCTAATGCTTCAATTGTCAATCAACAAATGATCAAGAAATTGTCTTAATGCTTAATTTGTCATTTCTTGTATAGACAAACACTAGTGAGCCAAAATTGTCAAATTTGCTCAAGTGTTTTAGGTTTTGGGTGAGTGCTTCATTGTGCAAACAAACACCTATTAGAGGGTTTAAGTTTGCTTTATTTATCTCTTTGTAAAAGAGGGCTTTGATCAAGGCTTTGGGTAGAAGCTTGATCGGTTGTAAGGGTTTCCTCTTAATCCTAGAAAAGGGGACGAATCAATTAGTGGATTGATTGTGAAATCCTTAGTGGGAAGCTAAGGTAGTGGATGTAGGTGCTTGTTAGAAGGCCGAACCACTATAAATCATTGTGTCTTTATTCTTTCTAGCTTCCACAACCCTTCCACCCAAATATCCACCTCTCCACCACTTGGTGAGCTAAATTGGTTGATCGAATCGAGCTCCACACAACTCAACAAGGTGTCAACATACTCTATAACAACATCTTCTTTAAGAACATGATCTCTAATGAAATGATGCCTTATTTCTATGTGTTTGGTTCTAGAGTGTTGGATGGGATTTTTTGTCAAACATATGGCACTAGTGTTATCACACTTTAGGGGTATGGTTTCAACTTTAATATCATAATCTAAGAGTTGTTGCTTCATCCAAAGGACTTGAGCATAACAACTCCCTAAGGATATGTACTCGGCTTCGGTGGTATATAAGGCTACACTATTTTGTTTCTTAGAGAACCAAAATATGAGCATACTACCTAGGAATTGACAAGTTCCCGAAGTACTCTTCCTATCGATTTTACAACCCCCATAATCTACATCCGAATAAGTATGAAGGTTGAAGGTGGAGTCTCTAAGGTACCAAAGACCTAAACAATGAGTATCTATAAGGTACCTAAAGATTCTCTTAACGGCTATAAGGTGTGGCTCTCTAGGACTAGCTTGAAACCTAGCACACCAGCAAATACTAAACAAGATATTCGGTCTACTTGCGGTAAGGTGAAGTAATATAGAATGGTAAAGCTTAGAGTCAACACACTTACCTCATTCATCCTTGTCAAGCTTTGTAGATGAGCTCATAGGTGTGGCTTGAGGCTTTGCATTCTCCAAGCCAAACTTCTTGAGCATATCCTTGATGCATTTTGCTTGATTGATGAAGGTGTCATCCTTCCTTTGCTTGATTTGGAGTCCCAAAAAGAATGAGAGCTCCCCCATCATGCTCATCTCGAATTCATCTTGCATTAGCTTAGCAAACTCTTTGCAATGACATTCGTTAGTAGAACCAAAAATAATATCATCAACATAAATTTGTACTACTAAGATGTCATTTTTATATCTTTTTATAAAAAGTGTAGCGTCCACCTTACCTTTTTCAAAACCTTTTTCAATTAAAAAGTTTGAAAGTCTTTCATACCAAGCTCTAGGAGCTTGTTTTAAACCATAAAGAGCTTTAGTGAGTTTGAAAACATGATTTGGAAATTTTGAGTCTTCAAAACCCAGTGGTTGTTCAACATACACTTCTTCATTTATAAAACCATTTAAAAATGCGCTTTTAACATCTATTTGAAAAGGCTTAAAATCATGATAACATGCATATGCAAGCAACATCCTAATGGCTTTCATTCTAGCTACGGATGCATAGGTTTCATCAAAATCTATTCCCTCTTCTTGAGTGTAACCTTGTGCTACTAGTCTAGCTTTATTTCTCACAATGTTACCATTCTCATCTAGTTCGTTCCTAAAGACCCATTTAGTTCCTATAGTAGATTGATTACTAGGCCTATCAACTAATATCCAAACATTACTTCTCTCAAATTGATTTAACTCTTATTGCATAACCATAATCCAAAAATCATCTTTCAATGCTTCTTTTATATTCTTAGGCTCTATGCATGAGATAAATGCAACATGATTCATAAGTCTAAGAGAAGATCTAGTGGTTACCCCATTGGATGGATCACCCAAGATTTCACCATCTTTGACATAGTTGAACTCCCTTGGGTAGCTCACTTCCTTTTCCTCAAGAGCCAAGTCCTTCAAGGCTTCAAGAGGTGGATCTTGTGTGTCCTCTTCTTTTGTTGGAATCTCATCCTCCTTTGAAGTTTGTCCTCCATCAAAGGCATTTATGATTCCTACATCATCATCATCATCACAAGAATCCTTCCTTGGAATGAGGTTATCATCGAAAACATGTATAGATTCTTCTACTACTAAAGTTCTCTTGTTAAGTACTCGATATGCTTTAGAGGTTAAAGAGTATCCTGTGAAAATAGCTTCATCACTTTTTGCATCAAATTTACCTAAGTTGTCTTTTCCATTATTTAAAACAAAACACTTGCAACCAAATGGATGAAAATAGCTAATGTTAGGCTTTTTAGATTTTAAAATCTCATAAGGTGTTTTCTTTAAAATTAGCCTAATCATTACTCGGTTTACAATGTAGCAAGCGGTGTTTGTGGCTTTCGCCCAAAAATATTTAGGTAAATTGTTTTCACAAAGCATGGTTCTAGCCATTTCTTGTAAAGTTCTATTTTTCCTCTCAACATCCCCATTTTGTTGAGGAGTTCGAGGAGCCGAAAAATTGTGGCTAATACCATTTTCATTTAAAAATTCTTCAAACCCTAAATTTTAAAATTTGGTTCCATGATCACTCCTAATATGGGAAATTTTAAGTTCAAGATCATTTTGGGTTAGTTTTGAAAATGTGATGAATTTTTCTAAAGTCTCATCTTTAGTACTTAAAAATATAACCCAAGTAAATCTAGAAAAATCATCTACAAGAACAAATGCATAAGATTTACCACCCAAGCTCATAGTTCTAATTGGCCTAAATAAATCTATATGGATAAGTTGTAAACACCTACTTGTAGAAACATCATTAATGGATTTAAAGGAAGACTTATGTTGTTTACCCTTAGAGCATGCATCACAAATTTTATCGTTTGAGAACTTAATCTTGGGTAAACCTCTAACTAGATCAAGGGAAACTAATTTTTCTAAAATACTAATACTAGCATGTCCTAGTTTCCTATGCCACAACCATGCATCATTTTCATTTTGAGCTACTAAACATGCATGAGATGTATTTATGTCATCTAGATGCACCATGTAAATGTTACCTATGCGATGACCTATGAGCATAATATTATTAGATTTAATGTCAACAATTTTGCACCCATTTTTATCAAATAAAACATTAAATCCTGTATCACACAATTGACTTATGCTCAATAAATTATGTTTAAGACCATCGACATACAAGACATTTTCAATAAGAATAGTAGAGTGATTACCTATGGAGCCAATACCTTTAATGTGGCCTTTGGAGTTGTCACCAAATGTCACCACTCCTCCACTTTTTGGCTTTAGATCCGTGAATCTACTCTCGTCTCCGGTCATATGCCTCGAGCATCCACTATCAATGTACCATGAGTTTTGACTTTGTGCTTTGGCCTTGTAGCAATGCTCCCCCTACAAACAAAGATATTAAACTTTTGTTTTTGGTACCCAAATTATTTTGGGTCCACGAGTGTTAGCTCTTAATAACTTGGTTCCCTTAGGAATCCAAGGTGACATAGCAACAATGTTATTAGATTTTACAAGTTCCTTAAGAACTCATACACTTCTAATCCTTTTAGTTCTACTATGTCTAGGAAAGCTACTTTGTTTGTAGTTAATAGTCTTTTTCTTAGGTTGGTTTGTTTTAGAAGATTCGTCTATTTCATGCTTCACACTACCAACATCTTTAAAAGACTCTTTGAGCTTGTTAAGCTCACTTAACACCTTTTGGTGTCCACTATTGCATTGAGAAAGAAGATTATGTAGGTCTATATTTTCATCTTGGAAGAATTTAAGTTCATCTTTCAAACCTAAAATCTTTTTTTATAATGTTAAATTAGCTTGAGAAAGTGAGTCATTTTTATCATTTAATTTCGAAATAATTTTCTTATTTCTAATGACCGACTCCTTGTATTTCTCAACTAATTCATCATAGACCTCTTGCAACTCATCATATGCATCATTTAATTCATCATATGTAAAATCTAAAGATGATGAGTTAGAGGTTATCATGGAGGAATCTTCCTCAAGTGCCATGAGGCAAAGGTTGGCCATTTCTTGTTCGTCATCCTCGGGTGACTCCTCATCACTCCAAGTAGCAAGCTTGGCTTTGAGCTTCTTCTTCTTCTCAAAGTCCTTCTTCTTGAGTTGAGGGCACTTCGAACGTATGTGGCTGGGTTTATTGCACTCGAACCAAATGATTTGATCCCTCGCTTCTTCTTTGTTTTTACCTTTGAAGTCCATCTTTCTTTGAATTTTTCTTCCACGGTTGGACCTCATGAATCGAGAGAACTTCTTGGCTATCATAGCCAATTCTTCAAGGTCATCATCCTCACTAGAAAAGCTTTCCTCAAGTAATGAAGCTTTGAGAGCTATTCACATTTTCTTCTTCTTTTCCACCTCTAGCTTCTCTACTCTCGTCTCTCCATTCTCCTTCTCTTCTTCCCTTCCTTGCTTCATAATCTCATGAGTGAGAAGAGAGCCCACTAGCTCATCAAGCTTTAGAGTCTTCAAATTTTTTGCCTCTATGAAGGCGGTTCTCTTCCCATCCCAAGATTCAGGAAGTGAGTAAAGTAGCTTCCGGACAAACTTGTTTTCCGGAATAGTCTCTTCAAATCCTTTGAGCCCGTTGACTATGGTTGAGAAGCAATCAAACATCTTGGACGCTGTTTCATCGGACTCCATCTTGAAATTCTGATAGCTAAGATTGAGAATTCCAATTTTGGTTTCCTTCACATTATTGGTTCCTTCATAGGTGGTCTCAAGAGTATCCCACACTTCCTTGCTTCAATGGAATGTAAGGACCATCTTCAATGACATCCCACACCAAGTAATCATTGGACTTGATGAAGAGGCGCATCCTATTCTTCCAAAAAGGATAGTTGTCACCATTGATAAATGGTGGCTTTGTAGTAGATTGTGACTCATACATACTTGATCCGGAGGTAGAAGCCATGACTTGATTTTTGTTGATCACACTCTTCCTAGGAACTCCTCTTGTGGTTGTGAATCCTTCAAAGAGGTAGGCTCTGATACCAATTGTTGAGTGGATCGATTGAATGATCAAGATCAAAAGGGGGTGAATTGGGATTTAAAAACTTTGTGGGAGTGAATGGGCTATTAAAAATGAAGAACAAAGGATTTTAGAGTGGTTCAAGTTCCAAATGAACTCTACATCCACTACCTTAGCTACCACTAAGGATTTCAACAATTCACTATTTGTTCTTCCTCTTTTCAAGGCTTAGGAGGTAACCTTTACACAACCGATCAAATTTTCTACCCAAAATTTGACCAAACCCTCACAAATAAACAAAGAAGAAATTGGACAAGAAGTATATCTCTCAAATACAAATTTGTCCATTGAAGTACAACACTCAACCTAAATTTGAAGATAAAATAAGAATTGGATACAACTCAATTTGGGAATTACAAGAGATTGGAAATTAGGCACACTTGAGGTTGGATTTTTGCTTGAATGTTTTGTCTTTAATGCAATAGTTGTTGCTGGTCCTCAAAGAGCTTCAATTTATACCTCATCTATCAATTCTAGCCATTTGGGTGGTTAGGGAATTGAATAGAGTCGTTTGGACCCTCTCTTTCCACCATAAATACACTTCTGCAACTATCTGTATCGGTACACGGGGAGCCGTATCGGTATCTGTCTCAAAAAAGAAAGAGTCATTGTACATAATAAAGATGGGGTATCGAAACGCACGTAGGCGTATCGGTATGGGACAGGGAGTGTATCGAAACGGATAAGACCGTATCGATACCTTTTTCTCAACTTAGCTCACTAGAAGTTTTCGTTTTGATACGAGGGTTTACCGTATCGATACGGGTCAACTGCCATTTTAAATGTTGGTTACATATGTAAACTAACACCAATGGTCGAAAGCATTTAAAACAATTCAAATTAAAAATTCAATTAAAACTGTATCGATACTGGTGAAGTCGTATCAATACACCATTCAAACTCCTTCAGTTTTACATAGGGGCGTATCGATACAAATGCAATCTGTTTCGATACGATGTTTCGTTACGGTAAGGGGCGTATCGAAACGCGTCTTTCCAGTAGCCAACTTTGTAAAAAAGGTATCAATACGGCTGGAGGCGTATCGATACATCTGGACGATTTTCAATACTTTGATTTTGGAACACTTAGAAAATATTTGGAGTTTTGAGTTTTTCAAATTAGTTTTAAAGTGTTGGTGATTTAAAACTTATTAAAGGGACTTAGAAATCAATTTCAAGTTTTTCAATTTGATTCTTAACAATTTAATTATATCAAAATCAAACATAGGTTTCACACGTTCCGATACAGGTCATGCCTGTATCGAAACGATCTAAAGAGTTGGGTCAATAGGGTTGACTCTCGAGTACCCGTTCCGAAACAACCTTTGGTGTTTCGAAACGGGGTTAGGTAAGTCTGTTATGGCACATTGGACAATTGTAATTATTTTGCAATTGAGTCACCGATTCTGGTGGAGTCAATTGATAGTGCTAACGGCTTTGGAAATGAATGAATTTTGGTAAGTACAACCTTTTAGTAATAAATTTCACTTTGGCAAGGTCTATTTCTTAAGGGACCTCAAGTTTGTTAAAATTTATAAATTAGTCCTAAATATTTATAATAGTTGTAAAATGACCCTTGGTTGATAATTATGTATGATCTTTGATCTTTTGGAACGATTGGTGTTTTGGCTATATGATGGACATTATTTACTTAATGTTTATGAGTTAAAAATGAAAAATTAATATTAATGTTTGTTGCTTCGTCTTCCGGTAACACACTTCGACTTGGTTCTCTTCTAGATCGGGAAGGGGGTGTTACAGTTTCGCTAAAGGTTAAATATATAAACTTGGTCCAATAAACATCATATAATATTAGATCAAAATAATAATTAAATAATATATTAAAATATACCAACCTTAATTTGTGAGTGATTAGTCAATCACTATATCTATATGTAAATAAGTAAAACATACCAGACTTTCCAAGCTAAATTGAATATATGGTACATATGATCGCCAATATCAAATTGAAATCTTTTCGAGAATCACCAACAAGAACTAGGGTAATTGGGCGAGATTCTATAGTTCGCTCAAGCCTTCAAAACATGTTACCATATTTTTTCAAAAATAAAGACCAAGTTAAAATATCAAGATAAAAGCAATCAATAACAAAAATGTGGGGAAAAAACTTATCTTCGGTTCAACGTAGAATCAAATTTGTTTCGGTAACTACTTTGGGATTCAAACAAAGAGCATCAAAATCTTTCGAGCAAACTCGTGCTGATAACGTGTTGTGAATAAAATAACAAAGAACAATAATAAGAACAAAGAACAAGAATGGAAGAACAAAGAGATGAGAGAAAGATGGAGATTTGTATTATTCTCAAATATAGACTTGTGTACAATGTCTTTATCAAATCATCTATTTATAGGCTTAAGAAGTACATATTACATTGAACTCTAATTAAATGAGATAATATTCCTAATGATAAAGTAAATCAAACTCCTTAGATAAAGTTTTAATCATGATAGACATCCACATAGATAAATATTCATAACATAATATTATATTTAGAGCAAACCATGTTTAGTCAGGATTTTTATTAAAATTTTAAGGTTGAGTTATGCTTTTATCATGTCATGACGAGTTGGAACGAGGATAAAATATATTAAGGTTAACTACTAGGATGGTCACTTATGTTTTCCCCCAGTACAAAGTTGGTCACCGATTTTCAAAAACGACTAGTAAGGTCACTTACGTTTTCGCTCTGTAAATTTTTGGTCACTGAGACGTTTGTTGCCGTTAAATTTAAACGGGAGGCTGATCTGGCACAATAAAAGAAAGATAAATTACCTAGATAGTCCTTAAACTATTATTTCACTTCTATTTTGACCACCGAAATAAAAAGAATTTTTATAATTTCACATTTAATCATATTTACAAAAATTTTATTTCTTCTCCCCTCCACCATCGTCCATACCATCTCTACAAGTAATATCTTACATGTACCTTTAGTACTCTTTTAACATTCTATAAAATCCAGAGCATTCTATATGGAGAAACTACAGACAACATAAAAATCTGCTTAAAATGTAAGTCATCATATAGACGTTGTCCATGGTAAATGAAGACGTGAACAACACCCTTAAAGTAATCAGAAAAAAGTAGTTGGCCATTATTTCGGACAAACCACTAATGGTAACTAGTTTCAGGATCAGAAACATCAGAATTAGAAATTTCCAGTACCCTTACCAAGGTAATTACATCAACTGAATAAGGTTTAATCATTTCAAGAAGACTGTTAACTATAACATCACATACAAATGCATTCACTTGATCTTCTATGAACTCCAGATGTGACTGCATTTCAACAAAAAAATTTATACCCGCATAATCATCTAGGAAACAACACATAATGTTCCTCTTCACATGTTGAACACCATCATAAACTTAACAATTATTGTAATTAATAATGTTATGAACATTATTAAACACATCTGCAAGCTATATGCAAATCTACTGCACTAAGCAAGAAATGTTCAATGAGGCTGCAAACAGATATTTGAACTTCTCAAAATAGAAATTTTGTCTCAAATATTTATGGTAAGAAAAGGTCGTAAACCTTAACAAGCGCAACCGCGTGAGGTGATATGATATGCTGCGATAAGCGAAAATATTGTATTGTCAGCTTCACATCCAATCTGCAAGGAGAAGATGGTCATTCAATTACATAAATTAGTAACTAAGCTTACAATTAAGCACCATGGAAAAGAAACGAACCCGTATTAAATTTGAACTAACAAGTAATATAACATTACTTTAGAATTGATGAAGCATAAAGTGTACCTCTAAAACGACCTTGTCACTTGTGGAATGAGCATAATCAAAAAAGTATTGACCCCAGTCCTTCTCCAAGTAATGTCTATCTTTGAAGAACTAAAGCAACATAACAGTCAAACTCAAAAACCAAGTAATATGCTTTATCCTTTTGAAACGAAACAAATCTGAAAGAAAAAAAATAATCGTAGTAATTTTTTTCCAGTCAAAACAGAATTTCACAAAAAGGTTTCCTAAACAGAATTTCACAAAAAGGTTTCCAGTCAAGTAATAATACTAAAAGTTTTGGATATGTAACCCCCTTAGCCCGGCCTAGACGGTTGACCCGAACTACGAAGATTACACGGGGAAAATCAAAGTCAACCCGAAAGTCAATCTTGATTAACGACCCTTTTATTTCTTTTTAATCTTGTCTAGATGCATATTAACCCTAATCATACACTCGAGAAAAGCATACTCTGAAACCACAGCAATCGGACAACGATCAGGGACTCAATTGCACAACATTCAAATTTAGGGACCAAAAAGTAAATTCTAGAAATTTAGATGGCTTAATCAGTTTTAAAGTTAACAATATGAAATTAATCATATTTCATGTTTTTCTGCCAAATTTCAACTCAAACGGCCATCTCAAACACATTCAATTGCATAAACAAAGTTCAGGACCAAAACGCAAGGATTTTAAAACATAAAACCGTCAATTTTAGTGCCCAACGGTCGGGTGTCCCGAAACGAGAATGATCCGTTCCGAAACGCGGGACCGTTCCGAAACAAGTTTCGGAACAGGGCTTGGCAGTAGCAAAACCGTTCCGGAACGGCTCTACCCGTTTCGAAACGCCAAGGCCATTTCAGGCCCTCTGTTCCGAAACGGTAGCACCCGTTCCGATACGGGCTGCCCAGAATTGCAGATTTTTGCTGGTTTAATACACAATTGACCCATCAAACACATTCCAAAGACAACCAAATCATATCAGCAAGTCATTCAACACTCAATGAACATATTAGCATCAACCAATCTCAATCATAGCCTCGATTTAAGAAAAACCCAATTCTATAGGCATGCATCCTATTTAGAAAACCATGAAATCATCAATTCACCAAAACCAAAAATCAAAGGCCATTTACATGTTCCAACATCACCAAAAGCATTAAACCAACTTAGGGAGTCCAAAACATCTCCCAAAAACACAATTTAGGTTCCCATTGCCAAATGCCAAAAGCTAATAGTGTTAGGAAATCATTCACCATACATGAGCTTAACCTTCACTTGGATCCTTGACCTCCTTGCTGACCTCTTATGCACTTCAATGCTCTGCATTATTGGTTTAAGGAAAAGAGAGCGTAAGCACATAGCTTAGTGAGGAATGCTCAATTAAAAACAACACAATAATGCATATTTGTGAAAACACCTTTTCAAAACCTTAGTTTCAAAACAACATTTATCATACATATATGTACACAAACCAAGCATTTCATGCTTCAATCCATCATCATGTCATATTGGCTTACAAGTGATAATCCATAACATTTTACAACTCAAAACACAATCGACAATCGGATACGCGGATTACAAGCGTTGTCCCATACGCTTCATACACACTACCAATATCAAGGTGGAGCATGGTACAATCACAACCCCTCAACACCCGTGATGGAGACTATGGTACAATCACAACCCCTCCACATCACTCATTGGTAGTTGTATAACATCACTAACGAGATCACGGGACATACAACACAAGATCCACACATGGACTTTTAACCACCATTGTGATCTTACAATACACAAGGTCCACACATGTACTTTTAACCACCATTGTGACCTTAACAATACACAAGGTCCACACATGGACTTTTAACCACCATTGTGACCTTAACAATACACAAGGTCCACACATGGACTTTTAACCACCATTGTGACCTTAACACAAGATCCACCCATGGACTTTAACCACCATGGTGTCCTTAACCATCTCGTTAGTGTGCTTGGATGGAGTTTACGGTACAATCACAACCTCTCAACATCCAAGGCGACTTTATTCACGGTGCACCCAATCCTATAGCCGGCTAACTATATCCGATTCAAGTACTTTAAAATCAACACATCACTTGCCAATATACATCATTTAACATCATTAATTCACTGTTTTAAAGCATTTAACAAAGCCATTAAATCCACATGCATCACTATGCATTGAAATCACATTTATCAATGTAAAACCAAGGATCTCTTACCTTGAGTATCCTTCAACACATGGCTTACAAAACCAGCATTACACATGCTTAAATATGCTTTCAAAACAGAAATTAAAACATGCAAAATAAAACACATTGCATTCAACCATCTCATGGTTCACCAACAAGAGAGTTTTTCCGAAAACTTACTCTTGAGCTTAGATAAGTTGTTTAGACTTAAACTAAGCTCCCAAAACCTCCAAACATTGGTTTCAAAGCTGAAAACCAAACTTCACTCACCGATTTCGTTTCGCAAGCTTGCCGAAACACCAATCAAGCTTCCAGATCAACACCACAAGGATCCGAAGATGTCTCCCCTGTTTTAAACACATCAAAGCAGAGGATTAATGCATCATCATGCATTAATATCTTCAATCAAGACACCTAAACTCGCTGCTCACATCCACACTCACATTTCGGCTACCAAACACCACCGAAATCACCTCCAAACACCTCTACAACACTACCCAGCCAAGATCCATCAATTCCAATCATAATTATACACCAATTAACATCCAAAAAGGATCCAATCACGTCCTTATACCTCCAGCTATAACAGAACATCAAAATCACCCCAAAAACCATCATTAACTCAAGCAAAACTTAGGAAAATCAACCTATTCGGGATTGCATTGATCAAACCTCAATTTCACACCAATTATACATCCAATTTACATCAAAAAGACATCTCAAAACAGTGCCCAATCATTTCATACGAATTTCATCAAAATTAAACCAAATCTTGCATTTTAAAGCCAAGATCAAGAACACAACCATAAAACCTTTAATAAAACTTAAATCAAGGATTGAGAACTTGGGAATTTCAGTAAAGAACTGAGTATTTAGAGGAGAAGGACGTTCATACCTCTAAATGTGAGTTTCTCCTTGTTTAAAGCCAAGATTCTTTGAAAATCCAATAAGCAAATGAATAGAATTTGATGTAGGAATGATTAGAGATCAATTGGAGATTGAAAACTCATTTTTAGATGTCAAAATCAGAGGGAAAATGGTTGGAGAAAAGTGTTTGGGCTGAGAGAAAAGTTGAGAGAAAAGAAATGGAAAATTTTGAGAAAAGTTAGTTATGACCACAAAATATATATTTCCCTCCTTTTCCCTTTAATTAAAACCATTAATTAAATCTTTAATATTAAGAAAAATCTGGAGAAACTCTTCTTGGGTAAATTAGCTCCTTAAAGATTCAAAGTTTCAATCCTTTTAAAATAGTCACCAACTTTTCAAAAATTACATTTTAGTCACTAACTTAAAAATCACACTTCGAAACCTCATTTTGTAAAATTGATTTCACCACTCTCTTATAAATAATAAAATAGGATTTTAAGATATTTTTCCATATTTTTAATGCATCCCGAACTAGGTTTTCCTAAAAAATCACCTCTTATATTCGAACCGCAATCCGACCGGTCCAAATCAAACCCAAAACTTCCAAGCCCAAAATTAGGGTGTTACAGGATAATTTTGCGAATCAAGGGCAACCAATGGCCAAAGTCGAATTCTGCAAGGCAAATGAGAGATTAAAAATGGAGGACATTTCAACGGCCACCATAAAAACGATAAGTTTTTGAGCTGAAATTACAAATCTCAAAGAAATAAAAGAAAATGTAAATATGAAGATTAAATGTGAAATTATATAAAAAAAGTTATTTTGGTGGTCGAAATAGAAGTAAAGTAATAGTTCAAGGACTATCTAGATAATTTATGTTTTTTTATTGTGTCAGATCATCATTCCGTTTAAATTTAACGGCAACAAACGTCTTAGTGACAAAAAATTTACAGATCGAAAACGTAAGTGACTTTACTGGTCATTTTTAAAAACCAGTGATCAACTATGTACTGAGGGAAACATAAGTGACCATCTCAGTAGTTAACTCAATATATTAACCTTGGATCAAATCAGGGAAGCTTTAAATTTCAAGCTTGGGCCGTTGTCATCCGTGCTCATGTTTGGTAATAATTCTTGTTGTGTTTTCCTTCATCTTCTCTTCTTTTTTTATCTTTTAGTTTTAATTTTTGCAAATTTAAATTTTTATGTGCTTTGGTTTAATAAGTCTTCGTTATTGTCGTTGTTTTTTCTAGTCTAGTACCACACTTTCTTTACTCTTATGATACATTTTTTATATTATTGTAACATGTTTCTTCTCTCTCTTTTTGAGGCTTGAATTTGATGTCGTCTCTCTAACTAGTATTTATTTGATTGTCATGTTGTTGTTTTCTTATTTTGATTTTTTGGACCCTTATATTAGTTCTCTTGTATTGATAGATGGTTGCAGTCATTAAAGATAGGTTATGGTTGAGTTGTGGTAAAACCAATTTTTGTCAACATGCTATTATTGTTATATGTATTCTTATGTTAGTGTTGATAGTGTTTATCCTTCACCGATTACGATAATGTTTGTTTATCTATCATTTTGCCGATTTGCTTGGTTATGATTTACTTTTTCACGCATTATCATATTTTACGCTTTAATGATTAGTTTGTGTGCTTTAATAATTTTAAGAAAAATCGTCGATTAATGTAATTAGTATACTTTAATTTTGAAAATTTTTCTTATAATTTTATTGTATTTCCTCCTTATATAATAAAACCAACCGTTATTATTTGTCAATAAAAATTGATAGTTAGATTTTTAGTGTTTGTGCCAAATCAAGCCAGAATAGTTAATTACTTTTGTTGTGCCTTAGTCTAGCTCATAAAGCAAGCCTTTGAACCTTTTATTTTAATATTATTTTTTAAATAATAATATTATTTTTATATTTTTCTCAAAGCGAATATATGAACATGAATCATATTTGTTTGTTTGTTTACGACCTAAATAAATAAATATGAACAATATTGTGGGACTAATTTATTAAACGAAACAAATATGAAGGCACGTTAAGTTAATTTACGTTCATGTATATGCTTGTATGTGTATTGTTTAACATTTATTTAATAAATCATTTATTGTTCAGTTACTGATTTTTAACGTGTTTCTGTTTCGATTATATTGTATTTTATCATTAAAATTTAGAATTACGTTCGTTTAGATCAATCGATTGTTAATTTTTTAATATTGTTTAATTTTTGGTAGTTTTATTTAAAAAAATTAATTTTCCTCTCAAACCTAGATTTGTGAAGTCCTTTTAATTCACCAACACTGAAGTATTTTTTCTTTCAAATATGAATAACAGAGAGGCAAGAATGATGAAAAAAAATATGTATTATAATTCCACGTTGATCAAACAGTGGAGCTTACAAATCAAATAGAGATAAAGTTGAAGCCTTGATTTGAGTTTATTTAATTTTAATGAAAACAAAACTAAAAAGATAAACGTTTTGATACCAATAATGCTACAAATGATAATCAGCGACAATTATACGAAGATGGAGAAAGATGTTGGTTGAAAATAAGAAGGTTAAAATTTTAGGTTAATTTCATAAAAGCTCTAAAGATGTAGTGTTTTAGTTTCATCATTAAAGATTTAACGCGAGAGCAACATAAACGAGCATGATTCAAAAGTTTAATGATATATTTTTAAAAACTTTGATTAAAAGATAAAAAAACATTTTTGATTATTATATATCTAAAAATAAAATATATATTATTTGTATTCTATTTAAATTTAATTGGATAAAATTTTAATAATCCATATATATGAAATTATATTTGTATAAATGTCAGGACTTTACTTTGACTAATCCGTATTAATCCGCGTCGCACATTTATTTTTGGCGGATGACAGTGGCGGAACTCATTGTTATTTATTGGGAGTCATTTAAAAAAATAAATTTAGGGGCAACAATATAAATTATATGTTTTAGAGACTAAAATTTTATTTTACCATTACCTAAACTTAAAATCTTTCTAATTTTTAAAATTTTGGGGATCGTGCTCCCCTCGCAGGCCGCATGTCTCCATTTAGTATTGTCCTTAGTGGGTGAGTCTTCCAACAGAATTTTTTTACCTACATAAGGCCTCGAACTCGAGACCTACTTAAGCAATATAATGTTGCTTACTACTTAGACCGACATCGTTGGTTATAAATGCTTTCATTCAATGTTCACGGAAAGAAGTACTCTTAATATTCACGAAAATTTTATTTATTTTTTAATATTATTAAAGTGGTTCATAATAATATTTGTTCAATTTTAATAATTAATAAAATTTACATACATTTTATAAATAAAATTATTCTGATTCGAGATCTTATAAAAAAATAACATTCATTTCCATGCGACTATTCCTTATGTTAAAAAATCCATTTAATTTTAGACAAATAACACCGAATATTAGTTTTAAATTTTTAACAAACAGGAATAAAATACGGACAAACTTAAGAGTAATCAAATCAAATATTAACAAATATCTTTCCGTTTAAATCAAATCATAATCTTTTTAATTAACGAGGCCAATTGCCAAAGACCCAGCGATATAATCCCACAAACGCCTCCGCCCGACCCGACCCAAAAAGTCTCCGTTAACGTTTCCGTAACAGCGGAGGGAATCTTCGTCACCGAGGCGTTGAACAATTTTGGCGGCAAAATGCCAATCCAATATCATGACGTGGCAAATTATAATTGGCTACTCATGCATGTCACTCGCATGTGCATGTTATCTTGATGTTATGTTTGTTAATTTTCCCGCGCTAAAGAGAAAAAAATTCCTTTTTTATTAGGGTTTCCAAAAAGAGGCCCAAAATTAGAGAGATAAATTACATCCAAGGGGAAAAGAAGGAGAATTTTGGGGTTCTTCGACTTGTTCTTAGCGAAAAATATAACAGTAAGAACTTTTATTTTGCTTTCTCCCTGTTTTTTTCTTCTTCTTGTTCTTGATCCGTCAAAAGGTGCTGTGTTTTTTTGAGAAGTATTTGGACTCGGATCTTCTTCTTCACTGGATCCGTAGATCCTAGATTCTAATCGAATTTCAAGCCCAGAATTTGTAAGTTTCATTTCATTCCGAAGCACAAAAGAAACTTGCTTCTTCTTCTTCTTTTCTTCCGAATTTTACTTTTTTTTTATCAGAATCTTTAATTTTCGAAAAATAATTTTGTAATCAGCTGCTAAGGATATTTCAAAGAAAATGGGAGACGTTAAGCCTTCAGTCCCAACTGCCAACAGCATGGATGGAGATGCTATTGAAACTAGATTCACTGATTTGTGCAAGGTAGTAATATGTTCTTTTTAACAATATCAGTTCAAATATGCTCTTTTTTTGCAGTGATGTGTAGTTTTAATGATATATTTTTTATGATTTGCAGAATGGGTTATGTTTGGATGAGAAAACTTGCTCAGAAGCTATGAAGCTATTCAAACAAACCAAACATCTTGTTTCATCTAATGTTTCGGCGGTTGGGATGACGGTAGATATTTTTGAACTTTTTTATTATTAAATTACTAAAGGTAATTTATTTCGGTTGAAACAAGCTTAATTGCATTTATTTCTGGATTTAGCTTGAACAAGCAGAGCGGTTTTGGTTTTCATTTGTCTTATATTCGCTGAAGCGGCTAAGTGAACAACGTGGAGAAAATGCAGAACACGAGTCTGATGTAAATGGGTTTACTTTCTGCCAGATATTGAGAGCTACAAAGCTAAAGTATGATTCTACTACTTCTGTATACTTATGAGTACTTTTGTGATCAAGGCCTGTTTTAATGATACCAAGCTTCTTTTTTATGTATTGCAGTATTGTGGATTTCTTTAAAGAGTTGCCGCAATTAATGGCAAAAGCTGCTCCTGTTTTGATAAACATGTACGGTGAAGATTGGGAGAGTAGACTTCAGGTAGTGAAAGAGTATATATTTATGGTTAAATTTGCTTCTCCTTTTTCCCTAAAAAATATATTTTGTGGTTATGTGACATCTATTTTACTGATGACTTATGTCACTTTAATCAATTAGGCAAAGGAGATGCAGGCTGATTTTGTGCACTTGAGCCTTATATGCAAGTAGGTGCTCTTTCTTTTATATCCCGTTCTGGATTAGAGTATTCTTGTGTGTATAGCTTTGTAATGTCTCCAGTGCTTCTCTCTTTTTCTTAGTATAACAATGATTTGCTAAAGTTTATGGCTTACTTTTTTAAATGTATCTCAGCCATCAACTAATGTTCTGTAAGTGTGTAGATTCTGCAGTGTGCTTCCTTATATTGCCTTGACCCTTGTCTGAAATTGACAAGGGCGGGTACATATTTTGGTGTTTTCATTGAGTGTTTATTTCCCACACACCAGGAGCTGGTGCATCATACAAGATGGGCATATCAAAGATGTTTGCAACTTAAAATTATTCAATACATACATGCATACATGTAGACACTCACACCACAGACATATATCGTAATTATTTGAGTCACTGGTCATGCAGCTTGTTTATGGTATGGTTTGGTTGCAATCTTGTCAGACAGATAATGGGATTAAATTTAGGATAGTGATATGAATGACATTCTCATTTAGATAGATTGCAGATTTTATATTTCAATAATACATTACATGGGATTTGTACAGTGTGTAACTGTGTATGATGTTATTTTTCTGTAAGCAACTGTATCCTCAAAACCCAATTTTCTGCTTTCTTTATATTTGTAAAGTAATTAATGTGTGCATCTATCTTGTCATTTTATGGTACAAAGGTCATACAAGCGTGCATTTTGGGAACTCTTCTTGTCAAGTGATGCAAATATTCAGCAAAATGCTACTGGTGCTCCTGATTATTTATCAAAGTGCCAACGTTTTGGGTGGTTACTGTTTTTGGCGCTCCGTGTGCATGCATTCAGCCGTTTTAAAGATCTGGTGACTTGTGCAAATGGTTTTGTTTCTGTACTGGTTAGTTACACATTTCTGTGGCTTTCTTAATAGTTGATTGTAGGAAGGCAGACCTGGTTTTCCTAAGGAATAACATGCTATCTTTTTCTTTGAATGGTATGAGTTGTTCTGAATGTAGCACGAAAACTTCTGTTAGTGGATTATCATAGTGTTGGATAAATGCCCGACACATTAGGAAATGACATGGTCAAAAAACATGGTGAAGACATGGCTAGTCATGTGGAGTTAATAAGAAGCAAATTGGTTCTGGCAGATTTTTTTTAAGATTCAAGTTTTTAAATTAAATTTATATTTTGATATACAAGTTGTGTAAAATTTTTACACAACCCTTCCTATTTAAACTATAAACTATAAAATCTAAATCACTAACCCTAAATTCTAAATGCAAATCCAATTTCCAAACATTACTACCTTAAACTAAACCCCTAAACCCAAAAATTGACAGGTGTGTAAAGTATACACAGCTTGTATATCAAAATATTTTCCTTTTTAAAAAGGTTAAAAGCTATTTGCATTTTAATATTTAATTGAAAAATATCAGTTTACATTTTTATTGTATGTTAATTGTGTGAAAATATTTTTATTTCCATATCCTATTGTATCATTCCTAACAGGAGGATCAGTCTAATTTTTAATTATTAAACAAACAGAAGGTAAACTGTTGAAAATTATGTTTACTATAGCATGTAGCATTTATGGAGGTTGATGTTTCTTTTATTTTATTGTAATTTCTTACAGGCTATTCTGATTATACATGTTCCTATTTGCTTCAGAAACTTCAAGATCAGTGACTCTACACGTTTTGGTAATTATCCCCTCCTTTGTGGCAGTCAAATTTTAGATCTATCCTTCTTATTGATAAAGAGAACACATTTTTTACTCTTCACTTACCTTTTTGTTTCTATTTTCTTTTCCTGGTGGGGATAAAGTTGTCATAACCTATTGTGATTTCTTTGACATTTGATCTTTTAGTTAAGAAAGGTGACAAAGGTGTCGACTTGCTTGCATCACTTTGCAACATGTATGATGCTTCAGAAGATGATTTGAGGACAACAATGAAGACGTCCAATAAGTTAATAGAAGATATATTGAAAAAAAGGCCATGTCCAGCATCTGAGTGCAAAACTGAAACACTGGAAAATATTGATACAGGTTTGTTGCAAAAGTAATGGATGTAATTTTGGCAGCATGCTTTTATTTGCTTATGCTTCTAATTATCTGGTCTTCTTTGCTGCAGATGGCTTGATATATTTTGAAGGTTTACTGGAGGAACAATCTTTTTCATCCAATTTGAGTATTTTGGAAAAGGATTATGATGATGCAATTCGTAATCGTGGTGATCTGGATGAGAGGCTGTTCATAGACGACAGAGATAGTTTACTTGGTTTTGGGAGCTTGTCCAGAGGGGATGAGAATATCATTGGCATCAAGGTGCATTTCATGTCTCCTTTGTTCGTTTTTTATGCCTTATGGATCAGTCACTTTATCTAAGATTTTTATTTGTTTTGAGTAGAGAAAATTTGATTTGATAGCTTCACCATCAAAGACAATCTCAAGTCCACTGTCTCCTCATCGTTATCGTGCATCTCGTGCAAATGGTGTCCTTGGGCCAACTAACGGAAAGATAGCAGCTACACCTGTCAGCAGTGCAATGACAACTGCCAAATGGCTTCGTACTTTTGTTTGTCCGCTTCCTTCAAGACCCTCAACAGAGTTGCAGCGTTTTTTATCATCCTGTGATAAAGATGTTACCAATGATGTAATACGTAGGGCTCATATAATATTGGAGGCAATATTTCCCAGTAATCATGAACGAAGTGTAACTGGAAGCCTTCAAAGTGCAAACCTGATGGATAATATATGGATGGAACAACGAAGACTGGAAGCACTTAAGTTATACTATAGGGTTCTGGAAGCGATGTGTACGGCAGAGGCCCAAATATTACATGCATCTAATTTGACCTCATTGCTAACTAATGAGAGATTTCACAGATGTATGCTTGCTTGTTCTGCTGAGCTAGTGCTAGCAACACATAAGACTGCCACTATGTTGTTTCCTACAGTTCTAGATAGAACTGGTATTACAGCCTTTGATCTAAGCAAGGTGATAGAGAGTTTCATTAGACATGAGGAGTCTCTACCAAGAGAACTGAGGCGGCATCTAAATTCTTTGGAGGAGAGGCTTTTGGAGAGCATGGTGTGGGATAAAGGCTCCTCATTGTACAATACTTTGATAGTTGCAAGACCTGCTCTCTCTGCTGAAATAAATCGTCTTGGCTTATTGGCCGAACCAATGCCATCTTTGGATGCAATTGCAATGCAAATCAACTTTTCCGGAAGTATTACAACAGTGCCTTCTTTGCAGAAGCAAGAAACATCGCCAAATAATTTTGGTAGCTCCATCTTAGGTATGAATCATTAGTAGCTTAGTTTTACCACTTGTTATATTCAGATATGGAAAGCTTTGCAATTGGTATGCCAATTTTCTTGCCTACTGTAGTGGGTTGTGTTAATAGGATTTGATTCTATTCTTAAATTAATTTACATAGTCGTTCGTGTTATGTTACTTTTTCAGGTCAAAATGGGGATGTCAGGTCTCCGAAGAGACTATGCACAGACTACAGGAGTGTATTGGTTGAACGGAACTCGTTTACATCACCAGTGAAGGATCGTCTATTAGGATTCAGCAACCTTCGAAAGGTTCCTTTGCAATCTGCGTTTGCCAGGTATGTTGTATGATGCAAGTTTAAAGGGAAGTAGAAAACCTAAACTATTTGCACTTGCTCACCACATTTTATTTTTGGGTACTTGTTTTGTAGTCCAACGCGTCCTAATCCAGGTGGTGGAGGAGAAACATGTGCCGAAACAGGAATAAATATATTCTTTAGCAAGGTACCAAAATAATAGATAAACTAGGCTTTCAAGTTTCATCTATTTGCTTAAATTCGCAAAACTGTGGTGTGCCTTATGGTTGCTTATACTGTCGCAAAAAGTTAGGCAGTCGGTACTCATTTTAAATGTAATTATCCCTTGATACATGTTTTTTTCAGCGGAAAATTGCCAGTGTGCACTAACATGTTGCTTGCTTTTGCACTGCCCAGATTAATAAGTTGTCCGCTGTAAGGATTAATGGTATGGTTGAAAAGCTACAATTGTCTCAAGAGATTAGGGAGAAAGTATATGATCTTTTTCAACAAATACTTAGCCAACAGACACCTCTGTTCTTTAATCATCATATTGACCAGATCATCCTTTGTTGTTTCTATGCAGTGGCTAAGGTCAGTTCTTATGAGACCTTTTAGATGCTGTTAGATTTATCTACACTTTTTACCCTTACTTCCTGAATGATGGCCTGCAGATTTCTCAGTTGGAGCTTTCTTTTAAAGAAATTATTTGCAACTATAAGAAGCAACCACAATGTAAGCCTGAAGTTTACGGCAGTGTATTTGTTGACAGGTCATCAACACAACAGAACGGGGTATGATGCCTCCCCTCTATTTTCTACACTGCTTGCTTTTTGAGTGAATGTTTTACCATTTTAATGATCTAAAAACAGAGAACTGGGCAGGATCATGTTAGTATTATTGTATTTTACAATACAAAATTCATTCCTACCGTAAAACATTTGGTTGAAGAACTTGGTCCTGCCAGAACCACAAGAAGAACGACCCGGGCCCCTGAAACCAACAATAGTAATGAAGGTAGTAAACCTTTCATCTTTTCCATTATTTAAGAGAAGAGGCTGTAATGATATATTCTGTCCTTGCTGCTGCTGCTGCTGCCTGCTTATGCAAGCCATTCTAATTTCCTTATTCTCTCTTCATTGACTAATTAGGTCCATGCCCTGGATCACCTAAAGTCACTTCTTTTCCGAGTCTCCCTGATATGTCGCCAATGAAAGTATCTGCAAAGCACAACGTATATGTGTCTCCATTGCGAGCATCCAAGGTTCTTATTTTATTTACCATGGAGTTGACTTGAGTGATCAAATTTTGTAAGGGGGAGAAAAGAACAAGAAAGAAAAAGAGCCCCTTTAATTTCCAAATATCAAGTTTTATGGATCTTGTAAAAAAACTGAATCCTGTTTCTCTTATTTTGTTTTCATTTACAGATGGATGCTCTAATCTCACATAGCTCGAGAAGCTATTATGCTTGTGTTGGAGAGAGTACCCGTGCCTTTCAGAGCCCGTCGAAAGACCTAACCGCCATCAACAATCACTTGAACGGGTATTTTTTTTTCTCTACCGATTCTTTTCGTGTATAGAAACCACTTTGACTTACTAAACTAATGATTCCACCATTGGCTTTGATGCTTGTAGTAGTCGGAAGACCAGAGTGGCACTCAACTTCGATGATCTTGAGGTCGGCTTGGTTAGTGATTCCATGGTTGCAAATAGTCTTTACCTTGAGAACGGGAGGCATGCAGCTTTAAAATCGGAGCAACCGGAATCTTAGTGCAGCACACGACATGCACATTCCTTGTAAATCCTGCCTTTCATACCCCATTAATCTTATATGTGCTATGGTGGACTGGAGAATGGAGATATATAACACGGGGTATTGTAGAATAACCGCCATGTCAGATTCACTTGTTTTGAAGCTTGGCGTATCAAATTGAATAAAATGTGCCTCTTGTTCAATCGTAGCGAATTCCGGTTATTAAAATTATATATGAATATACATTGAAATAAAAGAGGGGTATATCATATAATACTGAAATTTTAAGAATATAAATGAAGAAAAAAGAATATTTTTAAATTAAGATACGTTGTGTTATTAATTTTTTTTGTTTTTTCAGTATTTGTTATCTTGTATTTGCTATGCGGTACATCAAAATGCCATTCATAAATCATAAATACATCTGTCTACTCATAAAATTTGGTTTCATTTTTTTAATCTATCTTTACTCATTTTCTTTGTTTTTTTTTTCAATATATAGTTTATATTTCTCGATTTTCAACAATATTTTATATATCACATGTTTTATTGAAAATAATATACTATAACATGTTATCTTACCAAGTTATTTGTTGGGTATAAATAAAGACAGAAATTAAAAATTTATATAATATGTGTCAGTTTTTTAATGGTATTAAGAGGAATTAATTATTTATAAATGAATGTTATTTTATCTATAAAGATGTGTCAATTATATATTTTTAAATTTTTTATATATAAATTATATAGAGAAAATATATATTTTTTAAAATATAAACACATTATTTGTATAAACAAAATGGAGAAATATCTTTATAAACACATTTAGAATAAGCACAACGAAATGGAGAAAATGGGAAGATGTAGAACATTTTTAACACTATACAAAAGTGTAATTTCAAATTTTAGATGAGTAGAAAACGCTAGTGTTATATTTAATTATAATACTAATATGTGTTCTATCTTCTTCTATATTTTAACAAAAAGTCACATGGGTGTCTAATATATCAACCTTACCAAGTGTTACGTGTACTAAAAAAATACGTAATCATGTGTCATATTTTAACACACCTTATAAATAAAATTATTCGAATTCAAATCTCAAAAGCCACCATCTCCAACATTAATTTATACTTAACGAGTTATATGCATGCCTATTTTTGAGATTTTGGTGGCCTTAGAGAGAATAAAAAAATTAAGCCCTAATTAGAAATTTAAATTATGATTGCGGTCATACTTTTAGCCACGTTGCGTTTATCTTTCGGAGAATGTCGCTACTAGCCTACCGCTATATAACGGTTGCGGACCGTTATTTAAATCTTTTGTCTCTGGTAACATGTATTCAAAAAATTAGATTTTGAGAGTATGTCCGTAATAAGATGTATTGAAAAAATTTAGGGCTCTAATAATAAATATTAAAAGAATTAAATTTTAAGAGAGAAAATTGAGATGTGAAGAACAAGAACAATACAAAGATTACTTATAGGTCTATTTGAAATTTTTGACCTTATTAAAAATAAAAAATATATTATTATTAAAACCTTAATAATTAACCTAAAACCTATATTAATTACAAATCAACAGTATCTTTATATTTTTGCAAAAATAAAAATTAAACGGTAAAATATATGATGTTAGATTACTTATAACTTTGGTTAAGTATAGTTTTGATTAAGTTGTAATTTTTTTATAAAAAACAATGATTCAAAGTTCAAACAGTTATAAAAAACAATGATTCCATTTTAATATTTATATATACTTTAAAAATAGCTCATTTTTTAATTCAAGTGCTTAGTCGAAATAAAAAATTCAGGGAATAAACAAAGCAATATTACTAGCATTAGCTAGAATTCTCATCTTACATTCTTCCACAGAAAACAGTACCAAAACTCTATGACTACTCATTATGTTAAATTAAAAATTTGTGCAGGCCAACTGCATTTCCGACCATCGGGGCTTACTCCAGCAGTTTCTAGGGATATGTCAATGCACCGATGCTGTGTTGCGCGAGCAATGCTGATACGCAAAATAATTTTCGAAGCCGGACAGGCATTCGTTCCAACATCTGCAGATCCTTCTGCAGCAAATTTGCTCGATGCTACTGATACTGCTTCACGGAAAGTGAGGATCGTCTGTGACCAGTGGGTTTTAGGTGTATACGGTGATGTAGACAAAACAGTTGGCGTTTCTTTGCAGAACCGGCTGGTGAATCCTGTGTCGAACCATAAAACAACCCCAAAACATGATGTTGCCTTGTGATCCATATTATCAAACTTTGCCTCTAATTCAGCAGTCGCGGTGAAATCTACTTCATCGGGTTTCATAGTTGCAAGGTCAAAGCTCTGAAGTAAAACACAGTCGGTCAGAAAAATGCTCTTGGATAAATCATTATGGGGTATAAAAGTAAAGATGGACACAAGTTTCCAGTCGGGGTAGACAGCATGACTCTTTAGAAGATTCGGCATGTACTTATAAATTTCCGGAGCATATGGCAAGTCAGACCACTTTAATCCTCAAAATTTCAAAGGAGAACAAATTACGGCTAAAACTTTAGGAATCCTTCTTTATGTCAACTCAAATTACTCAAAAAATTTTGACTCGATTCGACTCAATCGAACGCTCACCCCTAAGCAATATATAAGCAACTTTATTATTTTATTCTTAGTTACGATTTTCGAACTACCCAACAGCAGACTAGTCTAAAGAACCAAATACTGTCTTGCACAGGTAAAACCTATAACCAAAGATTGCCCCAAAAATTTGAGATAAATAGATTGACCTGTTTATGTTTTTTAAATGAATTATAGAGGCACCACATAAGACTGTAGAAGCCACTAACCTGGAGCACAGCAGCATTGGTTACAAGATCATGATGATTAATAATGTCAATGACAGGAAATTTAGCTGCGTCTTCGACAACTTCCTTTCCAATAGAAGACATATTGAAGCCATAAACATTTTCCCAGAACGTAAGACTGGTGCCACCCTTTCCAAATCCAGCAACAAACTAAAATGGAAATAAAAGAGGAAACATGCAAGCGAAGTTAGTCCACATTACTCTGACTATTCAGTTGTCTTTAAGTACTCGTTTCTGATGCATATCCGAACATGGTTAAAGCGATAAAACCTCCCAAAGATTCTCCAAATACATGGAAAAACACAGATAACATTTAACATTCCCATGTCGAACATATGCACGGACCCGGTACTCACACCCAGGTCCAAGTAACAAAGAAGTTAGTTAATCTATATGGACAAGTAAGTGAAATATAGAAAAATACTCACAATAGTGGCTGTATCAGGAAGCATTGCACCTCCAGGCTTCAACCACCGATCTCTTGCAAAAAGAACTGAGTTGAGCATGGACTCGTATAGGAGGCAATATCCCATCCATTCACTAACTAATATGTCGACGCTATGCGGTTGAATTTGTATGGATTTATCTAGATTCTCAACCATAGTATGAACCACTTCAATTACACCAGTACAATTTTTATTACCTTCATCGTCAGTTTTACTCCGCCAAAGGCCATTGTCTTTTGCAATCTGCAATTAGAAAATTAAAAAATTAAAAAATTAAAAACAATAAAATAATTGAGTCCTTTGCAGCACTACAAGTCTAAATAAATTCACCTGAGTTGCCACTGTAGCCATCTTCTCGCTAGCTTCAATGGAAATTACCCTTGATGCTCCTGCTTGAGCTGCAAAGAGACTGACAAAGGAGAGAAAAAACTTGAAAATAGGAAACCAGACAATATGATGTGTTTTCTGAAGACTGACAAATAAAATAACCATTTACAGTTAAATGAAACTGAAAAAAAATGTTACCTTAGTATGCCAGTCCCACAGCCTACATCCATAACAACTGCACCATTCAGGAGAGAAGGATTTTTCAATAAAGCTTGTCTATAAGCATCTGTTCTTATCTGTAGAACAAAAAGATATGAAAACCTTCTGACACTTTTATCAAAGTGAAGAAGAAAATCTTATACCTTGTCACTGATCATATCTCTATGGATTCCAAATGAACTGTATGACCCAAAATAACTATCGTTGACCTTTTTAATATCCTTTCCAACAATATCCGCAACATAAACTCTAGATTGCTTAACCTTTGGATGACTTTCTAATAACCTAACACTTTGTCCGTAATCCGATCCATTGTCTGTGATTCCATTTGAAGAACATGTCAAGTTCAAATGACCATTGGAAACTCCCGTAACAGTTTTTCCATCTTTGTTATAGGTCTCAGCATTCAACTCAATATCTTCTACAGTATCATCGTCATCAATGCAAACATTTCCAAAATCCTTAACAATCTCCTCTTTGTCAAATGATGTGTTACAGTCATCCTCATCTTCTTCATCTCCACCGAAACTGTAAAGAAGTGAATCTTCTTGCATGAAAGGATTTAAATACTTATCATCGTCCAAAATAAGCTTAACATCTTTAGCATCAAAGGATTGATGTAAATGACTTTGTAGATCTTGCTTGGACTGGCAGTGGACTCCACAACTCCAACATCTATTATCGGCTACCTGGTAAATCAAAAGAAATAAAAAAAAAATTAATAACAATGCACAATATCATGCTGAAACTGCTTTACTATACATAAACCCTTCCACACTTAAAAATTGTGAGAGAAGTGGACACTGGACAGAAAGGGCCCTTAGCTGATACATAAGGTAGTCCATATCCTGATCTGAAAAACACATAATCAAACTTGTTTTTCATGATAAAAGACGATAAGAAACCATATCATTTTTGCTAAACTAAACAGCAATGAAACCGAACAAATCATTAATTTGTAATTGGAATTACTCTCTGGCCTTTCAAACATTTAAAATAAATTGAATTCATATGTGTAATCTATCAAAATTATAACCTAAACAGTTTAGACTCCATTTTCTCTACTTTCCTTGTGTTTCCATCAATTTCTCAGCTGCCAAACAGAATCTGGAACTCAAGCAAAAAATCATGCAGTTCTTTTTTAATTGACTTCTACATCCTAAAAAATGTTAATTTGCTGTGAAATAAAAGGAAGCTACGGAAATGGAAACACAGTTGATTAAACTAAAACATAACACAAATTCTAGCACAATTATTATTCTATAGAGAAGAATGGTTATTCATTTTTATCTTCTAAAAGCATTTAAATATTTTATAATTTTTCCAAGTAAAAAGTAAATAGTAAGAACAACAAATTTTCAAAAATGCTACATCTGAACATATTTTTTTAATACTGAAGCAGAGAGCATGAGCAAAAAGAACAAAAAAAAATCATGAATGGAGAGTAAGGAAGAACAAATAACCGAGATTGGGGTTAGACCTGAGATCGAACATAATTGATTAGCTTGAATGAACCATAAAAATCCAATCCCAATTCTTTTCTTATTCCATTAAAGTCGAAGAAATGAGTTAATCGACAATGTTCGAACAGAGCGTCGCAGGAACTGTAATTGGAATCACAGAACAAACATAGGAATTCTAAATCATCGTCGTTGTCGCCACCGTCTTCTTCATTTTCGTCTTCAGTCCAAGCTTCTTTAAAGTTTTCATCATCATCTTCTTCCTCTTCTTCTTGGGTTAACCTATTCGTTTCTTCGGTTTCCATCGGGTTCTTCGCCATTAGTTTCTTCGTTTACTGAGGGAAGAAAGAGTGAAGCGTGAAGATAAACCCTTCGCGGGAGAAAAACAAAAACCCTAATAAAACCTAGTATCGAGACGTACGGCCCCGGCCCAAACGCAAGGCCTCTTTCTTCACTAGTGTTAAATATTTTTTTCATATATGAAGGATGGATGCTCGATGGAGGATAAAAATAATATAGCTCGATTTTATAATGATTAATTTGATATTTTAGATCAGATAAAAATAGTGTTGAAGATTTGATTGAATTTTAAAAATATTTTGAAAAAAAAATCAAATTAAAAAAGAAGAAAAATATGAGAAAAAATGTTTTGTATTAACTGTGTCGTAACACAGAATAATCGTTGACATCAATTAAAAACAAAAAATATTAGTTACTTTTATAAATAAAACTATTTAAAAGTAAACTAAACAACTGATCTCCGTAGAGAAACATATGATGTTTATTAAAAATGTGTATGGAAAATACTTCAATTGTATTACTTCCAAAATGGTTAAATTACATCATGTACAATAAAATGTATATATACAGAAATGAATAGACTAACTAACTAAATAACAGAAAATTGTTACAAGTAAACTACCTCTAACTAATTTGTTAACTTTCAACACTCCCCCTGAAGTTGGAGGGTGATAAATATCTCTAACCCCCAATTTGAATAGGAGATAATCATGTTGTTGTGAACCCAGGGCCTTTATGAAAACGTCTGCCAATTGTTTTGATTAAGACACAAACTTGGTACTGATGAGAACATATTGAATCTTTTTCCTTACAAAATGACAATCGATTTCTATATGTTTTGTTCGCTCATGGAAAACAGGGTTGGCTGCAATCTGCAAGGGAGCTTTACTGTCACAATGCAACTTGATTGGCTGCTTTCTCTCGTATCCCAATTCTTGTAATAATTCATTTAACCAAACCAGTTCAGTTGTGATCACTGCCATGCTTCTATACTCTGCTTCAGCAGAAGACCTTGTCATTGTGCTTTGTTTCTTTGATTTCCATGAAATCAACGAATTTTATAACTTGACGCAAAACCCTGAGACTGATTTTCTTGTCACTGGGCAGGATGCCCAATCTGAGTCACAATACGCCTCAAGTTCACAGTTACTATTGGCATCCAACAAGATCCCTTGCCCTGGATTTCTTTTAATGTACCTCACTATCCTTAAGGCTGAGCTGAGATGAGACTTCTTAGGATACTGCATAATTGGCTCAAATGATGCACAATAAAAGTTATGTCAGGTCTAGTGTGTGTAAGGTATATAAGTCTCCTTATTAGTCTTTGGAAGACACCTTTATCCATCAGCAACTCATCTTCATCACCATTGTGGCAAACACCATCATACTCAGCAGAAGTAAGTTTGAGATTTTGCTCAAGTGGAGTCATGGCTGGTTTTGCTCCCCCTACCTCTGATTCCTCAATTAACTCAAGGGCATATTTACGCTGATTAACTAAAATTCTTTCTTTTGATCTCATGACCTCAAGACCTAAGAAGAATTTTAATTCCCCCAGTTCTTTCATCTTGAAGTTCTGATGCAACAGATCTTTCAAGCCCTCAACCAAACTCTTATCATTACCAATGATCAAAAAATCATCCACATATATCAACACAATCACAATATTTTTTATCTTTCTTTATTGTGAACAAAGAGTAATCATACTTACTCTGTTCATAACCAGCTTTCAAAAGAGCTTCTGTCAACTTCATATTTCACTGCCTGGAAGCTTGTTTTAACCCATAAAAGGATTTTTGCAGTCTGCATACCTGATGCTCCCCCGACTGGAAAAATCACCAGATAAGTCTATATAGACTTCTTCAAACAAATCACCTTGGAAAAAGGCATTATAGACATCAAGCTGAAACAAAGGCCAATAAAAAACAGAAGCCAAAGCAAGCAAGGATTTAACAGTGACCAACTTCACAACAAGGGAGAAAGTGTCAACATAATCCACTCCCTCTTACTGGTTGTAACATTTAGCCACAAGACATGCCTTGAATCTCTCCACTTCACCAGATGCAGTATACTTGATTTTGTATACCCATTTGCAACCAATAGGCACTTTACCAGGAGATAAGGTAACCACTGACCAAGTTCCATTCGATTCAAGAGCATGTATCTCTTCCTTCATAGCATGGACCCACTTTAGATCTTGAACAGCCTCATGATAGGTTTTTGGCTCAGAAAGAGTACTTGTAGAAGACATAAAAATTTGTGTGGAAAAGGGCAGGTGAGAATATGAAACATAATCAGAAATAAGGTAGATAGTGGAAGAGAAAGAATGAGATGTAGGACACACATAATCAGTAAATCAATGTGGATGTTTAGAGACACAAGAAGACCTTCGAAGTTGAACTGAAGCTACTGGTATAGAAGACAGTGGTGTTGGTGATGACTGCTCCAAAGAACTAGAAGAAGAAATAGACTGAATAGGAACAACTGTGTGAGAAGGAACTGAATAAGAAGAATCTGGATGTAAAAAAGAATCTGGATGTAAATAAGAAGCTGGATGTGAAGAAGGGCCTGGATTTGAAGAAAAATCTGAATTTGAGGAAGAGCCTGTATTTGAGGAAGGACCTGAAGGTGCTAAAGTTGCTGAAGGTGTTGAAGGTGAAAGAGAAACAATTAAAAAATCTGAATCTGAAATGGATGGATTAGAAGGAAAAAAAAGAAGATTGTTGAAGAGGAGAATGAAACGGGAGAACATGTTCATGAAAAACAACATCTCTATTTACAAAAAAAATTTATGAGTCTCAAGATTAAACAAAAGAAACCCTTTTTGAGTAGGAGAATACCCCATGAAAACAGAAGGCACAACTCTAGGGGCAAACTTATCACTAGGATGAGGAGATGTGGTTGCATAACAAAGACACCCAAAAATCCTAAGAGAAGACAAGTCAGGAGGTTTTTTGTATAAACATTCAAAAGGAGTATTCCATTTTAAAACAGAAGAAGGTAATCTGTTGATGAGGTAACAAGTTGTTTGTATACACTCACCCCAAAACTTAACATGCACTTTAGAATGAAATCTCAAGGCTCTAGCCACTTCTAACAAATGTCTATGTTTGCGCTCAACCACTCCGTTTTGCTGTGGAGTGTGAACGCAAGAACTTTGATGTAAGATGCCTAAAGAGGTGAAAAGGGAAGCACAAGCTGAATTAAAAAAATCAGTTCTATTGTCACTACGAATTATTTTAGGGACAATCGAAAACTGAGTGGAGACAAAGGTAAGGAACTGTTTAAGATAGAGTATGACATCAGTCTTTACCCTAAGTAAAAAGATCCAAGTCATTCGTGAGCAGTCATCAACAACAATTAAGAAATACCTATAGCCACTGTGTGTAGATACTCTATAAGGACCCCATAAGTCTATATGTATGAGTTCAAAGGGCACAAGAAACCTAGAAATACTAGTTGGGAAAGGTAACCTAGTCTGTTTTGCCAAGGGACAAACAACACAATTATGAACAGTATCCATATCAAAAGCAGTAGAAACACACAAAGGTAGTTTATGCATAGTAGAAATGACAGCATGGCCCAATCGAGCATGCCAAAGACCAGTTTTATTAGACACACAAAGTAAACTTTGTGAAGATAACAAAGAATCAAAAGATGCTGAACAAGAAGACAAAAATTTAGCATTTGGAATTGTAGAAAGCAAACCAGTAGCTTCTTTAGCAAATTCAAAGAGGCACAATCCTTTGGATTCTCTACCAATCCCCTTGATCATGCCAGTAGAGAGATCCTGCAATATGCAAATGTTAGAATAGAAGGAAATGACACATTGATGTTCTTTGGCTAATTTAGAAACTGACAACAGGTTATGAGAAAATTTTGGGACATACAAAATATTGAAAATAAAAAAATTAGGAGACAATCGAAGAGAACCAGTGTGGGTAACTAACTCAGTGGTACCATTAGGCATGTGAACAAAGCGTGGAGCAGAACATGAAACAGGAAATAACAAGCTTTCAAAAACAAATGTAATATGGTCAGTAGCACCCATATCCAAAATCCATTGAGTTGAAAAAGAACTAGCAGGTAAACTACAAGCTATTATACCTGCAAGATTCACAGTGGAATCTATTGTATGAGGCTTATTCAGCAAACCCAAGATTTGATTATATTGCTCAACTGTGAATACTGGAACATTGGGAGAAATTGATAGTGAAGAAGAACCAGTAGCAGCATTCGAAACTTCAGAAGCCTCAGGACCGACTGCTAATGCTGCCTAAGAGGACCTTTTCTTAGTAAACTTAAAGTTCGAGGAAAATCTGATCAGACGATAACAATTGTCACGATGATGCCCCTTTTTCTTACAATAATCGCAAATCCCGGAATAACAACGCATATCCACACCTCTGGATGCACCGGAAAAAAAGAGCCGAGACATCTCCAAACGAACCACCAGAAAGTTGAATGTGATGAGATTCCTCTTGCACAATCATAGAGTAAGCTTGATTCACCGTCGACAGAGGCTTCATGAGCAAAATCCGACTCCGAACAGCAGAATAGGTTTCATTAAGGCCCATCAAGAATTGAAAGAGTCTCTACTGAACAACATGAGTTGCATTCTGTTGAGCTACGTCGCACTCACAAGTTGAAAAAGAGACTAATGCATTATATTCATCCCACAAGAGCTTGAGTCGAGTAAAATAAGCTGAGACAAACGTATCACCTTGTACAAGAGTTGCAATTGATCGATGAAGGAAGAAAACCCTAGAACCGTCAATTTTGTCGAAGCGTTCCTTCAAATCTTTCCAAACGGCCGCCACATTAGACGCAAAAACTATTCCAGCCGAGAGATCTTGGTTCACCGTGTTGAGGATCCATGAAAGCACAATGGCATTGCACTGTTCCCATTGCGAGTGAAGCGCCGATTCATAACTCTCCCTTTTACAATCACCATCAATGAAACCGAGTTTGTTCTTCGCCAGCAACGCAATTCACATAGATCTGCTCCAGACGTTGTAATTCTCAATTCCAATGAGTTGATGCGACACCAAATTCACACCCGGCGTGTCGGACAGATGTAGAAAAAGAGGATGATTGGAATCGATCGTGTAACACCCGGGTTTAGAGGTTAGGTGAAAATAATATTTTAATATTATTTTGGGCTCATTTTTATAATTAAAATGATCCTTTAAAATTTCGGGTTTCAAAATAAACGATTTGAATGAGACCAAAATGATTTAGACTCAAAATTGAAGAGCTACTTTAAAAACAAGGATAGCCATTCATTAATGGCCTTTTGGGTAATTTACCCATCATCAAATTTAAACCCCCTTTTCCTAACATCTTTCCACTATTCATCCTCTTCTTCATTCCCCCCCCCCCCAACGTGAAAGAGAGCTCTTCTCCCCTTGTTACTATTTCATTCAAAAAGCTTCTCCATTTCAACTCCAAATTGAAAGGTAATGGTATTTTTGACTTCCCATCATCTTCCTCTCCATAAAAGTACTCTTTATTTTCATTTCCATGAAAGTTTTAGAAAATGTCATTTTGGAAAGTTTGGATTAGAGATGAAAGCTTTATGTTGTAAAACCAAATGTTTTGATTTAATATGTTTAGCTATGATGTATAGAGGTCAAATGGTATGACATATGTGAATTTCAAATGATTTTGGGAAATTTTCGGAATTGGGTTTCAAAGGGGGTTTTGGAGGGTTTTAAAGTGGTTTTTGGGTTGTTTAATGTTGGATTTTGGGGGCTGTTGGTAGTATGATATATGAGGGTCACTTTGGGTGTATTTGATGGTTGTTTGGATGCTTGAAATGGAAGATTTCAGTGGGTTTTGTGGGTTGCTCGAAAATTCTGTTTTGGACTTGTTTTGGGTGTTGAATGCTTGAAAATGTTATTCTGGTTAGTTCCGATGATGAGCTTTTGATTGTGGATGTTTTTTTTGTTTTTGGGATTGATTAGAATCGAGTTTGGGCATCAGTGAAGCATCAGAAGTGAATCCGGGAATTTGAAGACGGTTGCTTGCTTGGTCTTTGAGCTTGGAAGCTTAGGTGAGTGGTTAATTGTTTTAAAGGGTTTTAAAATAGTTGGTTCGAGTATATGGACTAGGTTGAGCTTGGTAGACCCACCTAGCGTTAGGATTAGGGTGGTAGCCTAATTCTAAGCTTGATCTAGAGCCTTTGGATGAACTCATTTATGTGGTTGTGTATGTCTCGTATGAAATGTGATCTGAATGATTGTGTATATTGTATTATACATGTGAGATGAGATATGACTTGTGATACTTGAGACATGCATGATGATGGTTGTTGGTGAGCACGTGCTAAGCACGGAAATGATTGGAATGAGTAATGTGAAATGGGTAAATGTTGGCACTAGTATACTTGAATACAAATGATCGATCATTAGGATGTTTATGTGTACACATGAGTCAAAAGTCGCACGTGGCCTTGGTGGCGTTGAGTCACCAAGGAGGAGTATGGGTTAGCCCGGAAATTGTATTTAAATATAGTCGGTGATGAGTGGAATCCCATCGACGGGGCGTGAGGATGAGTGGAATCCCCTCCGCGAGACCGGTGATGAGTGGAATCCCACCGTGAGGTAATGTGGTTGTTGGATGTGAGTTCCAACATGTCTATCCGCGTATTCGGGTCATAGCTAGGTGCCAATGTTGTTTGATATGTGTATCAATGTATTGAGGTTTATGATCTTTATGGGATGCTTGAATGTGATTACATGTATTGTGGAGTTGAGCTTATGATCATGGCATTTATATTGTATATTGCTCATGCATCTTTATCTTATGGCTTTTGTGGATCCTTGGTAAATTTGTGTTTTACCTTGGCTAGATCGTGCTCGGACCCTGCAATGTTGAGGTTTGTTTTTAGAGCTTACCCTCACTAAGCATCATTGCTTACGCTCTCTTTGTTCAACATTGCAGATCCTTAGTTCGCGGGTTGCTCGAGCAAGTGGAGGGCCTCCAAGTGTGGTTGTTGACTTGAGTACATCAAGTATGGCTTTTAAATGTTGAACATGTAATAGTTTGAGCAATGGGACATGTGTCGTTTTGTTGGATAGTTGCTAGTTGTTTAGGAGCTTGATTAGACTCCATGATATCTTGCTTTTGTATGGTTTGTGTTGCCATGTTGAATTGTAACTCATGCCTAAATTGCTCATTTTGAATGTTAGCCATATGCCTTAGAGGTTATCTTTATGTTTGAATGATGTGGTATGAATGGTTTGTGAAGTCTTACCTTAGTGTTTAGACTCGTTCTAATCTTGTAAAGCATGTTATTATTGTTGGGTTGCCTTAGGTTTATGTTGAGTTGTGTGGGGCTCGATTTGAACAACCAATATTGCTCACCAAGTGGTGGAGAGATGGATTTTTGGGTGGAAGGGTTGTGGAAGCTAGAAAGAATAAAGACACAATGATTTATAGTGGTTCAGCCTTCTAACAAGCACCTACATCCACTACCTTAGCTTCCCACTAAGGATTTCACAATCAATCCACTAATTGATTCGTCCCCTTTTCTAGGATTAGGAGGAAACCCTTACAACCGATCAAGCTTCTACCCAAAGCCTTGATCAAAACCCTCTTTTACAAAGAGATAATGAAAGCAAACTTAAACCCTCTAATAGGTGTTTGTTTGCACAATGAAGCACTCACCCAAAACCTAAAACACTTGAGCAAATTTGACAATTTTGGCTCACTAGTGTTTGTCTATACAAGAAATGACACTTTAAGCACTAAGACAATTTCTTGATCATTTGTTGATTGACAATTGAAGCATTAGCCTTCTCTTGATGCTTGGAGGTCCCTTTTATACTCCCAATTGAGTTTATAGCCGTTTAGGACCGTTGGGGTTGAAATAGAGTCGTTGGAGCCTTTAATTCCCTCCATAAATGCAGTTCTGCAGCTCCCCGTTTCGAAACGCTCGAAGCCGTTTCGAAACACCCTCAATATAGAAAGAGCCGTTGCAGTCTGTCAGGGTACCCGTTTCGGAACACCCCCTTGCCGTTTCGGAACGCGTATCGGAACGCTATAAGCCCGTATCGAAACGACCTGCATTTAAAAGTTAGTTGGGAAAGAGCCGTTGGGGTTTATGACCGTTGTGGTCAGTGCCACGTGGGCGTATCGAAACGGCCTAGCCTGTTTCGAAACGCTGGCCCCGTTTCGATACAAGTATCGAAACGTTTTGGCCACTGGAGGCACCTGTTTCGAAACGCCCTAAGGTGTTTCGAAACACTTGGTCAGTTTTGTTAAAATTGGCCTTTGAAAACATGAAAAACCTTTATGAAAGATTCCTTAAATATTATTTCAAGTTGTTTGGACTTTGGAAATGTTTTAAATACTTTTTAAATCAGTCCAAAACATTTTTCAATTATTATATCAAAACATTAGTTCTACAATCTCCCCCTTTTTGATATAATAAAACCACTTGAAAAATTGTTTGGAATTCTCCCCCTTTAACTTATAAAATGTGAATAAGAGAATAAAATTTTAATTCACATAAGGCTCCCCCTTATTCATTTTGAAAAATCAATTTTTCAAACCATTTCTCCCTCTTTTTGTTATATCAAAAAGATTTAAAACATTAAGTTCAAAAATAACAATAGAGGTAAAAAAATGACAAAAGTAAGAATTTGGTTTTAAAATGGCTCCCCCTTACTCAAGGCATCATTGAAATGTTAGTCCAACATATATGATCATCTAGTTGAATTAAATAAAAATAAAACTAATAAAATCAAAACAACTAGAAATTTTACCAACACTTGAACCCAAGGGAGGATGTGAAGCCTTCCTTCTTCAAGTGTTCGTTCTTGTGTGTATGGAGCTCCCCCTCAATGTTTGACTTGTTGAACATCTCCATCACACCTACAAAAGACAATCAAGTGACTTTTGGTATCCAAATTGCTTTGGATCCATAAACGTTAGTTGCACAAAATTTAGTCCCCTTAGGAATCCATTTTTCAATTTCATCCTTTTTAGTTGAAGTGGTTAGTCCTTTTGGGACCCAAACACTTCTAAAACATTTTCCATTTACAAATCTAGGGGCACTAGATTGTCTAACATAAAAATTTGATTTTCCAAAATTGTTTTTCTTTTCAAGTTCCTTGGAAATCAAATCTTTTTCTTCTTGAACTTTTTGAAGCAATTTTTGTAAATCAAAACATTTTAATTCAAACTCTTCAAGTTTTGCTTCAAGTTCAAGTTTGGTTTTAGAAAGTAAATCATTTTGAATTTTTAACTTTGAAACCAATTTATTGTTTTTCAAAATGTGGCTTTTAAAATCTAAAACCAATTCATCATAGGCATCTTGTAATTCATCAAAAGTGTAAGAACATGAAGTAGATGAATTAGAAGTTACCCTTGAATCTTCTTCGATGGCCATAAGGCAAAGGTTGGCTTGTTCATCATCGGTGGAGTCCTCATCACTCCAAGTAGCCACATGTGCCTTCTTCTTATGGCTTGAAGTGCTTGCCCTCTCCTTTCTCTTAGGTTCTCGTTCAAGCTCTCTCAAGGCTTTCTTCATGAATGGGGCACACTTCTTGAAGAGATGAACTATCTCTTCATCTTCATCCTCCTCTTCACTTGTGTAGACATGATGGCAAGTGGAGGATTTGAGAGCCATGGCACTAGCATTGATGCCAAGCCCTTTGATTTTCTTCTCTCCCATAGCTCTAATTTCTTCCCTCTTCTTCTCATCCTCTTTATTCTTCTTCATGATTTGATGAGTAAGGAGTGACCCCATGAGTTCATCAAGCTTCAAAGTCTTCAAATTTTTGGCTTCGATGATGGCGGTCCTCTTTGAGTCCCAAGACTCGGGAAGTGAGTAGATGAGCTTTCGAACAAGCTTCTCCTCCGGGATGGCTTCTCCATATCCTTTAAGACCGTTGGTGATGGTGGAGAACCTATCAAACATCTTCTCGATGTTCTCTTCCGGATCCATTTTGAAGTTCTCATACTCCAAGGTTAGGAGCCCAATCTTGGTCTCCTTGACTTCATTTGTCCCCTCGTATGTGACTTCAAGCTTGTCCCATACCTCCTTGGCACTCTCACAAGAAGACATCTTCTCATAGATGGATGGACCAAATGCACAAAATAGAATGCGCAAGGCTTTGCAATTTAGCTCCATCTTCTTGCGATCGTCGGCACTCCATTCCGCTTTACTTCTTTTAGGCACGAACGGGCCATCTTCAACTACATCCCATAGCTTGTAATCTTTTGATTTGATGAAGAACTTCATCTTTGTCTTCCAATGGGCATAGTGAGCTCCGTCAAAGAAAGGCGGTTTGTCGATTGATTGTGCCATTGAGCCGGTTGATGAAAAAGTGATCGAGCTTGCCGGATCTTCTCAGTAGGATGTTAATCCTCACCGATTGAGCCAAGCTCTGATACCAATTGTTGAGTTGTGTGGGGCTCGATTTGAACAACCAATATTGCTCACCAAGTGGTGGAGAGATGGATTTTTGGGTGGAAGGGTTGTGGAAGCTAGAAAGAATAAAGACACAATGATTTATAGTGGTTCGGCCTTCTAACAAGCACCTACATCCACTACCTTAGCTTCCCACTAAGGATTTCACAATCAATCCACTAATTGATTCGTCCCCTTTTCTAGGATTAGGAGGAAACCCTTACAACCGATCAAGCTTCTACCCAAAGCCTTGATCAAAACCCTCTTTTACAAAGAGATAATGAAAGCAAACTTAAACCCTCTAATAGGTGTTTGTTTGCACAATGAAGCACTCACCCAAAACCTAAAACACTTGAGCAAATTTGACAATTTTGGCTCATTAGTGTTTGTCTATACAAGAAATGACACTTTAAGCACTAAGACAATTTCTTGATCATTTGTTGATTGACAATTGAAGCATTAGCCTTCTCTTGATGCTTGGAGGTCCCTTTTATACTCCCAATTGAGTTTATAGCCGTTTAGGACCGTTGGGGTTGAAATAGAGTCGTTGGAGTCTTTAATTCCCTCCATAAATGCAGTTCTGCAGCTCCCCATTTCGAAACGCTCGAAGCCGTTTCGAAACACCCTCAATATAGAAAGAGCCGTTGCAGTCTGTCAGGGTACCCGTTTCGGAACACCCCCTTGCCGTTTCGGAACGCATATCGGAACGCTATAAGCCCATATCGAAACGACCTGCATTTAAAAGTTAGTTGGGAAAGAGCCGTTGGGGTTTATGACCGTTGTGGTCAGTGCCACGTGGGCGTATCGAAACGGCCTAGCCTGTTTCGAAACGCTGGCCCCGTTTCGATACAAGTATCGAAACGTTTTGGCCACTGGAGGCACCTGTTTCGAAACGCCCTAAGGTGTTTCGAAACACTTGGTCAGTTTTGTTAAAATTGGCCTTTGAAAACATGAAAAACCTTTATGAAAGATTCCTTAAATATTATTTCAAGTTGTTTGGACTTTGGAAATGTTTTAAATACTTTTTAAATTAGTCCAAAACATTTTTCAATTATTATATCAAAACATTAGTTCTACAGTTTATGTGTTTTAAGGTTGAAGTGTGTTTTGGTGGTGTTTTGGGGCACCCTTGTGCCTTAAAACAACCAAAACGAATCTGCAGACAGGGGGCGTTTCGGAACGGGTCACCCTGTTCCGATACGGTCCCTTTGCAAATGGCCTGCCGTTTCGAAACGGATGGGGGTCGTTTCGGAACATTTTTGCTACTGGAATTTTGAGAAATTGACGAGATAAAGGCGTTCCGAAACGAGCTTTTGATGTTTCGAAACGGTCAAATATCGTTGACCACGAGAAGTTGACCGTTAGGGTCGTTTCGACACGGGTCACCCCTGTTTCGAAATGGTCACCCTTTGGTTGACCCTGGCCTGTTGACTAAGTCAAGGCGTTTCGGAACACCCTAAGGGCGTTTCGAAACGGCCTGCTGTAAAGGACTAAAATGAGCTGTTTAATGTTTTGGTTGGTCGGTGTAGGTTACATTGTTTGTGTTTTCCGCTGCTGTGCTTCACATAGGTTTTAAATTATGCCTATAGACAAGATAAAATAAAAAGGAAATTTTCTGGGTCGTTAACCGAGGGGAAGCCTTAACGAGTTTCGCTTCGGTTTTCCCCGTGTGGCCCACTCGGATCGGTCATCCGACCAGACCGGGACGAGGGGGTTACACTTGTTGGTATCAGAGCCTAAGGTTACCGAGACCTTGGGCAGGTAAGTGAGGTAAGTTCAAGTTTTTGATTGATATGCTCAGTGTTTGCTTGCCTTGAAAGAATGGTTGCTTGTTTGACAAGTATGATTGACTGTTTATTCAAAAGTATGTGTGTGTGAGTCCCATTGCTACTATTACATTGGAAAAAAATGATTTTTAAGTGGGGGAACGTACTTGAACACTTAGAAGCCTTGCCTTGCTAACCCAGCTTGTATGTTTTGTTGTTGTGGTTGTAGTTGATATCTGTGAGAGCGATGTCTAGACCGAGAGGTAGACCGAAGGTGGTTCGTCAGGAACCACGGGTTGCGGCTCCCGTCGAGCCGGCAGTTGGTGTGGGGGCTCACATAGAAGGGCCGGTGGCCGCGGGAGTTGGCGCTCCACCACCACCTCCACCACCACCACCTCCTCCACCTGGAGTTGGAGGCGAGGATGAAGCCGGAGGAGATGGACCTCAAGGTGGCCAAGGTGGCCAAGGTCCAGCTGGAATTGATATGACTCCGCTAGTGCAAGCGATAGCGGGAGCATTTCAGGCCGTAGTTGCGGGAGCTCAGGCTGCAGCTCAGCCTAGGTGTGACGATGCCAGTCTACCTTTGGAGAGGCTCCGTAGCTTGGGGGCCGAGGAGTTTAGAGGATCTACTCCGGAGAGGTCGGAGTTATGGTTGGAGAAGACAGTTTGTATCTTGGCTCAGATGGGTTGTACGGGCGCACGTAGATTGGGTTGTGTGATCTCGTTGCTTCAGGGTGATGCCTACACCTGGTGGGTCACCATTACTACTGGGTTCCAGAGACATAGATTGATTGGGAATTCTTTGAGTCCGCTTTCAGGAAGAGGTACTTGGGACCGAGGTACCTAGATGAGAAGAAGAGAGAGTTCATGGCTCTTACTCAGGGAGAGGCTTCTGTGACTGATTATGAGATCCGCTTTGTTCGCTTGAGTCAGTATGCCCCAGAGTTGGTTCCTACTGAAGTGGAACGCTGTAACCGATTCCGCTACGGATTGAATGAAGAGGTTAAGAGGTATACACTAGCTTCTGACTACTCTGACTTTGATGTATTGGTCGCGAGGGCCAAGGATTTAGAGCATAATTTGGGTTCGGCCAAATGATCTGGTGGCTCCAGTTCTGGTAAGAGGCATAACCACTTTGATGGTAGAGATGCTAAGAGGCAAAGAGGTGGCGGACATCAGTTTGACCATAGACGTGGCGGTGGCCACCATGGTAGGGGCCATCAGAGCCATAGAGGAGGAGGGCGTTTGCCCGAGTGTACCCGTTGTGGGAGACAGCACGCTGGTGAGTGTTGGGGTAACTTCCATGCTTGTTGGAACTGTGGTTCGAGGGACCACTTTAGGAGGGATTGTCCGCATCAGGTGGCTCAGGCACCGAACATTGCTCAGGCTCCTGCGAGAGCGAATGATTTTCAGAGAGGCCGTGGGTGCGGTCGTGGCTACTTCCAGTCTAGGGCTGATGCACCTAGGGTAGATGCTCAGAGGAATCTTGCTCATGTTGTGGCTGTGCAGCCAGAGGCGGGAGGACCAGCGAGAGTTTATGCTCAGAGAGAGGCCGGGAACGACACCGATGTGATAGCAGATAATTTCGAGTTACAGTCTATGTCTTTGCTTTCTTTGGTTGATTCGGGTTCTACGCATTCCTACATTTTGAGTGAGCATGCACAGAAGTTAGATATCCCTGTTGAGATCTTAGATGTAGGTATGCATGTTACTAGTTCTTTTGGTGAGACAATTGTGGTTAGACGTATGTATAGGAGGTGTCCACTGAAGATTCAGGGTCATGTGTTCTCAGTTGATATGATGGAACTTCCTTTCTATGGCTTTGATATTATTTTGGGTATGGACTGGTTGGTTGAGAATCGGGCTAGTGTGGATTTTGAGACAAAGAGAATTTCCTTGAAGCTTTCTGATGACTACGAGGTAGTAGTAGTGGGCGAGAACATTAAGTTCTTGTCTAATGTGGTATCAGCTTTAGAGGCTCATAGGTTGATGGACTCTAGATGTGGGGCTTATTTAGCTTATGTTATGAATCTGGATATGAGTGAAGCTAGACCGAAGGACATCAAAACAGTGTGTGACTTTCCGGATGTGTTTCCTGAAGAGTTTCCGGGTTTGCCTCCTAACAGAGATGTTGAGTTTGTGATTGAGACAGTTTCAGGATCTAATCCAGTTTCAATAGCTCCGTATCGTATGGCTCCGAAAGAGTTGAAAGAATTGAAGAGTCGGTTGCAAGAATTATTAGACTGTGGTTTCATTAGGCCTAGTAGTTCTCCGTGGGGTGCTCCAGTGTTGTTTGTGAAAAAGAAAGATGGTAGTATGCGCATGTATATTGACTATAGAAAGGTTAATCAGTTGACTGTGAAGAACAAGTATCCGTTGCCTCGTATAGATGATTTGTTTGATCAGTTGAGAGGTGCTTCAGTGTTCTCGAAGATAGATTTGAGATCCGGGTACTATCAGTTGAAGGTGAAAGAATGTGATGTTCCGAAGACAGCTTTTAGGACTAGATATGGCCACTATGAGTTTCTTGTGATGCCATTTGGGCTCACGAATGCACCAGCAGCATTCATGGACATGATGAACAAAATTTTTAGAGACTATCTAGACCGGTTTGTAGTTGTCTTCATTGATGATATACTTGTGTACTCGAAGACAGAAGAAGAGCATGATGAGCACTTGAGATTTGTTTTACAGAGATTGTTGAGCAATCAATTGTATGCGAAGCTTAGTAAATGTGAGTTCTGGATTCGAGAAGTTGTATTTCTTAGCCATGTTGTTTCGGCCGAAGGCATCCGAGTTGATCCATCGAAGATTGAGGCTATTGTTGAGTGGAAACAACCTAAGTCCGTGACCGAGATTAGGAGTTTCCTAGGATTAGCCGGTTACTATAGGAGATTTGTTGATGGTTTCTCTAGAGTAGCTGCTCCTTTGACTAAATTGTTGCAAAAAGGAGTCAAATTTGAATGGTCAGATGCAAGACATAAGGCCTTTGAGAAATTGAAGGAAGCTTTGACGAATGCTCCAGTGTTAGTGCAACCTGTTTCAGGTAAGGAGTTTGTGATCTACAGTGATGCTTCCTACGTAGGCTTAGGATGTGTTTTGATGCAAGATAGGAGAGTTGTTGCTTATGCTTCTAGACAATTGAAGATTCATGAGAAGAACTATCCTACTCATGACATAGAGCTAGCCGCAGTTGTGTTTGCATTGAAGATTTGGCGTCATTACTTGTATGGTGAGAAGTGTATCGTTTACACCGATCACAAGAGCTTGAAGTACTTGATGACACAGAAAGAGTTGAACTTGAGACAGAGAAGATGGCTAGAGTTGCTAAAAGATTATGATTTGACCATTGAGTATCATCCGGGTAAAGCAAATGTAGTAGCCGATGCTTTGAGTAGAAAAGTGGCCGTTGAGTTGAGAGCTATGTTTGCTAGATTGAGTGTGTCTGATGATGGTGGTTTGATCACCGAGTTGCAAGTGAAGCCTTCTTTGATTCAGTTGATTAGAGAGAAGCAGTTGCAAGATGCGAGCTTGGTTCCTCATGTTTAGGACATAGCCGAAGGAAGACCGACCGAGTATAGTTTCAGTGGTGAGAGCTTGTTGTGCTTTAGAGATAGAATTGTTGTACCAGAAGATGTTGAGTTGAGACGTCAGATTCTGAGTGAAGCACATTCGAGTCTCTTTTCTATGCATTCGGGTAGTACCAAAATGTACCGATATTTGAAGAATGATTACTTCTGGGTTGGTTTGAAGAGAGATGTAGCCGAGTATGTGAGTCGTTGTATGGTTTGTCAGAGAGTGAAGGCAGAACATCAGGTTCCTTCATGTTTGCTACAACCTTTGAAGATTCCGGAATGGAAATGGGAGAGGATCACCATGGATTTTGTGTCGGGGTTTCCCTTGTCTCCTTCGAAGAAGAACTCTGTTTGGGTGATTGTTGATAGGTTCACTAAGTGTGCTCACTTCTTAGCAGTGAACACTACGGATTCTTTAGACAAGTCGGCAAACTTGTACATCCGTGAGATTGTGAGACTTCATGAAGTTCCGAAGTCTATTGTTTCAGATAGGGATCCTAGATTTACTTCGAGATTCTGGGGTTGCTTGCATAATGCTTTAGGTAGCCGGTTTCATTTCAGCACATCTTATCATCCGCAGTCCGATGGGTAGTCAGAGCGAGTGATACAGATTCTAGAGGATATGCTTCGTTGTTGTGTGATTGATTTTCAGGGTTCTTGGGAGAAGCACTTACCGTTGGTTGAGTTTGCTTACAACAACAGTTATCAGTCTAGCATTCAGATGGCACCTTATGAGGCCTTGTATGGTAGACGATGTAGGACTCCGATTTGTTGGGCTGAGACAGGTCAGAGATTGTTACCTATGCCAGACTTGCTTAAGGGAACTACCGACAAAGTAAAGTTGATTTGTGACCGTTTGAAAGCAGTTTCCGATCGTCAGAAGTCTTATGCAGATTTGAAGAGGAAAGAGATTGAGTACTCAGTGGGTGAGAAAGTGTTTCTGAAAGTATCTCCGTGGAAGAAGGTAATGAGATTTGGCCGGAAGGGCAAGTTGAGTCTGAGGTTCATTGGTCCTTATGAGATAGTTGAGCGGATTGGACCTGTAGCTTATCGTTTGAGGTTACCTTCTGAGTTAGAGAAGATTCATGATGTCTTTCATGTGTCTATGCTTAGGAGATATAGATCGGATCCTTCGCATGTGATGCCCGTTAATGAGATAGAGTTAAATCCGGATTTGTCCTATAATGAAGAACCCGTTGAGATACTTGCTTCTGATAGCAAGGTGTTGCGTGGCAAGACCATAGAGTTGGTCAAGGTGTTGTGGAGGCATAGAGGTGTGGAAGAGGCCACGTGGGAGAGGAAAGCAGATATGGTTGAGCAGTTTCCGTATTTGTTTCCACTAGGTAATTTCGGGGACGAAATTCCTTAAGTGGGGGAGAGTTGTAACACTCGGGTTTAGGGGTTAGGTGAAAATAATATTTTAATATTATTTTGGGCTCGGTTTTATAATTAAAATGATCCTTTAAAATTTCGGGTTTCAAAATAAACGATTTGAATGGGACCAAAATGATTTAGACTCAAAATTGAAGAGCTACTTTGAAAACAAGGATAGCCATTCATTAATGGCCTTTTGGGTAATTTACCCATCATCAAATTTAAACCCCCTTTTCCTAACATCTTTCCACTATTCATCCTCTTCTTCATTTCCCCCCCCCCCCAACGTGAAAGAGAGCTCTTCTCCCCTTGTTACTATTTCATTCAAAAAGCTTCTCCATTTCAACTCCAAATTGAAAGGTAATGGTATTTTTGACTTCCCCTCATCTTCCTCTCTATAAAAGTACTCTTTATTTTCATTTCCATGAAAGTTTTAGAAAATGTCATTTTGGAAAGTTTGGATTAAAGATGAAAGCTTTATGTTGTAAAACCAAATGTTTTGATTTAATATGTTTAGCTATGATGTATAGAGGTCAAATGGTATGATATATGTGAATTTCAAATGATTTTGGGAAATTTTCGGAATTGGGTTTCAAAGGGGTTTTTGGAGGGTTTTAAAAGGGTTTTTGGGGTTGTTTAATGTTGGATTTTAGGGGCTGTTGGTAGTATGATATATGAGGGTCACTTTGGGTGTATTTGATGGTTGTTTGGATGCTTGAAATGGAAGATTTTAGTGGGTTTTGTGGGTTGCTCGAAAATTCTGTTTTGGACTTGTTTTGGATGTTGAATGCTTGAAAATGTTATTCCGGGTTAGTTCCGATGATGAGCTTTTGATTGTGGATGTTTTGTTTGTGTTTGGGATTGATTAGAATCGAGTTTGGGCATCGGTGAAGCATCGAAAGTGAATCCGGGAATTTGAAGACGGTTGCTTGCTTGGTCTTTGAGCTTGGAAGCTTAGGTGAGTGGTTAATTGTTTTAAAGGGTTTTAAAATAGTTGGTTCGAGTATATGGACTAGGTTGGGCTTGGTAGACCCACCTAACGTTAGGATTAGGGTGGTAGCCTAATCCTAAGCTTGATCTAGAGCCTTTGGATGAACTCATTTATGTGGTTGTGTATGTCTCGTCTGAAATGTGATATGAATGATTGTGTATATTGTATTATACATGTGAGATGAGATATGACTTGTGATACTTGAGACATGCATGATGATGGTTGTTGGTGAGCACGTGCTAAGCACGGAAATGATTGGAATGAGTAATGTGAAATGGGTAAATGTTGGCACTAGTATACTTGAATACAAATGATCGATCATTAGGATGTTAGTGTGTACACATGAGTCAAAAGTCGCGCGTGGACTTGGTGGCGTTGAGTCACCAAGGAGGAGTACGGGTTCGCCCGGAAATTGTATTTAAATATAGTCGGTGATGAGTGGAATCCCATCGACGGGGCGTGAGGATGAGTGGAATCCCCTCCGCGAGACCGGTGATGAGTGGAATCCCACCGTGAGGTAATGTGGTTGTTGGATGTGAGTTCCAACATGTCTATCCGCGTATTCGGGTCGTAGCTAGGTGCCAATGTTGTTTGATATGTGTATCAATGTATTGTGGTTTATGATCTTTATGGGATGCTTGAATGTGATTACATGTATTGTGGAGTTGAACTTATGATCATGGCATTTATATTGTATATTGCTCATGCATCTTTATCTTATGGCTTTTGTGGATCCTTGGTAAATTTGTGTTTTACCTTGGCTAGATCGTGCTCGGACCCTGCAATGTTGAGGTTTGTTTTTAGAGCTTACCCTCACTAAGCATCATTGCTTACGCTCTCTTTGTTCAACATTGCAGATCCTTAGTTCGCGGGTTGCTCGAGCAAGTGGAGGGCCTCCAAGTGTGGTTGTTGACTTGAGTACATCAAGTATGACTTTTAAATGTTGAACATGTAATAGTTTGAGCAATGGGACATGTGTCGTTTTGTTGGATAGTTGCTAGTTGTTTAGGAGCTTGATTAGACTCCATGATATATTGCTTTTGTATGGTTTGTGTTGCCATGTTGAATTGTAACTCATGCCTAAATTGCTCATTTTGAATGTTAGCCATATGCCTTAGAGGTTATCTTTATGTTTGAATGATGTGGTATGAATGTATGGTTTGTGAAGTCTTACCTTAGTGTTTAGGCTCGTTTTAATCTTGTAAAGCATGCTATTATTGTTGGGTTGCCTTAGGTTTATGTGTTTTAAGGTTGAAGTGTGTTTTGGTGGTGTTTTGGGGCACCCTTGTGCCTTAAAACAACCAAAACGAATCTGCAGATAGGGGCGTTTCGGAACGGGTCACCCTGTTCCGATACGGTCCCTTTGCAAATGGCCTGCCGTTTCGAAACAGATGGGGGTCGTTTCGGAACATTTTTGCTACTGGAATTTTGAGAAATTGACGAGATAAAGGCGTTCCGAAACGGGCTTTTGATGTTTCGAAACGGTCAAATATCGTTGACCACGAGAAGTTGACCGTTAGGGTCGTTTCGATACGGGTCACCCCTGTTTCGAAACGGTCACCCTTTGGTTGACCCTGGCCTGTTGACTAAGTCAAGGCGTTTCGGAACACCCTAAGGGCGTTTCGAAACGGCCTGCTGTAAAGGACTAAAATGAGCTGTTTAATGTTTTGGTTGGTCGGTGTAGGTTACATTGTTTGTGTTTTCCGCTACTGTGCTTCACATAGGTTTTAAATTATGCCTATAGACAAGATAAAATAAAAAGGAAATTTTCTGGGTCGTTAACCGAGGGGAAGCCTTAACGGGTTTCGCTTCGGTTTTCCCCGTGTGGCCCACTCGGATCGGTCATCCGACCAGACCGGGACGAGGGGGTTACAGATCGTGGTTGTCATCGTGAAACAAACAAGAGAAATGGACGAGGGGAAAAACTGAAAAAGAGGGATTTTGACCAAAAGTCAACAATACGCAAAAGAAAAGAGAAAAAAGCTTGAGTGATTGAGCCCAAATTAGAGAAAATCGGGCTTCAGAACCTAGCTCGCGATACCATGTTAAAAATGTGTATGAAAAATACTTCAATTGTATTACTTCCAAAAGGGTTAAATTACATAATGTACAATAAAATGTATATATACAGGAATGAATAGACTAACTAACTAAATAACAGAAAATTGTTACAAGTAAACTACTTCTAACTAATTTGCTAACTTCCAACAATGTTCATTTTAAAAGACTTTAGTTCTATTACTATATATATATGAATAGATCCTATCACCATTAGACTTAAAAAAATCCAAAAGTTGCATGGTAAAATTGAAAGTTTTTAAAGTCATGTGACAAAAACATAATGCAATAAAGTGACTAAATACATAGTTTAACCAGTTAATTAACATGAAAAATATAAGGCCATTTTCGACTTTCATCTCACCACCGTCGGACGTCGAATAAAAGGAACGAAAATATCTAAGCTTCAGATTTACTCAACCCCCCATTCGCTCTTCGCTTAGCTCCTTAAGGAATCAACTGTCCGTTTCAAACTCAATTCATTTCCTCATTTTGACTTCTCTTTAATACCCCTTCTCTTTGACTCTTCCAGATCTCTTCATTTTACAAATTTTGCTTCGATTTACTCTTAATTCCCCCTACATTTTTTTCTTAATTCGATTTACTTTAAACTCTCTCTCTTTACTAAGCGTAAGCTGATTTACAAGGATCTTATGCCTGCTAATCAATTTCTTTTATCCGGATTAAACTAAACTGGAATCACATTGTTTATTAGATTCAGCGAGATTGTCAGTTCCGGAGCCATGGAAGAGTAAGTTATCTTTCTTTTCTAGTTAATTTTCTAATTTTAGTCTAAAATAACATCAACGGTTCTTTCTTGTTTTCTTTTAATTGAAGTTGAAATTTCTTTGAAGAAATAAGAGACAAGAAGTCAAGAATTTTGATTCTTTATGTAAAGTAATCACGTTAGAATTAGTGCCATGTTTTAATTATTTGCTAGAAGCAAGAGTATTGTTAATTTGTGTTTTTGTTGGAAAATAGGGAGAGTGCTGTGGAGCTCCTACAGCGTTACAGGCGTGACAGGCGAATATTGTTGGATTTTATACTCTCTGGTAGCTTAATTAAGAAAGTGGTAATGCCTCCCGGTGCTGTTACGCTTGATGATGTAGATTTGGATCAAGTTAGCGTTGATTACGTGCTAAGCTGCATTAAAAAAGGTTTCTATGGAACAAAATTTCTTTCTGTTTCTGCTAGATTAGTGTAATGTTATATTAGATCTGTTTTCTTTTAATTTTGATGATAACTATTTTGTTAAGTTTAGGTGGAATGTTGGAGCTCTCTGAAGCTATTAGGGATTACCATGATCACACAGCGCTACCCCAAATGGTAATAATTTACTTCTGTTGCATCAAATATTATGCATGATTTACGGTATTATTTGGTTGTCTATTTTGCTACTTGTTTTTTAACTTATCAAAGAATAAAGAAAATAGAAGTGGATAATTGCTGGAAGAATTATAAAAGTTAAGAATCTTGTTTGGTAACAATTTTTTTTTCAATATAAAAAGATTATTTTTTGAGATTGATGTTGCATTTTAGTTTATGTTAATTTATACTAAAAAGTTTCAGGAAGCAAAATGCAAATAGGGCATTATTAAGTAGCAAAAGTAGAAACAAGGTTAGCCATGGCTTGGAGTTTGATCTAGGGTATTAAAGGGAAAGATCGAGCCTTGGCTAATTTTTGTTGACACAAGGTATTGTTGATTGTGCTACTTGTTTGTTCAGTAAAAAAAACGGGAGTTACGAGTGATCCATTTTAACAAATAATTATGTTGGATATGAAAAAAAATATAATTTATGTTACTCGAACTAAAGTTTGAGTGTTGGTATAGGTATGCGTCCAACATAAGCATGTTTAATGTTTTTACAAAATTGTTCGATGTATTTGGTGGGTCCTTGGAGGCCATATCCCAATACCCATGTTCAAATATGCATCAGACACAGGTGTTGGGCTGAGGGACTTCAAGAAAAATGAAGAGTTAGAGCATAGATCTAACTACAAATTGTCAGCTAGATTGTTGGATGTTTTGAAACGCTTCCATTCTGATCCTTGATAGACATTTATACATTTCCTTTTGGCTGCTTAACTTTTACATCTTTATCCCTTTTCCTCTTTCAGAATAGTGGTGATTCTGCTGGTGAATTCTATTTGGTTACAAATCCTGAATTCTCAGGTTCACCTCCAAGAAGGGCACCACCACCTATCCCTGTTGCGATATCAACCCCAACACCATCAGCGCCTGTTTTTGCACCTTCTCCTGTTGTGTCAACTGTATCAAGATCAGAGTCTTTTGATTCCACACAAGTTCAAGAGTTAACTGTGGATGATATTGAAGATTTTGAGGATGATGATGATCTTGAAGAAGTTAGTAGTCTCAAAATCTCAAGGCGGAACCCAAATGATGTTGGTGATCTTATACTGAAGTTGCCTTCTTTTGCTACAGGTAATGACGATTCCTTAAACATCCATGGTCCAGCCAATTGCTGGAGCATGCATATGGATGTCACTTCCTTAGTTTGCATGTCCTCGGAGATAAAATATTCATATGCTGCAATAGGGTGATGACATGATGCTGGAAGTTCCATTTTAGATGAGAAGCATTTTTGAGTTTTTTAATATTATGATCTAGATGGTATTCTTATTTAGTTGCAATTCTTTTTTTTTTATCAATAAGGATGCAATGGCAGTATACGAAATTGAAGGACTTTGTTGTTTCAGGTATAACAGATGATGATCTCCGTGAAACAGCATACGAGATTCTTTTAGCTTGTGCTGGTGCTTCTGGGTAAGGTTCCTTTTTTTGATTTGCTGATGTTCTTTTATATGAAATTCTTAAATATATTTTTACCTTATTTTAAAATTGTTTTCTTGGTTCACTTTCTTCAACACTGATCTATAAATCAGGGGTCTAATTGTGCCATCAAAAGAGAAGAAGAAAGATAAGCGTTCCAGGTTGATGAAGAAGCTTGGGAGGAGTAAAAGTGAGAATATTATGTCGCAGTCTCAAAATGCTCCTGGACTGGTTGGTTTATTGGAAACGATGCGTGTCCAGATGGAGGTATTTAAAATTTGATTCATTCACATGATTGCCTTTATTTATATATGTGTTCTACATTGGTATCTCTTATACATAATTTTCTTGCTGTCATTTGGAGATGCATGAATAAAGTTCTATGACTTAATACACATTTTTTATGTAAACAATTTGAAAGTAGAGGAATTAGTGACAACAACGTACCTTTATTCGCCCAAAGTGCAGTTGCAGAAAACTTAAGTTTATAACCTTATTGTTCCTTTAAAACTCATCCATTTTTTTTGTTTGCTGGCATAAGGTAAATTTGGCCATAGGGGATTCTGTTAAGCTATTAACTTGCTTTTCCATACACTTAAACCACGATGTCTTTTTGATACTGTTGTTACTAGAAATTTTCTGGCCTTCACAGTAATATCTCCTCTCTTCCTGGGTAGTAAATTGTGAGGCTTTACTGTAAATACGTAGGTGCTTTCAAACATATGAATCATTGTAGAGGTGGTGGATGTTCTATATTTGTATTGACCTTGGAAGCAGTATTTATGCACAGACAGATCTTTTGGGAATTAAATGTGCCGAAAGTTACCCTGAGGCTTTTAACAACAATAGTTAGCTTGCACTGCCAGTTGTCTATTTTTTGGGTAATTGCTCTCTTAGGGTTTTACGACGTACACCGGAGAGAACATCCATCTGGCGTTCAATAACATTGTTCTTTTACTCCAAACTATTTTTTACTCCCTGGGGTTGAAGGAAGAGGAAGGTTTTTTGTTGAAGCTTTAGATCCTATTTGAACTTTGTAATGTTCTTTGAGGCAGGACACCTTTTGCATTGAATATTTTCCTCCTCAAGTCCATGTTTATGCCCTTTCATATTTCGAGATTCAGTCGAAGGTGGGTGGCTACTTAATCTTTCAAAGTAAAAGACCCGGATCATGATTAGTGTCTTTACCATTGGATTGGGATCGAAGGCTCTGATTTGAGAAGTTCTGTAAATAAGCTTAATAAAATAGTTAGAAGTACATATTTTCTTAGCAGTATAAGATTTGTACAATAATCTTCTCATCCAAGTGTTTTGACTAGATGATTTATTATGGCACATTTCCCAGTTGCCTTGTTTGATTCCCTTTGAAATGCACTCTCTTTTCTGCTCAAAGATGGTGATTCTGATTTGTGCTAGATGCAAATTGTTTTCTAGGTAGTCTTTTGATGGATTAAACAAATGCTTCTACAATTACATTTTGTTATGCCAACGAGTAACGAATATGTTATATGAAGTTGCACTATTTGTAAATTATATATATATATTGGATACCTGAGATTGCCAGGGTTGATCCGTTGTGATTTGAACTAGAAGTCCAACACGTCACCAACAGAGCATGTGACTAATAGTTATTTCATTTCAATATCGATGGATACAGATTTCTGAGGCAATGGACATTAGGACGAGACAAGGATTGCTTAATGCTCTTTCTGGGAAAGTTGGGAAAAGAATGGACACACTACTGATTCCTCTGGAATTATTGTCTTGTATTTCACGCACAGAATTTTCTGACAAGAAAGCATATATAAGGTGGCAAAAAAGGCAGGTAAATGTTGCCCCTTTTTGTGTCCTTTTCTTCCCCCCCCCCCCCCCCCCCCCCCCCCCCCCGGCCTTTCAAGCTTTCTTCCTATGCCAAATTTCAATGTTATTGATATGATCTATATCAGACTAATAATTTTTTTAACTTTTTTCATTATAGTTAAACATGTTGGCAGAGGGGCTTGTTAATCACCCTGCTGTTGGATTCGGGGAATCTGGGCGCAAGACCAGCGAGTTTAGGATTCTTTTGGCAAAGATTGAGGAATCTGAGGTACTTCTTGTTGAATTAGACTTAGCAGTGAGATGATTTATTAGGTTGTATATTGATATATCAGGTGGCATTATAATGTAGTTGAGTGATTTAGTCTTATTAGCATTGATTTCTCTGACGAGTATAATGTATTTATCCAGTCCCTAGCATTACTCATACAAAACTACTTGCGTATAATAGCTGTACTTAGTGCCAGTGGTTAATCATATTTCAATTTATGTTATTTTGATCTTGCTTGCTTTGTTTGGCATTTCCTATTACTATTATTTTTGTTCATTATCATCTTGGTTTGATTTTTTTCTCTACCTTTGATGTTAGGCTTTTCCACCTTCCACGGGTGAAGTCCAAAGGACAGAAAGTTTGAGATCTCTAAGGGATATTGCCATCCCTCTTGCTGAGAGGCCAGCTCGGGGTGACTTAACTGGAGAAGTATGCCACTGGGCAGATGGTTATCATCTGAATGTCAGGCTTTATGAGAAACTGCTTGTCAGTGTGTTTGATGTTTTAGATGAGGGAAAGCTGACTGAGGTTGGTACTTGATTGGTTGCCAATTTTGACATGACACCAAAGAAGCTGATGTCTAAAATTGCAAAATTGTTTGTTTTGTTTCGTTCATTTTAAAATCGAGTTAATGGATCAATGAATTTGTTGTGTTGTCCTGCCCCCTTCCGCATTTCTTTTTGGCTAATTGTTATACAGTACCTATCTGAACAAGGTGTCAGTGTTTGACAGACAGGACTTCTGTAATCTGTAGGATACATGCATATACTGTAAGGGTATTAGTAAAAGAACAATCATGATTACACATTTTACTTCAACAAGGATAAGATAATCTATTGTAGGCTTGTAGCTAAAATATGTTCTTAGTGTAACAATTGAAGCCTATTGCATTTGTAGGAAGTGGAAGAAATTCTTGAGCTCTTAAAGTCAACCTGGCGTGTTTTGGGAATAACAGAAACCATCCATTACACTTGCTACGCGTGGATTTTATTTCGTCAGGTACCACTGATTGGCTTACTTCATCATGTGTTTTAGAATTTCTATTGATATTGTTAGATATTGATTTTGTGATCACAGTATGTTATCACAAGTGAGCAAGGGATTTTGCGACATGCCATTGACCAGTTGAAGAAAATACCATTGAAAGAAGAACGAGGCCCACAGGAGAGGTTACACTTAAAAAGCTTGCTTGTCAGAATTGATGGCGAAGAGGGCTCTCGTGATGTTTCTTTCTTACAATCATTCTTATCACCCATCCAGAAATGGGCTGATAAGCAACTAGGAGACTATCACTTGAACTTTGCTGAGGTTTGGTTAATTGTTCATGGTGATACACCTAGATAAACACGTGATTTGTAGTAGTTGTCCTTCGTAAGAAATTTTCTTTTTAATGCGTGTTTTGTGTATATGTTATTTGTTCTGTGATGCAAATTCTGTATTTTAAAATTGTTGTGAATTCCTTGCCATAAATTTCTTTTCTTTCTGATTCTCTTATTTGCAGCATTTAGACAAGTTGCAATCACAGTTTCTTTCTGATTTTCTTGTATTTAGGGCACATTGTTAAAACTTAAATTGGATCCAAATATTCACACCATATAGTGAAATATGTGCTAATTTCTTTATTGCAATGCAAACTATAATTTGGATATATTGTTTATTACTGAATGTAATACTTAATGAAATTTTCAACTGAATTTTCTTTGCTTCTAATAACGAGTCATGTGTATAAATTACTTACTCTGGAGTAACTACCATATTAACTTGTCTAGAATCATCTAAAGCTATTTTATTGTTTTGCATGTTTTAAATAGGGTCATCAAGGAGCTTTGTGTAAAGAACTTCATTTAATTTATATCCCATATGAACTTTGGCTTCAAACTTTTGACCTTAGGCTTAACGCTATGCATGGATGGACAAACGTTTAGCAGTTTTAATTTAGCTGACCAGCCATTGGTGTGTTTATGTGACCCTGCATTTTATCTTTTGTGGATATGCAAATGTATTAGTTTAGTTTTTATTTTTATAAATGTATTTCATGAATCATTATGATTTGAAATTAGACATGATAAGAGAAACCGTCAAAAGTTGTGGCTACTAAATGTCCATATTTCTTTTTTTTTAAATGTTTTAAGGTGTGTGATAATGTCAACAGTTTAAACATGTTCCATTTTGCCAATAAGTAAATTCCTTGGTTTTACCTTTTCAGATGCATGAGCATATGTGTGTGTGTACATGGAAACAGATACACACATCAATATCTGTATGTGTAGGTACATGTGTAAGCATGGGTAAATACATACGAACAACTGCATTTGTTTTTAAAGCTATTCTGAATTTGGATCTGTTTGTTGTTTCATGAAGTATCTTTAATGATTTTATGTTATCCATATTATTATTATTATTGGATATGTCAGTATCATAATACTTATCATTTGACTTGTAGGGATCAATGATAATGGAGGATATAGTAACAGTTGCAATGATTGTTAGAAGACTTCTTTTGGAAGAATCTGATATTGTATGTTGTACATTTACTCTTTAATTTGCATGTTACATCATATGAGCAGTGTTCAAGATACCCTGTGTTTTCTATCTAGATCTCTAGTTTTGTTGTTTCCTTTTATCTGTTGACTATTGTGAATTACATTTCAATATTTTCTGCAGGCTGTTCAATCTTCCACTGTCTCTGATAGAGATCAGATAGAATTGTATATATCTTCATCAGTTAAGAATTCATTTGCTAGGGTAAGTGTTTTAGCCCAATGTTTATGGTTTTTCTGACTCATATATTGTTATTTGTATCATAATCAAGATGCCTAAGAGAGACAAAAAAACTGCAGAGGCTCAGGAGAATATATTGAATTACAGAATAAATATGATAGCCCACTTAGAATGTAAAATCCATTATGGTTCACAAGAGTGTTCCTTTTGTCTGCATCTGATATACTCTTACTACAGGAATCATATGTTAACCTGGATAAATTATATGGCTACCATACGTACATGGTTTGTGTAGCCCCTGTAAACAGATTTACCAGACATTTATTCTTAATTTATTGCATTACTAGGGTGTTGACATTGAGGACAGCATGAGTACGGTCAACACTGGTTGGTTTCTATAATTTTGTAGGATGAAACTCAAATATCTGTTCTTTTCAAGGTGACTGAAAGCATAAAGCTGCTGTAACATAGCGCATAACTCAAACAAGCATAATAATAGAACATGCTGAAATTTGATTGATAAACTATGCTGAGATTTCCCACTGTGACAAACTAATTTATATAATTTGTTTCTTTTGATGCAAGTCATTAACATCTAAGCGTGTGCAAAACTGACTGCATAATAGCTTACTTGATTAACCAATTCAAGTTATTTGAGCATACCATATATATTCAAACAAAACTAGTCGTCCATCCAAAGCACATAACCCAACTTAATTCTGAAATCATTTATTCATGTGTCTATCCTAGTTGGAGGGTCAAAATTATGTTAGTCAGAAAACCAACCAAGATATTTCTTCAATTGAAGCCCATGGTCTAGAAGCTAAAATTTTAAATGATAAAGTTCCGGCTTTCAACTTCAAGAGCAACCGTGTCTGCTTTTGATGCCTTTTCTTACAAGTAAATTGAACTCATAAAATTTTCAAAACTTCATGCTAGCTTTGTTTCCATCCCATGAATGCATGTTAAATTTGAGTATCTTTGTTGCTTTGGACAGATATTGCAAGCTGTTGATAAATCAGACACAATGGGTGAACATCCTTTGGCATTGCTTGCAGAGGAGGTCAAGAAACTTCTGAAAAAAGATTCAACAGTTTTCATGCCAATTTTATGTCAGAGGCACCCACATGCAACTATTCTTTCAGCTTCACTTTTACACAAGTTTTATGGGAGCAAGTTGGTAAGCTGATACATGCCAAGTCTATATATGTTTTAGCTTATCTAGCCCAATTGTAGTACTTCATAAGCTTGATTATTTGTTATTTTTAACTTTGAGTTCTTAACGATGCTTATATCGTCCAGAAACCTTTTGTTGATAGTGCTGAACATTTGACTGAAGATGTTGTATCCGTATTTCCCGCTGCTGATAACCTTGAGCAGTATATACTGGACCTCATAAAATCTGCTTGTGAAGGTGACAATGTGGAGATCCATTTCAGGAAGCTAAACCCATACCAGGTGAGATAGCCAGATTTTGTTGTCTAGTTTTTTATCCTAATAATAAGCAGCAGAATTCTTTCTGTGGCTATAAGAACTGAGTCTTTAGAATTGGAGCTGATAAAAGAAATACCCTTTCTCATGGTGATACTTGGTTGCTCCAGTGCATTTCAATGATACATTTATGTTATCCATGTTTTGTTGCTTTTCGCATGCAATAGTTTGAAGAAAAGAATAAGTAGTTCATTCAAAAGAAGATTATCTGATAAAGTAGTTAAAGCAGAAAATCAAATGATATCATCATTTTTTATTACAATTGGATAAAAGTAAATGCAGTTAATTGTTTGGTATTAAGGGAAAGGGAGATATTCCTTTTATCTGATTTTCATAAAGATTTTTTTAATTCTTTAAAGAGCTTGTTTGCTTTTGTATCAATTTTTTCCATAAAGAAAAATAGCAGAAGCAGCAATTAATTAGAGTATGATATATATTTTTTGTTTGATTGAATGAAATATCCCTAGCATAATAAAGATTTATTTTAGGAGAGACTGAAGTTTTGATCCTCGGTTATGAGTTCATTGAACTTGAAAGTGTTTCTTTCATGTATCTCCAGTTATTTATAAAGATGCAGTTGAATCTTATTCTTTAATGTGTTTTTTTTATAGAATTCTTTAATGTGGTTAACTGATTAGTAGTTGTAGAAACTTTGGAAAGGATAGTTTCAAATGGTTTTGTTTTTAGGTTTTCTTTTGGCTACGTCAAGGCTAAATATAAGAGTTTGTTCGTTCTTGGGAGCCATCAGTGTTGCTGTTTTGAGTACATAATGATATTACTTCTCCTCAAGATCAGCTTGAATGAATTGTATTAATGTTGATAGGAAAAGATTCTGTTTAGAATAATGTGTCCATTTATTTTCTCATTTTTTATTACTCCCCCTCCTAAAGATGCATTTTATTTTTCCATTTTCAGATTGAATCTGTTTCTGGAACAGTGGTTATGCGATGGATTAATTCACAGTTAGGAAGAATTGTAGGTTGGGTGGAGCGGACTCTTCAACAAGAGGTAAACTAATTTTTGTTTTTTTTTAATTCTCTTCAAAAGTCATGTCTTCCCCTTTCTTTTGTTGTTCTGCTACCTATCTCTCTCTTTCTCCTCTTACCTTTGATTGGGAAATGAATATTTTTTTTATTGTCCTTGTTTCTGTTGTTGCTGCATAGGCCCCCTTCCCCTAACAGCTTGAACTTTTTTCTATTTACTGTTCTACTGGCGGGATGGATTAAAAATTGATTGAGGTAAAGGTAGAGTATCCAGGCATGGTATTGTTAATGAACATTGGACCGTTGTGGCACAGAATATTTTGTGAACTGGAAATCCATGGTAGATCTAATAAAGTTGAAAAAGTATTTAAGAATTAACTAAATATGTGAGTGTGGTAAGAACTGAAAAACAGGCAAGGTAAATTTAGTTGGGATGTTTTGCGGAATGGTAATTTTTTCCTCTAAGTTGAGTTGATTTTACTCGATTTTTTGTTGTTGAAAGCTTATTGGTTCCATTAATCATGGGAAACTTTTGTTATAATTAGCTAGATGTCTGTACTCCAGATTTATTTTTGTATCTTGGTTGATGTCTTTCATTGTTGACAAAGCTTATTTTCTCTTTTAGCGATGGGACCCAATATCACCTCAACAGCGGCATGGAAGTTCAATTGTGGAAGTTTATAGGATTGTTGAGGAGGTATGAACATTCAAATTTCTTTTACTTGCCCCTTGTGGGCTTAATAGATTTCTAATCTGTTTAAATGAAGCAGATATTATTTGATGCATGATATTTATCAGGATTCTTCCTCTAGTTTGCTATTTTCCAAAACTCGGATATCATGTAGTTGATTATTTGTTTTGCTTCTGAGAAGCAAGAGCAGCTTTTTTCATTTTCATCATATTCCCATTGTTTTCCTCTTTGAAAATATGTTTTCATCTTTAACTATTCACACCTATTTTCTGTTAGAAAACAATAGAAAACCTTTTTGTTCTTTCTAGAACAAAGATGAAACAAGTCGACATATCCTAAATTTTTACAATTGTAATCATCTTTTTTTTTGTTAGTCAACTTGAAGTCACTCAATTGAAACAAAGATGAACAAATATGTTTCTTGTGTATCTTTCTTATATCATGTGTCTACTTGAAGTCACTCATGTATTTTCTTCTTCTTCTAATATTTTGCAAATTTAGAATGAAATCTGTATACATTTGCTTCAGTTGGTTTTATTTAGTGGGTGTCAGATTTGGAATACATTATTGATTCAGAGTCAGTGTATCCAGTCCTTGAAACAATATGGGTAACAGTGAGTTTCAAATATGATTTTGCCTTATAAGATGGCTGGTAATCTCCTTGGAATCTATGAAGGTTTCTTAGTACCAGCCTACTTGGACTGTCTCAAGATATAAAGATTTCTATAATTTGGTTAAGTACTTTCAGAGAACTGTCTGTTACTTAGGAACTAAGACGGTGATAAGCAAAAATAAACTGGAAAATGATCTGAATTTACTGTGCATTTACACTGACACATTTGCCTTGTCTCCCCAAATTATTAGCTGCAGATATGATCTCTACTTTATCTATTTCAATTAATTGATCCATTGAAATTTTTTGCTAACAAAGATGAGTGGTCTTATTCCAGATGGTAATAGTATGGATTTTGATGAACAATTGACTAGTTTTAGTTATTTAATGATTGGAGTTTGATATCATTGAAATTGAAGGAAGACAATGGTTAATCTCTAACAAATATTTGGTTGTTATTAGTTAGAGAACAGTTTTCACTGGCTCTTGGAGTCTGGAATCTCATAACTGTGAAATCAGTTTCTTTTCTTTTATATCTTGTTCTTCTATGGATGTTTTTCTCATTTTGGAGATATTAATAGTACATTCTACTTTCTTTTTTATTTTTGGGTGCAGACAGTTGATCAGTTTTTTGGTATTAAAGTTCCCATGAGGCTTATGGAACTGAATGCTTTGTTTCGTGGCATTGATAATGCATTCCAAGTATATGCAAGTCATATTGTGGATAATTTAGGTCAGTATCCTTTATGTTAACATTCTAAGTTGATAGATTTTACTGTCATTTATATGAAAGGAACTAGAGTGTTTTTTTTTTTATCTTTTTTGGTATTTGTGTTTGGCAATATTTATTTTTTACTAATTTGTGGTAAAATACAATAAAAATAGAATAAAACACTGGGTTACATTAATGAATTGATGAAAGTCTTATTTGAAGAAAAACAGAATTGAAGAAAAACAGAATGTGTTTCTGTTTCTTTCGATTGAATGATTGATAAACTTACAAAGGTTTACAGACTTTTATAGACTAGGACTTTTAGTTACATTAGGAGTCCTACTAATTATTAACTTCTAACTCTAGTCTTAGGAGTTTGACTTTAACTAAACTTATACAATATAGTTCGATTACAATAACTATTCTAGTTCGACTAGACTTACAATTCTAGTTCGAGTAAACTTACACTCCCCATCAAGTTGGAGAATATACATTGTATAATCCCAACTTGAATAAAAAATTGTCGAATAAGGCTTTTGGCAGTGCTTTTGTTAGTACATCTGCCACTTGCTCCTCGGCTGGAACATACTCTAATGAAGCCATTCCACTTGTCAACTTCTCTGCGATAAATTGCCTATCTATTTCAACATGCTTTGTTCTGTCGTGTTGAATAGGGTTCTTGGCAATTTGAATGGTCGATTAATTATCACAAAAGATTTGGAAATTTTCATCTTTGGTCATTCCTAGTTCTTTAAGCAACTTTATTAACCAGATTCCTTCACATATTCCCAAGGCCAATGCTCTGTATTCCGCCTTTTTGCTTTTCCAAGTCACCAAATTATCCCATATATATAAGAGCAATATCCATTGGTTGACCTCCTGTCTGTTAGTTCACTGGCCCAACTTGTGTCTGTGAATACTCTAACAGTTTTATCAGAACTTTTCTTGAATATTAAACCATGTCCAGGTGTACCTTTCAAGTATCTCAAAATCCTCTTTGATGTTTCCTTGTGTTCCTGCCTTGGATCTGTCATGTGCTGACTCACAATATTCACTGGAAAAGAGATATCTGGTCTTGTTAGTGATAGATAGATCAATTTTCCTACCAGCCTCTGGTAGAGTCCTTTATCTGCCTTTGGACTTGGATCGACTTTGTTGAACTTTAAGTTTGCATCCATGGGTGTATCTGTTGGTTTGCAACCCAACATTCATGTTTCTGTCAACAAATCCAGAACATACTTCCTCTGATTGATCACCAAACCTTTGCTAGACCTTGCTATCTCCATACCTAGGAAATATCTGAGTTTTCCTAGATCCTTGATTTCGAATTCCTTGCTCAACAGGGTCCTTAATCGACTCAATTCCACTTCATCATCTCCTGTCAATATTATATCATCCACATAAACAATAAGAATAACCCTTTTATTCAATGAGGTTACCTTAGAGAACAAGGTATGGTCTGCCAGTGACTGTTTGTATCCATTCTCCAAAATAACCCTGATGAATCTGTCGAACCATGCTCTTGGAGACTGCTTAAGGCCATAGAGAGATTTGTCAAGCTTGCACACCTTCTGATTTTGCCCAACACCTTCTAGTCCAGGTGGAATCTGCATGTATACTTCTTTCTCAAGGTTACCATTAAGAAAAGCATTTTTAATGTCAAGTTGATGCAGTTACCAATCACAGTTTATAGCTAGGCTTAACAAAACTCTAACTGAATTTAATTTAGCAACAGGGGCAAATGTTTCCTTATAATCCACTCCATAGGTCTGTGTGAACCCCTTGGCAACCAATCTGGCTTTATATCTCTGTATACTGCCATCTGAATTGTACTTAATGGCGAACACCCATTTGCATCCAACGAGTTTTTTAGCTTGGGGAAGATTTGTAATGGTCCATGTACCATTCTTTTCAAGTGCCTAAATTTCTTCATCAACTGCTTCCTTCCACTTTGGATTCTACAAAGCTTCTTCAATAGTCTTAGGAATACGTTTTTCATCTAGCTTTGCTGTAAATGCTTTAAAAGATGGCATCAAATTCCCATAAGCAGCATACCTTTGAATAGGATGCTTAGTACACAGTCTCACCCTTTTTCTTTTAGCAATAGCTAAGTGTTCAAATTCAAGAAGATGAGAAGGAATACTAGGAGAATCATTACCTCCACTTTCTTCACAAGCAGCTGGACTAAAATCCAATTCTTGGCAAGTACCAGATTGCAGAATGGTTTCTGGAATGGTTCTCCTTTTCCTGGTGTAAACCTGCAGTTGTTTAGGGGGTTGTGAAGAAGGTTCGATTAAATTTCGGGTTCCTGCAGGCGTGACAATAGATGAAGTATGTGGTGTAGATAAGGTATTAGGTGAGGAAATAGGTAAAATATTAGGTGGAGAAAGAGAAGTTTAAGGCTCAAGTGATGAGGAATAAGTAGGAGAGGACTGGAAATCATCAAAACTCTCCCCCTAAATTCAGCCGTGGGAAAATATGGTTCCTGTTCAAAAAAGTTAAGATCCAAAGAAACAAGAAATTTACGAGAAGGGGGATGGTAACATTTGTAGCCCTTCTTTAGTGAAGAATATCCTACGAACACACATTTTAGAGATTTAGGATCAAGTTTAGACCTAGAAGGATCATGGTTTGTAACAAACACGATACACCCAAAAGTTTTCAAAGGAAGTGTAGAGGACAAAGGCTTAAAGTGAGGAAAACAAGATAAAAGAACATCTCTAGGTGTTTGGAAATTTAAAACTCTACTAGGCATGCGATTAATAAGATATGTAGAAGTTAATAAAGCTTCTCCCCATAGATATTTAAGAACATTGTGGGTAAACATTAAGGCTCGAGTTACCTCTAGTAGATGCCTATTTTTCTTTCCGCGACTCCATTCTGTTGGGGAGTATCAACACAAGAACTAATCTGTACTATCCATTTCTCCTTGAAAAAATCACCTAAAGATTTAGTAAAGAATTCCCCTCCATTATCCGATTTAAATTTTTGAATTTTAGAATGAAATTGGGTCTCGACCATGTTGTAAAATCTCTCAAAAACACTAGCCACTTCAGATTTTTCTTTCAAGAGGTAAGTCCAAGTGGTCCTACTATGGTCATCAATAAAGGTCACAAACCATCTGCCACCAATAATATTATTCACTTTAGAAGGACCCCAAACATCACTATGGATAAGAGAAAAAGGATAGTAAGATTGTCTTGTTTGTTTAGCAAGTTGACAGATATGACATTTAAAGGAAGAAGGTTTTTGATTAACAAATAATTGAGGAAAAAAATTTGCAAGATAGGTGAAATTTGGGTGGCCTAACCTAAAATGCCATAACATAACATCAGACTGTTCTAAGGAATTAAGACAAAATTTAAAAGATAAAGGTTTAGAATTTCTTGTACTGTGAAGAACATATAAATCATTCTGCAAGCGAGCATTGCCAATCCTCTTTTTGAAGTCTAGTGCCTGTAAAAAACACTCAGAATCAGTGAATTGGAAAACACAATTTAAATCCTTGCAGAATGGTTTATATGTTCTTCACAATACAGGAAATTCTAAACCTTTATCTTCTAAATTTTGTCTTCCTTCCTTAGGACAATTTGATGTTATTTTATGGCATTTTAGGACAGTCTAATGAATCTGCCGAATAGTTCCTGCAGTTGTACCATCTGTTGGTTGGTGAAGCCTCTAGATGAAGTCAGATTATCCATTGAAGAGGAAAAGAGAAAAAAAATCCGATAGGATCGAATTTAGACTGATACCATGAAGAAAAATAGAATCGAAAGAAACAGAAACACATTTTGTTTTTCTTCAATTCTGTTTTTCTTCATGGTATCAGTCTAAATTCGATCCTATCAAAAAAAAATTCTCTTTTCCTCTTCAATGGATAATCCGACTTCATCTAGAGGCTTCACCAACCAACAGATGATGCAACTGCAGCAACAGATGGTACACAGACCAACTCTTTTTCCACTGCACTTCTTTCTACTACGAATACATCAGCATGGGTTGTGGACTCTGGTGCTTCTGACCACATGAATGGTAACAGAGAATTGTTTTTTCAATTTAAAAGTTCCTCCTCTTAGAATTCTATCAAATTAGCATATGGTTCTTTCTCACCAATTCAAGGCAGTGGTTATGTATTTCTTATTGATGACTTAGTCCTTCGAGACATGCTTTTTGTGCCTAGTTTGAACTGCAATTTTTTGTTAGTTTGCAAGCTCTGATACCATGAAGAAAAACAGAATGTGTTTCTGTTTCTTTCGATTAAATGATTGATAAACTTACAAAAGTTTACAGACTTTTATAGACTAGGAATTTTAGTTACATTAGAAGTCCTACAAATTATTAACTTCTAACTCTAGTCTTAGGAGTTTGACTTTAACTAAACTTATACAATATAGTTCGATTACAATAACTATTCTAGTTCGACTGGACTTCCAATTCTAGTTCGATTAAACTTACATTATTCTAGAAAGGATTAGGAGGATAATGTAACCTAGCTCAGGGTCAGTTGAGTTGAGCTTGAGGTTTTTCCTGCATCTGTTAAGCTTGGCCAATTACACTGGTTAATAACATAGAACCATTGGAGGCAAAAGTTGGAGAGGCAAAAGTTGGACATAAAGTGATTGATGAAAGATTTATATTCTATATGTAGTTGATAATATTTTCAACTATCTGGATACCGAAGGCTTATTTATAAAATGAGCATTCAGGGTAGTGCTTTTTAAGTGTTTTTGGACTGTTAAGCATCCAACCTAAGACTAATTGGTAATAGGTGGAGTGGCCTAGCTTTAATATAAGACCACAGGAAACCTAATGCATAACAGATGTCAGATAACGCTGGTTAACACTCCCTTTCACGTGTAGAAGAACAACAGACCCTGGACCTTGATACCATGTTAAGTATCCAACCTAAAACCAATGGATGCCTACCATTGTATCAGAGCCTAGGGTCTGTTATGCTGTTGTTCCTGCCTAATCTCATGTGAGGTTGATGACCCCTGGTGAGGTTTTCCAAGTGTAGGCCATTTGAGCTATACATGAGGTGTGTTAAGTGGTGTTATCCCACATCGGTAAGTATTATGTTTCCTATGGTATTATATTAAAGTTGAGCCTCTCCAGCGTACCAATTGGTTTTAGGTTGGATGCTGAACATGGACCATCACCTGTTCACATAGATAGTATTGTTCAAGGGCGGAGCCACCCTTTGAATTGGGGTGTCTCATGACACCCCAAAATTTTTTGGAAACCTATTTTTTCTATATAATTTGTATATAAAAAATTAAAAATATGGACAAATGACACCCCTTTTATGAATAAAATGACACCCATTTATAAATAATTAATCCTCTTTAAATAATCATTGAAAAATGACACCCCTTAAATATATTTCTAGCTCCGCCCCTGGTATTGTTGTATAAATCCAGAATTATTATCAAATGAAATAATTCTTATAACAGTCGATCCTCACATTATTTCTTGCCTGCAGTATCAGTTGTTGGTTGACTATCTTACTATACTTTCAGTGCTGTAATCTTCATTAGTTTAAGTTTCAAAATTAGAGAGTTTTATCTTCTTTCTCAAGAAGTGCTCACTAGACAACCATGGAAATAATGAGCTTTTAATCTTCTCACCAATATACTAGTGCGTTCCTCTTTGGATGTTGGTGCAATACATTCAAAGAATTACAAGTTGTATTCCTAGAATATTCAACATGAGACATGGGACCGTGAGGAAATCATGTATATTGTTGATAAACTTGTGAGAAAGGGGCCATGGTGGCCGGAGATGCAATGAATAATGGTGGTTTGTGTGTGATCGGTGGTTAGGGATTTGTTGTTTGAAGAAGATGAACAAGATATTTTTCAGAGAGAACAATGTGTTTCTCTGTATTTTCTTATTATTATTAATTATCAAATGTATACAAAGTAAGCCTTTAAATAGGCTGATATAGAGTTTCAATATAACTAAAATTATACTTTTATCTTTAATTTAAATAATACTTATTCCTAATTTAAATAAGACTTCTAGTAAATCTAAACTACCGATTAGGAATAAACTCTAATTACACATTAAATAAAAACTCTAACACTCCTCCTCAACTTACACTCCCCCTCAAGCTCTAACACTTATCGGATAACTTACAAAACTGGATCAGTACACATAGATATACACATTGCGCCTCACTTCATTTAGGTGAGCTCTGTTTTTGCATCTTGCACCTTAGGCAATATAAGGGTTCTAGCACCTTGAGCTTTGCAACCTTTTGCGTCTTTTACATCTCTCTTGATGTTTTCTTTCTTTGATTTGTGTTCTACGTTTCAATCTTTTCTACCCTTTTTCTGCTGGTTTTTCTTTTCATTCCCTACTTCACAGACCTTGATGTGAGTTTCACAATGCAGCTAGCAAAGATGATCTAGTTCCACCTGTGCCGGTCCTCACTCGATATAGAAGAGAAGCTGGGATAAAGGCGTTTGTGAAGAAGGAATTATTTGATTCTCGGCTGCCAGATCAGAGAAGGTCCATTGAAATTAATGTCCTGACGACACCAACCCTATGTGTTCAGTTGAACACATTATATGTGAGTTCAAGCTTCAGTTTGTGCTCGTTTAAATGTGTGTGGATGATTTTATCTATCTATTTGTCTTATCTCTTTTTTTGGTTGGGGAGTGTGCATTGGATTGGTTGTAGTTTTCTTTTCTCTCTTTTTTTTATCAGTATTGATTAATTAATATTCCTGTTTGAAATAATCTTCCTGTGAATCATTATTACTGGTGGTAAAATCATTTATTTTTTCCCCTCATGTTGGTAAGGCATACTTTATGTACTCCGACCATTTAATTTTTTACCAAACCAGGGCATCAAAGTTGTGGTATATTGACAGCTAAATAGTCTTATAATATCTCCAACAAGTCTTCAATAGAGCATTAATCTGTTGATTTGCATTCACTCTTCCTAGCCTCTTATGGAAAAACAGTTAAACTATATTATCATAAGTGGGAAACCGATGGATTAGTTTGAGTAGAAATGTATATAGGTTATATAGGTGATATGTACAGTCTAGCTACATTGTGTTGAGTGTGGTCAACCCTAGAAAAGTTAATTTTATGTACAGAAATTTCTTTTTCTGGCCATGCCACTGTACATGTCGGAGAAAGAACAAGGAAAATGTAATCTTTCAACTTTCAAGTCTTGCTTTAGAAAGACATTGTTCTCCATTGAAATCAGTTCTTTCCTGCCAACACTTTTTTTCTATTTTATTTATCACCAATAATGACGAAAGCATATATAATAATGAAAAAGATATGTTTACATTTCAAATTTTCGGTTTGTTGAACTATTCTAAATGTTATCCAGTAATGATGTCTTTCTAAGTCATTCCTTCATTTGTGCTAAAACCATACTCTAGTGCTTCCTCTGTTTCCCTTCATGTACTGACTCATTTCATAACTTATTTGCTGATGTTGTTATCAGAATATTTTCTAACTTGAATTTTTGCTGCTGGCAGTATGCTATTAGTCAACTGAACAAGTTGGAAGATAGCATCTGGGAACGCTGGACAAGGAAAATGCCCCATGAAAAAATCTACATCAGTATGTATCGCAAGTCCATACTAATATGATCAATTTTCATTCATTCGAGTAATAATAGTATGCATATTGCTCTTGCATCTATACCTTGTCCAAATAATATATTCTGTTGAAATGGTTAGCCTTCTTGACTTCCAAAGCTATAATGGAAAGGAAAATAAAAGAATAGTTGGCTAAATTTAGTCTGGAGAACTGAATGCTTCCCAAGTAGTTGACAGGCATTTTCTTGCTGCCAAAATTGAAATATTTTTCAAATGGTTGAAATTCCTGATTTTGGCTATTGTTTGGGGATAGACTGGTGCTTATATCTCTCATTGTGGTGTGTTTTTACTTTAATTCTCATACATCTGCATGCTATGTATATTTTTGCCATATGTACATGTTGAGTAGTTTGTGTCATTGATGAAGCAGTTTCTTGTTGAAGCAATTTAGCTTTTGCTTGTTAGGCTGAAATTACCCACCTTTCTGTAGGGAAATCCATGGATGATAAATCTAAAAGTTCAACCCAGAAAGACACCTTCGATGGAAGCAGGAAAGATATAAATGCCGCTATTGACCGCATTAGGGAGTTTGCTGGTAATACCTATTTTATTTTATTCTTCTCGGATATAGAATTGATCATTGATTAAGTGCTTTATGCGTGTTGCAGGAACTAAAATTATATTTTGGGATTTGAGGGAGCCTTTTATTGAGAACTTGTATAAACCTAGTGTTTCTCAATCTAGGTTGGAAGCAGTTATTGAACCGCTTGACGTGGTAAGCCCCTCACCTTGTTTTGCTCCTTATGAACTTGATATATAGATGTATTGATGTGCTAATGTGGATTTATTGAATATGTATGATAATTGATTATGAGATATCGCTGAAACTGCTGCAGGAACTAAATCAACTATGCGATATTATTGTGGAGCCACTTAGGGATCGAGTAGTGACAAGTCTTCTTCAAGCATCATTGGTCTTTCCCCAAGCCTACTTCTTCCCGAAAAATTCCAACTGCTGCTTGAATTTCTATTTAACGAAATGTTTTCTTTTTTAGGAAGGGTTACTTCGGGTTTTGTTAGACGGAGGCCCATCACGAGTTTTCTTTCCAACTGATGCAAAGCTATTGGAAGAGGATTTGGAGATTCTGAAGGTGATCACTGGACTGGTAGCTTCAATAAAGTTAACAATTTTGACAATGATAAACATAGATTTCTCCACTGATTTAAGTGCTTCTTTTGTTTAGCAAAAGTTAGGCCATGAAATGAAACATTTTTATGTTGACAGGCGCTAAAATGATTCCATCACAATATTTTAGGCGAAAAGTGCTATAAACCGATTGGACTTGCTGCTTCTATTTGATTTTCTATTATGTGCAATTTGTTGCAATTTATGTGACACTAATCTATTCACATGAATTTGATCTACTTAGGAATTCTTTATTTCTGGAGGTGATGGACTTCCTCGTGGAGTTGTTGAAAATCAAGTTGCTCGTGTTCGGCTTGTTGTGAAGTTGCATGGATTGGAGGTAAGAAATGGAACCTTTTACCATTACTATTACTGTTTCAAACCTCCCTTTTCAAACAGGTGGGAGCCGGGAGGTATAGTTGCTACTAGCCATGTTACTTAGTATTGTGTGTGAGTTGAATATGGGCATGTCCAATTTTTTGAAGTTTTTCCATGTATTTGGTGGGTTTTTGGAAGGTCATATTTCCACGTCCATCAAACACACTTGTGGAACATGAATACTTCAAGAAAAATGAAAAGTCGGTGACAGACATTAGAAAATGAGAATTCTCATTACCTAGTAGCTTAACAAAGGATAACTTTTAGAGTTTCTGCAAAAGAATATTTTCCTACACTATGGGATATGATATTAATATTTTCAGACTTAATTGTTTGCAGACTCGAGAATTGGTCGAGGATTTGAGATCTTCAAGTGGCAAACTAGGTGCTGATAATCAGACACTACTAAGAATATTATGCCACAGGGCTGATTCAGAGGCATCCCAGTTTGTCAAGAAGCAGTATAAGATACCCAAGTCTTCTGCATAGGCCATAGTTCGACTCAAAATTGGCTTGATATGGAAGAAAGTGTAGACTCGAAATCCGGCTTGACGTAGAAGAAAGCGGCAAATATGCATCAGTCAGTCCATGTGAATGTAAGTTCATCACTCCCTTGTAAGAGAAAACAACTGCATTTTCTGTCATCTTTGTTTATGGTATCTTTAAATTACTCTCTTCTCTTTCTATGTTCAAATAGTTCACATTTGACGTGTCTATATGAGATGGAAAACTTTTTTTTGAGCCAAACCTATTTGGAGCTTTGTTTTCATTTTTTTCTTCTAAAATACCCACGTATACGGTACACGAGTGGTTGAAATTTTAAGCTTTCGAACATGTAGAAATTCATTCATTTGAGCATATATGTATTGAAATATGTTTGCCTTTGACAGACATTAGAATGTGGCTTCCTTACCAGAAATATGGTCCAGAGTTTGTGGTGTGGAGGGGATGTTAACCTTCAAAGTTCAACCATAAAACTAAAATGCGATGCGATAGTAACTTAATGTGGCAATCGAATCGAGTTGAACTTAAGTTTTGAGGTGTTCATTTTGTTTTACTTTTAAAATCTGAGCCCCATCCGAGTTAAAAATTGACTCTTATTAGGTTTCATTAAACTTGTTTACTTCATAACTATTAGCTCAATTGTTATATTTGACTGTTTATGTTTGATTTGAAGTTTGAATTGGGATTTTTAAAATATTAATTAAAAGTAAAATACTAAGACGTGATGGGTGGAATTACTTGAGACAATGGAGTCTAGTTTGATTGTTGTTTCTAATTAAACTTAAAAAGTTTGTGAGCGCAAATATCTTGTTCATACTTTTAATTCTAGTGGCCAAACGAAAAATAAAAACAAAACAAAATTTATGTATTTATAATTGACGAGGTTTTGGCATTATGACAAGGGAGAGACACGAATTTTGAAGGTTAAGGTTCGAATATCAGTTGATTTGATTTACTTTAAATATTATCAACGTTGTCGTATTAAATTAAAAAATTATAAATGGATAGGGGCAATTTTGAATTAGATATTTTTTCAAGAGTTAAACTAAATAAAAATAAAACTTAAAAGATTTAACATGACAATTACCTTGATATTTTTGTCTGAGGTTAAAAATTAGGCAATTCGGATAACATTTTAATGTTAAGGGGTAGAAGGACTGAAAATTTTTAGTGAACAACTCAGTAAAAAAATTGTGTTTAAAGGGCACTTCGAACTAAAGAAAAATAAACTTAGCCCAATAATTAGGCGTTTTTAATCCTATTTAGAAAGAAAAAGAATGGAGGATTTTAAGAGAAAGAACATGATGCTTTAAAGTTTAAATGAATCTAAAATTCATAATCTAACAAAATATGAGGAACAAAGATACAAAATTTGTCCAACAAATCAAATGTGATTGACGTTCAATCTTACACAATAATTAAATGTTTTTAAATTCTCATTTTCTATATTCGAGTCTTCTCATTTTCAATTTATTATTCCTCATTATTATCACCAATAAAATGACACATATGTTATAATTTTATTTAATTAAATCTGATTTTAATTAAAATTAGAATTAAATTAATAAAAGATATAAAATAATCTCCAGGCCCCTTCCAAAAGCAAATTTAGGGTCTTAGGGCACGAACTATCAGTTTCTTCTTTCAGTTGATTGCACTCTCGCTCTTCATCAACTTTGAGTCAGCTTTGGCTCTTCACTTGTCCATTTTACAGGTTAGTTTTTGCTTCACTCGTAATGTGCGATGTTTTATAATATTTTTAAAAAGATTTCCCTTGACTGCTTGGTTTGGGCTTCTTTTGCATGTTCGATTGAACAGAGAAAAGGGTTCTAATTTGTAGTGTGATCGCTGGATACGAGTATATGTTCTACACGCTATGTGAAATTTTTCTTTGTTTTTCCTTCCATTTGGAGAATCTGACCCCCCTACCCATGTTCGGCGGATAATTCAAAAAAATAATAAATTAAAAGATGAGTCGGAGCATTATAGGTACTAGCCGGATATACATATTTTTCCTACATAGGAGCTTGTTAATTATACAAATATGTTTGGAGATGCTTTGTTTTTGAAAGATTACCCTTGTCTGTGAAGAAAATTCCGTGAAGGGTTTTGATTTGTCTATGAATGTATGGATATTTAGTTTAGATATGAGTTGTGGGTCGATCAGCCTACTGATTCTGCTCATCTTGTTTTGTTTTTGAAAATTTCAATTGCTTGTGAAGGAAATCCCGTGATTTTCCATTGAGAGCTTTATGTTTGATCTTGGTTTGTTACTATCCGTATCTGTGATCATGTGAAATGGGCATTGTTGTTTTTATTCGTTACAATCGGGTTATTTTTGAAGTAGTTAAAGGCTAAGTTGTTTATGAATCTTCTCCGATTTTGTGAATTCTTCAAGATTGATGTCATTTTTCTTGGTTGTAAGGACGTTGATTTAATTGCGAGTTGCTTTTTTTGTTTCTCGTGTTGAGTTTGGATGCAGAATGTTTCTCAAGGTGCAGATGCCATGGAATGTCATAATTCCTGCTGACAGCTTGGATGCGAAAGGCTTGATGCTCAAGAAGGCGATAGTGATCCGCCTTATGGATGAATTTGCTAGCAAGAAGGCCACCAAGGATCTCGGATACTTCATGGCCGTAACAACCCTGGAGAGCATCGGCGAGGGAAGAGTTAGACAGAACACGGGGGATGTGCTTTTCCCTGTTGTCTTCAGCGGAATCACATTCAAGATGTTCCGGGGAGAGATTCTGCAAGGGGTTGTACACAAGGTACTAAAACATGGAGTGTTCCTGAGGTGTGGACCTGTCCAAAACATTTATCTGTCTCACCTGAAAATGCCTGACTACCGTTATGTGCCCGGGGAGAACGGAATGTTCATGAATGACAAAGACTCGAAGATCGAGAAGGATGTTGTCATTCGATTTATCCTGATCGGGACCAAATGGATGGAGGCCGAGAGGGAATTTCAGGCTTTGGTGAGCTTGGAAGGTGACTACTTGGGACCGGTTTCCTGAATACCCAACTTTTTTCTGAACTTGCGTATGTATTCGAACTTCTGGTGATTTAACCTTAACTTTGGAATCGCCCACTGACTTGTTATGACTTCTGGTAGTTTAGCCTTAAACTTTGGCTTTGTTAGCTAACAATCATTGCCATTTTAATGGAATTTTGTAAGTATGGAATGTTGGGTAATGATGGTTTCCTTATAAATATGCAAGTATTGTTGTATGTATTATATTCTAGTATAATACTTTGATACACACAAGCCTTTTAAATTTAGGGTGTGTGGATTTAGGTTAGGGTTTAGTGTGTAGGATGTAGACTTTAAGGTTTATGACTATAATTTAGAGTTTAGTGTTTAGATTTTATAACCTAAATATAAAGGGGTTGTGTAATTTTTTTTACATAGCTTGTGTATCGAAATATAACTCTTCTATTCTATTATGTTCACACTTATGCATTATTTTAACTTTGAATATGTTTAGTATTGACTTTTTTTATTTTTTTTTGGGTAAAAATAGGGATACACACATGAGCCTCGTTAAAAACCTTCTTAAACCTAAGTGGAGGAAAATAGTACCCATGATTGTATTACAAGATGGAGGTTAAAAAATAAAAAAATCTAAGAGAAATACCAAAATAATTAAAGTCATAAGGAATAAAAAAACAAAGTTAAGTACACAACTAGACAACTTGCATGTGCTATGGTGGCCAATTATTCTCCAGGTAAGTCGAGGGCATTGATCGAGTCTGCCTACAACATCTCATCCACACAAGGAGGAGCTGAATAGAAAATTCGTACCGAGAATGAGGTGAAATCATGCATCTTGGCAAGGGTATCCGCCACCATGTTACCGGATCGTAGAACATGTTGAAAACAGGTAGTCCAAGCCTGTGATTGCATCATACGTATATTTTCCAGCAAAACACCATCCACGAGGTCCTGCCGATAATCCAAAATCAATGATAGGGCCTCGAGGCTATCCATCTCGAAGATGACGTTGTGCCATCTCCCATTCCATGCACATAACATACTCAGAAACACGCCCCAAATCTTTGCCATGATAGGGGAGCATATACCTAAAGATTTGTTAAAACTCAAGAGCCATTGCCCCGTGTAGTTGCGCAGCACTCTCCACACGCGGCACGGTTCTCACCAATCGAGCAGGCCCTATCAGTATTCATCTTGACCCACCCGGATTCAGGAGGAAACCATTTGGAGAACAAAAAATTGCAAACTTACCTTGGAAACAACCCAGTTTCAAAGTGCGACCAGCAACACATTGTAGCCACATCAATCTCAAACTGCCGACATAAGATGGATTCCGCTTCATCTAGGGGTTATAAAAAACAATAGCATTCCTTTGGAGCCAAAGGTTCTAAATAATTGCGCCAAAAAGGATGTCTCAATCTTCTGTGTTTTGTACAATTTTTTTTGGATTAGCAAGGTTAATTTGAATCCAACTCTTGATGTCGACAACTAAGAGCAACTCAAGCATATCCAAGCGAATCAATTGGTGCCATATTGAGTACGCCAAAGAGAGAAACGGAGAACATGGTCAATATCTTCAATATCTGCTTGACAGAGAGAGCAACGACTATCTTGTGCAAAGTGGCGTTTAAACCTTTCGGCATTGGTCATCAACTTACCGCAACAAATTAACCACATGAAAATTTTAATTCGTTGGAGTCCCCTAAATTTATAAACAAGACCCCAAACCTTATCAGAATCCTCAACATTAGACGCCATTTGCACTGAGTACGCGAATTTAACTGAAAAACGCAACGGTGCCTCACCCTTCCAACCAAAAGAATCCGCCCGCAAGGCTGGAGATGACCCTTTTAAAGCCGTGGCATGCAACAACACATGTGATAGTAAAAGATGTTGATATAATGGTCACAACCAATTCCCGTGATCATCAGACATGCTCGCCACTGACGTATGAACCAGCTGGGCATAAGACGGGGCCGTGACATAGGCAATCAACGGGCCAAGAACTGGATCTAATTGTCGAACCAAAAGTCGACATGAGTACCCTTTCCAACGATCCGAGTCACATTGTTACGGACCATTTCCCATACAACGCTAAGGCCCTTCCAGAGACGTGAGCAATTTTGATTACGCAAAGATGACGGGAGTGTCTCGAGACATTTGTACTTCGTGCGTAAGAAACGTACCCATAGTGCATTTGGTTTAGCTACCAATTGGAACACCAATTTCATGAGGAAAGCCTCATTTTGAGCAGCAAGCTTTCGAAATCCAAGACCTCCCTAAGATAAAAGTTGGCATACAAGCTCTCAGTGGACAAGATGAACACCCCCACGATCCGAAGTGATACCCCAAATGAGTCGGCGAAATAACCGTTCTAATTCAAGGCATGTAGATTTCGGTAGAAGAGTGGACTGCATTGTGTACGATAGAATAGCCGCAAGAACTGACTTAGCTAGCGTGATATGGCCGACCAAAGATAGAGATTTCGTTTTCCAACCACTAAGCTTCCGCTGCACCAAATATTGATAAGTTGCGGCTATTACATGTTGATGAATAAGTGGAACCCCTAGATATTTGTTAAGATCTGAAACTTTTGAAAGACCCAAGAAAACACTAATTGACTGACGAACCTCTCCAATAACATTCTTCGAGAAAAATAAATTAGTCTTGGCGATACAAACTCTATGTCCCGAACAAAATAAAAAAACCTCGAGAGTAGACCGAATAAGATTCGCCTGCTCAATTGAAGCTTCGACAAAAAAGATAAGATCATCGGCAAAGAAAATGTGAAAAATTCCTTGGCCCACTTTAGAAGAACAGAACAGTTTTCAAAGACCATACATCACCGAACTTTGAGCCAAACGTACAAACCTTTCCATACATAAGACAAATAGATACGAGGACAAAGGGTCGCCCTGACGAATACCCCGAGATAGAGCAAAAGCCTCAGTCGTTGAACCATTCCACAAGATTTGAATAGTAGCAGAAGAGATGCAATTCATAATAAGGCAGCGAAGAGAGATAGGATTACCAAGATCTAGCAGAGTGTCGTCAACGAAACTTCATTCAAGCCAATCATATGCCTTTTCAAGGTCAATTTTAATAACCATCCATCATTTACGACCAGTCTTGCACCGCATCAAATGAATTGTGTCTTGTGCGATTACAATATTATCTATAATGGATCTACCCTGAACAAAGCTCGTTTGGTTCTCAGAAATCCAATAGGGTAATAAGGTTTCAGGCGACTCACTGTAATCTTTGTGATCACCTTATACATAACATTGCACAAGCCGATAGGCCGGAATTGGAAAATTTTAACTAGTAACTCCACCTCAGGCAAGAGGACAAAAAGTGTTTTGTTCAAATCCGTCGGGATCAGACCAAAAGTGAATATTTGTCTAATATACTGGATAACAGATGCCCCTACAATAGACTAATTTTTCTGAAAGAAAACAGCATGAAGCCTATCTATACCCGGTGCCTTCGATCATTTTTTAACTTCGACTCTTTATTGTTTTAAATTTATTATTGATAAAAAAATATGATTTAAAAACTTTCAATCAAGTTGTTTATAAATATATATTTTATAAATTTTAATTAATTAAAATATTGAAAATAATTGTGGTCAAAATTTAAAATATTTTACTTTTAAAAAGTTAATACTGGACAAATTTAGTAGGATAGAGAGAGTAATATTTCTAACCAAACATGATAGTTTTATACAAAGTTTCAGGATGGTCCTAATTTTGTATTGGGTAATATGTTTGTTTTCTTTGCTTTTCTTTTTTTCTTATAAAAGATGTCTTAATCCAAGATACAGAAAAAAGCAACAAACATTAAGATTCGAATGAAAGATTTATTAGACACCTTCTCTTAAAGAATAGGGGTTCATTGTAATTGTTGGGTTTTTAGGTGTTCGATTTCCTTCAACCGATGTGTTTGTCAAGTTCGGAGAAGATTAATTTTTTGGGTGATTTGGTGGAAGCTAAAAATAAGAGATAAGCACAAGGATTTAGAGTGGTTCGACTTTCTAACCCAAAGCCTACATCCACTACCTTAGCTTCCCACTAAGGATTTCCATACAAATTCAGTAAGAATTTCGTCCTCTTTTCTCGACTTAGGAGGAAACCGTTACACCGATCAAGCTTTCTACCCAAAACTTGATCAAACACTCTCTTACACAAGAAAGACTTAACAAACTAGAAATACCTTTAAAAGGTATATGTTTGCACAATTAAAGCTCTCACCCATAACCTAAACGCAAATTTGACAATTAGGCTCACAAGTGTTGTCTATACAAGAAATTGAACAATAAAGCCCTAAGACAATTTTCTTATCATATTGTTGTTGACAATTGAAGCATTAGCCTTCTCTTGATGCTTGAAAATCCCTTTTATACTCCCAAATGAGTTTCTAGCCGTTGAGGACCGTTGGGGTTGTTTTGGAGCATTTGCAGATTTTATTTCCCACCATAAATGATGTTCTACAGACGTCCGTTTTAAAACACTTGTATCAAAACATTTTGTCTCTGTAAATGGTCATTTCGAAACGCCTAAGGATGTTTCGAAACACCTTGGTGGTTTTGTAAAGTTTGGCTCTAGAAAACACTTCAAAACCTCTTTAAAATATCCTCAAACATATTTTTAAGTTGTTTGGACTTAGGCACTTTTAAAATCTTTTCAACTTAGTCCAATACTATTTTTCAATTATTATATAAAAACATTAGCTCTTCAGTAAACATGAGTGAAAGAGATCAATTTTCAGTAATTCATTGTAAACACAATTTAAATAGCAAAAGATCCAATATTTAAAAATTGCATCTAGAATGACTAAAAAGATAGAAACAAGACCAGATGTAATGAGCAAATCTAAAATCTTTGTAGAATGGTCCATAGATGTAGCTTATAAGAGGAGTTATAAAAAATAATAGGAACAAGTAGAGGGAAAGAGAGAAAGCCAATTTGGCATTGCAAGGTGCAAATAAGTGTACAAATAGGATAAAAAAATATATATGAATTACCAGAGAAGGCCAAAAAAAAAAACCTTCACTAAATTAAACATTCAAGCCACCGTCCAGAAAGAAGAATTCACTGGTAACATCATGAAAAGACTTAACCACACGCATTAAGCAAGTGTTCTTTCAAGTATTTATTGAGAAAAAAAAAAATGAAACCTTAAAGCCAACAAAAACAAGAAACGTAGTACATCATGATATTATGGATCAGGCTTTGGAGTTAAAAGCTGATCTCACCATGAAAACGATACAAACACACCCACCATTGTTATTAGAGATTTGAACTCATCTGGGTAGACTGTTTGAAGGGAAATTCCGCAGCGGATTCTCCCTAAGTAACTCGGTTTCCCTGCGCAAAGGATTTTGAGACATCAGCGAATTTAGAGACCTTTTTCTTTAGGTAATCCTTAAGCAGTAATCTTAAAAAGCAATTGTTTACGGCGTTTACTTTTTTATGTTTCTGCCATCCAACTCTCTCAGTTGCAGACTTGAAGTTCTATCCTTTTCATCCTGTGCTTTTGGCTTTCTGATAACAAAAAATTGATAAAATAAGTAATGCAAACACCATAGAACACATTACTCTTTCTTTTCCAATATACATGTCAGAATATATGTTGAAATAACAGTTGTTCAAAAGTTATAATATTTATAATAACATTTATAATAAATGTTATAACTTTTCAAAATAACTGTTACTTACTCTGCACATTCCTCATCAACAAAGACTTCAATATGAGTACTTGCAGCAGTCCCTGTGGTCCTTGGAACAGGTTTCTGCGGAACCTGAGAAGAATTTTTGAAGTTCAATATCATTTGCAGAATAATCCGAATAAACAATAGCAAGAAATCATGTTTGAGTTGCAAGGAAACCTTGTAAGATGTCCACTTTGCAGGCACTGCATTATTTTCTTTGTTTCTCTCAGCTCTACCACCAAGAGTGTGCCAAGAGTTTGAATCAGTACTTGGCTTAGTGTGATGACCCCTCATCGCATCCATCTTGTTATCATTGTAAATAGAAAGTGGAGTTCGCTGCACCCTATGACTGAGAAACAATAGAAAATTTTCAGAATGTGTACATATGGCTATTAAATATAGCAGAAAGGGAGCATCACTGTTAAAACGAGTGCTCCATGGTTAGAATGAAGTAGAAGAAGATGAGAGCTATGTTGCTCAAGCTCTTCATTTTTCTTGAAATACACACGTTTGACACTTGTGTCTGATACATGAATACGAAGATATGACTTTTAAGGATCCTCCAAAATACATGGAAGACTTAAAAAAATCTACTCATGCATACCCATATCTAACATCCATACACGAATCCGAGTAACATAAGATGAGAGCTCAAACTAAAAAGTATAAATGGTTTGACACTTGTGTCTGATACATGAATACGAAGATATGACTTTTAAGGATCCTCCAAAATACATGGAAGACTTAAAAAAATCTACTCATGCATACCCATATCTAACATCCATACACGAATCCGAGTAACATAAGATGAGAGCTCAAACTAAAAAGTATAAATGGTTTGCTTTTTGCTTACTTATCTTGCTTCAATTTATTCCTGCCAAGCTCAAAAGTGTTGCTGGCCTGCCTCTCTGCAATCACAGGAATTTACATGTTATGCTGTGGGAAGTGCTATTAGATGATAAACTGAAACTGGAAAAGAAAGGCAACAACTTACGCCTCTCTCCCCTGGCCAATACGGTTCCAAAACTTCGGTTTGGTAAGTCATCATCCTTCGGCTCCTCCTGTAGTTTGGGAAAAGAATGAAAACCAGAACCAAGTAAATCCATGTAGAAGTAAAAGATCAAAAGAAGAGGAGGCATTAAGTATCAGTGCACACCTCATTAGGTTTAGGTCCTCTCATCGAGCGAGCAAGAAATTTCTTGTAAGCATCCCTCAACTTCTCTATTGGTTGAGCATTACTAAAGTTGCAGGAAGCTTAATTAGATCAACAAAATGTAAATTCACAACAAGTTTAAGTAGATCAAAGTGGGTGGATAAAAAAAATCTAAAAACAAGGAAAAATATGTTTTACATAAAATGAAATGCACGGCAGTATGAGTTGAAACAAGTCTACCTCTTCTATAAAACTAAATATGGAAGTCAGCTATTACCTGGATATCCCAAGATTGAATATATCATTTGCTGTTTTCATCTTAGACTTGGACTCCATGTACAAAGCATATGCTATATAGAATGCTGAATGTGTCTTCCCAATGTCATTTGCATCAAGAAAACTATAAATGACCTCAGCATCATTACAATGCTCAGCCTAAAAACACCAATCAAATCATCAACTTCACAACCATCTATATAAATGATCAAAAAGAAGGAAAGGTGAAAAGTACCCACATATTCCAACCAAATTTTGAGGTAGCGGAGATCATTTTTATAACGATCTGAATGCCAGAAAGCTCGAACACATTGCTCGTAGATCAATACGACTCCAGAGAAGTCTCCACCAGGTGGGAATGACTCTTGAACCCATTTAATGCAACTTAAAACACACAAGAAAAGGTACAAAACAAACAATTAGACATAGAATCGATCTACCGATAACATCACAGTAAAAACAACTGAATCAACAATACTCAGTACTTAACTTCAAATTCCAATCATTCAAAATGCAGAACTCAAATCTATTTCCAGCTAAACAAGACTGAAATAGAAGTTATGTAAGGGGAAGAATAGTTACTCAAGCCACGGCTGGAGAGGATCATCTCCTTTATACTCATCAATTGCCTCAATCAATCTCCTAAACATCCAAAACAGAAAAGAAAAGAAAAACAAAGCAAGCGGATAAGAAAATGGACCAAATATATATTTGAAGTTAAACCCTAAGGTAAAGATTATGGAATAGACCTTCGGTTCTCAAGGAGGGATTTCTTGAGTTGATCGTCGGTGTGAGCTTTGAGAGCACGGTTTAAGAGATCAACATTGCGGCCTCTCTTCAAAGGCCTAACGTTTTCTTTGAAGAGTTCCCATTCATTTCCGGTTTGTCGCTTCGATACAAGGAACTCAGTCTCCGGATCCATGGCTGCCGTTGTGCTTTGTGAAAAACAAAAGGAGAGGGGAATTCAAATTTTGAAATGTAACAAACGGCTCCTCCAAAAGTTGCCGTTTTATAGAAATCAGGTTTTGGAATAAAATAACATCGCTGGGCCTGGGCCTGGGCCTGGTCCTGGTCCGGGACTTTTCCCATTTTATTCGCCGAGTCTCTTCTTCTCCAATCTCCACTTTCATCAGCCATGGCGACTCTAGGGTTTAACTCGTTCACAATCACAGGTGCCCTAGAAAAGAACCCAAAGCTGCGTTTAGCTTTATTTCCTTGCGATAAGAAAGGTGAGAAAAGGGTATCCAGAACGGGCGTAAAAGCAATGGGAGCAGCCAAATATAAAGGGACTCAGATGAGGGAAAAGAAGCTAACCGAGATGATTGAGAAAAAGGTTTTGGAAGCTAAGGAAGTGTGCGAAGGAGACGAGACATCTGATGAGTGCAAGGTGGCTTGGGACGAGGTGGAAGAGGTGAGTCAAGCCAAGGCTGATCTTAGGCGTACACTTCAAATTGAAAAGAAAGATCCTTTGGAATCCTTCTGCCAGGAAAATCCTGAGACTGAAGAGTGTAGGATCTATGAAGATTGATTAGTTGAAAGGAATTTAACATCTTTAGAACAATCTAACCACCTTTGTTAATTTGTGGTTTGAGTTATTAATTTAAAGTTTCATTGTTATGCTGTGTTCAATCAAGCTTCCTTGTTTTTTAATATCAGATCATGTTTGTTAAGAGCTAAGCTTTGTGTTATTTAGTTGAAAGTGAATTGTTTGTAACTTTAAAAAAATCACCCAGAAGAAAATGAGCAAGCTTGGGAATGAGAGTGAAACACCCTCTATTAAAAATCACCCAGTAGAACCATTGAAAGACCACCGAGTAGTTCTTTGGTGAATGAAGCTCTTGTCTATGGCAGAGAAAATGATAAAAATGCAGTGATTGATTTGCTTTTAATGGATGATAACACTGATGCTGATGTTTCTGTCATCCCCATTGTTGGCATTGCAGGAATTGGTAAGACAACTCTTGCTCAGCTAGTTTACAATGACCGTATCACGAATGATCTTTTCGATGTCAAAGCATGGGTGTGAGTTTCTGAGTATTTCGGTATCGTTAGAATTACAAAATCGATTTTGCAGTCAATCACTTCTGATTCATCATGCAATGACATAAATGATCTGAATTTGCTTCAAGTTAAATTGAAGGAGAAGCTGTCTAAAAGGATGTTTCTGCTTGTTTTGGATGATATTTGGAATATTAGTTACCATGATTGGACCATCCTTCGATCTCCTTTCGAAGTAGGGGATTCGAGAAGCAAAATTATTGTGACAACACGAAACCAGAACGTTTTGTCGGTTATGAAAACTGTTCGGATTACTCCCTAAAAGAACTGTCAAATGACGATTGTCTATTCATTTTAACTCAACATTCTATGGGAGCAAAAGATTTCAGTGGTGATTCGGACTTAAAAGAACTAGGACAACAGATTGTGAAGAAGTGTAAGGGCTTGCCCTTAGCAGCTAAAACAATCGGAGGCCTGCTTCGAACTCGGGTTGATCCCGATGCATGGAAAGATATATTGAAGAATGAGATATGGAATTCATCAGAAGAGCAAAGTGGCATAATCCCAGCTCTAAGACTGAGCTACTACATCTTCCACCTCATCTAAAACAATGTTTTTTGTATTGTTTGATACTCCCTAAAGACGACTGTTGGTGAATATTAGAGTTTTAGTTCCACCTAGACTTTAATAGATATTATTCTAGTACTCCCTCTGTCCCATAAAAAACGTTCTTTATTGACTTTTTGAAAGTCAAAATTTTTAAACTTTAACTATTATTATATTGAATATTTTAAATAATTAAATTTTATAAATAAAGTTTTTAAAATATATTTTTCATACTTTTATCAATGATACATTTTAAATAATTATGAGTCAAAATTGAAAAAAATTAACCCAAAATAGGTCAATAAGAGACAAAAATTGTGGGACGAAAGGAGTAGTAGTTAAGTTGTACAAAAATTCTAACTTAATTATCCTAGATAGACTTTCATCCTACTTAATGTATAACTCGATGTACTCGATCTATTAAATAGACTTTTATGTAAATTAAGAGAATACAAATATACATAAACATAAAAATTGTTTCTCTTTTCTGGAAATTCTTTTTTCTACAGATTAGAGATGGTAGCAGTGGTGACGACATTAAAACTGATGTTGGCTCATGATACCACGTGAGAAACAAGCCATGATGGCTGAAGATGCAATAAATAATAGTAATTTGTGTGTGATCGGTGGTTAGAGATTTAAGTTAATTAATCCTACTTAAAAAAATTCTATAATAAAATCATAATTACACCATAAACCTCTAAAAAATCCTATAATAAAATCATAATTACACCATAAACCTTTAAAAGGAGTATATCTTTTCTTGTTGACCTCTATAAATTAGGTTGTGGACTTTAGTACGTCAGACCATATGAAAGAGAATATTCATATTTTCTACAAACTCAACAATGAGAAGTCTACATCTTCAGTGAAAATGTAACACCCCAAAATTCCCTTAATTCGAAAATCTAAAATTTGAAAATTCTAATTCAGAAACCCTAGAATTTGGGGATTTTATAATTGAAACCCTAATTAAGAAATTTGGGAATTAAATAATCCTTAAGTGATTTTAGAGATCTTTTTTGTGAAGCGAGTAAAGTTTTGAGCCATTCGGTAAACCCTAATCAAGTATAATGACCTAGTGTGTAATTTACCCATTTGTTAGGGTATTTATTCAACATTACCAGCCATAAATCTGGAAAAAAAACCCCATTTTGTTTGTGCAGCCGCACTCTTTCATTTTTTTCTCTGTCGATATCTCTCCCTCACCCCCTTGTTCTCCGACGAAGCTCCGGCCAAGCCCCTGAAGTCGTCCGACCGCCGATTTGAGACCACCGGGTTGTTCGTCTTCTCTTCGCGACCAAAACCCAACCCTTGGTTCCCCTTCATCGGCCGCCGTTTGCTCGGTAACGGTAGGAAATCGTTCGACTCCCCTTTCCGCCATCGTCGCCGTCATCCTCCTCCGTTGTAGTGGTTGGTGTTATCCTCGTCGTGTCATACCATCGTTGTTTGTATCTGCGCCGTTGTCGTTTGGGTTTTGTCGTCGTCGTGTCCTCTCCGACGAGTTGCGCAACCTCATCTCTGTTCGTCAGTTTAGGTAAGCCACCGTTAGCCTCTTTTTGTTAGTCTTTCTGTGAGTTGTGGTTTGATTTCGAATTCCGTTGTGTTGTGACCGTGAATAACCATTGTGGTAATTGTTTTGTGTTTCCGGTGAGCCGTCGTCGTCCTTGCCCTTATGTGCTGCCATCTTTGTTGATCTGCCGCCGCTGTCGGGTTAGGTTGCGCCGTCAAGGGGTTCTGCAAACCCTAGCCATTTCTGGTGGAAAGGGGTGATGATGATGGGCTTTGGGAGTGGGGGTGTAGTTTGGGTCTGGTGTTCGGCCCGTGAGTTGTGTGTGTGTGTTTAAGTTTTGAACCAAAAAAATTAAGGGACCCAATAATCTGAGCTGATAATGTGAACCGATCGAACCATGGACCAGTGAACCGTATATGACTTTTTTTTATAATCTTGACCAGTGTTGACCGAAACAGTTTGACTTTTGATAGTTTAACCCTTTGACCAGTATCAGTTTGACCAAGTTGACTAAACCTTGACAGTTGACCTTGGACAGTTGACTTTGACTTTGACCAAGATTGACCGAGAGTTGACTTTTCAGAAAACGTGCATCTTAACCTTTCTCAACGTCCTAAGTCCGTATCTGCGGCCCGTTATGCTTAAATAGTTTCTGAAAGCTCGGTTTTGCTCATTTTAAGTTTTGTTATTGGAATATGATAAGTTTTGATTTCAGAATCTAATTTGGAATATTCTCGTGTTCAGGTGCCGACCTTGAGACTGTTGGGTTACCTCCAGTTGTTCAGATCGATAGTGCACGTTCTCCGAGATCTTCACGTGAGTATATCTTTAGTTTAGTTCTTAGTGTTTTAGTCGGTGGCTTAGTTTTAGTAATAAATACTAATATAGTATTCATACCTTCGTAGGTCCTGATTCAGCTAGATCTGAGCGTGAGATGCGCTTTTCTCGGCATTTGAGCTTCTGTTGCTTAAAGGTGTGTCTCTTCCTGTTTTATAAACTTATGTGTTTCTATCTGTGCTATAAATTTTATGTGCTTTTCTGGATTGATATAAGTAAATGTTTTGTACATTTTGTGTGCATACTCTGTTGTGATTGGGTGAATGTTTCCAGACATCATGCATAACTTGTCATACTGTGATTTAAGGGAAATATCAAATTTTCAAAACTGTAAAATATCGGATTTATAGTATTGTGTAACTTGGGTTTTCATAATTCAAGTTTCGGATCAGACTCGGATTTTAAAATCTGCATCATATCATTGTGGGTATATGATTTGAGATTTGTTTGGGGAAGTTCAGTGGTTTCAACCTTCGGGCTGAATTCCGCTTCGGATCAGTGGTTTCAACCTTCGTGCTGAATTCTGCTTTGGATTAGTGGTTTCAACCTTCGGGTTGAATTCCGCTTCGGATCAGTGGTTCCACCCTTCGGGCTGAGTTCCACTTCAGATGGTGACATGGAGAAAGTAGGTTTTGGGGAACCTTACTTTTCGGTGTATCGGAGATGGGTATTAGGATTCATGTGCATCAGACATCATACCATTATGATTCGGTTTTTATTGTGTTTTCAGAAAAGTTTTTATCAGAAAATAAAATACTGTTTGATTTTTTTTGTTTTGTTTTCGGTTGCACCTTAGAGACACACTAAGCTCTTTAGCTTACACTCCTTAGTTTTTACTTTTCAGATATCTCAGACTTTTTAGGCGATCGGTACTTGGAGCATCTCTTGTTTATTCAGATAAATTATTATTCAGTACAAACTTTTCTATTACCTCAGAATTATTATTTTAATATATTTTGGGATATTTGTGCAATATGGACACTGGAACTATTTTAATTTGGGTTTTATTAAATGCATGCATCTACGAAGTTGCTTTCGGAATTTTAATTAAATATCGGAACATCGTTTAAAAGATTGTGTTTTATTTTAATCGAAATATTTGTTGAGTTTTACTTACTTAATCGATTCTTTTGAATTACAGAATATTTTAACCTAAATTATTTCTTGAGGGACAAGTTTTCAATTGTTACTTCCTAAATTCGGCCCATTCCTTTTGGGCCGGGTTTAGGGGGTTACATTTAGTGGTATCAGAGCCCGGTTCAACCCTCGGACTGTGAGGCTCACAAAAGTTGTTTTCAAAATGTTTTTCGACTTCTGCACGCATTTAAAATATTTTGGCACAGATGATAATTTCTTGGAAAAAAAATATATACTATGGTATTCTGTGATTTTGTCTTCAACATTTTCAATGTGTTTTAAATATGAGACTCCAGTACCGATTCTGACTCTAGGTTATTACCTTCTGTAGATAGTTACTGAACCACCGTGTAGGAATCTTAAGCTATCGTTTGTTCGAGGTCGTGACCAAGGCCGTACTGCTACTTCTGGTAGTGATCACCCGCCTTCTGTTAGGCAAGCAGAAATTCAGAATAAGTTATATGTTGGTGAGAACCATTCGTTAGAAGGATATCAGATCAGAAGTGATAACTCACTTGATATTGAGAACATTGATCGATATGTAGGAGCCGAGCTCGTAGCGAAGTGTTAAGATTATTTTTAAGAATTTGAAACAGAATAGCAAACCAGTGAATGATTTTGAGATAGAGTTTCGGAGGTTGGTCAAGTATGCTCCTGAGCTGGTTGTGACAGAGAAAGATAAGTGTGACTTTTTTTAAGGAACTTCGACTACCGATTCAAAGAGATGTTGCAACACATCATGATAAAGTATTCAGCGACATGGTTGATCGAGCTAAAACTTCTGAGAGGATAAATTTCACAAATGGAAAAAAGAGGAAGTTCAGAATTTGATCAAATCGGGAAGCAACCAGACACATTTGTACAACCAAGTTTTGTCAGCTCGTTTGGAAAGAGACCTAGGGATGAGTTTGTTCCTCAGAGTTATCAGAATGTAAGACTTGCAGTATCGACAGTTTCGTCTGGCAGCCAGGGTAGTTCAAAAGTTAGTCGGCCTATTTTTGTATGTGGTTTTTGCAATAAAAAGCATAACGGAGAGTGCAGATTAATGAATAGAACATGTTTCAGATGTGGTTCTCAGGATCACTACTTAAAAAATTGTCCACGTTCAGCTACTGGTTCATTCGTTCAAAATCAGAGTCATGTGTCAGTTCAGGCACCTCGCCGAGGTAGATGGCAGTTTAGATCAGTTGCTTCTAGTACTACTACTATAGGTGGACCTACTTAGAGTGATTGACTAGTTAGATCCGAGATTAGATGTCGAAGTTCAGTACATCCAATCGGAGCTCGTGTTATACGATGGTATACATGATGACATAGAAGGTACATCTTAATATGTTTTGGTTCCATTTTCAGTTCTATGTTTCAGTAATTTCGGTTATGATATATCATGAATTCAGAATGGGAAAGTTATGAATGTTCAATTGGTTTTGGGATCTTTTGTTAAGTCTGGAAATTTCGAGGACGAAATTTCTTATAAGGGAGGGAGAGTTGTAACACCCCAAAATTCCCCTAATTTGAAAATCTAAAATTTGAAAACCCTAATTCAGAAACCCTAGAATTTGGGGATTTTATAATTGAAACCCTAATTAAGAAATTTGGGAATTAAATAACCCTTAAGTGATTTTAGAGATCTTTTTTGTGAAGCGAGTAAAGTTTTGAGCCATTCGGTAAACCCTAATCAAGTATAATGACTTAGTGTGTAATTTACACATTTGTTAGGGTATTTATTCAACATTATCAGCCATAAATCTGGAAAAAAAAAACCCCATTTTGTTTGTGCAGCCGCACTCTTTCATTTTTTTCTCTGTCGATATCTCTCCCTCACCCCCTTGTTCTCCGACGAAGCTCCGGCCAAGCCCCTGACGTCGTCCGACCGCCGATTTGAGACCACCGGGTTGTTCGTCTTCTCTTCACGACCAAAACCCAACCCTTGGTTCCCCTTCATCGGCCGCCGTTTGCTCGGTAACGGTAGGAAATCGTTCGACTCCCCTTTCCGCCATCGTCGCCGTCATCCTCCTCCGGTTTAGTGGTTGGTGTTATCCTCGTCATGTCATACCATCGTTGTTTGTATCTGCGCCGCTGTCGTTTGGGTTTTGTCGTCGTCGTGTCCTCTCCGACGAGTTGCGCAACCTCATCTCTGTTCGTCAGTTTAGGTAAGCCACCGTTAGCCTCTTTTTGTTAGTCTTTCTGTGAGTTGTGGTTTGATTTCGAATTCCGTTGTGTTGTGACCGTGAATAACCATTGTGGTAATTATTTTGTGTTTCTGGTGATCGGTCGTCGTCCTTGCCCTTATGTGCTGCCACCTTTGTTGATCTGCCGCCGCCGTCGGGTTAGGTTGCGCCGTCAAGGGGTTCTGCAAACCCTAGCCATTTCTGGTGGAAAGGGGTGATGATGATGGGCTTTGGGAGTGGGGGTGTAGTTTGGGTCTGGTGTTCGGCCCGTGAGTTGTGTGTGTGTGTTTAAGTTTTGAACCAAAAAAATTAAGGGACCCAATAATCTGAGCTGGTAATGTGAACCGATCGAACCATGGACCAGTGAACCGTATATGATTTTTTTTATAATCTTGACCAGTGTTGACCGAAACAGTTTGACTTTTGATAGTTTAACCCTTTGACCAATATCAGTTTGACCAAGTTGACTAAACCTTGACAGTTGACCTTGGACAGTTGACTTTGACTTTGACCAAGATTGACCGAGAGTTGACTTTTCAGAAAACGTGCATCTTAACCTTTCTCAACGTCCTAAGTCCGTATCTGCGGCCCGTTCTGCTTAAATAGTTTCTGAAAGCTCGGTTTTGCTCATTTTAAGTTTTGTTATTGGAATATGATAAGTTTTGATTTCAGAATCTGATTTGGAATATTCTCGTGTTCAGGTGCCGACCTTGAGACTGTTGGGTTACCTCCAGTTGTTCAGATCGATAGTGCACGTTCTCCGAGATCTTCACGTGAGTATATCTTTAGTTTAGTTCTTAGTGTTTTAGTCGGTGGCTTAGTTTTAGTAATAAATACTAATATAGTATTCATACCTTCGTAGGTCCTGATTCAGCTAGATCTGAGCGTGAGATGCGCTTTTCTCGGCATTTGAGCTTCTGTTGCTTAAAGGTGTGTCTCTTCCTGTTTTATAAACTTATGTGTTTCTATCTGTGCTATAAATTTTATGTGCTTTTCTGGATTGATATAAGTAAATGTTTTGTACATTTTGTGTGCATACTCTGTTGTGATTGGGTGAATGTTTCCAGACATCATGCATAACTTGTCATACTGTGATTTAAGGGAAATATCAGATTTTCAAAACTGTAAAATATCGGATTTATAGTATTGTGTAACTTGGGTTTTCATAATTCAAGTTTCGGATCAGACTCGGATTTTAAAATCTGCATCATATCATTGTGGGTATATGGTTTGAGATTTGTTCGGGGAAGTTCAGTGGTTTCAACCTTCGGGCTGAATTCCGCTTCGGATCAGTGGTTTCAACCTTCGGGCTGAATTCCGCTTCGGATTAGTGGTTTCAACCTTCGGGTTGAATTCCGCTTCGGATCAGTGGTTCCACACTTCGGGCTGAGTTCCACTTCAGATGGTGACATGGAGAAAGTAGGTTTTGGGGAACCTTACTTTTCGGTGTATCGGAGATGGGTATTAGGATTCATGTGCATCAGACATCATACCATTATGATTCGGTTTTTATTGTGTTTTCAGAAAAGTTTTTATCAGAAAATAAAATACTGTTTGATTTTTTTTTTTGTTTTCGGTTGCACTTTAGAGACACACTAAGCTCTTTAGCTTACACTCCTTAGTTTTTACTTTTCAGATATCTTAGAATTTTTAGGCGATCGGTACTTGGAGCATCTCTTGTTTATTCAGATAAATTATTATTCAGTACGAACTTTTCTATTACCTCAGAATTATTATTTTAATATATTTTGGGATATTTGTGTAATATGGACACTGGAACTGTTTTAATTTGGGTTTTATTAAATGCATGCATCTACGAAGTTACTTTCGGAATTTTAATTAAATATCGGTACATCGTTTAAAAGATTGTGTTTTATTTTAATCGAAATATTTGTTGAGTTTTACTTACTTAATCGATTTTTTTGAATTACAGAATATTTTAACCTAAATTATTTCTTGAGGGATAAGTTTTCAATTGTTACTTCCTAAATTCGGCCCATTCCTTTTGGGCCGGGTTTAGGGGGTTACAGAAAACAACAGAAGACTCACTGTCAGTTATTGTAGAAAGCGGTTCTGTTAAATTTAGTGATATTTTTTTTGCCTAATGTGCTTAATGTCCCTCAACTTGCTTGCAACCTTCTATCTATTAGTAAATTATCTGATGATCTCCAATTTGATGTTAAGTTTAATTTGAATGGTTGTGAATTTTAGGCCAAAGGTTCAGGGACAGTGATTGGCACAACTAGGCTGAGTAATGGGCTCTACATATTTCATGACCTATCTCCACATAAACAAATTATATCAAGTTGTTATCTTAATTCTACTTTTATCCTATTATGTTTTTTCTAGTGATATTATGTTATGACACTTTCAGTTAGGCCATTCCAACTTTTCTTATATGGCTAAATTGTTTCTTAAGTTATTTGCTAATAAAAATCTAAAGTTCTTTGCTTGTGAAGTACTCCAACTTGCTAAACACACTAAACAACCTTACTATCCTTTTAAATTTACATCATCCTCACTTTTTTCAATAATGCATATTGACATTTGGAACTCTTCTAAGGTTAAAACTATACAAAATTAAGGTGGTTCATTTCTTTCATAGGACTACTTGGACATATTTGTTTAAAGAAAAATCAGAGGCTGAGAATATTTTTTTGAACCTTTCATAGGATGGTAAAAAATCAATTTCACCAAAAATTTTAGGTTTATATTTTAGAGAAAAAGAGATTTTGCATATTAGTTCATGTGTCAATACCCCTCAACAGAATGGCGTGGTTGAGAGAAAAAATAAGCATTTTTTAAAAGTTGCTAAATCATTATTGTTTTCTACTAGTGTACCAAAATATTTTTGGGAAATGTCATTCTTATTGCAGCCTACTTAATCAAGAGGATGCCAAGTAAAATTTTGAAATTTAAATTTTCAAGAGATGTTCTTCTTGCTTCATTTTCTCATTTCAAGCTATTTCATCTCGTGTTACTTTTCGAGTGCATAAGCGTGTTTTTCTTTCATGTCCATATTCAATCTAGGGGTAAACTTGATCCTAGGTCTCTAAATATATTTTATTAAGTTATTTCTTGAGTCAAAAGGGCTACAAATGTTACTCACCCACAATCAAAAATTTTACAACTCCATAAATGTAACATTCTTTAAAAATAAACCCTATTTTTAAGGCTAAAATTCAGAGACTTTACAGGAATTTCTGTCCCATAATAGTACTTTACAGAAATTCCAGTCTCATAGCAATTTTCAAATCATTCCTTGTTTACCTCCACAGACTGACTGTAACCCCCTAGACCCGCCTATGCGTTACAACGGATCCTAAGAAGTCACATTAGGGTCACAAGAGCGACCCACGGTAAAAATACACATAAAACATTTTCTTTGAAAAAAACACATATTAAATTATAACAGTAACTTTTGTTAAAAATACTCTTTCATGAAATCATTTAAACATATAACCGGATTTCAGAAAACGTTTTACAGACACTATCATGAAACAATAATGATATGCATGTCCACTAACTATGCCGGTACCGTACTCCAAAAGCAATGTCGAGAGAACTCCGAACACTGATGTCAAACGTTACATCATGATATAATACTTTAACCTGCGATGGTAAAAACAATGTGAGCTTGGAAAAGCTCAGTAATACAAACTACCAAAAGATGCTATAAGCTCATGCAGATATGTGGTAGGCATAACATTTCCATGATGTTCTGCGCAGTAACAGTCTTCCTTTTTTTTGATATTTTAGGGTAACGTTATAAATTGAGAATAACGGTACTTGTTCTTTATTCAATCATCGAGAATTAGACGGGAATTATAGGCTATTAATGTACGGGGGTGGAATTAGAGAGTTCGGTTCCGAGTGTGTTCCAACAGTGTAAGTAAAACATGTACAACAACAGTATAATATACATTTTCAGTTCAAAAACATAAAGTACAAGTAACAATACGGTACAGTTTAATCTTTTATCTACCCTCCAACCACACTCCAAGAGGCAGTTCCCAAAACTGCGTCAAAGGCGTTAACCAGTGCCCATTGGGCATAGGTGCTATCCTAAGGGATTACCTTAGGAACAGTACGGTACGGTATGGTAGGTATTACCCTAGCCGAAGCATAAGAACCTGTAACGATAAAGGAATTACCAGCTGGATCAGAGCTGAACATGCGGTCACTTCATATTTTGTCCTAAGTACCCCAGTAACAATCTATGTAACGGTTCGATTAATCAATAGCTATATTTTTAGTAATGCATTATCCATATAGCATGTTGGTCATATCATGTACATATGCATATATCAAAAATACAGTACGGTCATGTTTATGTGAGTTCAAGTATTCTATAATGTGCACAAAATCAGTATTATAACATGTAAATCAGATGCAAAAACAGTCGTGTAGCACACATGAAACACACTAGGCGGAATAGTTTATTTCCTTGGAGATACTTGACATTTACGGAAGAGAACATACTAACTTTTGACAGTTGAGCGGATCTTTGAAACAAGGCTCATATTAAAAGAGGGGTTTGTACTAACGATACAAACCAGATAGTTAGAAGATGATACATCAAGATCTTGAGAGTTTAGGCATATCATGAGTGATTTAGCCATTTAAGCCTACCAGAGGCATTATGGTCATTTTATCATACACGACATTTTGGTAATTTATACCAACATAGCGTAAATAGTGGCTCAGAAATTCTATTTTGCTCATTCAGTTTTCAACCAGGCATTTAGGGATTTCTACGTCAAGATCTTTCATGATATCAGATACATTCAGGGTTATTTTGATTACTTGGGCTAACGAGGGCATTTTGGTCATTCAACTATTAGGGGTGATTTGTAATTTAGCCCAATAATGATTAAGTGACGATTTGCAATATTTAAGATTCTCAGAAGTTTATCGGGCCTCCAAAACCATTCGAACTAACATATTCCAACCTTGCAGTACTAATCAATGCTTCTGATGCATCCAACTGTATCGTATATCTGAACGGCTGCTTTCATATTTCACCACAAGATTTTCCACGGAGTAGTCAATCTTATATTCTGTGCAGAGAAACTTTCAACCTTACATTAATATCAGGAGTGATTAACGTACGTAAGTCATGCTTTAACCTTTGAGGGCATTTCGGTCATTTTCAGCTTTATCGGCATTTCCAGAATTTTATCAAGACAATTCACTTATTCCAGTCAATGGGTGTATTCCAGTTATTTCAAGAATTTCGGTACTTCCAACCACTTTATTCATTACAGAACTCAGGGGTTTATCTATCCTTCCAGTTAATTTGTAAACCTCGGTGTCCGAGGATACATCAGCCCTTTTTAGTCAATGCGATCATTCCGATTAATTTAACCGTAACAGTATTTCCAATACTTTTAGTCATTATGATCAATTCAGTATTTTGAGCCACTTCCTTAAAGGGGTATGTATAGATTCCCCTGATTCTATAGTCGGAAATTCATTCCAAATCCAAGGAGACCTAACACCTTACAATCACGAAGGTTTAAATCCGGTTACCATGGCTTTCCAAATAGTTCGAGGTTTTCAAATGAATCAGGTTATTTTACCATATCTAGCGTAGATTTCTAGATCGCTTCCAATTTCAAGGGTATTTAAGTCATTCTCATACCTTAAGGGCATTTTCGTAATTTCATGTCTAGGTATCTTTCACATTTAAACATTTCACACTAATGCTCGGAATTGGATATTAGATGCCTCATTAATTACTTAATGAACTTCAGATACTTCAGATTTAATAGCTTCCTCGTTCGAACATTTCGGTCTTATCTAAATTATCATACTCAATTTCATATTTAGCTTGACTTAAGTAGGGCTAACAGTACTCCTTACCATTTCCATGCATGCATTAACAAATACCAACATGTTCTCAAAGCATACAAGAGGTAGTAGTGTATTACCTTTATTACTTGCTATATCGGTCAACCATGATACTCCATTCGGTCACTCTCGAACTCGAATGCGACATCCTCAACATCCCGAATACAAGGAACTTTGAATACCCATTTCGCGGTTAAACGGTGCAAGAACGACGAGGCTCCGATGAGGGCCTTGTCGGCGTCGAACGAACATTCGGATAAGGGGGTTTTGCTCCCCTCTACACGGTGAGCACGCCTAGGCCGTCGACGCGCCACGCCGTTGACTGAGGTGGCCGAAAAACGAAAGAAAAGAGGGATGGCATTTAGGGTTTCTTGCCGAAACTTCAATGCCTTTTTCACGGTAAACGGCGGCGCGATTTCGCGCGTGGGGGCTGTGGCTGTGGTCGGGACGGTGTGATGGTTGTGCTGGTGAGGGCGGTGGTGGCCACGGCGGCGCGGTGAAGGGGATCGGGGAAGATGAACGGTGGGGAGGGCTTGTGTTCGTGGGAGATGAATGGTTGGCAGATCCACTTATGGGGAAACAGATCTGAAATAATAGAGTCATAAATGGGGGTAGGTAGGATATTTTGTTTATTTCATTATTTTGTATACTCACTTAATCACAACCTAAATAAAAATTGGTGGAACATGGACTAAAAGACGGCTTAGCTCAGTTGGTTAAGCCATTTGGTTTACATACCCAAGCTTAGAGGTTCAATACCCCATGGCAGCACATATATCATTTTCATTTCATTTTCATTTTTTTTGCCAAACTGAGGGTGTTACACTGACCTTGGTAAATCACAGCAAGATATTCAACCCTCTCATACATCTATTTTACAGCCAATACATTCTCCAAAACCAGCAGACGTGTTCTCACCAAATTCTAAAACTTCTAGCACATCTACTGCCCCAATTGAAACACCTACATCCTTACCAAAAACACCTTAAAAAATCTTGACTCCACAGCTTGAGAGTAAACAAACTGAGTGTTTATCAAAGGAGAAAAAAACATATTTCAGAAACTATTACTCATCCTAACATTTGCTAAGAATTGAAACTGAATTATCTGCCCAAGAAAATCTGACAGGTAATAATGCTCCTCAAACTTTTGTTCTTTTTTATTACACTATAGACTTCCCTATTGCTAAAAGATAGAGTGTTAGAAAATGTACAAATCATCATATTGAAAAGTTTGTAGCTATGAAAAATTAATTCCTTTCTTGAGAGTTTTTACAGCTAAATTGACAATATAAAGATCTCAAAAATAGTAAAAGAAGCACTACATAATCTAAAGGAGAGAAAAGCAGTAGAAGAAGAGATTAAAGCTCTTCAGGCTAATCAGACTTGAAGTTTGGTTGAGCTGCCACAAGGGAAGAAAATTATTAGCTGTAAGTGGGTATTCACTACAAAATACAATTCAGGTGGTATTGTTGAGAGATTCAAAGCTCGGTCGGTAACTAAAGGGTTCACACTATCCTATAGCATAGACTACCAAGAAACTTTTGCACCTGTAGCTAAACTAAATACAATCAAAGTGTTATTTTTCTTAGCTATAAATAAGGATTGGAATTTACATCAGCTAGATATCAAGAATTCATTCTTGAATAGGAATCTTGAGGAGGAAGTGTATATGCAAATTTCCTTTGATATGGAGGACAACTCAAAACAGAATGTGGTATGCAAGTTGTACAAGTCTCTATATGGCTTAAAACAGCCACCAAAAGCCTAGTTCAACATGTTTACTAAGGTGGTTGTGAAGAATGCATGGTTACAAACAATGTCAAGCAAATCACACATTGTTTGTAAAAGTTACACACGAAAAACAACAAACTCTTTTATTTGTTTATGTCGATGACATAATAATTACTGGAAGTGATAATGAAAAAGTTGAGAGACTGAACAAGTTCTTGGGTAGTGAGTTTGAAATTAAAGACCTTGGGAGCAGGGACGGAGCTAGGATTCAATGTTGGGAGGGGCAAGAGTCTATTAAGCTATTAAATCTAAAAATTGGGAGGGGCAAATACCTTATTTAATTAACATTTAAACTAAAAGGGACTAAAAATGCAATTATACCAAAAAATTGGGAGGGGCAACAGCCCCTCCCACACACAACATAGTTCCGTCACTGCTTGGGAGCTTCAAATAACTTTTTGGGAATGGAGGTTGCAAAGTCCAATGATAGAATTGTGATTAATTAAAGAAAATATTTTTTCGATTTATTTTCTGAATATGAGATATTAGGTTGCAAGACAATAGATACCATATGGATTGTAATTTGAAGCTGAGGAAGGATGATTTAGAGGATATCAGAGATTAATAGGGAAGTTAATATCTTTATCTCTCACTAGGCCATATATAATTTATTCAGAAAGTATAATAAGTCAATATACGAGTAATCTTAAAGAACACATGAAAGCAACCAATAGAGTTTTGAGTTACTTGAAATTTACCCTCGGACATGGACTGATTTTTAGAAAAAATAAAGATAGATTAAAGGAGATATACGCTGATTTCAGCTGGACATGAAAATTAACTGATCGAAAATCAGTAAATGGGTACTGCTATTTTATTTGGGGTAACTTGGTTACTTGAAGAAGTAAGAACCAGCCTGTAGTCTCTCAGAATAGTGCGGAGGCAAAATATAGGGCTATGGCACTTGAAATTTGTGAAAGAATTTGGATAAAAAGACTGTTATCAGAACTGACAGTGAATAACACACAAACTTTTGAGTTGTTTAGTGATAGTCAATCTACTATTAACATAACAAAAAACTCAGTTTATCATTATACAACCAAGCATGTGGAGATTGACAGACATTTTATTTCAGAGAATGTTAATAATAGACTTGTAACGCTTTTTTTTTATTCCAACCAAAGATCAACTAGCTGATGTCTTCACCAAGACACTACCATAAGTAATTTTTGATGAATTGACACCTAAGTTAAGAGTCAATATTATTTACTCACCAGTTTGAGGGGAGTGTTGGTGGACATTAAAGTTTTATTTTTACACATTCTTGCTCGATCCATTGCAGGAGACATATGCTTTAGAGTAGAGCGTGATGAGAAAATTTCAGTCAACTATTGGAAGTTTCATTTCCAAAGCATTCCAGGTTGTATGAATTAGAAATTGTTGGCTGCAAAAAAGTGACACACGATAGCTCTCTTGATCTTTGCTCGATAAAATAAAGCCACTCTCTCAAATATCACAAGGTTTGCTTGTTTAAAAGAGTTGGTGTTAGGCTTAACAGAAATTGAGTTTCTTCGGATCGGTGGTTGTGGAGGAGGCCTTCCTTGTTCCTTCTTTGTGCCACAACGGAGCAGGATGGTTAGCACGATCAAGTTGCCTCCGGAACATGGAAATCTTGAACTGTTCTCAACTTGTTTCAATGGGGATAGCCATAGGAGGGCAAAAGGAAGAGCTACAACAAATGGAAACACTTTGCAGTCTTGAACAACTAAGAATCAAGCATTGTGAAAGACTGGAGAAGTTATCTGCAACTGTGTACAATCTTACATCCCTTAGGGAGCTCGATTGTAAAATGTCCGAAATTGATGTCGTTTTCACATGATAACTTGCCTCCTACTCTAAAAGGGTTGGTGGTAAAAGATTGTGAGAAGTTACAGTGTTTATTGGATGAAGATGGTATTAACATCAGCAGAAGATCATTACTTAGCCATCTGATAATGGAACGATGTCGATCTCTAGCATCTTTATCCTCAACAGGCGAGTTACCTGTTGAGCTTCAACATATGAAGATATGGAGTTGTCCAAAGTTGGCCTATTTATCATCAAGTGGCCAGTTACCTGTGGGGCTTAAACACCTACGGATTGACCTTTGCCAAATGTTGGAATCCATTGCAGATTCAGTTCACAATAACACTTGCCTAGAGTTCATCTTTGTTGGTAGGTGTGAAAAGATTCAGTGTTTGCCTGATGGATTGAACAAGCTAAGCCATCTGCAGCAGATTCATATCGAATGCTCTCGGAATCTGGTTTTGATTTCCGGGTTGCCCCCCACCGGCCTACGGCTGCTGCGTCTAAGCTGGTGCCGGAAACTCCAAGCTCTACCAAACGACTTCCATTGCCTCACATGTCTTCAGGAATTGGAGATGTCAAACTGTCCATGTTTAGTACACTTTCCTGAAGAAGGTTTCCCAACAAACTTAACTTCACTTACAATCTCGAAACCTGAAATTCTTGAAGGACTGATTCATTGGGGATTCCATAAACTCACTTCTCTTGGAACACTCACCATCAATGGTGGATATTCAGATGGGGTAATGTTTCCACATGAAGGGAAATCCATGATGTTGCCTTGTTCTCTAAGCAAACTCGTCATCAGAGATTTCCCGAATGTCGAAATCCTGTCTTCCAAGGCCTTTCAAAACCTTCCCTTACTTGAATGTTTGTCCATTGTTAAACTTCCAAAGCTCAAATCTTTACCCGGAAAAGGCATGATTATGTCATTGTTGGAGTTATATATCCATGGCTGCCCATTGCTAAAAGAAAGTTGCAGAAGGGATGGAGGGAAAGACTGGGACAACATTGCTCACATTCCTTTGTTCAGATTGATAACAGATCCATCTATGATTCGGAGGAAGAAGAAGAAGAAGAAAGTGATTCTGAGGAGTAAAAGTGATACAATTCCCAGGTATTTTATATTACTCTCGTTCTTCATTTTTTCATGAACTAACTGACAATCTTCATTTTCAAACAAATTGAACATCTTAAGCAAGTTTCCCAGCGTTTCAACTTATGAAATTCATATTTTCTGTGTCGTGGTTTAACCAATTTCCAGGAAATATAAGTTCAGAGAAAAAAACGATTACATGAAACAATAACTAAAACGATAAGATACAATACAATAACAATTACGACACAATGAAATACACGAGCACAACAAGCAAAGATGGTTTTTAGCTGCAGAGCTCACGGGCAACGCCCAATCTTGAATTGGGCACATCGAAGAGGATCCTATGGTTCTGTTGCTGCATATTGGCAATCACATTCAGCGCGGAATTCACATTAGCCGGTGCCGATGCCATTGCCAAACATGTGATGCTGCCTGCTGTGCTGTGGATTAACAGGTTGTCTTGTGGTAATGTCACGTTCATGCCGGCGAACATCAACGTTATCGTTGGTGCCACGATCGGGTCATTGTAACATGTGTCAAAACCACCGAGGGATGTCACGTTGGTGACCTTAACTCGTCTCCGGAACTCGTCCCGAACAGCTACGTATGCTGGTTCGACTAGCCGAGTGAAGACGGTACCTAAAGTTTAACAGCAAAGTTAAAAAAGCGACACTTTAAATGAATCTTTCATAGTTAAATTTCATGAAAATTCTAATTAAAAATAACTTCTAAAAAATCAAAACTAAATCAACTATATTCAATGATTGCAATTAATATACAATAATACATCGTGTTGTAATTATTATGTTCTCTACTTTATGTGACAACCGAAAAGATTGGATGATGCCTAATCTTCATTATGTGACACCAAATTCTTCATTTTTTTGTTTTAAAATATAATTATTAACCAGAAACCAGTTGGTCTAGTAAGATGAAGTACTAGATCTTTCATGCAAGGTCAGAGGTTTGAATCTTTCCGTTGTAAAATTCAATCTAAATTAGTCGGTCGGTGAGTTAGAAACACTAAAAAAATTAAAAAGCTATAAATATCAATCATATTGATAATATAATGTTTTAAAATAAAATTGACATGAGGAGTAAGAGAAAGATTACCAGAATCAATAATGGTGCCAGCACCAGTGGTAGCATTGAAAGCAATGGCAGATGGTGGGATATCAACGACTTTGCTTCCAACTAGAATTCCGATCAGATTCACAAAGTAAAGTGATGGTCTCCTGGGGTTCTTCAGCAACGGCGTGTATTTGATCTTCAATGGCTGCCCAACTGGTCCAAGTCTCAACGACCCAGAAAAGTTCAAGGACCTAAAATTAGGCAAACAATATGAAAACGTGGATTGGTACAAGTCTTGAGTCTGAGACAGAAGAGACAATGGACCTCGACCGAGCCCCAGCAGACCCTGTGGTGGCACCGAGTTGCCGGTTGTCTTCTGGAGACAACCAAAAGTGTAGCTCGGGACAGAGTCAGTGGCTAAGGTGATGGTGTCCTGTGAGAGGTTTGCCGCGATGGTTGAACCCCCGTAGGTCATGTTGAACATGCAGCTGCTGCCAGTGGCATCGCAGCTGGGATTTGGTACCTGCTTGCATTGTGCAGCTTGGCAGCCGAGGTTCTGGAAAGTGGTGGATTTAGCAGTGTCGAAAACAGTGGAAGAGCAGCCAGTGCAGCCGGTGCAAGGGATCCAAGCGGCGTCGTTGCTGGTGTCCATGGCCATGAGCAATGTCTGAGGTGGGGTTCCGACGTTGGCTCTCACGATATAAGTTGGACTTTGCACGATCTGCCTGCCGGAAGCTATTGGCACCACGGATTTCCTGGCCACCAGGCTGGACAAATATTGCAGCCTGGCCTGGTCCTTGGCTTGCGTTTGGAGCACATCTTCTTCCCACGACAGTGGCTTGGAGGGTCTGAAGGGAGAGCAGGGGCTGTAAACGTGGAACACTTGGAGGTTTGACCCTCCGTCTCGGGTCTCACATTTGGTGTTCAAATTCAATCCTTGGGCTACTGAAAACAAGAGGAAAACCAGAGAAAACATATGGCTTCTCATGGTTCTGTAGGAGAGTTTGGATTTCTTTGATGGTTTACGGTATGGGTTTTCTTTCATGTTTCTATACACATATATAGATGTAGATATACGCGTTTATATTTGTCTTATTATTTATTGAGAGAGAAGTGTGAGGCCTACTAAGTGGAGTGGGGTGACATGTAGTATAGTGCGTTGTTTTGGCAAACACTAACAGAGTGTATTCCATTTGCTTTTGGAGGCTCTACCTCTCATGTCATGCTTCTCCAATTCTACACAAAAATAATTGTATTTAACTATTTGTACGGGTTGAACAAGTATATTTAGTCGGTTAGTCAAATTATTTATTTTTATTTTTTTATTTCTTCTTAGGTTATTAGTTTTAAACTTACTAAAAATATTTTTCTTTTATTCTCTGCTCTTCCCCTCTAGATAGGATTAAGATTAGGATTAAATTTAAAATTTATCAAATAAACTATTTGTATTACTTGATAATGAGGTATTGATTCAATCACAACGTTTCATTGAACAACGTTAGTTTTTACATAAAATAAATAGCGATTGGTAAAATAACACAGAATGATAATTCATCCACTCAATTGGTAAAAGTAAATTCTACATATATTAAGGTGGTTTTTTATAATCATCGATATCTAGTTTATTGGTCGATTAATTCGGATCATATTTTGTAGAGGCTCGTTATGAAGGCGATTCCCTCAACTCAGTTTTTTCTATTCACAATGTCAAGATTCGAACCTCTCACATTGCTTAAGGATCTAACATCTCATCTCACTAGACCAACTTATTTCATTTTAATTATAATATGAAAAAAGTTTAAAAATTATCTTAAGAGGTAATTTTATCACTGTTATAATCATAAATAGGTAGTGCTGTCAAAATCAATATTGTTTGTCTTTATTTTTTTAGTTTCATCAATTCTAAAAGAATTTAGGTATTTCGAAAATAAATTAATCAATTGATGAGATTGATGATGTACATGTAGAAGTTACAAGAGATGAGGATTACCCAAACAACCATAACATAAACAAACGGAGAAGATTTGGGTAATCCTAAAACATGATAATTTCAAGAATTAATAAGAAACATTGTGAGAGAAAATACTATAAAAAATTAAGAAAACACGAAATGGGGTGGGAATAAAAGCACGGCAAAATAACCTATTTTTCACGTCATTAATTTTCACATAGAGTAAAAACTTTAATAAAAATTGTTTTAGATCTTAAATAGAAAAGAGCTCTTGGCTTAATGACAACAACTACTTATTTCACCCATTTTGCTTGGATCAATTTTTTAATTGAATTAAAACCATGGCTAAATTAATAGAATATATAAGTAATATAGCTTAAATATACAATTATATTAATTTTTATTAATTGTCACGTTACTTTTTTCGTTAGATTTTAACGGTAAGTGGCTTAATTAATAATTTTTTTCGTCAGCTTCTAAGACGGGAAAGAGTAATCCTGTTGACGGTAACAAAGTTCATGTATAAAAGTGAGAATAAAAATGTAAATATATAAAGTGAAAATTCGGTATAGTTTATGTATGAATATTGGGGTAATTAACCCTTAATAGATCGATGGTCAAAATAGAACGTACCGTAATTAAGTGATCATCTAAATAATTTACCCTTTTTCAAAAGACCATTTGACGTCGTCACGGTGATGGAGTGTTATCCTTTACCAGGCTGTTCATACTTTGAACCCTATATCTAGTTTGATTTATTTGAAACATCCCATTTTAACATGAAAAATTATTTGGTTCTTCTTTTATATATTTATAACATGAAAGAAAGTCGATAACTATAACGTTCTAAATGGGGTTTTCCAACCAAAAAATAAATAAATCTTAAATTAAAATATTATAATTTATCTTAATGATAAACCAATTTCAACCGGTTATTAGTTGATCTATCGAGACGAAATGTTAGGTCTCTTAAGGCCAAAGGCTCAAATTTTGACATTTTGATTAGAGTAAATTGGATTGAGACCTCATAATGAACACATATATAATCGACTAATGAGTCAGATATTGATGATTATAAAAACGTTTTTAATGTATTAATAATGAAACTTTTAACTTAAAATAATAATAATGAAAATAATAAAAATGTCATATATTTCATTTGTTAGTCATTAAATTTGTAGGACTATAATTAAAATGAATTAATAAAATGCATAAATAGAGTTACAAATATAATCAATAAAATCTAATGATTATACTATTAATTGGTTCAATAAAAGGGTAAGATGTTAGATTCAGATTAATCAAACCTTATAATACCCGATTAAAATTAATCATCCAGTAAATTAAGTATCCATAATTATTAAAAAGAACATACAATTATAACTATACTTAATTATTACATACAGTTTTATAAAAAAAAATTATTACATTACACACACATATATATATATATATTGTGTGCCTCGCTCAATTCTATACACTTAAAATTATAGTATTGAAATTATGTTGGGAGAAAGATTAACAGCCACGATTAGATATAATATTATACGTTCATTAATCTCATCATGACCGACAACGATTTACATTGTTTTGTTTTGTTTCTTCCTAATAAACTGGGAGCCAATGGGACACTTGTTCTATTTTATAATATATTTTGTTTTTATCATGTGTTAATCTCTTGTTTAATCTAAATCAAGATCTTGAATTTTTTTCTTAATTCTTGTTTAGAGAATCAACATCTTGATTTAAGAAGTACAAATTAAATTATATACTAAAGGTCCATTATCATTTCATATTGGTGTCTGTAGTAGGTTTGAGTCAAGTTGTAATTTAATTTTTTTTATTTTTTGGTTTAAGGGTTAAGAAGTCTTCGAACTTAAAAAAAGAATCAATTAAGTTCTTGATTGTTTTTTGCACTCAATTAAGTTATTGAACCAAGAAATTGAATTAATTACGTCACGTGACCAATTTTGACCATTAAATCTTAATAATTTTTTTTGTATATGTTGGTTCAGTGCGTCGTTTCACAGTGTTTTCCACTTAACATTTTCAGAATTTTTTATTTTATTTCAAAAAAAAAATTTAAAAGTTCTAAAAATAATGATTTTTTGGGGGAAAAAACTGTAAATGCAACATGATAAAATCAACAGCGAATCCAGGAAAATATTATTGACTTGGCCAATATAAACATAACAACAAATTTATCTAACATAACCCGTTTATATAGTTTTCAATTTAAAAATATAGTAACAACTAAAAATAATATGATGTTAACGAACATACGTGACTAAGTGTAAATAAATTATCAATAGCTATTTACAACGATGTAAATGCTTATTTACAATGATGTAAATAAATAGCAATGTCTTTTAAATTTATGTTTTTTACTGTTATTTATAAGGATATATTTTTATTGAATATTAGCTTCGGTGGCTAGTACTTTGCTTATTTTGGATATCATAAGAAATTATCACTTATTCAATAACTTAAACTAGTTTTATTCAAAGTTTATGGTTATGAGTTTGTCTAATATCCTTAAAGAACATTATTTGAAAATTTGAACAGGTTTTGATTGTGCATCTCTTTATTTCATTTTATTTGTTTATTAAATAAAATATAATATAATTAAAACTGAATTTAGTGTCAATAACATAATAAAGTTATTATTAGGTAAGATGATACATTCATACATAACACTTATTTTTAACATTTGTCGAACACAAGGTATAATTATAATTATATATATATATATATCATAATTTTCAACAAATCAAACTTTTTGATGTAGTAACAAATCTTTCATCCATCTTTTTATACACAAACACTCTTCTGCACATATGATCTACCAAGAAAGTCGTTAGAGCACATTGTCCATAACTTATTTTGTCAAATTTTCAATAGAGATTGCAAATATAATATATATTTCTTAGATTAATGAGTTGAAATTTAAATATAAAAAGAGAGATATTATTTTAATTTTTTTATAAAAGGTATAATTAATAAATAAATGAGCTTGTTTATAAACATAAACAAATCGAATACATATTTGTTCGTACGTTTATTAAACAAACATAAGAAATTTGTTTATACTCGTTTATTTAACTTAATAAATGAACACTGTAAGAATAGTTCATCGAATATTCTTCATTTACACCCCCCGTAAAAATAGAAGGATAAAATTGTCCTGATTTTTAAGTTTGACTTTGAGAACAATAAAACAAAAACTTTTAATTTAAGAACCATAGAAATTTAAAAAAACTCTAATTTTTAAAAATTTATTTTTGGGACTAAGTAAAAAAAATATTTTTTTAGGGCATGGGTGGGTCGTGGCCTAGGTAGGCTCACCCCTAGATTCGCCCCTGGATAAAATTATAGTGTATCACATGTCAGTAATATCTAAAGAAAAAATGTCAAGATTTAATGGTCAAAATTAGTCAAAAGGTTTGATTGATTCAATTTCTTGTTTCAAGTGTTTAATCGAGTGCAAAAAAAGTCTTAATTGATTTTTTTTCAAAAGCTCAAAGACTTCTTACGCCCTTAAACCTTATTTTTTTTATTCAAACCTAAATCAAACATTCTTAAATCGAATTTTATTATTTAAAATAAGATTAAGTTTTTGAAATATTTATATTAATAATATTTATATATTTATAATTAAAATTGAAATACAGATTTTTGTCATTTATCATAGAAGTTTTCAAAGTTTCACCTAATATTTTCTTTGACCTATCATAACAGATTTAAGAAACACATATACTTGCTATCTGAAAATATAAATGCTTTTTATTGGAATTTTAAATCTAAATCTAAATGTAATATATTTATATTTATGTCTTTTAGTTCTTGAAAATATAAGTCTAATTAATAATTTAATTAACATTTTAAATCTAAATCTAAACGTAATATATTTATATTAATGTTTCTGAAGTTGTTAACTATATTAATTGTTATAATTATTATAAAAAATACACTGAATTGAAGTACCACGTGAAGTTACAATTGTGAATTTGTCAGTGGAATAAAACAAAATGCACGTTTGGAAAATTATTTATCAATATATATTCAATATTATATTTATATTTTTTTAGCAAAGAACAAGAAACTGAATTTTATTTAAAGCGAAAAGATTACAAGTAAACATTCTCAAAAGACATAAACAATCATGAAGTATATGAAAAATATACATCAAAATTCAATGGATGTGAAAGTGGGAAAAACAAAATCTATCATTTTGTAGAAGAAATTACACGATGTTCAAAATAAAATTCAATAACCATCAACTTCAACCAAAGCGCTCTGGTAATTACGTAATATTTTTTATTACAAAATCTCGACACTTCGACAATCAATCACAAAAGGGCATCAAAATCTGGAGAGACCATTTATCATTTTATACAAAAAAACTGTCACAAAGACATATAATGTGTCAAACAGACAAGCTAAACCTGCCATAAAAACAGTAGATGAAAAAATTTCCATAAAAACAGACGAAAAAATTAATATAAAATATAATTTTTGGTGAAACAAAATACAAAAAATTAAAAAAAAAACATAGAGCACTCATAAAAAGATGAGACCTATTTGTATTATATTTAAATATATATATATTGAGAATTAAAAATTGAAATGTGCAAACGTTATTAACAAAATTATCGCTCATCAAAATATGCGCAAACATATAGTATGGAAATATTATATTTATAATCCGCACTCGCATCAGTTCAAAATAGTAAAATTTATCAAAACTAATACTTCATCCGTCCCACTAAAATTGTCACATGTTGACATTTTTCTGGTCAAATTTTTTCAATTTTGACTATAATTTATTTAAAAAATTTAATTAATTAAAATTTATAAAAAAATATATTTAAAAACTACTTGATTCAAGGTTTTTAAAATATATATTTTAATATTTTTATCAATAATAAATTTTAAATTATAAGAGTTCAAAGTTGAAAAAGTTTGACCCAAAAATTGTCAACATGTGACAGTTTTAGTGGGACAGAGGGAGTACATTCTAAAAGATTATTTCTAACCTAGCCACTTTTTATTGTCAAAATTTCTTTAACCCTAGTCGCTTTTTACTTTGATCAATTTCTTTGTTCTGTGGTCGATAATCTATTTTATTATTAGTTGTCGACTAATAGATCTATTAGTTTTCTTGTTTTTTTAATAAGATTCTGTTTATATGTTCTCATGACACGTTTTTTTCTCTATTATTGTGACATGACTTTATTTTTGTTTTGTAGTTTGGATCATCTGTCTTTGTGGTATTTTTCAGCATACCCCAGCGATCGATTGTTGTTTGCACATAGACTCAATTGCGCGCTAGATTCTGATTTATGTTTTTGTCGGTGGTCACTTGAAAAGTTATTTCCCCAATTGGTTGATGATTGTTTCCTGATGAAATCAGTCATGGGTAGCGGTACTTTTTGCTTGACAGTTTGGATCACGCACCACTCATTTCTTTATGCGTCTCGTTTGGACAGAGACAAAGAGATTCAAGAGGCTGCTAAAATTTGTTGGTATGCTTATCTCCATAGAAGTTTTCATTTTTCTTTGTTTGTGGGTTGTAAAGATTTTTTGGGTTGTTCAATCCAAATATTCTTCTTCTTGGATGCATTAGAATTGTGTTTTTTCTATGAATTTAATAAATATTTAGTGACTTTTATAAAAAAAAAATTTATTACCTGAAATATGATAGTTTATTAAAATGAGTGTCTCATGCAATGAGATTATATAAGTTTAGATGTTGTTGTTGAACAGTTTTTCATAGTGAATGACATTTTATCCTCACTTGATAAGTTTATTGTAATTAAATTTTGACTTTTCTTTTAGGGTAAACTACATAAATAGTACCCCGATAATGTTTTAATTTTTTTGCGTCCCCCAACTATTAGAAGTTACAAATTAGTCTCATGACTTAAGAAAAATAACAAATTGGTCCTACGCCGTTAAAATTTTAACGGTTGATGACGTGACAGTTAATATAAATTGATATAATTACATAATTAGCCCTCAAATTCTACACTTATTTTAATTTGACTCTAATTCTAGAAAATTAACCCATATAATTTTAATAATCTATCAATTTAGTCCATCTTTTTTTCTCTTTTCATTTAATTTTTCAATTCATTTCCACCCAAAATCCATTTAAGAGCCTCATATTAGAGTGCACCGATTATGTTTGATGAATTGCACGTAACGAAATAAAAATGGAGTTGCTGAAGTAGGGCTCGAACAGGCCAATGGCACTGCCGCGGTTCCCTTGCGATTCCAGCCCTACCGATATTGTGGCAATTGTTGCCAAGTTCGATGTGTGTCAGCTGGTAGTCAATAATAATAATAATAATAATAATAATAATAATAATAATAATAATAATAAGGATTTGGAATGGGTTTCATGGGTGCGTGTAGTTCGATGTGGGTGTTGAGATTTCAATTTTGGGGAAATTTGATTCCCAGGCAGTGTGTGTTTTGTGGCTGAAAGGAAATGGGAAAGCCATGTGTCGTGAGTGTACCGGGAAATAATTTTCTTAAGTGAAAATGAATTGAAGAATTAAAGGAGATGAGAAATAGAAAAGAAGATGAACTAAACTGATAGATTATTAAAATTATGTGGGTTAATTTTTTAGAATTAGGGTCAAATTAAAATAAGTGTAGAACTTGAGGGCTAATTATGTAATTATATCAATTTATATTAACTGTCACATCATCAACCGTTAAATTTTTAAAGACGTCGGACCAATTTGTTACTTTTTTTAAGTCGAAAACCATTTTGTAACTTCTAATAGTCGAAGAACGCAAAGAAAATGAGAGCATAGCCAGGAGACCATTTATGTAGTTTACCCTTTCTTTTATCATATCTCAAAGAGGTAATTAACGGTTATCGTGCTTAACCAGGTTCGGCCCAGTTGAATATTTTGTGTTAAAACTATGCCCTATTAGCACCAATGTGAAAACGGCGACATGGTTGCCGGAATGGTTATTGACGGTGGTTTGTGAGTAAAGGGAGATGAACGGGGAAAGATGGAATAAGGATATTTTTATTATGAATAAAACGATGGATGTCTAATGTATTATAATAGTTGGGTTTATATAGCCTAATTTCTAACTAACACAACAATACCAACAAACTTATAACAACCTGCTAATTATATTTAACTTTCTACTAATTGTATTTTATACTCTAACAACCAAGAATACCAAAGCCTATTCATTTAAAACAATGGGCCTACATTAATTTTTGGGCCTAATTCTTGTATACTTTTTTTCTCTTTTAAACATCGTGCGGACTTTTATGCTTAGATACTTGAGCTCTTTAATAAAATTACAGAAGATCAAAAGATAATACTCGTATTTATCAAATTTTACCTGGTATTCGAATAGATTAATATAAAAAGATAATTTAAATACCAAAGTGAAAAGGTTTTGAAGTACTATGCATGTTGCCACAACTTCAGGTGCCGGATGCCCCAAACGCCGGTGCCACAGATGATACTCTGAATCATTTGTCTTGGAAGCTGAGCAAGCAAGAATTAAAGCTGAGTTGTGAACAGAAACTGAAGCAGGAAACTGAAAATTGTAAAGGCCCTGATCTTGAGATCCTTCCAACAAAACGGATCATGTGCTCTCATCCTTCACACAACAGTAGGAAGAATGAAACTCAAAATACACATTGTTGTCAGAAGAAAATTTCGAGACAGATAGAAAATTACGAGAAATTTGTGGAACAAATAATAACTGATCAAGAACCAATGGCTTAGAAATTGTAGGAACAAAATGATGACCAATACCAGAAATAGAGAGTGTTGAACCATCACCAATGTGGACCTTACCCTGACCAGTGTATGAACGACCTTGCTGGAGATGAGCAGGATCATTGGACACGTGGTGTGTTGCACCAGAGTCGGGACACCAGGAAATAGAGGACGAACCAGACGACGCACAAGCTACATTAACCTGGGCAGACTCAGCAGGAGGATTAGTGTGACCAGAAACAAAAGGAGAATATGAATGTTCTGGAAGAAAATCATGATGGCAACAACAAGAGTGAGCCTGAGCCTCAGAGGGACGAGAAGAACCTTTAACCTTGTCACTAAATCAAAACCAACACCGATCGGCCAAGTGGCCAAACTTTCCACAGATCTGACATTGTGGCTTCGAAGAACGACCTCTATACCTTCCCCTAGTAGGAGCACGAGAGCCACCACGAGAATTACCAGAAAAATTAGTCCAACGAGAATTATCAGGAACCTCATCAGCAACATCATCAGAAGGACCACGAAACGTTGTGTTATGAATACCAGCAGGAAGGCGTAAGGGGTCAGTAACACGAACCTCAACATCGACCAGTAAAGAGACTGCAGCATCGAAGGAATAAGGCTCCTTGCTAGCCGTAATTACCGCAACAGTGGGCTCAAACTCAGACGGTAAGCCATTGAGCAGAGTAGCAACCTGCTCAATCTCCGAGACAGGATTTCCACAATTTGCAAGTAAATCGCAAATTTCTTTAATCTGGGAAGCGTACTCAGCAATGGAGAGTGTACCTTTCTGTAAAGAGCGTAAACGACAATGGAGGTGCATCAATCTGGTGGTTGTGAGCTTAGAGTATCTACGGTAGACGACAGTCCAGATGGAAGCAGACGAATCGGAGCCAACAAAGTGAGGAAGGAGCCGGGAGGTGATTGTCGACAGAAGCCATGAGGCGAGGGAGCTGTCCTGCTTAACAAATTTGATATACACAGGATTCAAGACGCGCTCGCCACCGGAATCAGTAACCAGTTTCGCCTGCACCGGTGTACCCTCATCAAGGAAGTACTCCAAGCCGAGACCTCGAACAAGAAGCTTGACCTGCTGCCGCCATAGAAGGAAGTTGTCGTCGTCGAGCTTTACGCTAATTTGCTTATTCGCAAAGACATGAGCAGAGACGCCATCATCCATGGAAAGAGACTCGAGAGTCGTCTCAACCGCCGCATCATTACCAGAAGGCATCGGAACGACCGCGACAGGACCACCGGAAAAAGGGACTCAGGATCGGAAATAGGCGAATGATACCATGTTAAACCTTACGAAATAAACTCTGAAAAGGGAATTGGGGATTTTGACTTAAGATAGTCAAACCAGAGAATTTTATTAATTCATGAAAATAGTATATGTGATTTTGGGTCACATAAACCCATACAATGATTTATATAGCCCAATGTATCCAACCCATGTGACTACCTGATGAGTCGGTTACATTGGGGCCCATGCTAACAATCTAACAAATTCCATAACAAACTAATAACAGATTCATATTAGATCTAACAGCCATGCCAATGTTATTGCCTCAAATGATGGTGGAGGAGCATTTCTTGGAGAAGGAAAACACCACTGAATGTGTGAAGGTGAATGTTGACCATGTTGCGAAAGCGATGGAGTGTCGAGCACCGGTTGGCGGTGCTATAAGAGATGAACCTGGGAAGTGGCTGAAAGGGTTTAAGAAAAAGATTGGTAGAAGTTCGATTATGAAGATAAAGCTGTGTAGTGACAGAATTGTGTTTTGGATAGAAGATAGGAACGAACACAAAATTTAGGTTTATAGAAAATAACAACATAATATAATTTATGTTTATTTAATTCAGTCAGTTGAATTAATTAATGTCTGACCCCGCAAGTTATATTTCAAGGGATGCCCAATGGGGTGTCCCTCAGAAGTAATTCATAGGGGTCTGTCCCCAAGAAGTAGTTCATCGGGGTCTAAATTAGGAGATGACTATTAGGAGACTATTAGAGTGCGATGGGGGTATAACCTATCTAATTTACGGTTACATATAGAGATGTGAAATCAGGTAATCGTTCATGTTTTTGGTCATGTCATGTCAAGTCAAATCGGATACAGGTTGTGTCAGGTTAATTTAATAGTTTGACTCGAATCAGGCCGTGTTCGGGTCGACTTAGATTCGAGTCATTGTCAGGTTGATTTCAAATCAGATTGAATTCGAGTTCGAGTCGGGTAATTTTGAGTTCAGATCAAAATGGTTCGGTTCTGAATCAGTTAGTTAACGGGTTAATTCAGGTTCAGATGGACTTCAGGTCGGGTCACATCGTTGACGGGTAAAAATTCAGGTCATGTAATATCAGTTTCGGTTGAAGTTCAAGTCAGGTCTTACGTGTCCAAATAGACTTCAGTTTGATAATTGTGGGTAAATTTTAGATAAAAATAATTTTTTAGGGATTAATATGAACCAAAATATCCTTTACGATGCCGAAATATGTTATAATTTAATATATATATATATATATGTATATATGACTAAATTGAATTAAACTGAAATTTAAAAGTGAATGTTATGACTAAAATGAAAAATTTTAAACGAGTGAGGACTAAAAGGGTAACTAATCACTAAGCAAAAAAAAAGGGCAACAAATGCCAAATGGGCAATTAAGTATTGGATCAAATTTAAAAGTAATTGTGACTAAATTGAATTAAATTAATTTCAGGGACTAAAATAAATCAAATTAAAACTATAATTTAATTTATTACGGGGCCACTTTAAAGTTATTTTTTTTTATCTTTTCTTGTAATTTATTAAACCAAAATCTTTTAGTTTTTCCCTATAAACATTTAATTTAGTTTATTTGAGGCCCTCTTTCTTTAGAGGTCATGTGGTCGCTCATCTTGCACATGCCCAAAATTCTCATTGTATTTATGGGTGAAGTCTTGTGATCGTCATAACTAAGCATTCCAATTGTAATTGGGATAATGACACAAATACCCCATATAATTTATTAAATTTGTTAATATAGGATCTAAAGTTTGCCAACGTTCAATGTGGCCCCTAAAGTATGCTCCCGTCATTTAAAATGACACCCACTCCTAACAAGCATTATCCTCTGGCGTATAAGGCCACATGAACCTTTAAAAACAAGACACTTGGCGCTTCAAGTCAAAAAAATAATATATATATATATATATATATATATATATATATGTGCAAGAGCACCACTGAAAATTTCTCATTTTTAAAATAAAAATAAAAATAACTGAACACGATACATTTATTATGGTTTTAGTAGATGATAATCAAAAGTAGGAAAAGAAAACATAATTCAATTTTTTCTACTGAAATTCTTCTCATTCCCTTATCGTTCGTTCTTCAATCCAATCTTAACACGATACATTTAGGTGGTTCGTTTGTTGAAAGTTCTAACGTGGATTATGTTTGTGGTGTTTTAATAGATTGGGTAATGGACCATAATTTAGTGTCACATGGTGATTTGTGTGAAATGGTAGTAGAAGCAAGGTTTAAGGGTGTTAAATTTTTGTATTATTTAACACCAGATTGTACATAGATGATGGTTTAGTGTTGTGATGGGGTAACAATTCTTTCAATGACCTAATTGGACACTAATTAGATAAAGGAGAGATACATATATTTGTAGATCATGTTGTTGATGTTTCTGATATTAGTGAGCCCCATTATCATTACCAACACGAATTATCTTTCTTATTAATAATTTTCAAAGACTAACTCTTCAATAACCATCTTGTTGTTGATGTAAGTGAGATTTTTTTTTCATTTAATTATCTTTCTTATTAATAATTTTTAGAGTCTAACTCTTCACTTCAATGTACAATTGTAGCCTGGAATGAAGTCTTAATTTTTTTTATCTTATCGTATAACAAAAACTCCTAAAACAAAGAGTCAGACTCAGACTACTACCCAAATACCAAGTCAACAAGCAACAAGATCTACTCTCTAAATAACCAGAACACCAAGAGCATCAACTGTTCCAGTGCAACATCAATTCAACCACCTCATTACTGTGGTGTAAGTTATAAGCTCACATTCTTTTTTCCATGTTCTATCATATTCACAATGTATGTGGTGTTTGAACCTTTTTTTAATTGCATATAGGAATTAAGGGATTACCTGTTAGATTTAGGAAGGAAATGATCTTCAATGAATGATGATGATCTCTTCAACACACAAGAAAACAACTCTGGTGCAAAGAAGCCAGAGAAAGGAAAACAATTTATGGCCAACTCCAACTCTAACAAAACAAATAAACTTATGTGAACTTGAGTCTTATGTGAACTCGAGTCTTTTGTGAACTTCAGTTTGTTTGAACTTGAATCTTACGTGAACTCCACTCTTTTGTGAAATGATGATGATCTCCTCAACACACAAGAAAACAACATTGCTGCAAAGAAGCCAGAGAAAGGAAAACAATCTATGGTCAACTCAAACTCTAACAAAAACAAATAAACTTATGTGAACTTGAGTCTTTTGTGAACTCCACTCTTTTGTGAACTTGAACCTTTTCTAAATGGCTTAATGCACTTTTTGCCCCTTAACGTTTGTTAAAATCATGTCCACCTGTTTGTTAAATTTATATCCAAAATTCATATCGATTGTTCTTGAAACGAGTGTAAGTTAGTCATAGTTATTTAGTTAGTTCTAGTTCAGTAGAACTTACACCGATATAGGTTAGTCATTGTTAGTTAGTTGTAGTTTAGTAGAACTTACACCAGTGTAAGTTAATTAGTTAGTTAGTTATAGTTAAGAATAATGTTCTATTATCCCATCTTGAATTCATGTCCACGGGTTAAAAAGGTATATTTTGTAAGTAAAATTAACATTGCAACAAAGGTAAATGTAACACCCGTGTTTTGGGCCTAGGAGTTAACCGGGTTTATAGTTCGAGTCAATAAAACTTAATTTAATCGATTCAACCTAAATAATGACCTAATCGAACTTTAGTAAAAGGAGGAGGACTCATATTGTAATTTTACCCAAAAGTCTTGTAAAGCAAGACCACTTTAACAAAAAATTTGTCTTCCTCCCCCTTTATTCCAAATCCAACGTCAAAAACACCATAAACCCCTCCTAAACTCTTTCAAACCTAAAACACTATTCCATTCATTTTCTTCCTCAATTCAAGGTGTTTTGCAAAGAAGCAAGGGGAAACGTTGAAGGAGCTTTGGGACCGAATCCGGGTGCGTAGGAGGATTGTTCGATTTGCTAAGGAAGGGCGGTGAGTGGTTTCAAACTTGTTTTAAAGTATGGTTCGAGTGTGTTTAGTGTGTGAGAGAAATGTGCTTGGTAGGCCATTTCCATTTAATTCATGTTGTTGATTTTAGCTATTGATTTCCTTTGAATGCTTGTGTTGGCCTATCTATGCTCTTGAGAAATGTGGATAAGTTATGCATGTATGTCATGATATGTATATGTATGTGATGAGCATGAGTGTGGTTGATGATATGTGATGTGATAATGATAATTGGCACTAAGATAATTACCGGTTGTAAATGATCGATCATTAGGATAGTGTGCACACAAATTGAGTCAAAACGTACGTGGCCTTGATGGCGTTAAGTCATCAAGGAGGAGTACGGTGATGTAACATTCCACCGGAAGCTTTTTATATATTTCTACGGGATGATGAGTGGAATCCCATCCGTAGGGCATGTGGCGATGAGTGGAATCCCGCACATGCAAGGTCCGGTGATGAGTGGAATCCCACCGAGGTAAAGTGTTGTCAAGGTTTTAATCCGCACAATCGGGGTAATTAAAGTGGCCAATTAAACTTGTTTATGTAATGTGATATATGATGGTGATATGTGGTTTTGATATATGGTATTGTAGATGATAATTGATATTGATGTGAAATCTTGCTAGGATTGAGAGACCATATATGCCACTTGAAAGACTAGCTAAGTCTACTTGTTTATATGCAATGCTTGATATGTGTGAGACTAGGATTACATGCTTGAACCCTGCATTGTTGATGTTCTTCGTTTTAGAGCACCCTCACTAAGCTTGTAGCTTACGCTCTCAATGTTCAACAATGCAGATCATTAGCGTGGTGTTAGCTCGAGGCAAGGCAAGAAGGGCTTCCAAGTTTGTAGCTCAAGTATGGTTATCAATTTTGTAATAGCTAGCAATGTGGCAAGGGTCTTTGTATGAGCGTGTGTGACTCATTTGATTGATGTTGTTTTTGGATTGATCATGGGTTGTAAGCATGCTATACTATGATGAATGTTTGATGTTTGATGGTATGCTTTAGAATGTTTAGGTTGCATAGTGTATGAGTGCAAACCTTTCAAGAAGTCTTGTTCCTTTTAAGGTCCTTTGTGTTTTTGGAGTATGCCAATATTGCTTAAATTGCTCTTTAACTAGGATGCCATGTATGAATGCTTTAATCCATGTTTGATTGACTCCCTTGGCTTATATATGTATGCTTGTATGGTTGCTATGCCTTAAGTTGTTTGTCTTGATGTTGCTTGGTGTTTTGGAGGTGTTTTGGGGCATCATTGTGCCCCAAAACAGCCCAGAAAAGTCTGCAGACAGGGGGTGTTTCGGAACGGGTCCCCGTGTTCCGAAACGGCCCTGCGTAAATGACCTGCCGTTTCGAAACGGATGAGGGTCGTTCCGGAACGTTTTCGCCACTGTAATTTTGAGAAATTGGCGAGATGAAGCCGTTCCGAAACGGGCCTTTGAAGTTCCGAAACGGTCAAATCTCGTTGACCACGAGATATTGACCGTCAAGGTCGTTCCGATACGGGTCACCCCTGTTTCAAAACGGTCACCTTGTGGTTGACCCAGGCTCGTTGACCAGGTCAGGGCGTTTCGGAACACCCTATAGGTGTTTCGAAACGGCCTGCTGTAATGAAGAAAAATGGACTGTTTATGTTTGTTTGGTCGGTGAATTGTTTCATGATTGTATCTTCCGCTGTTGGGACGCACTTAGGTCTAATTTATGTATGTAGACAAGATAAAAAAAGGGGTTTTCTGGGTCATTAACCGAGGGGAAACCTTAACGGGTTTCGCTTCGGTTTTCCCCGTGTGGCCCACTCGGACCGGTCATCCGACCAGACCGGGACGAGGGGGTTACATTTGTTGGTATCAGAGCCTGAGGTTACCGAGACCTCGGGCAGGTAAGTGAGGTAAGGTTGATGTATTAAATGCTTGTGTTGTTTGATGCGTGTTTTGCCATGAACCCTTGATGCTTGAATGATCATATGATGTTTTGAATGCATGAATTGTCGTGTCTCGCGTGAGTGTGTGCCCATTGCTACTACTACTAAATTTTAAAAAGATTTTTGGAAGAGGAGTACTTGAGCACTATTGGACCCTTGCTTTGGCTAACGTAATCCTATTTGTTTCTTGTTGTAGTTTTACCTTGCTAGTTGAACCATGAGACCACGTGGGAGGCCTAGGATGGTTCGACCGGAACCACGGGCAGAGGCTCCGAGAGTTGAGCTAGTTGTGAGAGTTGAGGCTCAAGTGGGAGAGCCAGTGGTTGGAGTTGGAGCTCCTCCACCACCTCCACCACCACCACCTCCTCCACCGGGAGTGGGAGGCGAGGCCGGGCCCAGAGGAATGGGACCACAAGGAGGCCAAGATGGCCAAGGACCGGCCGGGATTGACTTAGCTCCGTTGGTTCAGGCAATAGCCGGGGCGTTCCAGGCTGCAGTAGCTGGAGGTCAGGCAGCTCATCATCAGGGGGAGGGCACCGGATTACCATTAGAGAGACTTCGGGGCCTTGGGGCCGAAGAGTTTAGAGGTGCTACTCCGGAGAGGTTAGAGATGTGGTTTGAGAAGACCGTCCTATTCTTGCTCAGATGGGATGTACTGGTGAGCGCAAGTTGGGATGTGTTGAGTCTCTGCTTCAGGGTGATGCCTACACCTGGTGGGTCACCGTTACTTCGGGGATGGATGAGACCGAGATCACTTGGGGGTTCTTTGAGACAGCTTTCCGGAAGAAGTATCTGGGTCCGCGATACCTCGATGAGAGGAAGAGAGAGTTTATGGCACTGCTTCAGGGGAACATGGCTGTGACCGACTATGAGATTAAATTTGTCAGATTGAGTCAGTATGCACCTGAGCTTGTACCTACTGAGGTGGAGCGTTGTAACCGTTTCTGTTATGGGCTGAGTGAAGAAATCAAGACTTATACACTAGCTTCAGACTACACTGATTTTGATGTCTTGGTCTCGAGGGCCAAGGACTTGGAGCACAGTTTGAGTTTGACCAGGCGGTCAGGTGGATCTAGTTCGGGTAAGAGGTCCAGCAACTTTGATAGAGGTGATGCCAAGAGGCATCGGGACAACCGGCATCAGTATGATCATAGGCGTGGTGGCAGTAACCACGGTAGGGGCCACCAGGGCCAGAGAGCTGGTGGGAAGTTGCCCACATGTGCTACCTGCGGGAGGAACCACACCGGTGAGTGTTGGGGAAATTATCACTCTTGTTGGAGTTGTGGTGCTAGAGACCACATTAGGCGTGACTGTCCACATCAGGTGGGACAGGCACCAGCTCAGGCTCCTGCTAGAGCTAATGATTTTCAGAGAGGCCGCGGGCGCGGTAGAGGTAATTTCCAGCCGAGGAACGATGGTCAGAGAAACTTAGCTCATGTAGTTGCAGTCCAGCCGGAGGGCGGAGGACAGGCTAGGGTTTACGCCCAGCACGGGGAGCAGCATGACACCGATGTGATCGCAGGTAATTTCTCGATACAGTCTTTGGGTTTGCTCTCTTTGATTGACTCTGGGTCTACACATTCCTACATATTGAGTGAGCATGCACAGTCTTTGAATTTGCCTTGTGAGTTGTTAGAGGTAGGAGTTAGTGTTACTAGTTCCTTTGGGGACACGGTAGTGGTTAGGAAGATGTACCGAAGGTGTCCGTTGATGGTTCAGGGGCATGTGTTTCCAGTGGATATGATGGAACTTCCCTTCTATGGTTTTGATGTGATTCTGGGTATGGATTGGCTCACGGAGCATAGAGCTAGGATAGATTTTGAAACTAAGCGGATTTCTTTGAAGCTCACAGATGATTATGAGATTGTTGTGGTGGGTGAGAATGTGAAGTTCTTATCCAATGTGGTTTCAGTGTTAGAGGCCAAGAAATTAGTTGAGTTAGGGTGTGAAGCATACTTAGCGTATGTGATGAACCCTAACATGAGTGAGGTTAGACCTCAGGACATTCGGACAGTATGTGATTTCCCTAGTGTGTTTCCGGAAGAATTGCCAGGGTTACCACCGGACAGAGAGGTAGAGTTCAGCATTGAGACTTATTCTGATTCAGCTCCTGTTTCGATTACTCCGTATCGTATGGCACCGAAAGAATTGAAAGAGTTTAAGACTCAGTTGCAAGAATTGACAGATAGAGGTTTTATTAGGCCTAGTTCTTCACCTTGGGGTGCACCAGTACTGTTTGTGAAGAAGAAGGATGGAAGTATGAGAATGTGCATAGATTACAGACAGTTAAACCAGTTGACAGTGAAGAACAAATATCCGTTGCCTAGAATTGATGACTTGTTTGATCAGTTGAGAGGGGCGTCTGTCTTTTCGAAGATTGATTTGAGATCAGGTTACTACCAGCTAAAGGTTAGAGAGGTTGATGTACCGAAGACGGCCTTTAGGACTAGGTATGGACACTATGAGTTTTTAGTCATGCCCTTTGGGTTGACTAATGCATCGGCAGCTTTCATGGACATGATGAATAGGATTTTTCATCAGTATCTAGATCAGTTTGTAGTTGTATTTATTGATGACATCTTGGTGTACTCGCGAACTGAAGAAGACCACGACCGACACTTGAGACTTGTTTTGAAGACTTTGCTAGATCATCAGTTGTATGCGAAGCTCAGCAAGTGTGAATTCTGGATCCGAGAGGTAGTCTTCTTAGGACATGTAGTGTCAGCTGAAGGCATTAGAGTTGATCCGAAAAAGATTGAAGCCATTGTTGAGTGGAAGCAACCGAAGTCAGTGACGGAAGTACGTAGCTTCCTAGGCTTAGCCGGATACTATAGGAGGTTTGTAGAGGGTTTCTCTAAGTTAGCCGCTCCATTGACACAGTTACTTCAGAAGAGTGTTCAGTTTGAGTGGACAGATGCAAGACAGAGAGCCTTTGAAAAATTGAAAGAAGCTTTGACCCAAGCACCGATTTTGATTCAGCCTGAGTCCGGGAAGGACTATGTGATTTATAGTGATGCCTCGTATGTAGGGTTAGGATGTGTTCTGATGCAAGACCGAAGAGTAGTGGCTTATGCCTCAAGACAGTTGAAGACTCATGAGCGCAACTATCCGACCCATGACATAGAGTTAGCGGCAGTTGTGTTTGCTTTGAAGATTTGGAGGCATTATTTGTATCGTGAGAAATGCACAGTATACACCGATCACAAGAGTTTGAAGTACATTATGACTCAGCGAGATTTGAATCTCAGACAGCGTAGGTGGTTAGTGTTGCTAAAAGACTATGATCTTACTATTGAGTACCATCCGGGTAAGGCCAATGTAGTGGCCGATGCATTGAGTAGAAAGGTGACTGTAGACTTGAGAGCTATGTTTTCTAGATTGAGTTTGTCCGGAGATGGTGGCTTGATAGCTGAGCTTCAAGTTAAACCTACTCTAGGTCAGTTGATACGAGAGAAACAGCTCTTAGATAGATCTTTGGCACCTCACGTGCAAGATATAGCCGAAGGTAGATCTTCAGATTATAGCTTCAACACTGATGGGGTTCTGTGTTTCAAAGATAGAATAGTTGTGCCAGAAGACAGTGACTTGAGACGTACGATCTTGACTGAAGCCCACAGTAGTCCGTTTACTATGCATCCTGGAAGTACGAAGATGTACCGTGATTTGAAGAATGAGTACTTTTGGGTTGGCTTGAAGAGAGATGTAGCCGACTTTGTGAGTAAGTGCTTAGTGTGTCAGAGGGTGAAGGCGGAACATCAGGTTCCCTCAAGTTTGTTACAGCCGTTGAGAATTCCGGAATGGAAATGGGAGAACATCACCATGGATTTTGTTTCGGGTTTGCCTTTGACACCTATGAAGAAGAACTCAGTTTGGGTGATAGTAGATCGTTTTACGAAGTGTGCTCACTTCTTGGCAGTCAACACTACTTACACCTTAGATAGATTGGCCGATTTGTACATTGGTGAGATTGTGAGGTTACATGGTGTGCCGAAGTCCATTGTGTCAGATAGAGATCCGCGGTTTACTTCGAGATTTTGGGAGTGTCTGCATACAGCTTTGGGTACCCGTTTGAACTTCAGCACTTCTTATCATCCTTAGTCAGATGGTCAATCAGAGAGGGTTATTCAGATCTTAGAGGATATGTTGCGATGTTGTATCATTGACTTTCAGGGTACTTGGGAGAAGCATTTGCCTCTAGTAGAGTTTGCGTACAATAACAGTTTTCAGTCAAGCATTCAGATGGCTCCGTATGAGGCCTTGTATGGTCGAAAGTGTAGAACTCCAGTGTGTTGGGCCGAGGTAGGACAAAAACTGTTACCTATGCCGGATTTGCTAAAAGGGACAACCGACAAGGTAAAATTGATCTGTGACCGCTTGAAGGCTGCTTCGGATAGGCAGAAGTCCTATGCCGATTTGAAGAGAAAGGAAGTTGAATTCTCAGTGGGTGAGAAGGTGTTCTTGAAGGTGTCTCCGTGGAAGAAAGTGATGAGATTTGGCCGAAAGGGGAAGTTGAGTCCGAGGTACATAGGACCGTATGAGATTGTGAAGAGAGTTGGTCCCGTTGCTTATCAGTTGCGCTTGCCATCCGAGTTAGAGAAGATACACGATGTATTCCATGTCTCCATGCTTTGTAAGTATAGGTCTGATCCATCACATGTTATGCCCGTAGAAGAAATTGAATTGAATCCGGATTTGACTTATGAGGAAGAGCCCGTTGAGATTTTGGCTTCTGACAGTAAGGTGTTGAGGGGTAGATCAATTGAGCTAGTGAAGGTGCGGTGGCAACGTAGAGGTGTGGACGAGGCCACTTGGGAGAGGAAGGAGGATATGGAAAAGCAGTTTCCGTATCTCTTTCAGTCAGGTAATTTCGGGGACGAAATTCCTTAAGTGGGAGAGAGTTGTAACACCCGTGTTTTGGGCCTAGGAGTTAACCGGGTTTATAGTTCGAGTCAATAAAACTTAATTTAATCGATTCAACCTAAATAATGACCTAATCGAACTTTAGTAAAAGGAGGAGGACTCATATTGTAATTTTACCCAAAAGTCTTGTAAAGCAAGACCACTTTAACAAAAAAGTTGTCTTCCTCCCCCTTTATTCCAAATCCAACGTCAAAAACACCATAAACCCCTCCTAAACTCTTTCAAACCTAAAACACTATTCCATTCATTTTCTTCCTCAATTCAAGGTGTTTTGCAAAGAAGCAAGGGGAAACGTTGAAGGAGCTTTGGGACCGAATCCGGGTGCGTAGGAGGATTGTTCGATTTGCTAAGGAAGGGCGGTGAGTGGTTTCAAACTTGTTTTAAAGTATGGTTCGAGTGTGTTTAGTGTGTGAGAGAAATGTGCTTGGTAGGCCATTTCCATTTAATTCATGTTGTTGATTTTAGCTATTGATTTCCTTTGAATGCTTGTGTTGGCCTATCTATGCTCTTGAGAAATGTGGATAAGTTATGCATGTATGTCATGATATGTATATGTATGTGATGAGCATGAGTGTGGTTGATGATATGTGATGTGATAATGATAATTGGCACTAAGATAATTACCGGTTGTAAATGATCGATCATTAGGATAGTGTGCACACAAATTGAGTCAAAACGTACGTGGCCTTGATGGCGTTAAGTCATCAAGGAGGAGTACGGTGATGTAACATTCCACCGGAAGCTTTTTATATATTTCTACGGGATGATGAGTGGAATCCCATCCGTAGGGCATGTGGCGATGAGTGGAATCCCGCACATGCAAGGTCCGGTGATGAGTGGAATCCCACCGAGGTAAAGTGTTGTCAAGGTTTTAATCCGCACAATCGGGGTAATTAAAGTGGCCAATTAAACTTGTTTATGTAATGTGATATATGATGGTGATATGTGGTTTTGATATATGGTATTGTAGATGATAATTGATATTGATGTGAAATCTTGCTAGGATTGAGAGACCATATATGCCACTTGAAAGACTAGCTAAGTCTACTTGTTTATATGCAATGCTTGATATGTGTGAGACTAGGATTACATGCTTGAACCCTGCATTGTTGATGTTCTTCGTTTTAGAGCACCCTCACTAAGCTTGTAGCTTACGCTCTCAATGTTCAACAATGCAGATCATTAGCGTGGTGTTAGCTCGAGGCAAGGCAAGAAGGGCTTCCAAGTTTGTAGCTCAAGTATGGTTATCAATTTTGTAATAGCTAGCAATGTGGCAAGGGTCTTTGTATGAGCGTGTGTGACTCATTTGATTGATGTTGTTTTTGGATTGATCATGGGTTGTAAGCATGCTATACTATGATGAATGTTTGATGTTTGATGGTATGCTTTAGAATGTTTAGGTTGCATAGTGTATGAGTGCAAACCTTTCAAGAAGTCTTGTTCCTTTTAAGGTCCTTTGTGTTTTTGGAGTATGCCAATATTGCTTAAATTGCTCTTTAACTAGGATGCCATGTATGAATGCTTTAATCCATGTTTGATTGACTCCCTTGGCTTATATATGTATGCTTGTATGGTTGCTATACCTTAAGTTGTTTGTCTTGATGTTGCTTGGTGTTTTGGAGGTGTTTTGGGGCATCCTTGTGCCCCAAAACAGCCCAGAAAAGTCTGCAGACAGGGGGTGTTTCGGAACGGGTCCCCGTATTCCGAAACGGCCCTGCGTAAATGACCTGCCGTTTCGAAACGGATGAGGGTCGTTCCGGAACGTTTTCGCCACTGTAATTTTGAGAAATTGGCGAGATGAAGCCGTTCCGAAACGGGCCTTTGAAGTTCCGAAACGGTCAAATCTCGTTGACCACGAGATATTGACCGTCAAGGTCGTTCCGATACGGGTCACCCCTGTTTCGAAACGGTCACCTTGTGGTTGACCCAGGCTCGTTGACCAGGTCAGGGCGTTTCGGAACACCCTATAGGTGTTTCGAAACGGCCTGCTGTAATGAAGAAAAATGGACTGTTTATGTTTGTTTGGTCGGTGAATTGTTTCATGATTGTATCTTCCGCTGTTGGGACGCACTTAGGTCTAATTTATGTATGTAGACAAGATAAAAAAAAGGGGTTTTCTGGGTCATTAACCGAGGGGAAACCTTAACGGGTTTCGCTTCGGTTTTCCCCGTGTGGCCCACTCGGACCGGTCATCCGACCAGACCGGGACGAGGGGGTTACATTTGTTGGTATCAGAGCCTGAGGTTACCGAGACCTCGGGCAGGTAAGTGAGGTAAGGTTGATGTATTAAATGCTTGTGTTGTTTGATGCGTGTTTTGCCATGAACCCTTGATGCTTGAATGATCATATGATGTTTTGAATGCATGAATTGTCGTGTCTCGCGTGAGTGTGTGCCCATTGCTACTACTACTAAATTTTAAAAAGATTTTTGGAAGAGGAGTACTTGAGCACTATTGGACCCTTGCTTTGGCTAACGTAATCCTATTTGTTTCTTGTTGTAGTTTTACCTTGCTAGTTGAACCATGAGACCACGTGGGAGGCCTAGGATGGTTCGACCGGAACCACGGGCAGAGGCTCCGAGAGTTGAGCTAGTTGTGAGAGTTGAGGCTCAAGTGGGAGAGCCAGTGGTTGGAGTTGGAGCTCCTCCACCACCTCCACCACCACCACCTCCTCCACCGGGAGTGGGAGGCGAGGCCGGGCCCAGAGGAATGGGACCACAAGGAGGCCAAGATGGCCAAGGACCGGCCGGGATTGACTTAGCTCCGTTGGTTCAGGCAATAGCCGGGGCGTTCCAGGCTGCAGTAGCTGGAGGTCAGGCAGCTCATCATCAGGGGGAGGGCACCGGATTACCATTAGAGAGACTTCGGGGCCTTGGGGCCGAAGAGTTTAGAGGTGCTACTCCGGAGAGGTTAGAGATGTGGTTTGAGAAGACCGTCCGTATTCTTGCTCAGATGGGATGTACTGGTGAGCGCAAGTTGGGATGTGTTGAGTCTCTGCTTCAGGGTGATGCCTACACCTGGTGGGTCACCGTTACTTCGGGGATGGATGAGACCGAGATCACTTGGGGGTTCTTTGAGACAGCTTTCCGGAAGAAGTATCTGGGTCCGCGATACCTCGATGAGAGGAAGAGAGAGTTTATGGCACTGCTTCAGGGGAACATGGCTGTGACCGACTATGAGATTAAATTTGTCAGATTGAGTCAGTATGCACCTGAGCTTGTACCTACTGAGGTGGAGCGTTGTAACCGTTTCCGTTATGGGCTGAGTGAAGAAATCAAGACTTATACACTAGCTTCAGACTACACTGATTTTGATGTCTTGGTCTCGAGGGCCAAGGACTTGGAGCACAGTTTGAGTTTGACCAGGCGGTCAGGTGGATCTAGTTCGGGTAAGAGGTCCAGCAACTTTGATAGAGGTGATGCCAAGAGGCATCGGGACAACCGGCATCAGTATGATCATAGGCGTGGTGGCAGTAACCACGGTAGGGGCCACCAGGGCCAGAGAGCTGGTGGGAAGTTGCCCACATGTGCTACCTGCGGGAGGAACCACACCGGTGAGTGTTGGGGAAATTATCACTCTTGTTGGAGTTGTGGTGCTAGAGACCACATTAGGCGTGACTGTCCACATCAGGTGGGACAGGCACCAGCTCAGGCTCCTGCTAGAGCTAATGATTTTCAGAGAGGCCGCGGGCGCGGTAGAGGTAATTTCCAGCCGAGGAACGATGGTCAGAGAAACTTAGCTCATGTAGTTGCAGTCCAGCCGGAGGGCGGAGGACAGGCTAGGGTTTACGCCCAGCGCGGGGAACAGCATGACACCGATGTGATCGCAGGTAATTTCTCGATACAGTCTTTGGGTTTGCTCTCTTTGATTGACTCTGGGTCTACACATTCCTACATATTGAGTGAGCATGCACAGTCTTTGAATTTGCCTTGTGAGTTGTTAGAGGTAGGAGTTAGTGTTACTAGTTCCTTTGGGGACACGGTAGTGGTTAGGAAGATGTACCGAAGGTGTCCGTTGATGGTTCAGGGGCATGTGTTTCCAGTGGATATGATGGAACTTCCCTTCTATGGTTTTGATGTGATTCTGGGTATGGATTGGCTCACGGAGCATAGAGCTAGGATAGATTTTGAAACTAAGCGGATTTCTTTGAAGCTCACAGATGATTATGAGATTGTTGTGGTGGGTGAGAATGTGAAGTTCTTATCCAATGTGGTTTCAGTGTTAGAGGCCAAGAAATTAGTTGAGTTAGGGTGTGAAGCATACTTAGCGTATGTGATGAACCCTAACATGAGTGAGGTTAGACCTCAGGACATTCGGATAGTATGTGATTTCCCTAGTGTGTTTCCGGAAGAATTGCCAGGGTTACCACCGGATAGAGAGGTAGAGTTCAGCATTGAGACTTATTCTGATTCAGCTCCTGTTTCGATTACTCCGTATCGTATGGCACCGAAAGAATTGAAAGAGTTTAAGACTCAGTTGCAAGAATTGACAGATAGAGGTTTTATTAGGCCTAGTTCTTCACCTTGGGGTGCACCAGTACTGTTTGTGAAGAAGAAGGATGGAAGTATGAGAATGTGCATAGATTACAGACAGTTAAACCAGTTGACAGTGAAGAACAAATATCCGTTGCCTAGAATTGATGACTTGTTTGATCAGTTGAGAGGGGCGTCTGTCTTTTCGAAGATTGATTTGAGATCAGGTTACTACCAGCTAAAGGTTAGAGAGGTTGATGTACCGAAGACGGCCTTTAGGACTAGGTATGGACACTATGAGTTTTTAGTCATGCCCTTTGGGTTGACTAATGCACCGGCAGCTTTCATGGACATGATGAATAGGATTTTTCATCAGTATCTAGATCAGTTTGTAGTTGTATTTATTGATGACATCTTGGTGTACTCGCGAACTGAAGAAGACCACGACCGACACTTGAGACTTGTTTTAAAGACTTTGCTAGATCATCAGTTGTATGCGAAGCTCAGCAAGTGTGAATTCTGGATCCGAGAGGTAGTCTTCTTAGGACATGTAGTGTCAGCTGAAGGCATTAGAGTTGATCCGAAAAAGATTGAAGCCATTGTTGAGTGGAAGCAACCGAAGTCAGTGACGGAAGTACGTAGCTTCCTAGGCTTAGCCGGATACTATAGGAGGTTTGTAGAGGGTTTCTCTAAGTTAGCCGCTCCATTGACACCGTTACTTCAGAAGAGTGTTCAGTTTGAGTGGACAGATGCAAGACAGAGAGCCTTTGAAAAATTGAAAGAAGCTTTGACCCAAGCACCGATTTTGATTCAGCCTGAGTCCGGGAAGGACTATGTGATTTATAGTGATGCCTCGTATGTAGGGTTAGGATGTGTTCTGATGCAAGACCGAAGAGTAGTGGCTTATGCCTCAAGACAGTTGAAGACTCATGAGCGCAACTATCCGACCCATGACATAGAGTTAGCGGCAGTTGTGTTTGCTTTGAAGATTTGGAGGCATTATTTGTATCGTGAGAAATGCACAGTATACACCGATCACAAGAGTTTGAAGTACATTATGACTCAGCGAGATTTGAATCTCAGACAGCGTAGGTGGTTAGAGTTGCTAAAAGACTATGATCTTGAGAAATGTGGATAAGTTATGCATGTATGTCATGATATGTATATGTATATGTATGTCATGATATGTATATGTATGTGATGAGCATGAGTGTGGTTGATGATATGTGATGTGATAATGATAATTGGCACTAAGATAATTACCGGTTGTAAATGATCGATCATTAGGATAGTGTGCACACAAATTGAGTCAAAACGTACGTGGCCTTGATGGCGTTAAGTCATCAAGGAGGAGTACGGTGATGTAACATTCCACCGGAAGCTTTTTATATATTTCTACGGGATGATGAGTGGAATCCCATCCGTAGGGCATGTGGCGATGAGTGGAATCCCGCACATGCAAGGTCCGGTGATGAGTGGAATCCCACCGAGGTAAAGTGTTGTCAAGGTTTTAATCCGCACAATCGGGGTAATTAAAGTGGCCAATTAAACTTGTTTATGTAATGTGATATATGATGGTGATATGTGGTTTTGATATATGGTATTGTAGATGATAATTGATATTGATGTGAAATCTTGCTAGGATTGAGAGACCATATATGCCACTTGAAAGACTAGCTAAGTCTACTTGTTTATATGCAATGCTTGATATGTGTGAGACTAGGATTACATGCTTGAACCCTGCATTGTTGATGTTCTTCGTTTTAGAGCACCCTCACTAAGCTTGTAGCTTACGCTCTCAATGTTCAACAATGCAGATCATTAGCGTGGTGTTAGCTCGAGGCAAGGCAAGAAGGGCTTCCAAGTTTGTAGCTCAAGTATGGTTATCGATTTTGTAATAGCTAGCAATGTGGCAAGGGTCTTTGTATGAGCGTGTGTGACTCATTTGATTGATGTTGTTTTTGGATTGATCATGGGTTGTAAGCATGCTATACTATGATGAATGTTTGATGTTTGATGGTATGCTTTAGAATGTTTAGGTTGCATAGTGTATGAGTGCAAACCTTTCAAGAAGTCTTGTTCCTTTTAAGGTCCTTTGTGTTTTTGGAGTATGCCAATATTGCTTAAATTGCTCTTTAACTAGGATGCCATGTATGAATGCTTTAATCCATGTTTGATTGACTCCCTTGGCTTATATATGTATGCTTGTATGGTTGCTATGCCTTAAGTTGTTTGTCTTGATGTTGCTTGGTGTTTTGGAGGTGTTTTGGGGCATCCTTGTGCCCCAAAACAGCCCAGAAAAGTCTGCAGACAGGGGGTGTTTCGGAACGGGTCCCCGTGTTCCGAAACGGCCCTACGTAAATGACCTGCCGTTTCGAAACGGATGAGGGTCGTTCCGGAACGTTTTCGCCACTGTAATTTTGAGAAATTGGCGAGATGAAGCCGTTCCGAAACGGGCCTTTGAAGTTCCGAAACGGTCAAATCTCGTTGACCATGAGATATTGACCGTCAAGGTCGTTCCGATACGGGTCACCCCTGTTTCGGAACGGTCACCTTGTGGTTGACCCAGACTCGTTGACCAGGTCAGGGCGTTTCGGAACACCCTATAGGTGTTTCGAAACGGCCTGCTGTAATGAAGAAAAATGGACTGTTTATGTTTGTTTGGTCGGTGAATTGTTTCATGATTGTATCTTCCGCTGTTGGGACGCACTTAGGTCTAATTTATGTATGTAGATAAGATAAAAAAGGGGTTTTCTGGGTCGTTAACCGAGGGGAAACCTTAACGGGTTTCGCTTCGGTTTTCCCCGTGTGGCCCACTCGGACCGGTCATCCGACCAGACCGGGACGAGGGGGTTACAGTAAACATGAATCAACTGGTAAAATTCGCATTGCAGCAAAGGTAAACATGAAAAAAAACACATTCATTGATCAAACTTGTTACAATTTTCACTTTCACACTAAACATAAGACATAAACTATTACAACAAACAAAACGATCAGAACAAAACCTAAACCATATTAGTATAATGTTATTAACCTAACTTTTTGGTTCAACAATTCCTTGTACAATTTTTTTTCTTACTTTTCAATCTTTCAACCTCTTTTATTAGGTTGTTCATCACTTCAACACATCAATTTTCCTTAAACCATATGATTTCAGACTTTAATTCTCTTATTTCAGCTACTAAAAAATTATTTTCCATCTTCATTTCTTCAAAGCCATTTTAGATTGAATTTCAGTAGATTTAGATGAATCAACCCATTCAAAAAAATCACATTTCTTCCCCTACAGAAAAAGAATTACCATAACACGTTAAACCTTTCAGCTTAAACAAAAAATCACAATTGATCCGTTTACCTCTGTAAAATTACCACAACCATAGAACAATTGTTGGGTTTTTATGGGCTCGATTCCTTCAACCGTTCTTGCTCGCCAAGTGGTGGAGAAAGGGAATTTTGGGTGAAAGAGGTGTGGAAGCTAAAAAGATAAAGACAAGATGATTTATAGTGGTTCAACCTTCTAACCAAGGTCTACATCCACTACCTTAGCTTCCCACTAAGGATTTCCAATCAATCCACTATTGATTAGTCCCCTTTTCTAGGCTTAGGAGGAAACCTTTACAAAACCGATCAAACTTTTTACCCAAAGCTTTGATCAAACCCTCTTTACAAAGAGATAAAAATAAGCAAACTCAAATCCCTTTAATAGGTATTTGTTTGCACAATTAAGCTCTCACCCAATCCTAAAACACTTGAGCAACTCACTAGTGTTTGTCTATACAAGGAATTGACAATTAGGCACTAAGACACATTTTGATCATATGTTGTATTACAATTGAAGCATTAACAATTTCTAGATGCTTGGAAGTCCCTTTTACACTCCTAATTGAGTTTGTAGCCGTTGAGGACCGTTGGAGTTGGATTAGAGCCGTTGGAGCCTTTATTTCCCACCATAAATGCAGTTCTGCAGCTTGACGTATCGATACCCTTCAAACCGTATTGATACGGTCCCGATAAGGAAGTAGTCGTTGTGCACTTCAGCTGATGCGTATCGATACACTTGCCTAGCGTATCGGTACGATCCTGCAATTTAGAAGACCGTTGGGAAATATGACCGTTGGGGGTAGTTAGGCGTATCGGTACGTGATACAACTATATCGGTACGCGACTAGCCGTTGGGTTGTTTTAAAACACACCGTATCGGTACGGTACCAGACCGTATCGGTACATGCACTTGAAAAACTTGGTTTTGACTACTTTAGATGTACTTTAAATCATTCTAAAGCCTTGTAAAAACCCTTAAACATATTTTCAAGTTTTTTTTGACTAAAAACATATTTTAAATTCTTTTCAATTTAGTCTAAAACATTTTCAAATATTATATCAAAACACTTAGTTCTGCAATCTCCCCCTTTTTGATATAATAAAACTAACTTGAAAAATTGTTTGGGATTCTCTCCCCCTTTGTAATTTAAAATTTGAATAAGAGACTTAAAATTTAAATTTGATTAAAGCTCACCCTTATTCTCTTGAAAAACTTGAAAAATCAATTTTTCAAACCATTTTCTCCCCTTTTTGTTATATAAAAAAGAATTTAAAATGACATTGGGCTCAAAATAACTTAGGAGGTAAAAGAAAAAATGACACAATAAAAATGTGGTTTAAAAATTGGCTCTCCCTTACTCAAAGCATCAAACAATGTTAGTCCAACATATGTCATAATCTAGTTGAAATAAAAAATGAATCAAATTAAATAAATAAAACAACTAGATTTTTTACCACACTTGAACACAAGGGAGGATGTGAAGCCTTCCTTCTTCAATTGTTCTTCCTTGTGTGCATGGAGCTCCCCTCAATTTTGGACTTGTTGATCGATCTCTATCACACCTAAAAAAGAAAATCAAGTAATTTTTGGTATCCAAATTGCTTTGGATCCATAGACATTAGTAGCACATAATTTTATCCCCTTAGGAATCCATTTTTCAATTTCATCCTTTTTAGTTTAAGTATTTAGTCCTTTTGGGACCCAAATACTTCTAAACCATTCACCGTTCACAAATATAGGGGCACTAGATTGTCTTACATAAAAGTTTGATTTTCCAAAATCATTTTTCTTTTGAAGTTCATTGGAAATCAAATATTTTTCTTTCTTGAGATCATCAACTTCTTGTTGATGATCTTTCTCCATCGTTTGAAGCAATTTTTGTAAGTCTAAAACTTTAAGCTCAAAATCTTTAAGTTTTGCTTCAAACTCTAAATTGGTTTTAGAAAGAAAATCATTTTCGGTTTTTAACTTTGAAATCAATTTCTTGTTTTTCGAAAATGAAGCCTTGAATTCAAAAACCAATTCATCATAGGCTTTTTGTAACTCATCAAAAGAATATGAATTTGAACTAGATGAGTTAGAAGTTACCTCTCCCTCATTGAGGGCCATCAAGCATAAGTGGGCTACTTCATCATCGGTGGAGTCTTCATCACTCCATGTGGCCACATATGCTTGCTTTGAAGATGATCCCTTCTTGTTGGACTTTTGGTATTCCTTCATCTTCTTCCTCGATTCATGCTTGGATTTATCCATCTTGCTCTTTATGAACCGGTGAATTTCTTGAAGAGATAGGACATCTCTTCATCTTCGCTTTCCTCCCCACTTAGTTCTACATGATGGCATGTGGAGGATTTGAGAGCAACGACACTTGCGTTGATACCTAGCTCCATGATCTTATTCTTCCCCATTTTTCTCATCCCTTCATTATTCTTCTCCTCTTCTTTACCTTTCTTCATAATTTGGTGAGTGAGAAGTGACACCATGAGTTCATCAAGCTTCAAGGTCTTCAAATTCTTAGCTTCGATGATGGCGGTCCTCTTTGAGTCCCATGACTCGGGAAGAGAATAGATAAGCTTTTGGACAAGCTTCTCTTCCGGAATGACTTCTCCATAACCCTTGAGTCCATTGGTGATGGTGGAGAATCGGTGGAACATCTTCTCAATGTCCTCTTCCGGGTCCATCTTGAAGTTTTCATACTCTAGGTTGAGGAGGCCGATCATGGTCTCCTTTACTTTGTTTGTCCCCTCGTATGTAACTTCGAGCTTGTCCCAAACTTCCTTAACACTCTCGTAAGAAGACATCTTCTCGTATATGTTGAGGCTAAGTGCACAAAAGATGAAGTGCAAAGCCTTGCAATTTAGCTCCATCTTCTTACGATCATCGTCACTCCACTCTGCCTTGCTTCTTTTTGGTACGAACGTGCCATCTTCTATGATATCCCAAAGCTCTGATACCAATTGTTGGGTTTTTATGGGCTCGATTCCTTCAACCGTTCTTGCTCGCCAAGTGGTGGAGAAAGGGAATTTTGGGTGAAAGAGGTGTGGAAGCTAAAAAGATAAAGATAAGATGATTTATAGTGGTTCAACCTTCTAACCAAGGTCTACATCCACTACCTTAGCTTCCCACTAAGGATTTCCAATCAATCCACTATTGATTCGTCCCCTTTTCTAAGCTTAGGAGGAAACCCTTACAAAACCGACCAAGCTTTTTACCCAAAGCTTTGATCAAACCCTCTTTACAAAGAGATAAAAATAAGCAAACTCAAATCTCTCTAATAGGTATTTGTTTGCACAATTAAGCTCTCACCCAATCCTAAAACACTTGAGCAAATATAACAATTTTGGCTCACTAGTGCTTGTCTATACAAGGATTTGACAATTAGGCACTAAGACACATTTTGATCATATGTTGTATTACAATTGAAGCATTAACCATTTCTAAATGCTTGGAGGTCCCTTTTATACTCCTAATTGAGTTTGTAGCCGTTGAGGACCGTTGAAGTTGGATTAGAGCCGTTGGAGCCTTTATTTCCCACCATAAATGCAGTTCTGCAGCTTGGCGTATCGATACCCTTCAAACCGTATCGATATGGTCCCGATAAGAAAGTAGCCGTTGTGCACTTCAGCTGATGTGTATCGATACGCTTGCCTAGCGTATCAGTACGGTCTTGCAGTTTAGAAGACCGTTGGGAAATATGACCGTTGTGGGTAGTTAGGCGTATCCGTACGCGATACAACCGTATCAGTACGCGACTAGCCATTGGGCTGTTATAAAACACACCGTATCGATACAGCTAAGCGTATCAGTACAGGTTTTGGCTACTGGAAAATTCCTATAGTTGAAACCCTAAGGCGTATCGGTACGGGCACTTGAAAATCTTGGTTTTGACTACTTTAAATGTACTTTAAATCATTTCAAAGCCTTGTAAAACCCTTAAACATATTTTCAAGTTGTTTTTGACTAAAAACATATTTTAAATTTTTTTCAATTTAGTCCAAAATATTTTTCAAATATTATATCAAAACACTTAGTTCTACAATAATCGTCTGGGATTCTTCTGTTTTTTCGAAACACAAATAAGAGCTTTAACGCCGCACAAACATTCTAATTCTTTGTATTTACTATTCGAGTTTGAATGAAAGCTTGAAAAACTCGATTTCTTACTAGGGTTTCAATGCGCATATTTTCTTTCATCCATTTCTCAAAAGTACAAAGAGGAATATAAAATTATTTGCTTTTAGAGGTTTCGAAAGGAAGATTTTTCCAAATTTGAAGAACAAAAATAGAGTTGGGGGATTTTTTTTCTAGATTTCAAAAACAATCTGAAACTCAAAACGTTAAGTGGGGTGAGAAAGATAATTGTTTTATATCAATTATTTTTATTTATTTTTATTTTAAAAAAAATGAGAAACTTGTAGTGGTGCCCTTCCATATATGTTTTAATTATTTTTTTTCTGACTTGGAGTGCCACTTGTCTTGTTCTTAAAGGTCCACGTGACCTTACACGTTAGAGAATAACGACGTTAGGACTGGGTGGCATTTTAAAGGACAAAAACATACTTTAAAGGTCACATTAAACGTTGACAAACTTCAGACCCCACATTAATAAATTTAATAAATTACATGAGGCAATTGTGGCATTATCCAATTGTAATTTAAAGAGTCGTTTCTTGATAATAGGAGTTATATTTTGCTGATTTTTCCATATTTTGGGTCCATTTCTTCAATGCTCGGGTTCCAGTGTTCCACTCACCAAATCAGTTATTTCAATCGGACGGTCATAAACCTCACCAGCTGCCCTCCTTCAATTATTTCAATCGGGCGGTTCTAAATCTCAATTCTCACCAACTGCCCACATTTATCTCAACTCACCAAAGAATTTGCAGCCTATCCCGTTTGTTCACCCTTTTCGCACTCTCCAGTCTCCACACTATAGATAGAAGTCGTACACAATTAATCACTCACTTGGTAAAGCCGACCAGAGACCTGGAGACTTCAAATTTCTAAAGTATTAGAGAGCAATGGAATCCATGGCAGCACCAAAACCAGTTATCAAAGTGGCTGCCCTTTGTGGGTCTTTAAGGAAAGGCTCCTACAACAGAGCCTTACTTCGTTATGGTCATGTCCTTGCAAATTGACGCCTAAACCAATGTTCTTGCTTTGGTTTCTGGGAAATATTGATTTGGGTCCTGTTTTGTTTCAGCTACGGAGATAACCAAGCAACAAATTGATGGGATTGAGATTGATTACGTCGACATTTCATCAATTCCTATGCTCAACACCGACCTCGAGGTTGATGGCAAGTATCCGCCGGTTGTTGAGGCTTTCAGACGGAGGATTTTGGCGGCTGATAGCATCCTCTTTGCTTCCCCTGAGTACAACTACTCTGTTACCGGTATTATCTCAAAGCTTTCTCCTTGCATTGTACTGTATTTCTTGGCTACATTGTTTTCTGGGGTTCATTTTCTTTATATTTTCTGTAATTTATACTGCCTATACACTGTAATCAGTCACATCTCCTCAACAATGTTCAGAGTCGTCACTGTGAATGTTCGTTCTGGTGAATTGGGTCACTTTTTCTATGCACTGTTTGTAAATCAAAACAATTTTACATTTCATCAAGTTCAAGTTTCTGTTAAAAGAAAGAAAAAAAGTCTAAATTTCGACCGGGTGGAAGGAATTGTGAGGTTGGGGTGTTTGATGGTATATGAGTAACAGTTTAAAACTCTTCAGCTGAAGATGTAAAGAGTGAAAGTTTTAGTATTTCTTGCATTTGAACAAGGAACCATGTATGTTTTAGTATTTTACAGTGTTATTATGATGCATCTTAAGAAGAGCAGCACAAAGTATTAAATACTGAAATGGTAGAATAGACACACTAAATTCTGATTCTTTTCTTTCGAATTCTTTTGTGTGAAGAATTTTGATTAAACATAAGCCTTTTGAGGTACAATGTAAATGTCAGGTTTTGAATACTGTTAACGGTTTAGTTGGATCTCTTCATTTTGGATTTCATCCCATTAACTTGGTTACAAGTATATTAATCCGGTTTTGATATCTAATTCAGCATTGAAGGTTTCTCATAAACTAGCCTGATAAATCTATATTATTATCTGCACTGTACTAGGAGTCCTGAAGAATGCAATTGACTGGGCTTCTCGACCACCAAATGTTTGGGCTAATAAAGCTGCTGCCATCGTAAGCGTTGCCGGAAGTTTAGGCGGTGCACGGGCACAATATCATTATCGCCAAATTGGGGTTTATCTTGATCTTCATTTTATCAACAAACCCGAGTTTTTCTTGAACGCATTTCAGCCTCCAGCTAAGTTTGATAGTGATGGCAACCTTATTGACCCAGCATCCCAGAAGAGAATGAAAGAAGTTCTTCTTGCCTTGCAAGCATTTACTCTTCGACTCCGAGGTAAGTGCTGTGTAAGCAAGTCACTTGGGCTTTTGTGATTGTTTTATTTCTATTATCTATGATGGATAAGAATTTGCTGCTCGAAAATGTAAGTAGTTGAAATTCCAACTACCTCAAGTCCTCAACTGTTGGATCCTGTCTGTAGTTGGAATGCACCGACTATTTTGAATACTGCATATTTCTAATATCTTGAAAATATATTGAGTTGATCTGGCTCATTTAAATTATCTCGTATTTGTCACCCGTATTCAAACCTGCAAACTTAGAAGTTGCACTCCAGCTTCATCCCTCATTAAAGCCATAAACTTCTCGGTTATAAAAGATGTTGCTCTTCTGTATACTAGACCATGTTCCTCAATCTGTTATCAAACATAGGTTAAACTACTGAAAGCAGTGCCTGGAATGCAATCTTACCAGACAAAAGTATCCAAGACCGTTAAGAATCTGTTTATGCATTTACTCTTGTAAATTTCGGTTTCTAAAGCAATGTTTATCCTGGCATATTTCACTTGCTAATTGACTTCTTCTATTTATACAGGATGCAATTTCAATCCCTCAACAATATCAGAGTTACCAAGGCAGATCAACAAGGTATCCGAGGATGGACAAGTCTTAACACCATTCACCGAAGGAAATCTTGCGAAAAGATTCAATACTAGCTCACAATCCAAGCTTGGAATAACGTCTGAGGGTTCTGATTGGTATGATCTGGAAACCTGCAACAACGAAAGAACTGTTCTTAGTCGGTTTCAAGACATGCATTTCAGGCTCAAGGACAGAAGGTACACTCCTAATTCTAGGGAAAGGATGTATAAATTTGCATTGGTTGCGTCTTGGGTGTTCTTCCTTGTCGTTTTCATGCTCGATTATCAGATTAAGAATGCTGAGGATGCTTGCTGCAAGAGGAATGTGTTTGGCAGAAGCCTTGATCTCTGGGTGGCCTATAATTAAACTGCTATGCACAGTCGCTATTGTAGATGCTTTGGTTTTTCAATTTCGATATAAAACATGCATTTGAGCATTGCCAGAATTAGATCAAGCTATGTGATTGCTTGGCTTTTAAAACAATCTCTTGAACTACCTGTGCTGCTTAAGTTGACATGCTGTTTTGTATTAGTAGCATTGTTGCTGCTATTGGCTTCTGCTATAATGGAAGTCTGGGAAAATCTACATAGAGGTGGTGATGATGTTTTGATGGTTAGACCTACGATTAGGGTTCTATGAACTAAATATGGGGTGAGATAATTTTTTTTTATTTAACCGCCTGTATCTAACTCATTGACTGATTAATTCGGATCAGATTTTACAAGGCCTGATATGGGGGCGGGCAACCCTCCAAACTCAATTTTTTCCATTGACAACGTTAGATTCGAATCTCTAACCACTTAATGCCTCATAGGTGGGATGTTTTTAATTGAAAGAAGATACATTTCATTATGTCATAACCATCATTATCATGGAGATACCTTCTGCGGTGTCCAGTAATGCTGCTTTTGAGATGAACCGTGAATATCAAAAGTGATTTTTATGATACTACCCGCATCGTTTTTTTTATAAATATTTGAACTGACCCATGGCTTTCGAATTTATTTATTTTTTCTAACATTGGACCTAAAGAAAGAGTTTGTGTTTTAGGTAATAAAAAGGAAGATAGATCATTAATTAATTTACAATTTGGACAACATATGAGAGAAAAACATGATTAAGACTTAATGAACTAAAATTAGTGATAATTGGTAGATTTTAGACAGTCTAAAAATGGCAATCACGTTCATCAGTTCACCCTATCACTCTATTAATCCCCTCCAATTGTTTGGTTTCCTAGAAATTTTAGGAGCTCAATCCGGAAATCATAGGAATTTTTTTGTTTGTTTTTTGCTCTATCCCAACCATACAAACCAAAGAGAAAGAAAAAGAATAATTACCCAGAAACTAATAGAAAGAGAGAGAGAGAGAGAAAGCAACTCAATTCTCTTCAAATTGGCAGCTTCCATTTCTTTGTAATTTTACTTCTTCATTTCAAAAACTCCCATTTCTTAAAACCAACTTGACTATCCAAAAAAACTCAACTTTTCAGAGAAGAAGAAGAAGAAGAAAAGATTGGGTTTTTGTGTTGCTTTTTGTTTATTTAGTCAATTTCATTTCCCGCCATTTTTCTCTCTTCAGGGTCAGTTTTAGGCTTTTTCTCCCCTTAATTTTTCGTTTCCCTGAAAGTTCTCTTATTGATGCAATAGAAAGGCATAAAGAACAGAGATGGATATAAATTTTTTATCTTTGGGTTTATTAGTGGTTAAATAAAGGAACTAGGAATTTTGAGTTTGAAAAAAAAAGATAGAAAATTTATTTGTTCCATACATAGAATGAACAAATGAGCAAAAAGCTTGGCTTTAGAAAGGCCTTGGAAACTAGACTAAAGAAATCACAAGTTGCTGCAAAGAAGAAAGCAATCAGCATATTCACAGCTATGTCAGTGGCTCATGTTGACGATGAAGAACCGAGCCCTGGTGAAGTTTGCAATGTCGAAAAAGATCTCCCGAAAGGTGATTTTTATACAGGCCAATGGAGTGGTAATTTGCCTCATGGTGATGGAAAGTATTTATGGCCTGATGGATGCGTGTACAATGGTGAATGGTATAAAGGGAAAATGATGGGGAAAGGCAAGTTCTCTTGGCCTTCGGGAGCCACCTATGAAGGCGAGTTCAGCAGTGGTTACATGGATGGTAAAGGGACTTATACCGGTTTTTCAGGAGATACTTACAAAGGGTCTTGGGTTATGAACTATAAACACGGAGAAGGTATTCAGAGTTATGCCAATGGGGATTACTATGAAGGCCAATGGCGCGGCGGATTGCAAGACGGACACGGGAAGTACCTTTGGAAGAATGGGAACTATTACATTGGTCAATGGAGGAATGGATTGATGAATGACAATGGAACATTGGTTTGGAGTAATGGGAATAAATATGATGGTTCTTGGGAAGATGGTTTTCCTGGAGGAAATGGGAATTTTAAATGGTCTGATGGGAGCTGTTATGTTGGTATTTGGAGTAAAGATGGTAAGGATCAAAATGGAACTTACTATCCGTCCGGTTCACCGACCGGTACTCTGGATTGGGATCCTCAACGAGTGTATTTAGAGGATATGAACGAGTGCAAGATATGTCCTGGTGAGAAAATGCCGATTTTGCCATCAGAAAAGATACCAAATTGGCCTGCAATGGCTCAAAAGAATGAAGGGAGACAAAGGAGATTGTCGAAGTTACATCACTATAGTTGTAGTTCAGTTGTGAATGATGCTTTTGCTGCAAGTGAAGGGAATCCAAGGGTTGAAGATGGAGCAGTGAGATCTCTTCCTGAAAATTCAACTACAAGAGGGATTAGGCCACAGTTTAAGAAGACATTGAAGAAGCAAGGCCAAACGATATCGAAGGGCCATAAGAATTACGAGCTAATGCTCAATTTGCAACTAGGCATCAGGTAGTGATTTTTTACTTGTATGACATTGAATCTTATCTTAAACCTTAATGTTGCATTGTAGGGAGTTTATGTACTAATTATGTTCTGTTTCCTTTTTCATGTCATTTGGTTAGAGTTTCATTCCTTAAAGTTTAGTTTAAAGCAAAGATTTTTTGATCTCAAACTCATTTTCAGTTTGAGATATATAATGGTTAGTGTTCTAATCATGCATGCATTGATTCTCTGGTTACATTGTAGACATTCTGTTGGAAGGCCTGGTCCAGCTATATCCCTTGATCTAAAGCCTTCGGCTTTTGACCCGAAAGAAAAAGTATGGACCAAATTTCCACCCGAAGGATCCAAGCACACTCCGCCGCATCAGTCGTGTGATTTCAAGTGGAAGGATTACTGTCCACTTGTATTCAGGCTAGAAACCGGACCATCACCTTCATTACAGAACCATTTGGAAATATAGCGACTTGTTACATGATAATAGTATTTCCTGACATGTATAGTTTTTACATTTTCCAGGACCCTTAGGAAATTGTTCAATGTGGATGCAGCTGATTACATGCTTTCGATATGTGGGAACGATGCCCTTCGGGAACTATCATCCCCCGGAAAAAGTGGAATGTTCTTTTACTTGACCAATGATGACAAATACATGATAAAGACGATGAAAAAGGCCGAAGTAAAAGTAAGGCTCTATTGCATTTTTGTAGTTGAATTCAGAAACTATAAGCGAGCTTTGCATCTGGCTGCAAATTTTTTGTAGGTTTGCCTTACAAAAGCAAAACTTTTTTGGATCATATTTTTCTGCAGTACGAAAATTTCCGTTGATGACAATAGTTGGTCCCTTGCAATTCAGCAGTTCATTAATTTTCCTATTTCCGGAAACTGTTCGAATAACTTAAAAGGTGCACCAATAACTCTTAATGACTAATGTTGCAGGTTCTCATAAGGATGCTCCCGGCCTATTATAATCATGTTCAGTCGTTTCAGAATACTTTAGTCACCAAATTTTGTGGTCTTCATTGTGTGAAACTAACCGGGTCTGCGCAGAAAAAGGTAATGTTCATGTTACACAATTTCAACATCAAACATAAACATGATTCAAGTCATACGATTTCAGAAATCAATCTCATACTTTCTTCATTTTGTATTTAATGAGTCAGGTACGCTTTGTTATAATGGAGAATCTATTCTGTACTCAATATGTCATTCATAGGCGTTTTGACTTGAAAGGCTCTTCACACGGTCGCACAACTTTTAAACCTGAATCCGAAGTTGATCCGACCACAACCCTCAAGGACCTTGATCTCAATTATATATTTCGATTGCAGAAACTATGGTTCCAAGAGTTTTGCAGGTGGTTATCTTTTCTAGTAAAATGTCGATATAAAGTTTGATCAGATTTCTTGATCGAAAATACAATCATATCCTCATTTGCACAAGCTTTTTAAGTTTGGTTAAAATATATGAAAGTTTTGGGTGATTTTCATGCAGGCAAGTCAACCGAGATTGTGACTTTCTTGAACAGGAGAGAATTATGGACTACAGTCTGCTGATTGGTTTTCATTTTCGAGAAGTTTCCTCGCCTTGTGCTTCCGATGTTCCCACACCTACTGGTTATTTCTAGTCATATCTGGAATTTAGATCTTCCATGACCATGTTATCTGTGATATCTTATCTGATCAAGACATGTTTTTGGACTTAATTTGCAGGACATCAAGATCCTGAAAACGAAGGCAGTCCTCGACTATCTCAAGCTAGCAAGGATCAGCTTCCTGCCGATCCCTCTGGGTAATATGAATGTCTTCAGTTTTAGATACTCATGTATGTTTTATCACCACCAAATCATTAGTTTCTTTAAGCTGTTAAAACCTGAATTGATCACTATGTGAACTTCACTTGCATGCATTCCTGTGTTTGTTTTTGTTCTTCCTTATCTTTCGTTCAACAAAAAGAAAATACGAAAGAGAAGTCTAACTCGACTTCGAGGGTCAAGAGAATTAATGGATGTATAAAGTTACATGATCTATATGTGATGATCTTTCAATATGACAACTGCAGGTTGTCTTCCATTAGATTGGGTATAAGTATGCCTGCTCGGGCGGAGAAGACGGTGAGGAAAACGGATTGTGAAGCTCAGCTAGTTGGAGAACCAACCGGCGTATTCTATGATGTAATCCTCTTCTTTGGTATAATCGACATTCTACAAGACTACGATATTACCAAGAAGCTCGAGCATGCATATAAATCGATGCAGTATGATCCAACATCGATATCAGCTGTAGATCCAAAGCAATATTCAAAACGATTTCGGGATTTCATTTTCAAAATTTTTGTAGAGGACACTTGAGAAAATAAGTTAGATTTCTACGATATTTCGACTTTGAAAGACAGTGCTCATTCATGCACATTCAACCATTTTTCTGGAGATTTGAATGTTTAAACGCAGAAGATTATCAGTTCGGCCATTCACATGGCTATGGACGATGACCAATGGCAGCGCCGGACAGTTTCGTAATTCGGGGATAGTTCCTCAGTACACTTTCTTCATCTCAATCACTTTACAGTTGAAGATATAAGATATGCTATAGCAAAGTTGTAGTGAGTGTCGGATATGGGTATGTTCAACTTTGCTAAAGTTTTTCATGTATTTAGAGCGTTCTTGTACCAAGAATTATTAAAGATTTCTTCAAATGTGTAAATGAATGGGCCAAAACTGCTGAAAACATACATATGAATTCACTCATTTTATCAATACTTTTGTGGGCGAGGAGATTTAAGTTCAGCTTCAAACACTAATGTAGAGAAAGAGATTGAAAGAAATCAATACTTTTGTGGGCGAGGGTGCATACAAAATACTTGTAAATCAAAATTGAGTATATCTAATGTTTGATTAAGTGGTAAAAATAGAAATCACTTTTCTAGATCCTCACTTAATAAATGATAATTTCTCTCTGGCTATTGTCCAGTTTTGCTCTTTGTTTAGGTTTTTTTTGTCGTTATCTCCCTGGCTTTTGCCCAGCTCTCGACTTTTTTCCTTCTCTGGCTCTATTCTGTGTCTAAAATGGCTACTGTGGAAGAAGTTTTGGCCGAACTCAATCTTGATGAGGAAGAAAAGGAACGTGCGGTAGACCCATAACCAACAGCTGAACCGATCTCTTTCGAGTTCTGTTTTGTTGGCTCCTTTTTTACTTCTAGCATGATTAATTTTTAGTCTATGAAGGCGACTTTAGCTAACTTATGGCATCCAATTGGGGGAATAGCCATTTCTGAGTTAGGTGACGGTTGATTTCTGTTTTGCCTTTATAACTCGGTTGATGTTGATCGCATTGAAATAGAAGGCCCTTGGTATTTCAATTTTCATCTCTTGATTCTACACAGATTGCAGTAAGGGGAGGTTCCCTTATCTGTTCCCTTACAGATGGTTGATTTTTGGGTCCTGGTTAATGACCCGCCCCATGATTTCCTATCGGAGACTATTGCTAAGAATCTGGGGAATTTTGTCGGAACCTTTTTAGTTTATAATTCTAGTGCCTCTCTATTGAGACTGAAAGGGTGTATGCGTATTCGTGTTCGTCTTTCCCTCCACAAATCTCTCAAACGCCGAAAAAAACTTCTTTTGCCTAATGGAGGTAATGTCTATGTATTTTTTCAATATGAGAAACTTAAGCTTTTTTGTTTTCGATGTGGAAAGTTAGGACATGGAGAAGGTTTCCGCCTCTTGCGCGTGTTACAAGACCAACATGATATCCCTTTTCAATGGGATGCTTCTCTCCGTGAGCCGGCTCGACGTGGCAGGGTTCCGACGAGTCTGTGGTTGCGTGAGGAGGATGGGGGGAAATCCCGTATTTCTCGCCATATTCTTCATTCGTCAGCTGGTAAAGAAAATCACGATTCCTCTAATCTAGTTGTTGGAGGAGATTTCTCCGCTAATCAAGGGATCACTGTTCCGTCCAAAAAAGGTATTCCCACACAATGCAATTTGCAGGGTAATCGTTACCGGGCTTTTTTTAGTTTCGATGTGGGCCCACTCTTATCTGTTTCGCCTGGGCCTGCCCCCTTTGATATTGATATGACCATTATGGATGAAGAAACCCCCATCTCCCATTCTGATGGGCTTAAACGTCCGAGGCAACAAACTGGGGCCTTGCGCGACGGTGTTAATACGACTCCTTTGGACCTTACCTCATCTACATTGGCCGGCCCGGACAAACAGACCCGCCAGGAGAAATGAAACTCATAAGTTAGAATGTCCGAGGCTTGGGGAAGCCTCGGGCAGTTCGACGTCTCCGACACTGTCTGGGAGACGAAAACCCAGCTGTAATTTTCTTGATAGAAACAAAATTGCAGTATGATACTATGGCAAACGTTCGGAAAAAATGTGGGTATTCTCATGGCATTGAAGTGGGAGCCCGTGGTAGTAGCGACGGTCTGTGTTTTGCATGGCGTGATGATTGCTAGATTACTATTCGTTCTTATTCTGTTAGGCACGTAGATGTGTTAATATCTAGGGATTGTGACAGTAATATGTGGAGATGCATCGGCTTTTATGGTGCTCCTAAGGAGCAAAACAGAAGTGATTCATGGAACCTTGTTCGACATTTAGATGATACTCCCGATATCCCTTGGCTTGTTATTGGAGACTTCAACGAATTGTTATTTTCTTTTGAAAAGTCAGGTGGTTGGCTCCGAAATCAAAGGCAAATGGATGATTTTCGTGCAGCTTTGGATGCTTGTTCGTTGTCAGATATTGGTTATCAGGAACGTTGGTATACAAGGGAAAAATGAAAATTTGAGACTACAAATAGCCGCGAGAGATTGGATAGAGGAGTCGCATCTGCACCTTGGTGGTCTCTCTTTCCATCCTTTATGTTAACCCACATGCCTCATTCAATCTCTGATCAGTGTCCTCTTCTTTTGGATACTTCGCCTGCATCATCATTGAGGCCGCAATGGCATTTTAAGTTTGAGGTCGCATGGCTACTTGAAGACTCTTGTGAACCGGAAGTTTGAAGGTTATGAGAAGGTTCTATAGGTTCAGTCCCAGATCGTTTGCGCACTGCCAGTCAAGGTTTAGACCTTTGGTTTCGTAAACTAAGGGCAAGTCGAAGGTTTACAATTAAAGAACTGTCCAAACGCTTAGAACAACTTGATGAATCCTAACCAACAGACGATGTGCTGGATTAAGAGATGATGTGAGTGAAATTGGCGTTGAATTTAGAGGCTGATAAGTCTGAGATATATTGGGAGCAACATGCTCGTGCGAGTTGGCTTAGACATAAAGACAAGAACACATCGTTCTTCCATCGTCATGCTTCCCAGTGTAAGCGAATGAACCGATTTTCTTCTCTTGTAAATAGTCAATGGGTTCAATGTACTTCGGTGGAGGAGCTTTCTGATATTGCTAGGAATTATTTTGAGTCACTGTTTGCATCTAATAGGGTCCGTGATTGCTCCCATATACTGGCAGGGATTCATCCATGTGTTATTGATGCCTCCAATTCCCTTCTTACTCGACCTTATACAAGGGAGGAGGTGTTTCAGGCAGTGAAATCTATGGGTCCTCTTAAGGCCGCGGGAAAAGATGGTCTTGAGGCCATTTTTTACCAAAGATTTTGGGCTATTGTTGGTAATGAGGTTGCAGATTATTGTATTAGGGTCTTATCTGGGGAGTCCGATATAAGCGAGATTAATCAAACACGTATAGTCCTTATTTCAAAAGTTTCTGATCCCTTTCATAAGGGTTATTTTCGGCCCATCAGTTAGTGTAATGTTCTCTACAAGATAGTGTCAAAAGTGATTACTAATCGTTTCCAATTTGTGCTGCCAGACTGTATTGATGAGTCACAAAGTGCCTTTGTTCCTGGACGTCTCATAACAAATAATATAATGGTAGCTTATGAGGTTCTCCACACTTTTCAGAAAAAGAGATTTGGTAATATGGGCCATTTTGCTTTGAAATTTGATATGCCCAAGGCCTATGACCGTGTGGAATGGGACTTTATTCGAGCAGTTTTACAAAGAATGGACTTTGCTATTGACTGGATTGATTGTGTCTTCCGATGCCTCTCCACGGTTACATACACTATGGTGCTTAACGGGATAGTAGGTGAACACTTCTTGCCATCTAGAGGCCTCCGTCTAGGCGACCCTCTTGGCCCTTTTCTTTTTCTTGTCTGTAGCGAGGGGCTCTCATCTTTATTAAGGCAGGGGAGTGTGGAAAACAGAGTGCATGGTTTTAGAATTAATCGTTACGCTCTCGAAATCACTCATTTGCTTTTTGCAGATAATAGTCTAATATTTGGCGAAGCTAAGGCCTGAGGTGCCTCGAATTTAAAGCAGCTTCTTCAAGAGTATAGTGAATGTTCTAGCCAAGTGGTTAATTACAATAAATTGAGACTCTTTTTCTCTTCCAACGTCCACGATGACAGTCGTGCTGATGTGAAACGAGTTCTTAATGTTGACCACACGTCTTGCTTAGAGAAGTATTTTGGTCTCCCATCTATAGTGGGTCGAAACAAGAGAGAAGCATTTCAGCATCTTCTTGAAAGAGTTCATTCTCGAGTCTCCAATTGGTGTGCTCATCCTCTCTCGCAAGGTGGGAAGGAGATTTTCATAAAATACGTGTTACAGGCTATTCCAGTCTATGCTATGAGTGTCTTCCTTCTTCCCAAGACTCTTTGTAGGGATCTTGAACGTGTTCTCGCCAAGTTCTAGTGGTAGAAGTCTCAAAGTAAGCACAGTATACACTAGTGTTCTTGGGACTTTCTTTGTAGGCCGACAGAAGAGGAAGGCTTGGGCTTTAGGGATATGTTGAAATTTAATGTAGCCCTTTTAGCAAAGCAAGCCTGACGGCTTATCTCTAATCCATCATCATTGGCTGCTCAAATTTTTAAAGCTAAATATTATCAAAATTTCTCCTTTATGCAGGCCCGTCTGGGGTCTCAACCTTCCCTTATTTGAAGAAGTGTTTGGAGTGCTCGTGGTTTATTAGAGAAAGGTATACGCTAGAAGGTCAGAAATGGCCGCTCCATCTCGATCTGGATCGACTACTGGCTCCCAGGTCCCCAGCCATAATGTCTTGCTTTGCCTCCAGTGAATAATTTGTATTGGGTCTCTGATCTCTTTTTACCAGACTCACAAGGTTGGAACACAGAATTGGTGCTTAGTTCCTTTTTAGCAAGGGATGCAGCTCGTATTCTTTGTATTCCGATGTCTAGCTTCCCTCAAGCCGATTGTTTAGTATGAAGTGGAGAACATGCAAGCCTATATTCTATGTGTAATAGTTATCGAATGCTATTGCACTCTGCATCCCTTTCGCAACAGGACACGTCTCTTTTTGAAAAACTCTGGTCAATTCAGTGCCCTCCAAAGATAAAACACCAGGTATGGCGTTTCATTTGGCAGTTTACTCCTACTAAATATTGTCTGTATAATAGATGCATCGCAAATGATCATATATGCCCTGTGTGTTCTATACAAAATGAAACAATCGAGCATGTCTTACGTGATTGTCACCTTGCAACTTTGGTCTAGGCTAAGTTGGGGATAGTGTGGCCAATTCCTGTCTTAGCCTCTCTTTTAAGGAATGACTTTCATGGATTTTTCTATCAATGCTTACATCTCGTTATGTGGAGGTTTTTGTGACTATGCTCGTAACAGGAAATTTCATAAGGGTGTTACACAATCCTATCACCAATCGTATGGTTTTGTGCAATCATACTGCAAAGAAATATAATCAATGTTACCTACCTTGCAACCTATTGCTGCAATCTCGTCCCCTTATTGGCAACCACCAGATCCTCAAATGATGAAGGTGAACTTCGAATGCTAGTTTCTCCATTGGCAACAATGAATCCTGGTCAGGTGTGGTAATTAGAAATTTTGAAGGGGACATTATGGGTGCGAGCCGTAGGTATACTCATCATGTGGCATCGGCTTTCATGGCAGAGGCAATTGGGGCTCTTCACGCAACACTCCTTATGATGGATTTGGGTTTCTCTTCGGTGATAATCGAAGGTGATTCTCTATCAGTAATCAAGAAGCTTCAGTCCTTCTCTTTGGATTTTTAGAAATCAGTGTTCTTATATGTGAAATCAAGGAGAGAGCGAAATCTTTTACCTCTTGCATGTTTCGACATACCCATCGCTCGACTAATCAAGTGGCCCATCTTATAGCTAAGGATTCTTCGCTCGATTCCGAGGATATGTTTTGGGTAGAAGAAATCCCTCCGTGTGCACGGTTTGAGGCGGATCACGACCGTCGTTTTCTTGTTTGATCCTTCATCTTCTTCTCTCGGGGTTTTGTTTTGTAGAACTGGTCTACCCCCGGGTAGGGTCGATAATTACCCATGGATGGTGGCCCACCCGACCCATCCAATCCAACTAAATGGACGAAAACCCGATAAAACGCAGGTTTAATCCATTTAAAGTGGGTGGCGGATGGAACGGATGATGGATTCGGGTGAAAAATTTTCAACCCACCATCCGATCCGTTACCCGCTCCATCCATCGGTATATTATTAATTTTAAAAATTATTTTGAACCTTAGACTTTTTAAGCTTTTGTTTATTATTGAGAAATGAGAATTTTGTTTATGTAGGTTCTGTTGTATGTAAGATTATTTGGAAATTTAGAACTTTAATAATAGTTGATTTTAATGTATTAAATATTAAATATTTTTAGTAAGATTTTACATGTATTTTAACTATAATTTTCTAATAATAGAACCCATTTATGATCCGATCCACCCGTCTCATCCGCGGTTGATGGGTGGGGCGGATTTGGGTCAACAATCAAGCGGGTGGTGGGTGGGTTGGGTGACGATTTGGGATACAGATGATGGGGTGGGTGAAGCTCTAACCCACCCAAATCCGACCCGTTGCCAGCCCTACCCCTGGGTTTACATCTCCTCCTGCACTAACACAGGCTTTAACTTCAACATGGACTGTCTTCGAGGATATGTTTAATTACTGGCTTCTCTATTAGCGTTCACTTTGTTCCTCTTTTGTGTGTCTTTATCTTTCGGTCTAGTTTGTCTTTCTTTGTTGTTTTCTTGGTTTGGTCTTTGTCTTTTCAGCTTTGTTTCCTTTACTGTTTCTAGACTTTATTTCATCCTTAATAAATGAAGCCAGTTTATATAAAAAAAATGTATGATTAAGTGGTGCACGAGTTTAATCAATTTTTTAGTTTTGACTAATTCGAACCGACCCGCGTCGCACATCTTGTTTTGGTGGTTGAGTCTCATAGCGAAAATTTGCTGCAAGGCCTCAAACTCGAGGCTTGCTTAAGCACTACTAAACTGATTGACACTTAGACCATCACGTGAGTTATCAATTTTTTTAGCCTTCTGATATATATAAGTTACGGTACAAAACTATTTTCGTAGCAAAAGGAAAATCATTTAATGGCTACATAAAAAAAAATTACATTATTATTTCGAATAAGATCGGATTGAATTTTAATATTCATATTCCTCGAATTTATTATTCCCTAGCTATGAAATATTTTGTAGCAAAAGGAAAATCATTGAATGGCTTTGCTTTAATGCCTATTTTTTTTCTTTCAAAAATCGCAACTAATATAACATATACTCGCTTGAATCAGATAAGCAATAATCAAATTTATACCAAAACAGATTAAAATCAACTCATTTTAAATTATTTATTTATTTGTTTAGTTAATATCAATAATACGTAAAATCAACTCATTTCAAATTATTTATTCATTTGTTTAGTTCATATCAAAACATATTAAAACTAACGAAGTTGATCCAAGTGATAAATAACATGATATCACTTAAACACGTCTCGAGTTCGAAGTCCAGAGAAAATTATACGTTAACAATTATATTGGGTTACACAATGATTTAAAATATTTTGTGATAATCCATATTATAGTTTATTTTCATTTTAAAAAATCTCTAACAAATTATATCTTAACTATAATTTTAAATAATTCCCTAACAAATCATATTTAAATAAAAAAATTGAAATTTAGTAAAATCCCATAACAAATTATCTTAACGATCATTTAAAAAAAATCCCAAACATATTTTATTTAAAAACTAAAAAAATTGAAATTATAGTAAAATCATCTTATTTGATTATCGGATATGCTAAATAATTATCATTAAAAATACATATTTAGACATAATTGTTAAAACGGAACAAATAATATATTTTTTTTCATAAATTTTAAATCTAATCCTATCTAGAAGGAGGAGAAAGGGCCTCTAGGGGAAGGAATGCGAGTTCTCTCATGGTTAGAATTTAGGGTTGATGGTTGGGGTTTAGGGTTCATGGTTGGGGTTTAGGTTTTAGGGTAATATGTGTAGGAATTTATGTTTTAATCTATGAATCTTGAATTTTAACCCTAAACTCAAAATTCTATCAATAGTCCCTAAATTCAAAACTACTACACTCAAACCCCTAAACTTTAACCCTAAACAGAGTCTCTAACCTCTAAAACTAAGGCGCTTGTGTAAAAAAATTTATACAAGCGCTTGTGTATAGAATAATTACCATTTCTTTTAATAAAATATATGGGTAATTATTTGATACACTGGCGGTGAAAACTAAAAGTTTCCACAAGTGCCTTAGTTTTAGGGTTTAGAGACTTAGTTTAGGGTGTATAGTTTATGGGTTTTGAATTTATGAATTGTGGTTGAAATTTATAATTTAGGGTTATAATTTAGGTTTTATAGATTAAAACTTAAATCCTCACCATATTACTCTAAAAATTAAAATCTAACATCTAAACCTTCAATTTTAACCACTATCCCTAAATTCTAAATCCCTAAACCTAAACCATAAACCCTACACACTAAATTAAGCCCATAAACCTAAAAACTAAGGCGCTTGTGGAAACTTTTAGTTTCTACCGCCGGTGTATAGAATAATAATCCAGAATATATACATACTTTTGAAGCTTTGTTTTTCTTAGCTTTGTTTATGGATTTTTAGAAATGAATTAATTATTCATTCTTTATAGTTAATTATTAACTATTATTTAGTATATAATTTTTTGTTTATATCTATTAAAGGTACTATAGTATTTACTATATGATTTTAGTAAAATATGCGGATATTTTTTAGTTATTAAATGCATTCTTAAAAAAAATGAGAAGAAGGGGTATTGGATATTTTTTCTTTTTTGTTGGGTTTATATATACACATAAAAGAGATGAAAAATATAATAATGTAAATAAGATCAATAATAAATCCGTAAAAACGATAAATAAAAAATTAAGGATTTAAAAAGTTTATAATCTCATGATCTTGGGTGCATTGGTATGACACATTGCACTCCCAAATAGAGGAAGTGAGTTCGAACTTTGGAGACAACATTGTTAAGAGGGACAGTCTGGCACCTCCGAACGTAGACCGTAAGATGGACATGCATATAACTAAAAATCTCATGATTTCCTATAAATGATAAAATTGATTTTTCTTTTTTCCAATTTTGATTCATTGAAACATCATACATTCTCATTCTAATTGCATTTTGGAATATCAATCTAATTATATTCAAGAGGGTTGTCTGCAACAAGTGTAATACATTGAAAACCGGCCTAGTCGAATTTTAATTTTTGATGTTCGGAAATTTATTTCCGACAGTTATAAGGAAAGTATAATATAAGTAAAATGGATTAATTTGCCTAATCGTAAGATTTTAGATTCAAATTGAAAGTTTAAAGAATTAGGATTAAATCGCGAAGAATTGAAATGTAAAGATAAGGACCATAATATGTAAGGATATTAAGCCATGGGTTATTAGTATAAGTGATAACCGAGTAAATAAGTTCCCTAGCGACTAAAATGAAAGAATGAGAAGTTGTTTAGTGACTAATTTGAAAGAAAGCAAAGCTAAATAACCTTAGTGTAAGAGGTTGAATCTTTAAGGATTAAGAACAAGAAGTCCATGTTTGAATGTTTATGAACCCTAAGAACAAACTTAGTGGCGCTCCACTAAGGGGAATTAAGATCGGACTTGATTCTCGTTGAGACAACTGTTCGAGCACGAGCTTCTTTAGCACTAAGCGCAACGTTTATTAGCATCGATTGTCGTGGCTAATCAACTCAACACTTAGTTCCAAGGATTGCCCTGGGAACCGAGTTTACCTTAGAGAAGCAAGTTACAAGGGTTGGGCCTTATAGACTGTAACCGGCAAGAGATTGAAGTAAAATCACTTCAGTGATCGAGAGAAGTTGTGGCAAAGCGGAGCTTGAGGCTAACTTAATTCATAATTATCTTCAATCATTTCTCGCTTTACTTATTTATTTTAGTCATTCGATTTATCAATATTGGAAACTACCTAGTCCTAGTGGATCGACCCTTACTCTCTCTCTATACTATTTATTTTAATTGTTTCTTTGAGTTTAAGGAAATTATTTTGACACTATACGACACGTGTTAAAATTAGCGGCGTTTTCGGGGACTACGACAAAAGTTACTAATATCATTTTATTTGATTCATGACCATGAGTAATCCGGGGGAACAAGTTGAACTCATCACAGAGATCGAAGCACTAGCCCGAAGACTGCATGCACAAACACTTCGAGAAAAGAAACAAAGACTACGTCAACAACGCCTAGAACGAGATCTAGAGATAACGTCTGAAGTAGGATCGAACTTTGAATACACTGACGAAAATTCCTATCTGATTGGAGATGGAGAATAAACTATTCGCCAGCTAAATGCGGCACCCGATGGACAACAACCGATGTGCATTACCTTCCCGAATGGCACAACATCATTCGTGCTAAAACGGGTTTGATTCCCCTTTTACCTACTTTCCACGGCTTGCCAACAGAGAATCCACATAAACATTTGAAAGAATTTCATATGGTTTGTCTAAGTACAAAACCTCATGGAGTATCCGATGACCAGATTAAACTTCGAGCTTTCCCTTTTTCTTTATCTGATATAGCAAAAGATTGGTTATTCGATCTACCCCCTAATTCTGTTACCACTTGGACTGAAATGGCTAAACTTTTTCTTGATAAGTTTTTTCCAGCAGCCAAGGCAAATGAGCTAAGAAGGAGCATCTTGAGTATTCAACAGAAGGCTAATGAATACTTATACGAATATTGGGAGCGCTTTAAAAAATTGTGCGCAAACTGTCCACAACATGGATTGTCAGAGCAAACGCTTCTCCAATATTTTTATGAAGGGTTAACGCCGATGGACATAAAAGTAATAGATGCGGCAAGTGGAGGAGCTCTAATCAATATGACTCCTACGACAATAAGAACATTGATATCTACCATGACCGCCAATTCACAACGGTTTAACCAATTAAGTGAACCATCTCGAAGGGTTCACAAGGTAAGTACAGTTTCATTAGAAAATGAAATCGATAAATTAGCTGAAATTGTGCAATCTCTTGTTGCAGATAAAAGGAAAACAACTAGACTTTGCGGAATCTATACTAGCCCAGAGCATCCTACAGACTGTTGTCTGATGATACAAGTTGCAGAAGAAAATGCCATAGGGAATGCATATAATTCAGGATGGAGAAACCAGACGAACTTCGGTTACACGCAAAATCAGAGACCAAATCAGCAGTACCAACAGAGGCAACAATATCAACCAAGGCCGCAACAAACACAACATACATCATTGAAAGCGTTGATAGGAAAGTTAGCAATTTCCAAGGAAAAATTTCAAAATCGCACTGAGTCCCATTTCCAAGAAATATAAAAACAAATAAGTCAACTGACGTTAGCGGTAAGTCGCTTAGAATCCAAATGGAAATTACCTTCTCAAACGGATCCCAATTCGAGAGAGAATGTGAACGCCATCATTGTACAAAGTGGTACCATCGTCGAACCAAAAGCCACGGAGGAAGGCGTTTAAAGGAAAGGTAAAGAGAAATCACCATCTTCCACTGAGAAAGGTATATCCAATCCACCTTCTGCACCTTCTCCCTATGCTACACCACTCTCTTTCCCCTCGAGGTTGGTGAAGCACGAAAAACAAGCCGAAGAGAAGGAAATTTTAGACGTATTTCGGAAAGTGGAGATTAACATCCCACTTCTGGAAGTAATCAAGAAAGTGGCTCGATACGCAAAATTCTTGAAGGATCTTTGCACAAATAAAATGCGACTTATTGGGATTGAAAAGGTAAACCTGGGAGAAAACATATATGCAGTTTTTCAGCGACGGCTATGGCCAAAGTTAAAAGACCAAGGTATGTTCGCAATCCCTTGTAAAATAGGTAAGGTTGGTATTAAACGTGCCATGTGTGATTTAGGCGCTTCAATTAATGTTATGCCCCTTTCTTTATATAAATCACTTTCTGTTGAACCTTTAAAAGATACAAAAGTGATTATGCAGTTGGCAGATAGATCCGTAATATACCCAGAAGGACTCCTCGAGAATGTCTTAGTCCAAGTAAATAATCTTATTTTTTCGGCGGATTTTTACGTCATCGAAATGGAAAATGACCGGACTAATACAGCTTCTGAAATTCTCATTGGATGCTCATTCCTTAGTACAACAAATACAAAAATTGATGTTAGGAGTGGTGTTCTTACTATGGAATTTGACGGTGAGATTGTTAAGTTTGATGTCTATAAGGCGATGAAACATCCAGATTCTATGGAAAACGTTAGCTTCGTCCGTATTTATGAATCTTTAGTTGGTGAACTTGTTGAATCTAACTTATCTAATGGTTTGTGTTGGAAATTAGAGAGCTATGACGAAAAAATTAGGGAGTTGGAAAATATATCATTTGTCAATTATGATCTACACTTAACTCCCTCAAAAATTAAAAATTTGCCATCCATTATGCAGGCACCGGATATTAGGGGTGGGAGAAAATACCCGACCCGAAACAAAAATACCGGGTAATTCCCGAAAAAAAATTACCCGACCCGGCAAATTTCCCGGGACACGGGCCGAGAGTTTTCCCTTACCGGGTACCCGACCCGATAAAATTTAATATATATTTTTTATATTTAAAATTATATTTTTATTTTATGTTTCTTAATATTTTCACTCTAAAATTAAGTTTAAATCTCTATGTTTTTTCTATGTTTGTATTATATTCTTTTAAGTTTTAAGTTTAATATTTTTTTAAATATTTTTGTGTTTAACATATGATTTTTTAATTTTAAAATAAAAAAATAAAAAAAATATGAACCGGGTACCCGAATTTTACGGGTACCCGAATCCCAGGTACCCGGATTTAATGGGCCGGGACACGGGCCGTTTAAAGAGGTACCCAGACGAACCGGGTACCCGGTTTTCTGGGTACCCGACAATTCCCACCCCTACCGAATATCGAGTTAAAATTACCACCAGATAAAATAAAGAGTAAAGGAGATATTTTTTCAAACAAAACAAGGGAATGTCACGGTCGTAAAATTTCTCGTAAAGAAATTCTTAGTTGGATTAAGCTCATGAATTGGAAGAAGTGTTTTTCGCAGAACCTGTAGTCTGAACCAGGTCGTCGAGCTAATGACGTTAAACAAGCGCTTAATGGGAGGCAACCCATTTTTTTATTTTGTTTATTTTCGTTATTTAATTTAGTGCATTTATTTATATTATTTAAATTACTGCTTTTATTTATATTGTTTTATTTTTTTAGGTACCCAGAATTTTTGACCGAATAAATTCCAATAGATCTTATATGTCATACACGTAGATAAGCAGCAAGGAAAATATTCTGGCGCATGTCAACAAAGCCCACCATCATCGCGCATGATAACAAAGCCCATATCCTTTCCCTTTCAATTAAATTTATCATTTTAAATATATATATATATATATATTAAACCCACGTGAGACCACATCAATATATATTTTAAGTTTTTAATATATATATATATATATATATATATATATTATTGTATTATTTATTTTAACCCCTACACGTGGGCCTCACCGCATCTTTCAAATTCCTATCCTTATTTTAAATCCAAAACTTATCCTCATCTTTATCTTATTTAAAACAAAATTTAACCATAGATCCCACAACTATCTCATGTGATGATTACCCTTATCCTTATCTCTCACCCCTTTTTCAAACAGAATTTAATTAATTTTTTTACCCCACCAATCCTTATCCCTATCTTTTCCTTTTTAATTTTTTAAACCCCATGGGCCCGCATTCTTCTATCAATATATTATTAAATAAAAACATTCTAAAAACTTCATCCCCACGTGATTTTTTTCAAACCTAGCAAACTAAAATTTTCACGCACAACGGCCTCTCCCCGCTCCTTCACATTCATCTTCATCGACCTTTCAACCAACCTCTATGCTGAACGACAGCAGCAAGCAAATGTACCATCTCTGATAGAACTCTAGCCGTCACCCATTCATGTCGCGATCATTATTAGAACATGGAGTTTCCTATTCCTTCATTTTATTTTCTTTTGTATTTTGGGACAAAATGACTTAAGTGAAGGGGTGGACATCTTGTCAAATTCTTTTCTTGCTTGTCCGATAGTTTGCCTCATAATTTTACTTGTTAGCTCTTGTTCTTTAGATTCGCCTTGTTCCTTTGGTTGCCGTATGATTTTGGGAATTTTAACTTGTTAGAAACTTTAGGATTGCATGATGGATTATAACTTGAATAACATTTTTTATTATCCTTTTAACATTCCATGACTAGTTAATTTAAAAAATCCGTGAAGGATATTCTTTTTTCTCTTTGTCCATTTAAGTGTGCCAAACTAATCTTAGCATTTTAGATCTTGTGTTTGAGTATCTGTCAAAGTTATATGCATGAATTTGATGGTAAACAAAAAAAAAGAAAAAAAGAAAACAAAAACAAAAACAAAAAAAAGCTAGAGTTGCCTATCACTGGCTCTAACAAGCAAAGGAATAAAAAGCTAGAAGTGCCTACCACTAGTTCTAGCAAAGAAAAATAAAGTTTATGCCTCTTGTTCATCTTGTAGTTGAGATTGGATTTCATCACAAGTATATTAATGCTCTGATTAGTTTTGCTACACTTGATGCATTTTGAGTAGCTTGAATAATTCCTTGTATGGGTTCTTAATTTAATTGGTTGTAGGGTGTTTTTGTCTAATATTTTCTGCCATTTTTGCTATGGTTCATATGCATCTTGAATTTCTTTCGTGTCGAGATAACTAACTCATATTGTAGGAAAGAGAACTTTGTGAACCTAAGAGTTAGAACTTGGTCTTAATCTTTGATACTTGAGGGTAAGCATCGAATAAGTGAGGGGGAATTTGATGAGTGGCTAGATTGGTTATTGTTTTTGCTATAATTTTGATGGAATAAATGACTTATGATGCGGAAATGTGGGTTGTTCTATGCTTTTTTGTGCAGGACCGTGTGGCTAGAAATCAGACTGGAAAAGACCGAAATCTGCAAAAGTTCTGGATTCGTGGTTGGATCCATGGGCATGAACTGGGCCATGAATGCTGACTGGACGCCATGTCAGCACCTTCTAGAAGCTGACATCAGCTGCGATGATAACCTATATGTAGCGTATCAGATAGCCTATCAAGCGAATTTTAAATTTCAAACTTTGATATTATCTTATGTATTTATTTTGAATTATTTTGGGATTTATATTTTTAGGGTTTTAGGTTTTTTTAGATACTATAAATACCCCACTTTGGGGTGAGATCAAATCAGCACTTGCTCTTGTTTTTATTCACTTGGAGTTTAATACATTCATTCTTTATTTTCTCTATTTCCTTTTTTTACATTTCTGTTGTTAAAAACTAAGTATTGTTTCATTACAAACCATGCTTAGCTAAATCACCATAGCCAAGAGCAACGCCAAAACCCAACTTACCTCGTGAGATTAGAAATGTTCTTCAAACCTTCAACATCTTTCTTAATTCTCGGAAAAATAGGTTAGGCAATCGGCTTAACCTTTAAGCATCACGTTTGCTTCATCCCGAAAAGTGCACGTCGTGGTGAAGTCATCTTGATCTACCGTTGGGGACGAGAAAATGCTTGTAGCTGATTCAATTCCCTAAGAACAAACTTAGTGGCGGTCCACTAAGGGGAATTAAGATTGGACTTAATTCTTGTTGAGACAACTGTCCGAGCACGGGCTTCTTCAGCACTAAGCGCAACGTTTATTAGCATCGGTTGTCGTGGCTAATCAACTCAACACTTAGTTCCAAGGATTGCCCTGGGAACCGAGTTTACCTTAGAAAAGCAAGTTACAAGGGTTGGGCCTTGTAGACTGTAACCGACAAGAGATTGAAGTAAAATCACTTCAGTGATCGAGAGAAGTTGTGGCAAAGTGAAGCTTGAGGCTAACTTAATTCATAATTATCTCCAATCATTTCTTGCTTTACTTATTTATTTTAGCCATTCGATTTATCAATATTGGAAACTACCTAGTCCCAGTGTATCGACCCTTACTCTCTCCGAAGTAAAGAAAAATTTGAAAAGAAAATAAATTTAATGGTTGTTTGGTAGAGTAAAAAAATTGGAATGAAAGAAAATAGGAGGGGAGGTAGTTTTTCTTGCTCATATACAAATAGTTTTCTCTTTGAAATTTAGTGAAAATAAGAAAGAAAAGTGAAAGTTATAATACTTTAATAATAAAATTATCAAATTATATTTAAAATAGTTTCATCCAATATTTTTATTAATTGATTTTATTTTTGTTCAATTCAGTCCCTAAAAAATCTATTTAATCTAAATTTAACCTTATTTTTTTAAAAAAAATATTATTAAATTCAATATTATTAATATAATAATATTTTGTTCACTTTGGTCCATAAATGATTTATTTAATCCAGAGTTAACCCATATTTATTCTATCAAATATTTTATCTAATTTTATCTAATAAAATTTTATCCATATTTATTTAATTTGGAATTGACCTTTGTTTATTTCTATTTTATAATTTAATCCAATACCTTATAATTACAAACTTTACGTTTCAATCACTAATTTTATAATTGCAATCAAAGACTCGTTTTAGCTCGGATTAACCTGAAACTTGGTCTATATGTTAATGATGATATTGATTTCATAAAGAAATTTTTAGTTTCACTTTTCAAAAAACTGGCACCTATATTTTATGAATGTTTTCAAAATGGCCCTTAAACTACTTATTTTTGCAATTAACACTTTATTTCAAATTTGGTTTCAGCAAGAATTTACCATTAAGTCTAATTGGAGTTAATGAGTTTAAATCGGGCCTAAAAGTGAATTTTTAACTTAAAATCTAACTTATGAATTATTTACACTTTAGTCCCTAAACCTCGATTTAGTTAACTTTACTTTGATTTGAACTTCTTTTTCTTAGAAAAACAGAGGTATACGATGTTTCTACTTATATTAAACTTGTATTTAAGTTTTGAATGTTTTTTGGGTTTAAAAATTTGTAAAATTACCAAAATGCATTTTTGTTAAATCATTTATTTTTTTAAAGTTTTTAAAGGTTTATTTTCTCAAGTGATTTTAGTTAATTGTTTCCTCTTTATGTTCATGTTGGTTGTTTACTTTCTTGTAATCGAATAAGCTTGTTTTTTTAAAATATGTTTTTAGGCCACAAATGAGTCATTTCTAGCATTCGATATTCGGTTGGATTCATTTGTATCGTGTATTAGGTATTACATTGACAGAAAAACTCTCGGGATTAGATTATAAAAATATTAGACTAAATTATAAAAATAGAAATAAATATAGGATAATTTCGGATTAAATAAAATTTTTATGGACTAAACTGGACAAAAATAAATCCATATTAAAAATATTGGACTCAATTATAAAAAATAGAAATAGATATAGGTCAATTTTGAATTAAAAATAGGGATTAAACTGAACAAAAATAAAACAATATTAAAATTTTAGATTAAATTATAAAAATTAGAAACAAATATGGGTCAATTTTAGATTAAATAAAAAAAATTAGGGACTAAATTGAATAAAAATTATCAAATTAAAAAAATTGTACTAAATTATAAAAAATTAAATAAATTATAATTTTCAAAGCTTAATTTTCTTTCATCTCACTTTTATATTGTACCAAGCAATAGGAAGGAAAGAAACTTATTTTCCTTCTAATTTTCCATCATCTCAACCAAGCACACTGATGGAAAGAAGAAATATATTTCTCATCCTTTCATTTTTTTCATCACTTCAATTTTTCATCCTTCCAATTTTCTTTCCTTTCTACCAAGCAAAGCCTATATTAAGCCATAATTTCTTCAATTAAATTGCATATTTGGTAAGCTCTTACCCTTAGTTTTTTTCCGGTACAATTTTTATTAAGTTTGGAACTTTGGTGGTCATGGGTAATTTTCTCTAGTTTGTAATTTTGGTTAGTTAATGATCCATAATTGAAATAGGATGAATTCTAAACTTAATTGTAATTTTCCATGAATTTTGGGATATTAGAATACCAAAGCCTACCCCCTTTAAGATTAAAATTTTTATTGTATGTGTTAAGATTAAGGTTTCATGTCTTATAATGTGTGAAATAATAATTTAGGGTTTATTTAGTAATAAAGGATTCTTGGAACTTGATTTATAAAAGATTAATCATGGTTAGATTTTTTAAGTGATTAATGAAGATTAATTATCAGACTAGAATATGTACTCTGACAGTGAGTTCAAAAATTCTGATTTTTGTGTGAAGGGAGGTCATAAATCAGGACACCAGTCTGTTCTAAAAGTCAGCACTGCTAGTAACTTTAAAAATTCACCATAAATTATACAATATGATTTAGAAGCTATAATATATATAACTAGAAAGGTTATTCAATCTAGTTTTATCGAGAACAAACGGAATTAGAATCCAGGTTATAGAAAGTTTTATAGGAATATTTCTTTAGGACAATGAAAACTGCCTAGAAATATAAAATGATATATATATATATATATATATATATATATATATATATATATATATTTGATGCTTAACTAGAGTAAATGGGAGGGAAGGAAATTACAACTTGGGAAAAGAAGATAACGGTCTCTAAACTTGGATGACAAGAAAATATTTCGACCTTTGTTTCTATGTGTTTAATGGATGCAATATTTAACTTTGGTGATTACATTTATGGCATGACATCTTTGATAAGTTCTTTGGTTATGCTTGCATTGTATATACAATGATGTATAGCTAAACTATGATGTATAATGGTAAACCGTAGATACTAAAAATAAACCTTAACCTTTAATGTCGTATGATACCAAAAGTTTTTCCACTTTGGAGCTTAAAGCTCACTCTTGCTATAAAACTCCTCTTCTAATAACCAAGTTTAAAATGATATAAGTTGCTTAAGCAATAATCGACTAAACTCACATACATATTATTCATAAAATACCAACATAGTGGATTAAATCAGATAAACAATAATCAAAATCATACCAAAATAGATTAAAATCAACTCATTTTAAATTACTTATTCATTTCTTTAGTTCATATAAATAAAACGGATAATATTCTATTTGATTGCACAAAGATTAAAAATATTTTGTGAGAATTCATATTATCTTTTATTATCATTTAAAAAAATCTCCAACAAATTATATCTTAACTATAAGTTTACATAATTCCCTAACAAATCATATTTAAATAAAAATTAGAAATTTAGTAAAATCCATAACAAATTATCGTAACGATCATTAAAAAACCCAAACATATTTTATTTACTAAACAAAATTGAAATTATAGTAAAACCATCTTATTTGATTATTGGATATGCTAAATAATTATCATTAAAAATACAGATTTAGACATAATTGTTAAAACAAAACAAATAATATAATTATATAGGTAAAAGCTACTAAATGTTAATTTTGAAAATATATATACACTTTTTCCAAGCAAGGAAAAATATTATTGAAAAATTATATATATATTGCAAAAGGATAAATTCAGTTGTAAAGTTTTTTGAATAAAAGAGGAATAATAAAATTATTATCTTAAACTCAATCTAAAATATTTTTTTTTCAAAAAATGAAAGATAACATTTTAAAGAGATAACATAAACCTATATTTTTTTCCTATAAAAATAAGAGTTCAAATAGAAAATTAAATTAAAATAACAAGTGAGAATAGATTTGAAGTGAAAAAAAAAAGATGGAACAAGCTTTAGTTGTTATCATGTTGTTTTTGGTGTCGTCAACATCCATGTTATATTTAGGAAATGCGCAACTACTTTCACAGTCGCCGCCATCGATGGCTCAACAAAACCAACAGCCACAACATTCACCAATAATGGCTAAACCAAATTCGTCCACTGAAGCACCACAAATACCACCAATAGTCTATCCGTTGAATCTGAAACCATTTCCCCGTTCAGAACGTTCAAATCCTTCGAGTCATTGTGAAATGCCTATAAACGCTCCATATTTTGTGAAAAGAGGTCGATTGTGTTGGTGTTCGATGGAGAGTTATCACAATGCGTGCTTTGGAAAGATTTGGAGGACAACAATAACCAATTATGATTTCGGGAAAGTTGATAAAAATTGTTGTGATGCCTTCTCAGTAGCGGATAAAAATTGTAGTATAATATTCGGGAGATATAAATATTTTGTTAACCGACTGAAACAACATTGTTCTCAGTTTTATTAGGATTAAAATTATTATTATTAGGGTTTTCATATTATTTTAGGTATCAAATTATTTATTTTTAGGTATCAGTTTCTTTGTTTTTAAGTAGTTTTAGTAAGGTCTCGTAGTTCTACAGATATCAAGTACTTGCTTTGCCATTGGTAGATTATGAAATAGAACTGTGTTTATGTTTAAACTATTTCTTTTAATAAAACATATACATACTTTTGAAGCTTTGTTTTCTTAGCTTTGTTTATCGATTTTTGGAAATTAATTAATTCTTCATTATTTGTATTTAATTATTAATAGTATATAATTTTTTGTTTATATTTATTAAAGGTACTATAATGTACTATATGCTTTTAGTAAAATATTCAGATATTTTTTTTGTCATTAATAAGTTAGTAAATGCATACTTAAAAAATTAATAAATGAGAAGAAGGGAAATTGGATTTTTTTTTTCATTTTTGTTGGGTTTTTTTCGACACATAAATGAGATGAAAAATATAATAATGTAAATAAGATAAATAATTAATAAATCCGTAAAAACGACAAATAAAGAATTAAGGTTTTATAAAGTTTAAAATCTCATGATTTCCTATAAACGATAAAATTGTTTTTTTCTTCTTTTTTCCCCAATTTTGATTCATTGAAACATCATACCCTCTCATTCTAATTACATTGTGGACTATCAATCTAATTATATTCAAGAGGGACGTCTGCAACAAGTGTAATACCTTGAAAACTAGTTGAATTTAAATTTTTGATGTTCAAAATTTATTTCCGACAGTTATAAGATAAGTAAAATGGATTAATTTTCTTAATCGTAAGATTTTAGATTAAAATTGAAAGTTTAAAGAATTAGGATTAAATCGCGAAGAACTGAAATGTAAAGATAAGGACCATAATATAAGGAAATTAAGCCATGGGTTGTTAATTTAAGTAATGGCCAAGCATAATGACCAAGTAAGTAAATAAGTTTCCCAGTGACTAAAATGCAGGAATGAGAAGTTGTTTAGTGGCTAACATGAAGGAAAGGAAAGCTAAATAACCTTAGTGTAAGAGGTGGAATCTTTAGAGATTAAAAACATGATTAAACCATTTCCATGATTAACCCTAATCCTTTGAATTCAAAATTCCTTATATTTAGCCATCATTTCTTCGATTAAATCGCGTATTTGGTAAGCTCTTACCCTTAGCTTTCCTACGGTACAATTTTTATTAAGTTTGGAACTTTAGTGTGGTAATTTTCACTAGTTTGTAATTTTAGTTAGTTAATAATTCATAATTGAAAATAGAATAAATTCTAAACATAATTGTAATTTCTCATCACTGTACGAAGTGGTACCATCGTCGAACCAAAAGCCACAGAGGAAGGCGTTCAAAGGAAAGGTAAAGAGAAATCACCATCTTCCACTGAGAAAGGTATATCCAACCCACCTTCTGCACCTTCTCCCTATGCTACACCACCCCCTTTCCCCTCGAGATTGGTGAAGCACGACAAACAAGCCTAAGAGAAGGAAATTTTAGATGTATTTCGGAAAGTGGAGATTAACATCCCACTTCTGGAAGTAATCAAGAAAGTGTCTCGATACGCAAAATTCTTGAAGGATATTTGCACAAATAAAATGCGACTTATTGGGATTAAAAAGGTAAACCTGGGAGATAACATATATGCGGTTTTTCAACGACGTCTATCGCCAAAGTTAAAAGACCAAGGTATGTTCGCAATCCCTTATAAAATAGGTAATGTTGGTATTAAACGTGCCATGTGTGATTTAGGCGCTTCAATTAAAGTTATGCCCCTTTCGTTATATAAATCACTTTATGTTGAACCTTTAAAAGATACAAAAGTGACTATGCAGTTGGCAGATAGATCTGTAATATACCCGGAAGGACTCCTCAAGAATGTCTTAGTCCAGGTAAATAATCTTACTTTTTCGGCGGATTTTTACGTCATCGACCTGGAAAATGACCGGACTAATACAACTTCTGAAATTCTCCTTGGACGCCCATTCCTTAGTACAACAAATACAAAAATTGATGTTAGGAGTGGTGTTCTTACCATGGAATTTGACAGTGAGATTGTTAAGTTTGATGTCTATAAGGTGATGAAACATCCAGATTCTATGAAAAATGTTAGCTTCGTCCGTATTTATGAACCTTTAGTTGGTGAACTTATTGAATCTAACTTATCTAATGGTTTGTGTAGGGAATTAGAAAGTCTTGACAAAAAAATTAAGGAGTTAGAAAATATTTCATTTGTCAATTATGATCTACACTTAACTCCCTCAAAAATTAAAAATTTCTCATCCATTATGCAGGCACCGGATATCGAGTTAAAATTACCACCGGATAAAATAAAGAGTAAATGAGATATTTTTTCAAACAAAACAAAGGAATGCCACGGTCGTAAAATTTCTCGTAAAGAAATTCTTAGTTGGATTAAGCGCATGAATTGGAAGAAGTGTTTTTCACAGAACCTGTAGTCTGAACCAGGTCGTCGAGCTAATGACGTTAAACAAGCGCTTAATGGGAGGCAACCCATTGTTTTTATTTTGTTTATTTTCGTTATTTAATTTAGTGCATTTATTTACATTATTTAAATTACTGCTTTTATTTATATTGTTTTATTTTTTTTAGGTACCTAAAATTGTAACACTCGGGTTTGGGGGTCAGGTGAAAATAATATTATAATAATATTTTGAGTTTCGGTTTTATAATTAAAATAATAAAATATTATTTTGGGTCTCGGGTTTTCAAATAAATAAATTATGTTGGACATGTTTTGGTTTTAAAGCCCAATTCCATGAAATTGGGAAATTTAAATGGCTATCCTCATTAATGGCATGATGGTAATTATGTCTTTGGTGAATTAAAATAAAACAAAAGAAGACATGTGCTCATCTTCTTCCTCACTCTCATTTCAATCTCAACGACCAAAAGAGCTCTCTTCTCCATTTTCACTATTTCATTACATCCTTTGCTCCTTGTTGGTGATTTTCAAAAGGTAATTGCATTTTTGACTTGGCCTTATCTCCCTCTTCATTTTGGTACCATTAGTTTTCATTAAAACTATGTATTTCATATTTTGGGTTTTTCAAAGAAATTGTCAAAGGTTGAAGCTTTATGAATTTCTAACAAAGCTTTTGATTATTCATTGTTAGATAAGTTGTTTACAACCCATAAGGTCCAACATATGTGAATTTTAAAGAGTTTTATGGTAATTCCCAGATTTGGGTTTTAGAGGGATTTTATAAGGGTTTAAAGGTTAGTTTTGGGTGGGTTTGATGTTGGAAATTAAGGGCTGATGTTAGTGTAATAGTTAGGGGTTGTTTTGGAAGCATTTAAGTGTGTTAAAAAGGTTGAAATCATGAGTTTTGGACTGGGTTTGATGGCTGCTCGGGATTAAGGTTTTGGGAGTTGTTCATAGCTTGAAATCATGTGTTTTATGCTTGAGTAGTGTTCCGGGTTTGTTACATTGTTGTGTGAACTGATTTGAGGTTGTTTTGATTGTGTTGAGTTGATTAGAAGCAAGAAATTATGTTGGTGAAGCATCGGGAACAAATCCGGAATCGTTGGAAGCTTGATCGGCTAGTGCGTTGAGCTTGGAATAGTCGGTGAGTGGTTAAATGTTTTTAAATGGTTTTCGAGTATTGGTTCAAGCATGTGGACTATGTTGGGCTTGGTAGACCCACCTAGAGTTGGGATTAGAGTGGTAGCCTAATCCCAAGCTTTAGTTAGAGACCTTGGTTGAACTCTAATTGTTGTTTATGCCTCATGTTTAATTATGTTTATGGTGGCTATATATATTGTGATATACATGTATGTTGAGGCATGGTTTTGATGCATTGTGATATGCATGTGGATTGTGCATGATGGTGATCATGGTGAGTACGTGCTAAGCACGGAAGTTGAGATGAAATGATGTTGTAGACTGTGTTTAGTATTGGCACTAGTATGCTTGGGTACAATGATCGATCATTAGGATGTTTAGTGTACATACGTAAGTCAAATGCGCGTGTGGTCTTGGTGATGGTAGTCATCAAGATGGAGTACGGGTTCGCCCGAAAAACCTTCTTATATATGTTAGTCGGTGATGAGTGTAATCTCATCGACGGGGCGTGGGGATGAGTGGAATCCCCTTCGCGTGAACGGTGATGAGTGTAATCCCACCGTAAGGTGATGATTGTGTTGGATGTGAGTTCCAATGTTTATCCGCGTATTCGAGTCATAGCTAGGTGCCAATATGATTTGAGATGTGTTCCCAATATGGATTGGTATATGTGGTTGTTAATACATTGATTTATGTATTGTCATGTGTTGAGCTTGGACTTGTTGAGCATGGCATAATATTGAATATATGTTCATGCATCATGTGTATTTTGGCTCTTGTGGTTCGAAGGTGAGATCATGCATTCTACCTTGGTTGTGCTTGTGCTTGGACCCTGCATTGTCGACGTTTGTTTTAATGAGCTTACCCTCACTAAGCTTTATGCTTACGCTCTCTTTTGTTCGACAATGCAGATCAGTAGTTCATGGGTTGCTAGTGCAAGAAGGGGGCCTCCAAGTGTGCTTTGTGATGCTATCTTAGCTATAAAGTATGAACATTTTAGTTATAGGATGTAATAGTCAAGCAATGGGATATGTAATTGTTGCTTTGAGCTTTTGAAGTATGTTGGTGTTGGTTTATTTAGGAGCGTGTTAGACTCCTTATTATGATGTTGTTGGTTTGGCTTTTGGATGCCTTGTCTTATTTGTAAATGTTTAAATCGCCTACCTTAAATGCCTAAGTGTATGTTCTTGTGAAGCATGAATCCTTAATGCCATGCATGAATCTTATGTTGATTTGTTGGTCCTTTGATTGTATGGCTTTTGAATGTTGAAGTATGCTATGTATGCTTGTAGATGTTTGGTTTGCCTTGGAGTTGTTGTATGTGTGTTGAGTGAGGTTTTAGTGGAGTTTTGGGACAGTCTTGTGCCATAAGCCAGCTAAAACTAATCTGCAGACAGAGGGCGTTTCGAAACGGTTGGTCCTGTTTCGGTACGGTTCCTTTGTTTTTGGTCAGGCGTTTCGGTACGCTAGGGGCCGTTTCGATACGTTTTTGCTACTAGAAATCTGAGAATTTGACGATAAAATGAAGTATCGAAACGAGCTTTAGTGTTTCGAAATGGCCTTCGTATCGTTGACCACGAGAAGTTGACCGTTGAGGGCGTTTCGATACAGGCCACCCCTGTTTTAAAATGGTCTCTTCGGGTACGGCCTGCTATTTAAGATTAAAATGGGTTGTTTTAATTGGACTGTTGGTCGTTTACCTCAATGTTTCTTCTGTTGTTGCTTTTCTCACATAGGGTTTAATATCTCATCTAGACAAGATAATATAAATGAAAAAGTTTTTCTTGGGTCGGTAACCGAAGTGGAGCCTTAACGGGTTTCGCCTCGATTATCCCCGTGTAGCCCACTTAGATCGGTCAAGCGTCCGGACCGGGACGAGGGGGTTACAAAAAGTTTTGACCGAATAAATTCCAATAGATCTTATATGCCATACACGTAGATAAGCAGCAAGGAAAATATTCCAGCACATGTTAGCAAAGCCCACCATCATCGCGCATGATAGCAAAGCCCATATCTTTTCCCTTTCAATTAAATCTATCATTTTAAATATATATATATATATTAAACCCACGTGAGACCACATCAATATATATTTTAAGTTTTTAATATATATTATTGTATTATTTATTTTAAACCCCTACTCGTGGGCCTCACCACATCTTTCAAATTCCTATCCTTATTTTAAATCCAAAACTCATCCCCACCTTTACCTTATTTAAAAAAATTAACCATGGATCCCACAACTATCGCATGTGCTGATTACCCTTATCCTTATCTCTCACCCCTTTTTCAAACAGAATTTAATTAATTTTTTTACCCCACCAATCCTTATCCCTATCATTTCTTTTTTTAATTTTTTAAATCTCATGGGCCCGCATTCTTCTATCAATATCTTATTAAATAAAAATATTCTAAAAACTTCATCCCCACGTGAATTTTTTTCAAATCTAGAAAACTAAAATTTTCACGCACAACCACCTCTCCCCCTCCTTCACATTCATCTTCATCGACCTTTCAACCAACCTCCATGGTGAACGACAACAACAAGCAAATGTACCATCTCTGATAGAACTCAAGCTGTCACCCATTCATGTCGCGATCATCATTAGAACGAGGAGTTTCCTATTCTTTCATTTTATTTTATTTTTGTATTTTGAGACAAAATGACTTAAGTGACCGGGTGGACATCTTGCCAAATTTCTTTCTTGCTTGTCCAATAGTTTGCCTCATAATTTTACTAGCTAACTCTTGTTCTTTAGATTCGCCTTGTTTCTTTGGTTGTCGTATGATTTTGAGAATCTTAACTTGTTAGAAACTTTAGGATTGCATGATGGATTATAACTTGAATAGCATTTTTTTATTATCCTTCTAACATTTCATGACTAGTTAATTTAAAAAATCTGTGAAGGATATTCTTTTTCTCTTTGTCCCTTTAAGTGTGCCAAACTAATCTTAGCATTTTAGATCTTATATTTGAGTATCTATCAAAGTTATGTGCATGAATTTGATGGTAACGAAAAAAAGAAAAGAACAAGAAAAAGAAAAAAAACAAAAACAAAAACAAAAAAAAAGTTAGAAGTGTCTATCACTGGCTCTAGCAAGCAAAGGAATAAAAAGCTAGAAGTGCCTACCACGGGTTCTAGCAAAGAAAAATGAAGTTTATGCCTCTTGTTCATCTTGTAGTTGAGATTGGATTTCATCACAAGTATATTAATGCTCTGATTAGTTTTGCTACACTTGATGCACTTTGAGTAGCTTGAATAATTCTTTGTATGGGTTCTTAATTTAATTGGTTGTAGGATGTTTTTGTCTAATATTTTCTGCTATTTTTGCTATGGTCCATATGCATATTAAATTTCTTTCGTGTCGAGATAACTAACTCATATTGTAGGCAAGAGAACTTTGTGAACCTAAGAGTGAGAATTTGGTCTTAATCTTTGATACTTGAGGGCAAGCATCGGATTAGAGTCATTAACCCTAATCCTTTGAATTCAAAATTTCTTATATTTAGCTCATTTCTTCAATTAAATCGCGTATTTGGTAAGCTCTTACCCTTAGCTTTCCTACGGTACAATTTTTATTAAGTTTGGAACTTTAGTGTTCATGGGTAATTTTCACTATTTTGTAATTTTAGTTAGTTAATAATTCATAATTGAAAATAGGATATTTTCCATGAATTTTAGGATATTGGAATACCAAAGCCCAACCCCTTTAATATTAGAAATTTTACTGTATGTATTAAGATTAAGGTTTTATGTGTTATGATGTATGAAATGATAATTTAGAGTTTATTTAGTAATAAATGATTCTTGGAACTTAATTTACGAAAGATTAATTATGCTTATATTTTTGTTTAAGTGATTAATAAAGATTAATTTTCAGCCTATAATATGTACTTCGGCAGTGAGTTTAAAAATTTAAGAATTATATTTATATGTATAGAACATTGTGTGAGTCTAGTTTCATTTGCAACAAACGGTGATCGATTTTGATTTGTAAATTAACAAATATAATTTTTTGTGTGAAGAGAGGTCATAAATCATGATATCAGTTTGTTCTGAAAGTCGGCACTACTAATAACTTTAAAAATTCACCATAAATTATACAAGCTGATTTAAAAGCTATAGTCTATATGGCTAGAAAGTTTATTCAATCTAGTTTTATCGAAAACAAACGGAATTGGAATCTATTTTATAAAAAAAAATTATAGGAATATTTTTTTTAAGACGGTGAAAACTGCCTAAAAGTATAAAATGATATAGTTTTTTGATGCTTGATTAGAGTAAATAGAAAGGAAGGAAATTACAACTTGAGAAAAGAACACAAGTGTCTCTAAACTTGAATTGAGGTGTGTAAAGCATGGACAAAGATAGTAATCAAATACTCAGCTTTTTATTAATTTCTCGCTGATTTACAAGAGAGGCAAAGCTCTCTATTTATACACAGAAATGGGAGTTAACCAGAGGATAAGAAATGAACCCTAACCTCCTAACAGCTTTAACAAACTAACGTCTAACAACAGTGCTCAATAGGATTGAGACACGTGTCCCTATAGCTAACATTCACCCTACTTTCTGACATCTGGAAACACTTCCTGTTGAGCTACCACGGACAGTTTCCGGCGAAGAAGAGCAAAGCGTGCCAAGGGCAAAGGTTTGGTGAGAGCGTCGGTGAGTTGACTATCAGCAAGAATGTAGTTAACTTGCAGCTGTCCTTTTGCCACCTTTTCACGAACATAATGAAGATCCAGTTCGAAGTGTTTAGTTTTTGCATGAAGCACGGGGTTGGCCGCCATGGCTACTGCGCTCGTGTTGTCGCACCATACACAAGGGAGTTGAGCTTGGGGCACATTTAACTCGGAAAATATAGCTGTGACCCAGGTAGTTTCAGCAGCGGTATCTGCTAAACTTCGATACTCTGCCTCCGCCGTCGAACGAGCAACCGCGTTTTGTTTCTTCGAACTCCAAGAAAAAAGGTGACTGCCATTGAAGACGTAATGTCCAGAGATGGACCTTCAATCGTCGACATCCCCTCCCCAGTCTGCATCGGAGTAAACAGTAAGTTGAGTGCCACCATTCACTCATCCTGTGAGTTGACTAGGAAACCACAACCCAAAATCGGAAGTGCCTCGAAGGTAACGGAGAATACGTTTTACAGCAGACCAATGTTCAGACGTAGGAGATTGCAGAATTTGTGTTGTTTTGTTGACTGCAAGGGAAATGTCGGGACGAGTGTGAGATATATACTGAAGTGCACCAACCGTACTTCGATAGATTTGAACATTGTCAAGAGGATCACCACTGTGTTTGGAGAGTTTGAGAGATGAAGCCATGGGGGTCATGGCAAAATTGGAATCAACCAAATTAACCTTCTGAAGCAACTCACCAATGAACTTGCGCTGAGTGAGAAACAAGCCTCCATCAGAACGCAATGCCTCTATCCCAAGAAAGAAATGAAGCTGGCCAAGATCTTTGAGGGAGAACTTAACGTTGAGAGCATCAATTATAGAATCAATGTGGGACTGTGAACTGCCTGTTAGTAATATGTCATCGACATATACAACGAGATACACTACTTCCCTGTCTTGTACAAGAACAAATAAGAAGGGATCCGCACGTGAGGACTGAAATCCTAGCTCATAGAGGTAATCTCGAAGCTTGAGAAACCAATTAATGGGCGCCTGTCGAAGCCCATACAATGCTTTGCGAAGCTTACAAACCAACTGACCATCATGCCCAGACGCTTGCTCGAACCCAGGAACTTGTAGCATATACACATCTTCTATAATATCGCCTTTGAGAAAGGCATTGTTAACATCCACTTGCCTTATTTTCCAATGAGAAGTGACTGCCAACGAGATGAGTACATTGACAGTGGTGAATCGAACCACTGGGCTGAAGGTGTCAAGAAAATCGAACCCAGGTACCTGCGAGAACCCTTTAGCTACAAGACGAGCTTTCAACCTTTCCACTGTGCCATCAGCTTTAAGTTTGATTTTGAAGATCCATTTACACCCTATGGCTCTCCTTCCTACATGTAACTCAAAAATGTCCCAAGTGCCATTGGAGATTAAAGCCTCATACTCAAGCATCACTGCTGCTCTCCAGTTAAGATCTGCAAGAGCATCATCAATGTTATCAGGGACCTTATGTAGTTGAACATGATAAAGCTTGGGTTTGACTATACCATTCTTGCGTCTGGTGACCATAGGGTGAACATTGGTGGAGCTTGTAGGTTGTCGAGGTGGAGGTTGAACATCTGAAGTAGTGGGCAACATAGAACTATCAGCAACATCATGCAAATGACCAGGAGCATCCTGCAAAACAGAAGTGCAAGCTGGTTGTTCCACATACTGAGGCAATACATTAGTTGGGACTATAGGCTCAAAAGAATTAACTCTCTCAACAGCCTCATGTTGTTGAGTGGGAGTATCATCAACCTCCATGTTGTTGGTACGTCCAGAATCATCACCATGCATACTAAAGTTGTGCTCCGAGCCATTATCATGCACACTAGGGGATTCAAGATTGTGGCCCACCTCTTCCTCATGAATGAAACTCAGGTCTTGACCATCAGCAGGTGGTGTTGTAGAACTTGAAGAATCATGAGGCGCTGGTTCAGAATTAGAAGAAGCAACATGCTGAGAAGACACCAAAGGCACAGGATTAGAATGAAAAACAGAAGAGCCATCATCCTTCAACTTAGTAGTGGAAGATGCAAAGGGGAAGATATCTTCATTAAACATAACACTACGTGACACAAAGATCCGTCCAGACGAGTCCATGCATTGATATCCTTTATGCAACGGGCTGTACCCAAGGAACGTGCATGGCTTGGAACGAAAGTCGAATTTGTGCTTGTTAAAAGGCCGTAGATGTGGAAAACACTGGCATCCAAACACCTTGAGAAAGGAATAATCAAGGTCTCGATCATACAACTTGTGAAAAGGTGACAACCCACCAAGAGTTCGTCTAGGCATACGGTTGATAAGGAAGACTGCACTGAGCACGGCATACGACCAATAGGTCAAGGGCAACTGAGATTGAGCTAGGAGAGTAAGAGAGGTTTCCACAACATGACGGTGCTTCCTTTCGACCATCCCATTTTGCTGGGAAGTATGGGGACAAGAATGACGCAATTGAATGCCTGATTGAGCAGCCACACGTTCTAAAAATCGAAAGTCCCCTCCATTATCTGATTGTATAGCAAGTATAGAGAGATCAAATTGAGTCTTAACAACCATTGAGAACATGTTAAAAGCAACTGCAACCTCACTTTTATTCCTTAACAGATACAACCAAGTGTTGCGACTATACATGTCAACAAAGCTTACAAAATAACGAAAGCCATTTGAGCTAACAGGGGCAGGTCCCCATACATCGACTTCAACAAGTTCAAAGGGTCGAGTATAGACAGTGGAAGAGGAAACAAAAGGCAACACACGACTCTTGCCCATTTGACAGGCTTCACAAGAATGAGAATCAACAAGTAAAGTATTCTTAACTACTTTCTTAACCACATCAGCAGCAGGGTGCCCCAACCTTCTGTGCCACAAGATGTATTCATCAGAACTGGAAACTGAAGTATGCACCATAGCACCAGCAGCAGGCAAGTCACTTTCTAGAGTACACGCAAAACTGTACAATCCTTCATCAAGACCACCTTCCAAGAGCGTTTCCTTAGTGCATGCATCCTTAACACAACAAGAAGAAGCATGAAACTCAAAGAAAACTCGATTATCTTTGGCAAACTTTGCAACAGACAACAAATTCTTAGTTATTTGTGGCACATGTAACACCTGATCTAAGCACAACATTCTTTTAGAAGCAGGTAAGTAAGAATCACCAATTGCATTTATTTGTAAAGCTGAACCATCTCCCAAATGAACCATACCTTTACCCTTGTAAGAAGACTTGTGTTGAAGTGCAGCTGAGACTCCTGCTACATGATGCGTAGCACCAGAATCGAGAAACCACTTGGTACGAGCCATCGGACCATTGGCCATTAACGCATTAACCTGAACATTCGATTCATCAGATTCAGGATCATCACTGGGATAAGGATTGTAGGAGTCTTCATTGCCATGAGAGCAACACGAACAATTGTTGGCCTGAGCCTTAATAGCAAGCCTGGATTGTTGAGCTGACACACCCTTAAAATTTTGGTCAAATCGTTTCCAGCAACGGTCAACCAAATGACCCAACTTCCCACATAGTTGGCACTGGATCTTGGGTCGACCTTTAAACTGATTGTTGTTGACAGCTGCATTTGATCGTGACACTTCAGCAGATTCTTCTTGATCCTCAGAAACTGGAGAAGAAGATTTCTGTGTATAACGTGTGTAATTAATCCCAGTCGGAAACCTGGACGTGTCTTCAAGACGAGACTCGGCATCAATTAATATGGTAACCACATTATCAATAGTGTAATGTTCTTTACTTGCTGTAATCGCAGCAACAGATGGCTCAAATTCTGGAGGCAAACCATTCAAAATAGTAGCAATTTGTTCAAGATCTGAAATCGAACTGCCACAAGTTGCAAGAAGATCGCAAGATTCTTTAATGGACATGGTGTAATCTTGCATAGACTGATTGCCTTTCTTCATGGATCTCAGACGACAATGGAGATTCATGAGCTTAGTCATGGACAGTTTCGAGTAATGTTTGGTTACAGAACTCCAAATAGTAGCAGTGGACTCTGAGCCAACAAGACGAGGAAGAATATTGGGGCTTACAGTGGATAATAACCAAGATGCTAAAGAGCTATCTTGCTTAACAAACTGAAGATACTTCGGATTAAGGATCTGCTCCCCTGCACGATTGCGAGCCAACTTGGAAGGCTTAGCAAAAGAACTATCAAGATAGCCTTCTAATCCAAGACTACGGATGGTAAGCACAACCTATTGTTTCCATAACAGATAATTCGATTCATTCAAACATACATTCACTCTTTTGTTTGAGAATACTGAAATTTCTGAAAGGAGATCATCAGCAATATCATCAAGCACATCGTCTGTAGGAGCCATGAGAAAAGAGAACAAAGAACAAGAAGTTCTTCAACCGAAACTCAAAGAAGAAACGAGAGCGAGAAACACAGAAAAAGAAGCTATGCGGAAGCAAACGAAGATGAAAAACAAGAACGATAACTACCTAGCAACTGATACCATGTAAAGCATGGACAAAGATAGTAACCAAATACTCAGCTTTTTATTAATTTCTCGCTGATTTACAAGAGAGGCAAAGCTCTCTATTTATACACAGAAATGGCAGTTAACTAGAGGATAAGAAATGAACCCTAACCTCTTAACAGCTTTAACAAACTAACGTCTAACTACAGTGCTCAATAGGATTGAGACACATGTCCCTGTAGCTAACAAGGTGAGTGTAGTTGCATTGTCTTGGATGACACGGAAACATTCCAACCTTTATTTTTATGTGTTTAATGAATGCAATATATAACTTTGGTGATTATCTTTATGGCATGACATCTTTGATAAATTTTTTGGTTATGCTTGCATTATATATGCAATGATGTATAATAGTAGAACGTAGATAGCTAAGTAAATTTTGTTCTAAAATTTTGAAACAAAATTTTGCAATAAAATACTAAGAAATGAACTTTAACTTTTAATGTCGTAAAATACCAAAAGCTTTTCTACTTTGGAGCTTAAAGCTCATTCATGTTATAAGACCCATCTCCTAGTAACAAAGTTTAAAATGATATAAGTTGCTAGACAATAATGAACTAGACCGCACACAGATTATTCATAAGATACCAACATATACTCGCTTGAATCAAATAAACAATAATCAAAATCATAGCAAAACAGATTAAAATCAACTTATTTTAAATTATTTATTCATTTGTTTAGTTCATATAAATAATACGTTTAATATTCTATTGGATTACACAAGGATTAAAAATATTTTGTGAGAATTCATATCATCTTTTATTATCATTTAAAAAATCTCCAACAAATTATATCTTAACTATTATTTTAAATAATTCCCTAACAAATCATATTTAAATAAAAATTTTGAAATTTAGTAAAATCTGTAACAAATTATCTTAACGATCATTAAAAAAACCCAAACATATTTTATTTAAAAACTAAACAAAATTGAAATTATAGTAAAATCATCTTATTTGATTATTGGATATGCTAAATAATTATCATTAAAAATACAGATTTAGACATAATTGTTAAAACAAAACAAATAATGTAATTATATAGGTAAAAGCTACTAAATGTTGATTTTAAAAATATCTATATATATATTTTTTCCAAGCAAGGTAAAATAGTATTAAAAATTATACATACATACATACATATATATATATATATATATATATATATATATATATATTGCAAAAAGGATAAATTCAGTTGAAAAGTTTTTTTAATAAAAGAGGAATAATAAAAATATTATCTTAAACTCAATCTATAATATTTTTTTTCAAAAAAATGAGAGAGAACATTTTAAAGAGATAACACTAACCTATATTTTTTACCTATAAAAATGAGAGTCCAGAAGAAAAATTAAATTAAAATAACAAGTGAGAACAGGTGTGAAGTGAAAAAAAAAAATATGGTGCAAAGTTTAGTTATTATCATGTTGTTTTTAGTGTCAGCAATATTCATGTCATGTTTAGGGAATGCACAATCACTTTCACAGTGGCCGCCATCGGTGGCTCAACCAAACCCACAGCCACAACATCCATCAATAATGTCTAAACCAAATCCGTCCACTGAAGCACCACAAGTACCACCAATGATCTATCCGTTGAATCTGAAACCATTTCCTCATTCGGAACGTTCAGATCCTTCGAGTCATTGTGAAATGTCTATAAATGTTCCATATTTTGTGAAAAGAGGTCGATTGTGTTGGTGTTTGATGAAGAGTTATCACAATGCGTGTTTTGGAAAGATTTGGAGGGCAACAATAACCAATTATGATTTTGGGGAGGTTGATAAAAATTGTTGTGATGCCTTCTCAGTGGCGGATAAAAATTGTAGTATAATATTTGGGAGATATAAATATTTTGTTAATCGACTGAAACAACATTGTTCTCAGTTTTATTAGGATTAAAATCATTATTATTAAGATTTTCATATTATTTTAGGTATCGAATTATTTATTTTTAGGTATCAGTTTCTATGTTTTTAAGTAGTTTAGTACGGTCTCGTAGTTCTACAGATATCAAGTACTTGCTTTGCCATTGGTAGATTATGAAATGGAACTGTGTTTATGTTTAAGCTATTTCTTTTAATAACATATATGCATACTTTGGAAGCTTTGTTTTTCTTATCTTTGTTTGTTGATTTTTAGAAATTTGTTAATTATTCATTCTTTGTATTTAATTATTATTATTAACATTTAGTATATAATTTTTTTATTTATTGAAGGTACTATAATATTTACTATGCTTTTAGCAAAATATGCAGATATTTTTTAGTCATTAAAAAGTATTTAAATGCATATTTGAAGAAAATAAATAAATGAGAAGGAGAATTAGATTTTTTTTTCATTTTTATTGGGTTTATTTCCACACATAAATGAGGTGGAAAATATAATAATGTGAATAAGATAAATAATAAATCTGTAAAAACGATAAATAAAAAATTAAGGGTTTAAAAAGTTTAAAATCTCATGATTTTTTTCCAATTTTGATTCATCGAAACATCATACATTTTCATTCTAATTACATTGTGGACTATCAATTCAATTATACTTGAAAAGAGTGTCTGCAACAAGCACCTTGAATCTTTTATACAAATGTGATTATATTGTGGACTATCAACCTATTTTTTATTTGTTGATTCAAATATATAATTTTTAAAACAAATGTAGAAAAATAATTGAACAACATTACCTTTAGTTGGTATAATAGTGTCGAAACTTTTCTACTTCAATTCTTCTAGAAAGCATGGACCTTTAAGCCCAACCTCTTATGTTCTCCACCTTAAGCAAAAAGCCATGAGATTCTAGTACAAAATTTATTGGCTAACATGTAGGTATATTAATACAGAGTAGACAATGCGAACAATTTAGAAACAGTGGGTAGGAGGAAGAAGGACATGCTCGAATGGAAGGAAATGAGAGATGGAGAGGAAAAGGAAGGGAAAAGGTGATCATATTGCAAGCTTTAAAAATTTGGTGATCATATTGTAAGTGCTCTAAAAATTTAGAAAATATTAGTATAGTATGCAAACTTTAAAAGTTTAGTGATTATATTGTAAGTGCACTAAAAATTTAGGGAATGCTAGTATAGTATCCCTTTTTAGAGTTAGTGTTCCACGATAATTTTTTATCGACAATTGAAGATAGTAATTGTAATGAAAGTAAATTAAAAGTTCAGTGATTATGTTGTAAGCTTTAAAAATTTAATGACTGTATTACAAGTATCTTAAGAGTTCAGGAACTATTAGTATAATTTACCCTTAGCATATTACATTTATATTTTCCATTATGAAAATATTATATTTATATCTGGACAACCATATTCCCAATCGCAGCCAAATTGAAACAAAGGCCAAAATGAATGATTCAAAAAAGGCGGTGAGTCGGTGCACTGCCCGCAGACCTCATGTCCTCACCTTAAATTATAAACGTTAAAAAAATGGTAAAAAAATGAAAAAGTTTCTAGCTTCCATCGGGTGCTTAACGATGTGAACAGCTCGTGAGCTGTTCGAATTTGATTCGGTTAAAAATTGGTAAATACTTGGTTCGGGTTAGTTAGATTCGAACTCAATTCAAGACCTTAACGAATTGAGTCGAGCAAAGTCTAACTCGACTCAATAAGTTCGTGAGCAGCTCGTTAAATTTTTAAAATATTTTTTTAGTAATTGCATGATTGGTTATGTATCATTGAACTTTTTTTCAAGAATACTTTTAATATGTTAGTTTAATGTATTTGTGGATTGTTACTTTAGTTTTAATATGTTAGTTTGGTGAACTTGTGGATTGTTATAGTTTTAATATGCTAGTTTGGTGAACTTGTGGATTGTTATAGTTTTAATATGCTAGTTTGGTGTATTTGTGGATTTTAGTTTGAAATTTAGACTTTAAAAGTGTTTTATATACTCTTTTGATAAGTTTTGGTTAAATTTGTTAATTTATGTTTATATTAAGCCTCATATAGTATTATTAAATTTTATTTTTAGTTAAAAAATGAGGTAAATTTTTTAGTGAGCTTAACGAGCAACGAACCGAGCTTAATGAGCAACAAATTTTTTTAATGAGCACGACTCGAGCACAATTTTAACGAGCTTCATGAGCAACCGAGCAGCAAAATTTTTTAACAAGCACGAGTCGAGCACTGTCCAACTCGCGATCGACTCGCTCGATAAGCATCCCTAATCATGCTTATAATTTAAACAATAATTATAGTTTTATGTTTATTAATTATTAAACTATATCATTTCATCCATATAATTTAAAAAATAATTATATGTTTGAAAAAATAAAGGAAAATTAAGCAGAGTTAAAAGAAAATTAAGATTTTATTTAAAAATAGTATTTTTTGACTTTTGTCTATATAGTATATTATCTACTATGTCTCATTAAAATTATTGTTTATTAATTTTTAATGGTGTTTTTTATTATTTAAAATTTGGTATTGATAAAAATCTATGAAATTATATCTTAAAATCTTTCCATTAATCATTTTTTAAAAATATATTTATTTAAAAAATTAAAATTATCATGATCAAAGTTTTAAAATCGATATCAATAAAATGAGACAAAAGAGCATGTTTTATTTGTAAAATTATCTTAAAGCATAATGTATTAAATTGGTGTTAGTTAATTTAAAAGATATCTCACTTTTTCTTCCACCTAATATTAAGAAGGTTTTTTAATGAGGTTTGTACCGTTATATTCGCCGTATGGCTTATCAATAATACCTCCATTAATTCACCTTTAAAAAAATAATATAATTAATTAGCGACTATGAGTGTACTTAACTGATGGTCCAATAAAAGGTAAATTTTATTTTAGGAGATTTGAGTTTGAGTAGCTTTGTTCGTAAAGAGTATATACACTTTTAAAGAGTTTTAAAAAATATGAACAAATATTATCTTATGAAAAAGACACACTTTATTAGACAAATAATTAATGTATTTAAAATCATATTTAGGGTAAATTATTATGTTATTTATATTTTTTTCATTACAATTAGATTGATTAAATTATAATTTGAAGTAGTTAACTATTAAACAACTAACCAATATTTGTGGGCTCATATTTGGAGATAATTTAGTAAATAATTTGTGTTATTTTTTAATAGTTTAAAGGCGTCGACAATCCACACATGCCTTGTAGATAAAGTGAATTGAACTCGATTTCTTAAAAATCTAGGATAAATATCATTCTCTTTTCCGCTAGGACCACTTGTTAAGTTCAATAATTTGTATTATTTATATTTTTTTCTCGTTATAATTGTATATAAAAGAATAATTTATATCCAATATATTGGGGTAGAAACTTTTAGTTTTTACAAGTGCTTTAATTTTAGGGTTTAGAGATTTAGTTTAGGCTGTAGGTTTATAGGTTTAGATGTAGAGATTTAGATTTTAGGGATGGTGGTTAGAATTCAGGGGTTTATGATTAGGATGTATGGTTTAGAGGTTTAGGTTTAGGGTAATACATTGAGAATTTAAGTTTTAACCTATAAACTCTAAATTCTAACCCTAAACACTAATTTCTATTCACTCCTTAAATTCTAAACTATTAAACTTAAACCTCTAAACCCTACGCTATAAATTAAGTCCTCAAACCATAAAACTAATGTGGTTGGGAAAACATTTAATTTCAACCACTAGTGTATCAAATAATTATCCATAAAAAATATATTTACTTTAATAATGATACATTTGAAATTTATTTTAAGTAAATTTCGAAACAATTTACATTTATGATTTATTCATAATATTTTCATATTAAGTCGATATATTTATATTATTTTCATGTCATATTTCTTATATTTAGTATAATATAATTTAAGGAAATACTTTGATACATAAGTTTGTGTAAATTAAAGTTTTAGTTTACATATCTTTCAATTTTAAGGTTTTAAGTTAGGGTTTATGGGTTTAGTGTGTATGATGTAGATTTTTTAGATTTAAGGTTATAGTTTATATTTTAGGTTTTAGTGTTTAAAGTTTAGGTTTTAGGGTGCTAAGGTTTGTGATTTAGATTTTAATTTTTATAAAATAATTGTGTAAAAAAATTATACAATTTGGGTATCAAAATATAACTCATAATTTAATTTAATTTAATTTTAACTACACATACATTTATTTATTTATTTAAAAGTTGAATATTCCATTTAGCATATATTAAATAAACATTTATCATGAAGAATCAATTAAATATATTAAAATTTGGCATATTCTAGTTTATTAAACAAGAAAAGGGAAACAAAATTCTTGCTTTGATGTTACGTTTACATAAAGCAAAGCTCTTTCCTCCGTTTCTTTCTTCATCAAACAACAACAAAAAGAACTCGCGAGGGGAAAAAAGCCTTTCATTTCCTTCAATTCAATCGACAAAACCGAGTTTTCTTTCACTATTTTTTCAGAAAGTTTGATTTTTCCTGTTAATTTGTGAGTTTTCTGATCTGGTTCGATGGCAGAATTCGAAAATAGCAATGTGAAATCATCATCTGGGTCGACGTTCTTCAATCGCTCGTTTACGATGCACGCAAACACAGCTGAATCCGATGCCTCCAAAGTTCATCTTCTTCTCAACAACCCATCGTCTCTTAATCGAGCAGCTTCCATTTCCAAATTCTACAACTCAATCGACTCAGTCAAAGGTAAAGTCAAAAAGCTTTGCAGTTTATTCGAATCCGCGAAATCTTCAAACAGTTCAAATGTTCATTCCCCTAAGGTTGCTTTAAGACCCGCTAAATCAATTGGGCATTCTTCTTCGTTTTCTTCGGGCTTTAATAACACATTGATAAGATTACCCGGAACTGAAGATCGAATTGTTGTTTATTTAACTAGTTTACGAGGGATTAGAAGAACTTACGAGGATTGCTATGCTGTTAGGATGATATTTAGAGGGTTTAGAGTTTGGGTTGATGAAAGAGATGTTTCCATGGATTCAGCTTATAAGAAAGAGTTGCAAAGCGTTTTGAGAAAGAATAATCCAAGTTTGCCTCAGGTTTTTATAAAGGGAAAGTATGTTGGTGGTGCTGATGTGATTAAGAGCATGTTTGAAGTTGGGGAATTAGCTAAGATTCTTGATGGTTTCCCAAGGATACAGCCTGGGCTTGTTTGTGATTGTTGTGGGGATGCCAGGTTTGTGCCTTGTGGGAATTGCAGTGGGAGTCGGAAAGTGTTCGATGAGGATGAAGGGTTGCTTAAGAGATGTTTGGAATGCAATGAAAATGGCTTGATTCGGTGCCCGAATTGCTGCTCTTAACACTTTGGTTGCTGCAGCCTGCAGGTTGTTAAGGTATATTCATTAGCTCTTTCTTTTTATTCATCCGATAAGCTATAGTGATAAGCAATGGTCTGATTTGTTTGGTATGAAACTATGAATCGTTTCATTAGCAGTTAGCTGATGATCGTTTGGTGTCGTGTTGAATGTTGTTGACAATATTAGTGTGATGTAATCGAATGCCGTATTTGGTTTGTGCATTTGATTGTCAAGGAGATCATTTAGTTCTCCTATATATTGTTGTAAATATTTAGTGTCATCTTAATGTAAAGCACTTGCATATGTTGCAAGTCGCAGATTGTGAGAATATACTGTTACTTGTGCTTTACTTTTGTCCCTGAATTCACTGTGCAATACCTGATTTTTCATTCGCTCATACATAACCAAGACGGGCACTGGTTTCGGGTTTGTTTCGTACCTCAAGCTCAATATAACTAATTGCTTATCACTCGGGAGTGTTCTTAGTTTAATGAAAGTGGTAAAAGTATGCAAAATCCGGTTTGAGTATTGAGTGCATATCCGGTCCTATTCATGGGAGTGTAGGGTAGTGTAGAACTTCATCTTGTGTTCCAACTTTTACTCTTCTTTTTTTTTACCAAAGTACTCATGTCCGACACCCGTATCCGACTCATATCCAGTCATGAGTATGGGAATTCAACATATATGTGTAGGATACATACTATTTCCAACACTCCCACCTAAGTAACACAGATAACTTGGTGAGAATTTAGACACAGTGATGTGTAGATTCTGCAAATGTCAACTGTCCTTAAAATTTGGACATTTGCAAATGTCAACACTTCCAATATATATGTATTGGACACATCTTTATTTGACATTTGCAGTCGAGTTCAAATATCAGTTTGAAAAATGAAACTACACTTGACATTTGAAGTTTGGTATGGAGTCTGGACAGCCTATCAACAGAAATTTTAGAGACTCGACTACTCCACGAAGCGGATTACCTGTTTAATCTATTGTTTCATGGAGGGTATTTTACAAGTTTGTAATTGGATTAATTAGAGCCTAAAAAATGACTGACAGAACACTGCATCTGCAAACAACAGATAAAAGGATCTGTTTCTCTTCCAATGAAACAAAACTCTCTTATGCAAACAACAATAATATCAAACGTGTAATTATATAAATTTATTTAATTGTCACATCAGTATTTCCGTCAACAGCTAATAAAGGGTTGATTTTCATATAAACCTTTTATTATAAGGAAAATACTTTGATGCACAAGCTGTGTGTAAACTTTAGTTTACACAAGCCCTTTAATTTTAGGGTTTAGGGTTTTATGTTAGGGTTTAGGGGTTTAGTATGTAGGGTATATAATTTAAGGTTTATGGTTAGAATTTAGAGTTTAGGGCTTAGGGTTTAGGGTTTAGGTTGCTAGGGTTTGTGATGGAGAGTGAGTGCGAATAACTAATTTAATAATGGGTTTTATTTTGATGCACAAGCTGTGTAAATTTTTTTTACACAATCCTTCTATAAAATTTAAAATCTAAATCGCAAACCCTAGCAACCTAAACCCTAAGCCCTAAACCCTAAACTCTAAATTCTAACCATAAACCTTAAATTATATACCCTACATACTAAACCCCTAAACCCTAACCTAAAACCCTAAACCCTAAAATTAAACGGCTTGTGTAAACTAAAGTTTACACAGCTTGTGCATCAAAGTATTTTCCTTTAATAATTTAAGAAATTTGAGATTTACTAATTAGCCGAGTGGTTAAGAATGTTCATAGTATCCCATTTCAAATGGATTCAAATCTTGATATTTGTCTAGATAATGTAAATATCTTACTTAATCAAAAAAGAAACATCTTCATTCGAGCATTAGCACACTTTAAATAGTTCGTAAGTTTGACTATTTACATTTGTACGGTTTGATTTGTGTGTTTTTAAAAGTAGTTGCATTTCAATACCCGCGGATTAACGATTTTTTTTTTCATGATTGATGAGTTCACTAAAAAAACAGAACACTATTAATGACTTAAAGATGCTACATTTGTAGGCATAACACTAAAAAAGCTACATATTCCGATTCATGTGTCTCATACATGCACAAGCAAAGAGCGTTTGCCTCCTACAATCCGAAACAAATACATGAGCAGAACCTACCCGAATCAAACAATCTAACGAAACGGAATCAATGGAGATTGCAGAGACCCAAAAATGATACCATCACTGCTCTTTCCATATCCTTCCCGTCACTCTAAGCTTCAATTCTTTTCGGTCTCCCCCAGAGAAGAACAAAGCCATGTTGCGTTGGATAATGAGACCGTCGAAACTGTCACGGACCTTCCGATGACTGTCCCTTATGCTTCTTGGCACCCCTTGCCAAATCATCTTCCTCCCATTCCCACCCACCTCCAGACTGTAGCTATAATTCTTTGCTTCGTTGTCATCGCCCATAAACCGCAAGAATGCTATGTAAACAGGAGAGATCCCGAGTTGGAAGGCTTCAAAATGCAGGCAAAAGTACTGACCAAAGCAACTGAAAACCTAAAATTTGAGAAAAGAAATCCAACTATAAGTGACAATCTTTAAACTTAAATCTAAAATAAAATCATTGACTTTATTGAATATCATTGACAGTAGAATAATTCCTCTTCTATAGGTTAGAGAAACCAAATATAACAGAGAAATGTGAACCAAGGATAAAGCAATAGTACCGTTAGCATCCATGTAGCATTCTCAACCTCGTGCGGATTTGATTTGACATAACGATGGTTGAAAGTGCAGCCATTGTGCATGTCAACTTTGTGATCATCTTTCAAGTGGGACACAAGATAAGGAATATCACCAATGACTGTGCATTCTGATCCAGCATAGGGGCAGCTGTATGGTCTATAAGAACATTGGGACTCGTGTTTTAGCTTGCTGTAATATGGATAGATGCCTATGCACCCAAAACTCTGGTATTTACAAGGAAGCTCGAGAGATGCAGCAACCTTCTCCAACGCAAGACACCTGATATTACCAAGTTCATGCCTGCATGTAGGACACCGGTTGTGCACCCTCGGCTTGCAACCAGAACACAATGTGTGTCCATTTGAACACTACATAAAGAAAGATAATCGGTGGTTAATTTATAATGCTCATGTTAATGTTTACTATTACAAGATGCAACAAAACACAATATAGTTATGTTACTTAGATGCTGGTGTGTCAGGCCCAGTATGTTCAATTTTTTCAAACATTCCAATGTATTTGGAGTCCTAGGAGGGCATGGGTACTTCAACAAAAATGAAGCATATGAACAACATAACATTATAGGATTTTGCCCCAATGTGAATTTTCTATTTCCTGCAAGTATTAATATCAACATTGAATTTCTATAAATAGATTAAATGATTCAAAACTACTAATTGCTTAAAGGAAAGCTATTGATCAACAGCTAGAAGTAAAACAGCACGAAAAGCTTCAAAAGATATTCAGAACATAAAATACTGAACTTTTGTGACCATACTAATTTGAAACTAATACGGTTCCCAGACGATTTCTGTGGATAGAACGAGATTCCACCTTAAAGAATTTGCAAGTAAGCATTTTCATGTAAGTAATCACTGATTATAAGGTTTCATATGAAAAACCTGATGAATTGGCGGGTACATTGCATTTAAGCAAACAGGGCACTCCAACAGCTCACGAACACTGCTAGACACAGCCACATTCGGTTTAATAGCAGCTTGAGTAGGATCATTAACAAATTCACAACCCATAATGTCTTCATTTTGTGGAGGATCAATAGCTTCGGGCTTGCTTTGCAAGTCGTCAAACAATGGATTCCCAGATGCCATATGAATATCGATGCACGGTCTAGACTGAAAATACAAACAAAAATGAGTTAACAATCCACTTACTATAAAATGTATTATATGAATTAAATTCATAGATCAGCTTATTGTTCCAGTTATCGTCAATAACCCTCACGAAACAATATTCCACTATTTACAAGTAATTGGGAAAAAAGCATGTTACTTGATTAAAAGCATAATAATGTCAAACTTTAGATGGAACTAGGATTATATAATTCGTAGTAACGATTTCGTACAATCCTCCCTACATTAAACAGACATGAAGGATAACCTAACAGAAAGGTCAACATAGATAATTGATATTTAACAAGTCATTTAAGAATCAGCAACGCAAAAGAAATTATTCAACATTTGATTATTAGAATCAAACCAACCTATATTTGATCGTTCCTCGTGGCAACCGAACAATGTTTTTTCTCTTAAATCAACATGCAGGATAACCAAAACACAAAGAACAACTGATATTTACCTTTCAACAATTCATTAAAGAATCAGCAACATGAATATAATTAATAAACATTTGATTATTTGAATCAAACATAAACACCAATACTTAACAAGTCATTCAACATGAATAAAATTAGTCAATATTTGATTATTTGAATCAAATCAATCTATTTATCATTCAATAATGACAACTAAGGTTCATTAATGCCCATCATCCAAAATTACTTTACACCAACAAAAATAAAACTGATTAAAAAAATTCAATCACAAAAACAAAATATCTTACCACCCAATTTTTTAAACCCTCAGCCTTCACCTTAAATTTCAGCAACAGGTGTGCATTCCACCTTAATTTACCCCCCAAAAAAGAGAAACCCCCTTTTAAAAAAAGACGTAGAACAATTCACAATTGTGAAGATTACAAGTTAGAGCAATGTAGGTGACATAATGGACAATCTTGCAATGAATAAGAATTAAAAGAAACCCTTAGATCTACGATATTTCAAAAGATGAAACTTTATGACCAATGAAGGAAAAAATCCAGACACCAAAACACACAAAAAGAAAGAAAAAACCCACCTTCAGGTCAAACTCGGAAACCCATTTGAATAAGGAGAAAGAAACAAAGAAAGCCGCCCAAAATGAAGAAGTTTTGAAGGAATTTAGCGGATTTTTTTTGTTTTTTTGAAAGGGGGTGTTACGGTGTAATAAATAAGGACATAAATGGAGAATTTCAAATTAAAGAGACAGGGAGAGGGCCAGAGGGGAGCGCGGTGGTGGGTGCTTTGGGAATGGATAGGGAGAGAGAAATTTCTCGAAAGATACAAAACGAAGGAGAAAAAGGAAGAGTATTTGAACTTGCCTCCATTTTTGTTTTTGTTACTAATATTTTAGAGGAAACAATATTTTAAGCGTAATATTCACTGAAAGTTCCTTTCATTTTTATTATTCGATTTAAAAAAAAATTAAAATGGTCATTTATATTTTCGATCGTTACTGTTTTGGTCACCCAACCATTAACATCTGTTAATTAAAAATGTTAATGTTAATTTTAACCCATATACTTTTAAAAGTTAATTATTTTCACCCCTATCAAACAAAAACTTCATTGTGAACCACAAACGCTACTCAAAATCCACAAAAATTTACTTCCACTTTAAATCTTGCTCGCGCCAGATCACCACAGTCCGATGCCGACTCCAATCGAGTGAGCCACCAGATGAATCCTTTTTTACTCATCTTCTTTTTTCTCGACTTAACTTTACTAGGAGTGGATCTGAATGCTTCGGAACAAGACCGAATGCTCTTGTATTTTAGGGCTTTAATTTGACTTCGTTCACGGTTGGATCTTCACAAAATCAAAATATGTATCTTCTTTCGTTGAATAAGGGTCATCTGTTGTTGAGATCTATTTGGTGGTGCTTCGTTTGTCGAAAAATCACCGTAGCTAAAAATGGGTGATCATTATTTCTTTCCTTTCTTTGTTTTCTTTTTCTCTAATTCTTTGTTGTTTCTTTTAGTTTTGGTGCTGGTTGTTTACTAGGTTTACTGTTTATTAAAGGAGAGGTTGGATGTGTAACAAGAAAGTGGCTTAAGGTGGTTTCGGTTAAGAGAGGTGTAGATGAGGGAAGTTCAGGTGAGAGGTTGTGGTTTTGGTTAGAAGTAATGGTGGTGGTGTGGTTGGAGGGTGAAAGAGTGAAAGGGATGAGTGGATTGTTTGATTTAGGGGAAGCTTTGATGTAGGTGTGGTATGAGAGATTGGTGGTGAACGGTTGTGTTGGTTAAGTGGTAGAGTTTGTCTATGGGGATGAAGATGGTGATAGGTAATAGTTTTTGGTGTAAAAAGGCGAAAAAATAAACTTTCAAAAGTTTAAGGGTTAAAAGTAAATTATTTTTTATTAACGGAAGATAACGTTTGGGTGACCGAAACAATAACAATAAAAAATTTTAATTTTTTTTCAAATTAAGTAACCAAAATAAAACAAATCCTAAACAAAAGAGACCTTCGGTAAAAATTACCCATATTTTAAATGTCGACAAAGAAATCTTCTACATGGGTTCCACGCACCCAAAGGTGTGATTTTGTATAAAAAAATTATCACAAAGGTCAGCTCCATTCAAAACAAACATATATATATATATAACGTCTCTAACATACGGCATGCTACAATGTAACACAAATTAAAAATGTTAAAAAAAATTAAAATATAAAACTGAAAATGTTATAAAATTTAAATTATGAAAACGAAAATTTTACAATATATGATAATATTTTCGGTTGGTAGTAAGTATCGAAACTTTAACTTCGAGTATCGAAACTTTCATCTCTTTTGATAACATTTTAAGTTTTTGTAAGTACCGAAAATGTTATCAAACAATGTAACATTTTCAGTTTCATGTTTCAAATCTTATAACATTTTCAGTTGGCATCACACTATAGTCACACCGTAGCTTGTCGTACCGTAGAACTACCCACATACGTAAGTAGAAAATAAAGCAAAACATGAGAGGAGAAAAAAAGTGGTCTAACATTAAATTAGGGATGACAAAATTACCCGACCCTGACTCGACGCGATACGCCCCGATTTGACTTGATCAAATTTTTACTCATAAATTTTGGGGATTAGGGTGGGGGCGAATATTTGAAAAGTATTGGGTCGGGGCGGGGTGAGTTCGGGTATAAAATAGAGATTCTCCACCCTGCTCTGATATATATTTTTAATTTTATTTACTTATTTTTTATTATATACGTAAAAATTCACTATATATAAACATTTTTAGGGGTTTAAGCTATTTTTTTAGTTTTTGTTTAATTATCATAAATTTTGTTAGATACTCTCCGATTTTGAACCTATTTGATTTTGACGGTTAATGGTTCGACTTTATTCTTTTAAATATGTATTGTTTCATGTGGGTAATTTAATTTAATTTAATTGATTTTATTTTAGTTTAGTTTAGTTTTTATATAGTTTTAAAGTCAGTTGAAACCTATACTTTTTGATTGTAGTTCGATCGAATCTAATATTTATCATTGACAAAAATTAATATATATATATATAATATTAATTTTCGGGTTGAGGTCGGACTTTTTAGTTGATATATCGGGGCGGGGCGGGCGAGTAAATTAATATTTATACTTGGGGCGGGGGCAGATTTAGAAGTTTATAGGTCGGGGCGGCCAAAAGCCCGCCACGCCCCGTTGTCATCCCTACATCTAACTACAAAATATAAATAAAAAACAACAAAAAAAACAAACAAAATACGAACCAAACAACAAGAAAACACATGAACATGAGAAATTATTACATGGTCCCGGACCACCACATCATCCATGGTCCCTATCCACTAAAAATAAGCCACATAATTTTTTTTCCATGTCATTATTTTATTTAGGCTTAAGGACTCGAGAAGCCCCTGAACTTTTGAAAAAAATTAATTAAGCCCTCAAAGTTTTTTCACACTCAATGTCACCCCAAACCCTAAAAATTAACCAATCCGACCCTTTGACTGACAAAATCCGTCGTTGACCGTGACGGTGCCGACGTGGCGATCCACGTTAAAAAAAGTGATGACGTGGAAGAGGGGCTTAATTGATTTTCTTTAAAGTTCGAGGGTTTAATTGATTTTTTTATAAAGTTTGAGGGCTTATTTAATCTATAAGAAAAAATAAAAAATAAAGAATTATTAAAATATTTTAAAAGTAAATATTAAATTACTAAAAACAAAAAAAAAACAAAAAATATATTACCATTATAATAACAAAATAAGATTAAAATTATGTTATAGCCTAATAAGTTGTGTAAAATCTAAAGTATATCCCAATACATATGATGCAAACTCATGTCACAATATAGTTACATATTTTTTATTTGATTAAACCAACATCTTTCATGAAATTTAAGTCAGAAAATAAGAAAAATTAAGAAACACTCTTGCGGCATACAATGACTCTATGATGCTTGACTTTATTAAAGAGTTTTTTTCCAGCCGACCAAACAATTAACTTCATCTTGCTCGATGCATCCAAGCAGTAATATTATAGGAAAATTCAAGCATTTTTTTTATAGTGAGATCACTTCCCGGTCAAAAAAGAGTTTTTTATATTAAAAAATGTAACTTTATATTTCTAAAAATTTATTGATAGTGCTTTTTATTTTAGTATTTTTTAATTTTTTTAGTATTATAATATTTCTTTATATTTTTAATATTTTAATTTAATTCAAATAATTTCTAAATTTTATTTTTAGAGATTAAATAAGCCCTCAAACTTTATAACAAAATCAATTAAGCCCTCAAACTTTCTAAGAAAATCAATTAAGCCCCTTTAAACACATCACCATTCACACGTAAGACTGTCACGTCAGCATCGTCACGGTCAACGACGAATTCCGTCAGTCAAAGGGTCGGATTGGTTAGTTTTGGGGTTTAAGGGTGACATTGAGTGCGAAAAAATTTTAAGGGCTTAATTGATTATTTTTCAAAAGTTCAGGGGCTTTATGAGCCCTTAAGCCTTTTATTTATAATCAACTTCTATGTAACCACCCACACCCTATTTACATGGCTTAAAAAATGAAGATTCATCCTTGAAAAAAATGACATGGAAAAAAACAAATTATGTGGCTAATTTTTAGTAGGAGAGACCATGAATGACGTGTGTTTACAAATTAGACAGAGAGAAAGAAATCAAGAAAAAAACATACAAGTTAAAATTCTGGCAAATTGTAAAGTCCACAACCGAGAGAGAATGAGAGGAGAACAAAAATGCACTGTCTAAGGTTGACGAAGATTACTGAACCATACACAAGCTCTCGTCATGACGAACTAACAATGTTTGGATAACTTGTTTTGTAACCCCCTCGTCCCGATCCGGGCGTCTGACCGGTCTGAGTAGGCTACACGGGGATAACCGATGTGAAACTCGTTAAGGCTCCACTTCGGCTAATAACCCGAGAACACTTTTTCATTTATTATTATTATCTTGTCTAGATGCATTAATTAAACATATGCGTGAAGCGACAGCAGAAACAAGGCTCACGAGAAGCCTAACAGCAAACAGGGCCGAAGCCCAACCTTTGAGACCCTTTAGAGAAGTCAAAAGCTCATTTTTAGGCATGTGTTTCGAAACTGGCATTGCCCGTTTCGAAACACGGGCTCCAGTTTAAAAAGCCAGACACCTGTACCGAAACGCATCCACCCCGTTTCAAAACAGGGTCCCATTTTGCCTAGGCGTTCCGAAACGGGAAACAGGCAATCACAGTGGCCAAAGTGTTCCGAGACTCATATCGGAACAGGGGCTCACAGTAGCCAAACCATACCGGAACGCGTTCCGATACGGGTGGCCCTGGAACCACACCCGTTCCGAAACAGCACAACTCGTTCTGAAACACCTACAGTCTGTGAGTTTCCAAAATCAACTTTAATCATCTCTAAACGATCCCAAACGCCCACAACGACTTCAAGCATCAAACACAACATACAAACACACTCTAGAGGCATACACCCTATTACATTCATGCTTAAAACACACAAGGATACATGATAAGGACATGCATTTAAAAGATCAAGCATACACCACAAAAGACACAAACATAGCATTTTTAAGTTTCATGCCTTAGCCAACATACGCATAAACATCCAAGGTAAGCAATAAATCATGACTTACAAATCAAAACATGGCATCAACAAGCCACACCAACATCAACATAAATTCAAAGCATTATAATCCCATTGCTTGACTATTACAATCTTTCGATTTAAAGTTCATACTTGAGCTAATCAAAAGCGACACTTGGAGGCCCTTCCTTGCCCTCGCCACCCACAAGCTACTGATCTACATTGTCGAACAAAAAGGAGCGTAAGCATAAAAGCTTAGTGAGGGTAAGATCATAAAACAAACCTCGACAATGCAGGGTCCAAGCACGAGCAACAACCAAGGTAGAATGCATGAGTTCTTACCTTCGAACCACATGAGCCAAAAATAATAGATGATGCATGAACATATTATCAAAATCATGTCATGCTCAACAAGTCCATAACCACAACATATGGAAACACATATATTCAACATATGAGCAACATAATCCACAATCCGTATTGGCACCTAGCTATGACCCGAATACGCGGATAACCGTTGGAACTCACATCCAACAACTCAACAATTTACCTTACGATGGGATTACACTCATCACCATTTCACGCGGAGGGGATTCCACTCATCCTCACGCCCCGTCGATGAGATTCCACCCATCACCGACTAACATATATATGAAGATTTTCAGGCGAACCCGTACTCCATCTTGATGACTACCATCACCAAGACCACGCGCGCATTCTGACTCACGTGTGCACACCAAACATCCTAATGATCGATCATTGTACCCAAGTATACTAGTGCCAATATTAACACATTCCACAACCTTTCACAACATAATTTCTTACCAAATTTCGTGCTTAGCACGTACTTACTATGATTTACCATCATGCACAATCACATTTCCATGCCTAGCATGTACTCACCATGATCCTCGGATCATGCAACCACCTCATAAATCCATTTCACATGTCAACACTACAAGTATATCATCAATACAAGTATCACATTATATTTCATACATATGTATATTCCCATCATACCTATCATCAACATGCATATATCCACAATATACATACATCATGCTCACAAGCATAAGTCATTAAGCATAAACAACACAACATTCAAGTTCAACTAGCGCAAGCTTGAAACTAAAGCTTGAGATTAGACTACCAATCTAATATCAACTCTAGGTGGGTTTACCAAGCCCGACCTAATGTTCGCGTGCTCAAACCATAAAGTTTGAAACCAATTTTAGTTCGTAGAACCACTCACCGACCACTCCATTTAGCACAAGTCGACTAGCCTATCAAGCATCCAAATCTCCAGATTTGAGCCTGAAGCTTCTCCATTGATTTCTCTTGCTTCTAACCATTCAAAAACAATACATTAACCTCAAAATCAGCCACAAACTCATTGTTTAACACCAACACACAAATCCACTACAATTCTCACAATTTAAAGCTAAATTTATTTCCCAAATTTTCATTTTCGTACTTCCACAAGAACCCAGCAAAAATCAGTAATATAACCATCCAAAGCACTCTTAAACATGTTCAAATCACTACCCAAACACAACATAACCATTGGCCAACAAATCCTCACCCAAAACAGCCCCAAAACCTTACCAAGCACACTCCAAAACCCCCCATTAAACCCAAATCCGAAAATTCATTTAAAACAATATAAAAATTGAGTATGTTGAACCTTTTAGGTTACTATTAACTTATCTATTAACAAAGAATCAAAAGCTCAATCAATGGATGGTAAAGTTTGCATTTTTTTTCTTCCAAAACCCATAAACACAAAACACTAAATAATAGATTTTAATGAAAATTAAAAGTATGGGAAGAAAGAGGAAGTTGAGGACAAAAAGAATTTGTTGTTACCTTTGCAAAAGCTCCAGAAATGAAGGCAAGATTGGGTGAAATAGTAAAATGGGAGGAGGGGGGAAGGTCACGTTCAAATGAAAAAATGGGGAAGAAGATGGTGAAAAGGAATTTTGTTTTTGTTTTATTTTATTTGACTTATTTAAAAAACTCTAATATTACAACTTTGCCATTAATAAAAGAATGTTGTCAATTTTTAAGACATCAAAACCCAAAGAACTTGAGTTTAAATTAAAATCGGGTCCAACACATTAATTTTTTTTGAAAGTGAAACTCGTAATATTATTTTATTAATTACATCCACCCGACCCCCGAACCCTTGTGTTACATGTTTTCTCCATCTTTTGATTCGACCAAGATTACTTTGAAAATTATTGAAATGAGAAGCATTTGGGGGAATTTCGGGCTTTTAAAAACGTGCTTTAAATGTAATATTTTTTTAGTTTAACGCAACCATTTGATTGGTTTTATAATTTACCCTTTAATATTGGTTTAAAGAAAGGAGTTAAAAGACATATTTTCCTAACAGATAATTTATGGACGCTGAGTTGGGTTCTTAATTACCCATCTTATACCTGGTGCACTAAAGGTCTGCTTCAACAAGGAGGGTTGGTAATTCAACATTTGGAATGATGCTTGGAGATGGTAGGATACAAGTCAGTAATATTAATCTTAATTTCACCAATCACCAAGGTGTCATATCTTATTGATGAGTCTACATGTACTTATTATGTTCATTTTTCAGCATGATGAAGCATTATAAATTTTGGGTATACTCTTATCACGCTCACTCGGGAAGACACATTATATTATGTTGGCATTTTGATAACACAATATCTTATATTATGTTGGCATTTTGATAACACAATATCTTATATTGTTCCAAGTGGTTATTGAAAGCTTATGGGTGAAGTATCTTCGGCTGTTAAACGGGTAAAACCCTAAAGAAACATATACAAGCTTTTGATAAAAGAGAGCTAAGCAAAATTAAGAATCGAGCTGAAACAGAATGAATGTAGGCCTCAATCAAGATCATTGGGCCAGAGTCAAAGTGACTCTATTTATATAGCTCAGCAAGCATAACTAAATCTGGTATATTTAACCAAATCAGTTACACTAAAATGAGCCCAAGCTATCATAAGCTTGGTTTGTTGAAACCGAAAATAACTGCCCTTACGGGCCAGCAAGGACAAGCCCAGATATTAACCAGCTGGTTTATAGATCCCAGCATACATCCAACATTCTCCCCGTCCCTCGTCGACTCCTAGTCAGCAAAAGAAAACCAGAAATCACAAAGACTCATGAACACCAATCTTGTGACGAAACAGTTGGAAGAAAGACTTGGAGAGAGGCTTAGTGAGACCATCAGCAACCTGATGTTCAGCCGGAACAAAATTAACTTGAAGTTGACTTTCAGAAACTTTCTCACGAACGAAGTGAATGTCCAATTCAACATGCTTATAACCGAGAGTGCAAGACAGGATTGGTAGATATAGCCACAACACTTGTGTTATCATTCCAAATAATAGGAACCAACGAGGGACCGAGGCCCATATCACGTAAAATAGTACTAACCCAGACAACCTCAGATGCAGCATCAACAATACACCGATATTCAGCTTCTGTGGTGGAACGGGAAACCGATTTTTTCTTTCTGGAGCACCAGGCCACCAAACATGTATCAATGTAGACACAGTAGCCAGTGGTGGACCGACGGTCATCCAGATCACTGCCCCAGTCGGCGTCAGCATAAGCAACAACATTCCGAAGACATGGCTGAGATGCAGTAAACAACAGCCCATAAGTAAGAGTACCAGAAAGATAACGCAAAATTTGACGAACAGTGGCGAAATGACCTTCACAAGGCTTGTGCATGAACTGGGCCACACGATTAACACTAAAGGCAATGCCGGGCCGAGTGTGACATACGTAGAGAAGAGCCCCAACAAGGCTGCGATATTCATGTGGGTCTGAGACTGGGCTTTCATCATCCTGAACCAGTTTGGACGTAGACAACATGGGAGTAGGAGAGGATTTGGCTTCACTCATTTTGGCACGCTCAAGAAGTTCTAGGACATATTTGCGTTGAGTCAAAAATATAGAATCTTTATTACGTTGAACTTCAATTCCAAGAAAAAATTGAAGATCACCAAGATCTTTTAAAGCAAACTTCGTACTGAGACTAACTATTACATTCTCAATGTCAGTCTCTGACGGGCCAGTGACGATGATGTCGTCAACGTACACTAACAGATACGTAACGACATTCTTGTTGTCACGAATGAATAAAGATGCATCAGCCCCAGATTGTTGAAACCCAATGTCGAGCAAAAACGTACGAAGTTTATGATACCAATTTCGGGGTGCCTGTTTGAGGCCATACAGAGCCTTCTGAAGATGGCAAACTAAGGAAGAACCATCAGCTGAGTATTGTTCGAACCCCGGAGGTTGGATCATGTACACCACTTCATCCAATTCATCGTTAAGAAAAGCATTATTGACGTCGATTTGTCGAAGCCGCCACCGATGAGAAACAGCAAGAGCCAAGACAACATTTACTGTAGTGAAACGAACAACAGGGCTAAACGTGTCTTGATAGTCTTGGTCAGGTATTTGAGAAAAACCCTTCGTAACCAATCGTGCTTTATACCGAGCAACATAACCATCAGAGTTTCTCTTGACGCGAAAGAGCCACTTGCACCCAACAGTTTGTCGACCATCAGGCAAAGGTACAAGAGTCCAAGTCCCGTTGGCAACCAAGGCGTTATACTTAGCTAGAACATCGTCTTTCCACATAGGAGAGGCAAGAGCTTGGTGGATAGTGTCAGGAACAGAAACTTCAGAGGGGGAAGCAGAAACAGTGAACAATTTAGGCTTAAAGACACCAAGCTTACTCCTTGTAACCATAGCATGACTATTCCCAAGAGAAGAAGAAGGAGCTGCAACAATACAAGGTTCAGGGACCTCAACAGATTCAGGAGTTGGAACACTATTATCAACAGGTACAGCATCAGTGGGAAGAACAGGTTCAGATGAAGGAGAAGGAGAGGTAGATGAGGGAACATGAGGGGAGGCAACATTAGGCACAACAATATCAGGGGAAGCATGAGATTGTCGACTAGGACCAACAGACAAAGAAGGGAACTGTGTTATAACACCAGGTGAAGTAGTCGGGCCAGGTGCAGAGTGACCAACTGGGCCAGCATCAGGAGAATTGGACGGGCTAGCATCAGGAGAATTGGACGGGCCAGCATCAGGAGGGTTGGACGGGCCAGCATCAGTAGAATGAAATGGGCCAGTACTCACTGAAGCACGAGAGACAACATGAAGGGGGGTAGATCGAAACAATTCAGTGGACCCAGCTGGAGCTACAAGGTCTTTGTCAGCAAAAGGAAACCTAGCCTCACTAAAGACCACATGGCGAGATATAACTACCTTACCAGAAGGAGTCAGACACTGATACCCTTTATGCTGAGGACAGTACCCAAGAAAAGTACAGGGTTGAGAGTGAAAATCAAACTTATGAGCCTGAAAGGGTCTTAAAAAAGGAAAACACAGGCAACCAAAAACCCGCAAGAAACTATAATCTGACTTGTGTCCAACAAGCTTTTCCATAGGTGAGACATTCCCAAGAACCTTAGTAGGTAAACGGTTAATAAGAAATACAGCAGAAGTGACAGCATATGACCAATAACTAAGGGGCAAAGAGGCCTGAGCAAGAAGAGTAAGAGCAAGTTCAATCACATGCCTATGTTTGCGCTCCACTACCCCGTTTTGTTTAGATGTATGAGGGCAAGTCACCCTATGTCTAATCCCAGCTTCAGTCAACACAGTAGATAAGCTCCTAAACTCACCCCCAGTCACTCTGAACCTCTTTAATAACATAACCAAACTGAGTGTGCACTAACTTGGAGAATAAACTAAAGGCATGAGTAGCTTGAGACTTGGTTTTCAACAGGTACAACCAAGTATGTCTAGAAAAAGCATCCACAAAAGCAACATAATAAACAAAACCAGAAGAGCTTATCTGAGCAGGACCCCACAAGTCAGTGTAAATCAATTGAAAAGGCTCAGTATAAAGAGTAGACGAATCATTAAAAGGCAATTTATGAGCCTTACCAAGCTGACAGGAAGAACACAGTTCCATTTTATTATCACTACTATCAACCTTACAGTATTTCATAACATGAGCAACAGTAGATTGAGCAGGGTGCCCTAATCTACGATGCCAAAGCTCAAAAACAGAACAACCCAACTGAACAGCATTCAATTCAGCAGAAACAGGTAAAACACAACCAACATTATTAAAAACATATAAACCTCCTTCCTGTGTACCTCTCAACAGCACTTCACCAGAATCCTCATCACGCACAATGCAGTGAGTAGCATGGAATTGAAAGAATACTCTGTTATCCCTAGCAAACTTGGATACAGAGAGTAAATTCTTAGTTACTTGGGGTACCACAAGTAAGTTTCGTAAAGACAAAACACGAGAATCAGAAATGATATTTGAATGTCCAACGTGAGAAATAGAGAGGCCATTACCATCACCTACAAACAACTTACCAGGCCCAGAAAAATCCGTAGGAGAAGAGACCCCAGCTGCATCCGGTGTAACGTGGTGAGTGGCACCAGTATCCACAAACCACTGATTATGACTGCTGGCAGTAGGAGAACCATGTCCAAGATTCACAGGAGCATTATTAACAGCAGATGAAACAGCCCCTGTACCAGAATAGAAAGACGAAATATTAGGATCATAAGCACATACATTAGCAGAAACGGAACCTTCAGGAACACGAGGCTTAGAAGCAGTAGCAGTAACACCCGAGAAGGACTGATCAAACCGTTTGTAGCAACGGTCCACAAGATGCCCCATCTTGCCACACAGTTGACACTGATATCTATTCCGTCCACGACCACGACCACCATAGCCAGGTTGCTGACGTGAGTCACGATTCTGCTGAACAGAACTGTTGACTTCAGGCTTATCAGCGTTGAACTGCACAGTGTTGACACTCATGGGAAAGCCATGGTCAAACAAAGACTGATGAGCCTCCGCATCAATCAAGAGAGACGTAACAGCATCTAGAGAGTACGGCTCACGACTCGCCGTGATAACAGCAACGAATGGCTTGTAGTCGGAGGGGAGCCCGTTCAAGATCGAGGCAATCTGCTCAGTTGCGGACACAGGATTTCCACATGATGCTAAGGCATCACAGATCTCTTTTACTTTGGAGAGGTACACCCGCATACTCTGATCGCCCTTACGAATGGACCGCAACCGAAAATGGAGACTCATAACGGAAGTGGTAGATCTGCTACTGAAGAACTCCACCACCAGCTTCCAAACCTCAGCAGACGTCTCAGCACCGACGAACTGCGAGAGAAGGTTTGGACTCATCGTTGACAGAAGCCAGCAAGCCAAGGCGCTATCCTGAGCAACGAAGTCCTCATAGGCTTCATTTTCCACTAGAGTACCATCAGAAGCCCTAATCATGGCCGCCGGAGCAACAATCGTCCCCTTGAGATATTTCTCAAGACGATGGCTACGCACAGTGAGGAGCACTTGCTGCTTCCAGATGAGGAAATTAGACTCATCGAGCATCACATTCACGCGTTTATTCGTAAACGCCTTCGCCGGAGCGGAAGAAATCACCGAACCAGACGAATCGTCTTCTCTAGATCGCACCTCCGTGTTCGGCATCGTGTGTACAGAAACGAAACCACAAACGACAAATCAAGAACCACCGGAGAAACAAGAAAGACGAGACGAATCGAAAACACAGAGAGACACAACGGAACAACTAGCGGCGCCACAAGGATCGGCCGGCGATAGATACCATGTTAAACGGGTAAAACCCTAAAAAAACATATACAAACTTTTGATAAAAGAGAGCTAAGCAAAATTAAGAATCGGGCTGAAACAGAATGAATGTAGGCCTTAATCAAGATCATTGGGCCAGAGTCAAAGTGACTCTATTTATATAGCTCAGCAAGCATAACTAAATCTGGTATATTTAACCAAATCAGTTACACTAAAATGAGCCCAAGCTATCATAAGCTTGGTTTGTTGAAACCGAAAATAACTGCCCTTACGGGCCAGCAAGGACAAGCCCAGATATTAACCAGCTGGTTTATAGATCCCAGCATACATCCAACATTGGCTAATGGTGCCCCTACTCCTAATGTCTCTACCAGTGCCTCCTAAAATTTAGATTATTTTTTAGAGGTTTTGCAGGAACTATATTCTCATCATAAGATATATTAGTACAGGATTTGTGGAGAAAGATCAAAAACAGTGTATCACCTGATTGCAGACTGCCATTTTATAAAAGAGGTACTGTCTGCACCCTGCATCCCCTTGACAACAATTCTTACAGAACATCAATGGATACAGTGGTAAGCTAATCTTTTTAACTTTCTTTCAAGTGATCAATGCTCTCTTCTAGTTATAGCTGTTTGGGCAATTTGGTCCTATGAGAATGTTGTGCAAAGCCCTTTGGACTTGGTCAGAGTTGTTCGAAGATTCTCACATGTTGATACAAATTTTGATGCTTCTTCTTCATCAACCTCAGGTGTAATAATTAGAAACTCTGAGGGGTTGGTTATGGCGCCGAGATCTTACCCAAATCAAATTGCTCTAAATTGATGAATTTACTGAAACGCAGGATTGTGAATTTGGGTGAGTCTCACTCGGAAATTGGGTTTTCGGCGTGCCATTGTTGTAGCTAATGTGAAGGAAATGGCTCGAGAATATGACAATCTATCCTTCGTACCTCTAATTTGTGTGCCCATAATTTAGCTTCTTTGGGTCGCTCGTGGTGTGGATTGAGGAAGTCCTCTTAAGATTGAAGGTGCTATTGTTCAGGATCGATGGTGGATTGACCCCCTGATTAACAACCCCCAGGTGTTTGTTCTGTATCACAGAATTCAGATCTTCACTATGATCTCCTTGATACTCATCTGCATGTAATTGATTTATCCTTGCTCTGCTGCGTTTTGGAGCTTGCTCTCATATGGATTTGCTGATAATTTCTTTCTCGTTTGTTTAAGCTTTGTTTTTCCTTCTGTCGTTTCTGCTTCTTTGGTTTTTAGCCTTTTAATTTTTCTCTGTTTTTCTTCTTCATTAATAAAGTGATCAGCGTGTTTAAAAAAAGGAGTTTGACCATAGTAAGGTTAAATGTAAATATTGTAAATTTTTACTCAAATATGAAACTATCACGTGTTAATTTCTGATTCGGCGATATTAATAATAAATTAAAAAAATGTTTTATAAAAATTAGCGTGACAACGGTTCTAATTAACAGAAGGGCGCTTTTATTAAAAATTAAAACGTTAAAAGACAAAATAGCTTTAAAAAAATAATAAAGAGTCAAAGTGACAAAATTGTCAAAAGTTAGAGGCAAATTTAAGCATTATGCCTTTCTTTTATACACTTTGAGATGCAAAGGTTTTTGTTTATGAAAATATAGAATGTGAAATTTGAAGTTAAGAATGACCTTAGGTTTGAGTATGACCTTCTCAAGGCAGAAGCCTATATTAGCATGAAAATTCTCTCTGAAACATCAAACTTTTCGGAGGCGTTAAAAAGTTCGAAAAACATGATGAACAAGAGAGTGTTTCAGTGTAAATGTTTTGTTTTATTTGGAGAATAGATTATACAAATAAAGCGGGGAAAACCTTTATTTGTAGTTGGGTCCACTTACATTTGATGGTCTCTATTTATTTTTAACAACGGATAAGATCGAAGCCCACCTACCACGATGGCACACAATTGAAATATTCTATAGATTACAATATCTATCTAAAGTAATAATATTATATGTTTTCATGGTGTGTTCACATAGGTATGAATGAGTGGGTCTTCTAGAATCCTTCATGGATCGGACTAAGTCCGATGGTTTGTCCAAGCCTAAAACCTCTTTAAGACCTTTTGAATAATATGTTGCACATGTGACTCGGAACTGAATTTGCGGTTCATGACGTATGCATACTATCAATACTTTACTATTATATGGTGATTTGTATCGAATAGGTTTATTCATGGATGTAGCTTATTACACATGTGATTCAGACATGAACTTGTGGTTCATGACATATGCATACTACTAATATTTTACTATTATATGGTGATTTCTTACTTCTAAAAATCGCTAGGCACTTCGAGGCGCAAAAAGTCCCTGGAGCCGAGGTACTAGATGCTGGAGGATGGCACTCAGTTTTTGTAGGCAAGACACACGTTTTATCCTAAAAGTTCATAAATCAATCTTAGTGTATATTTTGTACTTAAATTAAAAACATAATAATTATAGGGGCATAAGCTTAGAATCAGATCAAATGGATAGGTGGATGGACATAAGCTTAGAGTGGAGTGAGAATACCCAAATGTATAAAAACTTTGTCCCAGGCCCAACTCTTAAAAGATGTGGCCTAAAGAAAATCCAAGCTCAACTCCTTCATATACGGGCTCTGCCTACCAGACCCGTTAGATCGGCCTGGTCAACTTGAAACCTCCATGGTCAACAAAAACCATTTACGTTATCGGATTCTGGATTTCTCAAAAAGATCCGATGACCCATTTTTCTTGTTTTTTTGAAGAATAATAAGATTCCCGATCTCGGCCAAAAATAGCTTTATAGCAGTAACAAGTTGAGGGAACTCCCTCTACAGCATAAACCCTAATCCCCCGTAAGTAAGTAATCTAATCAGCTTCTTCTTATAATTTCTTTTAGTGAAAAATTTTGTCTATGAATTTTATTTTTTAATTGATTGTAGCATTTTGAAGAAGTGAATTTTGGTGATAAAAAAGATGCCAGATACGCAAACTCTCGTCAATGATTTCCTTAACAAGCTTAAAAAACGGTGAAGTATTTCATTTGATTTCCCTTTCATATGAATTTTAGAAGAAAAACAGAGATACAATTGAATCCTTGTTTTTTTTGTGTGGGGCGGTTGGCAGTAAAATTGAGGGTTCACAAGCAACAGCGAAGCAGACAGCAGAATTGCTTCGGTCAGTGATTTCTCAAACTCGTGTGCCTTATACGAACCAGGCTGCTGCTTTGATTCAATCGGTTAAAACTGTTGGGGAAAGATTGATTGCTGCAAATCCCGTCGGTATGGTGGCCTTTAATTTTTGGGTGAATTTGGTTTTGCTCTTTATTTTCAAAATTTTGTTCTCTTTTATTTGATTTCTCTTTCACTTATGTCATGTTGCTTGTTAGGAAACTGTTGGCAGACATTGGTTTAGAGCAATGAAACATTCAATAATTATAGGAGTATGTGTAAGAATTGCTGTTTTTTTGGACCTTCATGTTATGTGCTAAATTCTGTCTGTCTTTTTAGCTAGGAAGTGAGTAATGTGACAGTGTTTTGTATTCACCGAGCCGTGACGCCAACTGAAATTTTTAACCCCGTAATATTTCCTTTCCGATGTCTTTCATTTTACAATTCTGTTTGGTCCGACTAAAGAAGCTGCATTAATAAACAATGTTAAAGTTAGGGTTTTGAAAAAGCATTGCATTGAATTAATATTATTTTTAATAGCTTGGAATACCTTTGTTTTGTCTGAAAAGTTCATATAAAATTATCGGCTTCTCATTGCAGTTTTTTCACAAGTTTAAGTTTTTCATTTTCAGTTTTTATATAAGATGACAGTTTTTCGTGTAAGCCATGTTTCGTCTAGCTTTGTCCTTCTGGTGTGGAGAAGCTGCTCGGAAAGTTGGGCCAAACATGCACTACAACTTCTAGTAATTGTTGATACTTTTGCTTTGGTATTCTATGTTAAATATTGTGTGCATGTGATGGCAGAGCTTGCTGTGGGTAATGTTGTGAGGCGTGTTTTGCACATAATCAGAGAGGAGGATCTTTCTCTGACAACAGCTGCCATGGCTGGATTGAACTTGTCAGCAGCAAGTGACGATGAAGATGACGTTGATGGAGACAACCAGCCAGTACTATCAGCTGCTGCCATTGCTGCTGCTTCTAGAAGCACTTTGCGCCCACCTTCCTTGCAGACACTACTTGAGGATGTGCCCGATTCTGCAGCAGTTCCTCATACATCTTCTTCTGGTGGAGATTCTGAAGGAAAAAGCAAATGTGAAGACTTGCTCCAGACACTTAATCTATCTGCATTGCGATCGATGAGATTTTAATTTTTCTGATATTCACTGAAATTATTGTCTCTGGAAATGGTTAAATATTGATTTATGCAAAACTGACTTCTTATGGTCATAACTGATACTAGTGTGATATAAAATCTCATAGCATTATTACATATTATCTATGAGTATTTATATTTAAGGGTTTTGTTTTCCTTTGCAGCTGCTGACAAAAGTTCAAGAAGTCGGAAGCTGAAGCATGATGTCATTGAAGCAGTCAATGAACTTATTCAAGACATTAACACTTGCCATGAACAGATTGCTGAGCAAGCAGTAGAGCATATACATCAAAAGTATCTTTTCTGCCTGAAGCTTTTCTATTTTCTTTGGTTTTCTCTCAATTGTAATACACTGCTTACTCACTGATTAATCTTTGAGCAAACTACAATAATTATATTTGGTAGTCTAAGGTTATTTGAATTTATAAACTAGATACTCCTACTGTCTACAGTCTACACCTTAACCCCCAAAAGAACAATCTATCCCATGCCCAACCTTCCTTATCCATGGTTGCTGTTTCTATTACTCTATTTTGTTTATTTTTTTTCAGGACTTTGAAACACTTTGACCTACATTTGTTCTCAAAGTGTTTTTTGCCTATGATTATTTCACACATTAACTTACCCTATTACTGATAATATTTACAATATGTTGTCAGCGAGGTGATATTAACTTTAGGCAGTTCAAGAACTGTGCTGGAATTTCTTTGTGCTGCAAAAGAGAAGAAAAGATCATTTCGGGTATTTGTTGCAGAGGGTGCTCCAAGGTGGGTACTAGTGGCTGAAATGTTTTACAAGGCCAAGACATCTCCTTTAAGCTGCTGCACTTTTGACATCCTCCCTGTAACAGTTTGTGTTTTTTCCCCTTGATACTTGCTGTTAACTTAGGTATCAGGGGCATCTTCTTGCAAAAGAATTGGTTACAAGAGGTTTACAGACTACTCTAATTACTGATTCTGCAGTTTTTGCCATGATTTCCCGAGTAAATATGGTATGTGGAATTCATCCTAATTGTTAACATTTTCTTGCCCTGTTGGAGCTTCATATGAGATTTTGTAAACATGAAGGTTATTGTTGGAGCTCATGCTGTCATGGCTAATGGTGGGGTGATAGCACCTGTTGGGTTGAACATGGTCGCACTTGCTGCTCAGAAGCATGCTGTCCCATTTGTTGTTCTTGCCGGCAGTCACAAGGTACTTCAGCATAATAGCTGCCTGGCCTCCAAACTTCTAGACATTTTAGTGCAATAATAAGTAAAACCACTTCTTTTCCTGCTTCAACCTAGATTAACATTTTGTGCACTTATGCCTCTATGATGGTATGAATTTTTTTTTTTACATGGTTCCATTTTTTAATTGGATGAGTTAATTTTGATAGCTTGAGGCGTTATTGCATGCGATTAATAGGATAGAATTTGAGAGGGCTATAATAGGATTTAGTTCTGCAGGATTTTTTTATTTGCTCAATCAGATTGAAGTTTTATTGACAAAGATAAACAACCAATATGTCAGTAAATTCATTAGTTATGTCAGAATCTCTTGACATTTTATGTGTTCGTTTTCTAGTTTTTCACCTGACCTTTTTTTTCTCCCTTAACACGCCTGACATTGTTACTTCCTTTAAATCTAGACATCTAATTTGAAAGCAAACTTTTAAATTAAGTTTACAAGCTTGAAGAATGAAAATAATAGGGCCTAGTTCTTGAGACTGAGCGAAATCAACAAAACTACATAAAACGCTGCTGCTGCAGCTGACATGAGGATGGTCAGAGAAATGGTCAAATAATTTAAAAGCACCCAGATGGTGTTAATGCTTGCTAATGCAAAGATTATAGAATGGTTTCTGTGTTGTCCCTGTATTCTTAAATTTTACTTAAGCTCCTGCTTGTCTCTTGTTAATTTATTTGTTGTCTACATGACAGTTATGCCCCTTGTATCCACACCACCCTGAAGTGTTACTGAATGAATTGCGGTCCCCATCTGAGTTGCTAGATTTTGGAGAATTCTCGGATTGCTTGGATTTTGGAAGTGGCATTGGTGCCCCTCTTCTTCATGTTGTCAACCCAACATTCGATTATGTGCCACCAAAGCTTGTTAGTCTCTTTATAACTGATACGTAAGTTCAACTGGACTTTATGGAGTTCAAAAGATTCAGAACTTCTATCCTTTCCATTCATATTTGATATTTGGTAACTGTTTTATGTTTACCATTTCATTTCAATTTTCCAAATCAATTATTTTTCCGCATTTGGAATATTATTGATCAGTTGATATGACGTGGGGATGCAATGCAATACATAGTCTCTTTTCTGATTCACGTTGATCTTGGCCAAAGGAGAATTTCTTTTGCATGTATTTGGTTTTCATGGTTTAGCCATTTCTGGAAGTTCTGGTTTCCACGGTCTTCTAGTTTTTTCTTACCCTGCTATCACTGTTTGCTTTGTGTCTTACAGTGGAGGGCATAATCCATCATACATGTACCGCCTGATTGCGGATTATTACTCTGCTGATGATCTTGTACTGCAACGGAGAGCTACTTCGGGGAATTAAGTTTACAGTGCCGAGATATACCAGTAAGTGTTTTTTTCATCCTATGGAGAAAATGTTTGATTGTAGTGAGCCGATTGCGGCTAATGTGGCTCAATTACTAGTTGTGTGCTAATATGCCCTATGCCGTTATTTTAAAATGTAAAAACTAGAAACTTGCATTTCGAGCATTAAGATATAAAAAATGTATTAATGCTTAGCTCCAAAATTGATGAAATATTTCTGCAACTCAACTTTCAGATCATTTGTGAAATTCAAGTCAGAGAAAATGAAAACTAACTGCATTGCTGGAGGAAACTTTGTTAAATCATCGAGACAAATGTGCGGAGTCAGCTTCGGCAAATTCGACCATAGAAAAGTCATTTTTTTTGGTGATTGTGGAAATAGAAATGCAGTGGGAGAAAAGAGAGAAATGAAGTGAAGGTAATATTATGTTTGTCTTTGTATGGCCATGAAACTTTGTGGGTTGAAACCGGTACTGGTTTTGCATTTTGGTTATAAAATTAAGAAATTCCCAGATATAGAAAGAGGAACTAGACTAGACCTGTCCGCATGCGGGGGTTTATCCGACAGATATGGGTGGGCCATGGAATGAGATTCACGTTAATTCAGTTAGGCGGATAACCAATCAGGGTAAACTATATAAATGGACACTGTCGTTCTTTTATTTTGGTCATTAACTTTTAAATTTTTTTGCGTTTTCTCAATGATATTTTAGTTTGCTTTTAGTATGGTCTCTTCCTCACCTTTTGTTAGAAGCTGTGGAATAAAATAATGGGTAAACTACACTATTAATCACTATATTCTCTTCTTATTCTTATTTTGGCCATTAAAGTTTAAAAACTTTTAATTTAATAACTTAACTTTTGAATTGTTTCTGTTTTGGTCACTCTTGAATGAATTGGATATTGAACTGAAAATTTTGATTTTGGTACAGTTTTTTTAAATAAATTTGATTAAGTTATAGTTCACATTTTAATCAAAATCAATAACCGATCTAATCAGTTACATACAATATTTATAAAATTTATGCATTAAAACATCTTATAGTTTAGTGATTTTGATCTTTATCAAAAAAAAAAAAGTTTAGTGATTTTGATACCTTGTTGATTTTTATTGACTTTCTAGTTTTTATACTTTTGTTACAATCGAATAATTATTAAATTTACCATATTATCACATTTGATATTTTAACACGCAAAGTAGAAAAATCAATACTCGAATGAAATGTTTCGGTTAACTAGTAAATTGATTATCTGATTTAATTGGTATAATATAAGAACATGAATTAAATAATTCAAATTTTTTCAATTAATCAAAATAATTTTTAAAGATGAATCGAACTCGATTTTACACTCCTAATCGTAACAATGAAAAACACAAATCCAACAATCACTTTCTCACCTAAGAATAATAAATTAAAAACAAGGATCAACATTTCTCCTCTCCATGATTAATAATCATGTTATTGGAGAGTGGCCAAAATAGAAATAATTTGAAAGTTGAGTTATTAAATTAAAAAAAAAATTTAAACTTGAGTTGACCAAGTAGGAGTGAGAAGAAAGTTATGAATAGTGTAGTTTATCTATTATTTTATTCTGAAAAATGAAAATTAGTGTGCTACACCGGCAGCTTCTAACGGAAAATAACGAGAGGGATCATACTGAAAACGAACTAAAAGTTTAGTGACTTAACACAAATTTTAAAATTTTAGTGATCAAAATAAAAATACTCTAAAAGTTCAATGACCATTTAATGTAGTTTACCCTTAATGTTCTTATTTGAGTACATTCAACGCTTATGTAGTACACCATAACTTTATTGGCCATTAATTATGATATAATTATCAAATGATTCAAGTTGTCACCTTGATAAAATACTAAAAAGGTAAATAGTGGAATTTTATTTTATTTTTTGAAAATAAGATGCTCATTACAAAAAAAATTTATACAAAACAGTTTAGTTTTATGGTTTAAAATTTCAGTTTAAAATTTAAAATTTTATAATTTAAAAATTGTGGTTAGAATTTATGAGTTATGATTAGAATTTAATATTTATACGATAAGCATTAAATCCCTAAACATTTATGCACCCGACTAGTTGTCAAACAAAGGAATTCGCATCCAAAATTCTAAATTCAAAGAAGATAAAGGGCAAAGGGGAGGGGAATCACATTCGGTGTGTTTTTCATATAATAAGGCAAAGTGCAGAGATCAAATTATATATTAAAGAGAATAATGTTCATTTTAGGAGACCCAAATTTAAATCGTTTTATATGTAAGGTGTGCATGTATTGTTAAAAAATTAAAAAAATGTACGAATATATATTATTTGTAATAATCTTAAGATTATTAAATATATATATATATATATATATTTACATGTATAAAGAACTAATACTTTCTGTTAGTACATTTACACTTTTTATAATGTTTTATTATATATGTAATACTCATGCTAAAAAAAACACTCATACTCCTCCCAATGAACAAAAGCCATTGTCATTTCATTTCAAAGGGACATTCCGCATACTTTCTGTTAGTTCATCTCCCAAATCACAGCAATCCAAAGAAATCTGAACAGAAAGTGTAAACTTTGATCAATCATAACCAAAAAGGCCGAAAACAAAATTGTTTAAGAATGTTTAGAAGAACTGAAGAAATAATATAAATTAAACTTCATTTTCAGGTGTATTCCAATTCCCTTAACAAACTCAAAACCTTTAAAATTTTCTTCAAACGACTCACAAAATAAACCAAAACCCCATTCCATTTCTGGCTTCAAAGAATTGTTTTTTGTTTTGATTTTTTTTGCAGCTGGAAATTTTGCAAAATTCAAGCCTTGGGTCATTTTGTTTTCAATCAGATCTGTTTATGTTGAAGCTTCAATAAGATCATTAGCTTCTTCTTTTTTTTTTATCCTTTTTAAATTGGATTGTAATGGATTTGGATGATTTCAGATCAGTTCTTGAAACAGCTGGTGTTGATGTGTGGACATTCATTGATACAGCAATCCTGGCAGCTTCTTTAGATCATGGCCAAGAGTTGAAGCAGAGGAGAGATGGGATTGTGGAGAGACTCTATGCTACTTCCATGGTTAATGGATGCAAAACCTGTGATTTTGGTGAGAGATCAAATGGATTTGCAGTTAACAGAGAAGGCGACCTCCATGAAAATAAAGGTGGAGAAGGAAGAAAAGGGTCGCCTTCAAAACCTGAATCGGATGACGAAGATGATGATTCGGACCCTTGTGGGGGCTTGTTTGGTGATGAACAAAAAAGGGTTCTTGAAATTAAGGAGCTTCTTGAAGCACCTGACCAGGTCTTTGAATCGTTTTGCAATTGTGTTGTTGGTTTAATATTTGTGGAGTTTGATTTGAATTTTTGGTTTTTAACAGTCTGAAGCTTCTTTGGTTGATTTGCTTCAAAGCTTGGCGGATATGGATATAACATTTCAAGCTCTCAAGGTAATAATTAAGTGGAATGATTTTGTTTTTATTGAATTGAATTTTCTTGTTAGTTTGATTCATCACCATTTCCTAGTTTTGATTCTATTTTCAGGAAACTGATATTGGGAGACATGTGAACAAATTTCGAAAGAACTCATCAAATGATGTTAGGAAACTAGTGAAGCTCCTTGTCAGGTTTTAATATTCAGAATTTTTCATTTTAACTCGAAATATTAACATAGAGGACATGGCAGAGCTAGAAAATTTAGATTGTAGGGTCAAATTTTAATTTTTTTTAAAAAGGTCATATAAATTAATGGATAAACATTGTCTATCATTTGAATGATAATCTGTAATTTTATATCTTAATCTTAGACTAACTGGAAAGTTTTCAAGACTAAACGAGCAATGGTATATATGTACGAACGTTTTATTATGTTTTTAGTTTTGGGAAGAGCAGTGTATATGATTTGGTTCTTTGTTTTTTCAGGAAATGGAAAGAGATAGTAGATAAATGGGTTATGGTTAATCAACCTGGAGAACTTGAATCTGCTGCACTAATGGGTAAAATTATTACTGAACTGTAACATGAAGAACTTTTAGCTATGATGCCCTGACTTTTTATTTATTTATTTTAAAAAAAGTATTTGTATCCAACACTGGTAATAAATATATTTTTGAATATAAATATAAAATTACAATATTTTGAAGATAAAATGTTTATATCCGACACTTACTCGAATCCGAAAAACATAAATTTTTTTTAGTTGTTTTGTGAGAACATTTCAAAGGTGGAAGTGAATGACATTTCATCAGGAGTTAAAAATGATGATGAATATTGTATGGCAAACAGATGGAGATTCACCGCAGGAAAAGCTCCCTCAAAATGGTGGTCAACAGGTTAAATCAATTATAATATACTATATATATATAAGTATTTTTTTACGTGAAAGTTGTTTGAAAATTATGCTTTTCTTTTATCTTTCTTAGATTCTGCTGTGCTATAGGTTCCTGATTTGGTGTACTCTCCAAATCCACACAGTGAGTGCAGAATCTGATTCAAAGTTCAATTTGATCTTTATTTCTTCTTGAAGAATTTGGATTTAACATGACTTCTAATAATTATAAACTACATGGAAAAAATGAGTATACTCGTATTAGACCGATATCTATACCCGACATATGAATATTCGAGTCCTTTTTAATGCTTTTTCGGATGACAATTTTGCAGATGGGAGTAGTGCTTTAGACAAGAATAATTCAGAAGCTGAAAGGAAGTTAAAGCCAGTCTCACATCAGAAGGATCCTCCACTTAGACAGATTCACTCAACTCCTCCACAAAATGTACAGGTATTATTCCTAGTGCCAAATTAGAACCTGTAAATGCATTTGCTAAACCTCAATAGTTAGAACAAAATTCATATGTTGGATACTTACATCCGAGTTCGAAGAACGGAGATCTTACAGAGACAGAAAGAGAGCAAAATTGACACTGAAAAGCTGGCTTCTGCAACGAAAAGGCTTCAAGAAAGTTACAAAGAAGCTGAGAATGGTTTGCTTTCATCTCTTGTTCCACAATTCCTTTGAAACCCTCACTAGGGGGTTCATACTAGATGTGATCATTCTATGGTATTTTGTTTGCGTTTTGAAGCCAAAAAGCAAAGAACTGTGCAAGTGATGGACATTCATGAACTACCAAAACCCAAGAATGCATTCTTTGCAAAACACAAAGGAAGTGGTTCTCAAGGGAGGCACTGGTGATTTGGGTCAAACACATCACATGTTAGGGTTTTTCTCTTCTTTTTCTGTTTCTGATCAATTTTTTGATAGGGCTACTCTTCACAACTTTTATAGGTTATCATTCCATCTTGGGTTTCCTTTTTTTTAGAACTTTAGTAGGTTATTCTTCCTATTCATGGAGATGTACTGAATTATCTATTGATCATCTGAGATTCTTGAGGGACATGGACATCCATAACCATTCAATTTGGGGATGTACCCATTCATGAATGTAATTTTTGGGATATTTTATGACAATTCAATTTTGAAGAAATAAAGAGGTAAAACAACACAGAATTAGTTATGAAACATTGCATATTAACATCTATTTGCTACCGGAAGCCATTTCTTATTACTGCCTGTGTTTCATTCTCTGTTAATTTTTGCAGTTTATATACTATATTATTCAAATTCGAGTATGAACATCTGATACAGGTGTGTGGTCAATTATTTCTATGTGTTTCATATATCTGAAAAACTTTAAAGAAAGTAATATCTCTTAATTATATTTGGATATGTGTTGGAACACTAACATAAAAAGAGAGAGTAAAGCGTAACTTAGTAGGTTGTGTCCAACACATTTCCAAGTAACAATGAGGTAAATCCTAGCTTTAAAACATGATATTTAGTCATCAAAGAAACCTGATGCGTACATTCTATACTGGGTTTCAGCAAGTGGAACTTCAAATTGGGAGTAAAGGAGGAATAGGAAGTGGCATCTGCCCAGACTTATTAGGTTTGACAGAGATGAGAATGTCAAATATCGAATATCGAGCAACGTTTAAGATTAGATGACACACGTAAACAAGTTGTCTCCAGGGAGTACGTCAGAGGATAGACAGACAGCGCAATATCTAGACAACAGATGAATACAACTAACATAGATTTCAAACACACGCTCACCTTTACAATTTTTGCATACCGATGCTGATGAAAAATGTCCGCAGAGTCTTGAAATGATAATGTTTTAAGGCTCCAGGTCTTGTCACCGGTTAAGCTAACATGATTTTGATGGCTCCATGATCAACTCAGCTGACAAAAAGATTTACTTTTGGAATTAAGGGTAAATCCATAAAATGATTGAAAACAAGTAATTAACAGTCAGAGAAATGATAAAGGGAGAAATTACCTTTAGAAGAATTTCATCAGATTTCACTGCGAGGCCTCAACCTCAGCTGCCCCGCCATCTGCAGGCCCATAAGCTGATGCATTCTCACAAGAATCTAAGCAAGGGCTGTTAAATTGCTCCAAATGTTGGGAATCCATCAATGGGGAAGGAACTTCTGATGCCTGGTGTGGAAGGTTTTGTTTAACTTGTGAATCGTCTGATATGCAGCCCAGTGACGAACTCATTAAACCCGCAGATTTACGTTCAAATGAGAACTTTGAGGAAGTAGGTGATTCAGGTGTCTCAGTATACTTTCTCGACAATTCCAGAGGCCGATGGAAGAGTAAATGAGCAACAGTACGGTCAATGGGATTGGTCTCAGTTTCTGCATCCGACATCCTGTAACAGTATAGATTCAAGCTAAAATAAAAGGCTGCATTAAGGGTTGAAGATGGGTATTTTAAGTAAAAAAATGCTGTTGATTTCATGGAAAGAACCTGGAAAGTTCAGAAGAACAGCTTTAAAATGATATAGTATAAATATCAAGAAACTAAAGCAAAATAAAACCACGTTAATGCTTTTGAGTTCTGAATTTATTTGAGGTGACTGGATCGTGAAAACTTATGAACTTCTAGCAGAGGAGCAAATCATCCACAAAGACAACAGAGTAAGCATGTACCATTTTTAACTTACACGAGGATAAACACCCTGGCTGTTGATAACATGAAAGTTTTTATGTTGCTCTGACTCTAGTTTTCTTGAAATACTCGGATCTAATGCATATCCAACACAGGTACGAGGGTATGAACCTCCAAAAACCCTCTAAATACATGGAAATATCGCAAAAAAGTTGAACATACCCATTACACTCGCACTCAAATCCAAGGACATACATTTTAGCAAACATTAACTAGTAGTGGGGAAAGAAGGTGATTGAATTTTGACACTACTTCCTTCCCAAGACACTGTAATGAAATGGGACAGTGCAAATGAAAGGTTTCAGCTAGACACAATTTCGTTGTTGGATTCATTAGGACCTATAATTCTAATTCTCAAACTCTATAAGAGCATATTCTTTCTCATAAGTGTCTAATAGTGACGAAATGTTACGAATGCACGAGCAGGATTGTGTCACAGGGAGATTGGCAGAAAGTCGAAGTCAGTTGTCTTCCCTTTGTCTCGGTACTCTAGGGTTTTCTTTTATAGAAATTTTAATTAGGCTTCATTATTCAATAAGTACCTTTAAATAGAAATTTCAATAATTAAATAAAATAAGTCAAATTAAATAAAGTTCTACCAAATACAATCTCTATTGTAAGAGTCCTGAATCAACTTCTACTAAGCGTCCACAACAATACTTCCCCCATCAGGAAAAGAGCATGTCCTCATAATGGGCCTCTACAACACCCGATTTGGATTAGTCGGCCAATGGGTCGGATACCGTTCTTCTACGGTTATTTCCGACATGTAGTATTAGGCTATTAGCCGTTTATGTTCAAAAGCTCTAGCAATGACGATAGCCATAGCTAAATTAGGGGGTTTGTGCATTTGAACATCCAATTGAATCGAATCATCCAGTCTAGCTATGAATAATCTAACATATTGGTCTACACCAACGTAATGACTTGTCCTATTAATTTTCCTAAAATTGTCGCTGATAAAGCTCTAAAGTTTCTGTTTGTTTCAAACTAACCAAGTCTCCCAAGGGGTTGCTGCCTACTGGAGGACCAAAACGAAGGGGGTAACAATTGTAGAATTCTAGCCAATTCATCACTCACCCCTCCAATTTCATCTAACAACGCCAAAACTGTGCCTTTCCCAACATGTGAAAGGTTGCCAAACCTACCTAGTTTGCCTCATTGGTGCAAGATCTTCAATACATCAACATAAGGGGAGAACAGGAAAAGAAAAACGATGTTTCTATCGGTATTTTTCATCTCAACTCACAATACATTGTGCCTCCGTAAGTCAGAATTCATCCATTAATGGTGCAAACCTTAGGCAATCAGGTGCTAAACCACTGTAGATTTCATGACATAGATTACCCTTTCTAAGAACAAGAAAAAATAGTTTTAATTTTGAATTAATTTAAATTAAATGCAACAGCAAAGAGTTCACTAACCTGTTGTGATTCTCATTTTCCTCTTTCGCAACTTTATTTTCATCCCTGCTACTTTTGTTAGTGCTGCTAGTGTCACTAGCATAATGTCTCTGCATTGCATTTTGAGCCAACCGGAACAAGCTATCTCTTATGCAAAATCTAATTCTCACATCCAACTGCAAAAATTGATTTGTCGGTGTCATAAATTCCTTATTAGTCAGCAATGAAGAAAACTTCTTCAGTAACTCAAGCATACCTTTGTGATTATATCTTGTAGCTGATAAAGTACTTTCTCCTCCAGTGAATAGTCATCAATTGCAACAGAGACTGTATTAGAACCATCTTGCTCTTGAGGTGAGCCTGGGTCAAAAGAGGCAGGAGTCCTAACGTCTTCAACATCAGCTCCCCCAATGTGCTGAAATTGATCTTGTTGAGTAGATTTTTGAATGAAAGAGTGATTGGTACAAGGAACTTGATTGCTAAACTGCTGTTGTTGCTTCTGAATGGCAAGCAATGCTTGCATTTGTTGGCGTCGCCTCAACTTTTCTATTTTCTCCTGAGGTGTCATGCTCAAGGGTGTTGCAGCAGCCTCAACTGATCTGTTTACATGATTGGCCTTTCCAGGGGAAACATCACAACAAGAAAGTATGGGTTGCTGATAAAACTCCCCAGATTGGATGTTGGACAGAGCAGGCAACACGGGACTTTGGTTTAAAAGATTCCCATATGTGGAAGGGGCTACAAATGAATTGGAAATGTGTTGGTACTGCAGTGAGTCACATCCTCGAAGCTGCTTCTGTTGATTCACAACTGAAGTTGGAGAAGATTTTAGCATGGAGGTTGCCAAGTTATTCTCATATTCAGCCAACGGGTTTCCAGATGGAGCCCAGGTATCGAATAAGTCAGGTACTATTTTTGCCTCACCTATTTCTTCAGGATTTTTTGGAATTTCCAACAGCTTTCTCAGCCTGCCTGCCTGCAGAGAGAAGTATTAAACCAAAATTAACACATTGGCCTCTTAAAGAGAACACACAGATTTTATAATTGCAGAAAATTAATGAAATAAGTTATTGCCTATTCATAACACCCTCCCTAGGGTTGTGACTGAGCCAAGCCAAACTCATACAGAAAGAAGCTCGAAATAAGTTATTCTAACCATCTTTTAGCTACTCTGAACTCCAAGCTATATCAGCATCTACCAAAAGCTTGAATAAATTTATAACTAACATTGCCACAAGGGATAGAAAGCTATTTTTGTTATTTACTTGAAAGCACATAATCACAGCTAAAATGCCGAAGTTAAATATGTATATATATAGAAGGAGAGGCACTTTAGGCCTAGACAGTTTTCATTAGAGAACTTGGTAGCGATCTTCCATGGAGAAAAAATGCCAAGCCAGACCCACTAATTTTCAAGCACCTGATAAATAAATTTGATCAATCTATATTGTTTATAGCTAACAAAACAATTTATTTAATATGCTACATAGAAAGATGCTAGCCTATTTTCCGCCTTGCTATATAGCATACAAGAAAGGTTCTATACACTTACTCATATAGTTCTATAAATACACAAGGATGATGCATCATAAAACTCACAATTCCAAGGACCACGGAAAGCAGTATTCTATTCTAAATCTTTTGAAGAAATACCACAAACCAAAGATAATTTGAATAATCAAGTATGAAGAATATGATAGGAATACCTTATTAGCCGATTCATCAGCGGTCATCACATTTTCAGCAGCCAGATGAGACTTTGATGCACTGGTTTTACTCGTGCTTTCCACATTTATCTGTGTAAGTGGAAATAGCATGTTATTACTTTGGTTTGGTTGACAATGCTGAAAGCATAAGTAACAAAGAATTGATCATACTGCATGTTGATACACCTGCTCTTCAATTATGGATTTTCTTTTATCTCCAGGAAAATCCTCAGTATGCAAACCATGAGAAGTGAAACCATCCATTTCCCCATAGCTAAGGCTAAGTGACTGGTTATCTTGTTGCTCATATTCACTTTTGATTTCCAAATGCTCAGGTGCACTCTTTAATGCTCCTATCTCTAGACCAGGAGAGTCAACGGTCCTAGGAAAGGATTTTCCTGGACTCTCTGTTACCTCTTTGGATGAGGACCATAATTCAGAAGCACTTCCAAGACTTACATTGCCAAATATTGGGTCATCGTTGCTGCAAAATCATCACTTGTGAGAATATTGAGTCAGATGAATGTCACAGCATATGAAAAAGGGAAAATGACAGGAACATTATGACTGGGGTTCTCTTTTTTCCCCGAGAAGGGGGGGGGGGGGGGGGGGGGGGGGGGGGGGGGCACAGATAACAACGGTATATAAAATTGGACAACCTGAGTGATCAAGCTGGTTTAGGAGTTGCAGGTTCTTTAGTCCCACATTTGAGGTATAAAGAACAATTATAAGAGCAAATGAACCCAGAAAATTTTCAATGACAAATTTACATTGAAAATCAATAGTCATTTATGTGAAGCCATGATGGTTGTTTGTTCCATGCTGACAAAAGTTGTCAACTTGTGGTTACTTACTGAGTTGAAAAGGAAACACGAGAACCATAGTACTTGCCTGACTGCAGAAATACCAATCTTCCAGACTAGATTGTCAAGACAATGCTTTCATAAGCTACAATTAAGGTATGAGTTGTGATTTACCTAAAAATTCGATCAAGATCATCAAAACTTCCAATGTTAGCCCAGCTGTAGTCAACAAAATCACCTTGTTCTTTACCTTCATCCGGATTTTGAAAAATTTCAGGATCCTTACTAAGTTCAGCTGTCTCTGATGTCAAGAAAGGTGGATGATTAGGGTTATAAAACAAAAAAGAACAAAAAAAAAAGCTATTGGCTTTAGTCTGAATAACTAATATTCTCACCATTTTTTGAACTGCATTGAGTTACTTTGACCAAACTATTAGGGACTTCGCTCCCCATGGAATCCTGATCAGTTTTGGCTGCATTAGATAGAGATAACTCCGGCCACGAGCCAATGTCAACTCCTGAAGTGCCAATCCCTCCGTTTGTGTCGAAATCGGGACTCCCCTCCAAATTTCTTCCATGAAGATCAAATTTATCCCCAGGTGTCTTTTTCTCGTTAGACTGTATGGTTGCAGTTGCTTGATTCCATTCCTTCTTAGAACAACAGTTTTCACTTACCTCTTGATAAGCTACCATATGGCTATCAGTCTCTCCAGCATCATCCCATATTATATTTGTTAGCTGCAAATACATAAACACTCATATAACCATCCAAGAATGTATTATCAAATCTTTAAGCGACCAAAATAATCATGTTTAAGCAAAAAGAAACTGGAAATTTAGAGAAAAGCTGAAACATATGTTTGCCTAATTAAATCAATGCCTTTTTGTGCTCTCTAACAACAATCAGACCCAACAATGATAAATTCCCACAGAAAAAAAGATACAAGTCATTTAGAACTCTTAAGATACTAGAAGGATAGGTTACAAGTTTCTTGAGTGAAAAGTATGAACAACAGTCTTCAAAGTCTCTCCCCAGCCAAGATAATTACCTTGTTAACTTGAAAATTGAAATACAGCTTCTTTTATTCCCGAAGCCTCTTAATTTTTCTCCTTTTTTCTCAAATGACTTGAATTCATTCAGAATCCACCAAATCTTCCTTCAACATGATTTGGTTCCATTCGGATTTTAACCCTCTAGATTCTCTGTTCTTGTTTGTAAGAGGGCCAGATGAACTAAACAGATCTCTCATTTTCAATGGGATTACATCCTTCTGGGTTTATTGTTCGGGTGTTGTATTCCTCTATGACCTGTTGCTCTGGTGTTACACTTATTTTCTAGTAATAGTTGCCTTTCAAGAAAGAAAAAGAAGAAGAGATTCGGTTCCAAAAATGAATTTGATCTCAAAGCACCCTTTCCAAGAATTCAACCTTATATAACACTACTTTTTACAATCACACAGAACAAAGAATTGCAAATACAGAAGTAAAAAAGTAACCTACTTTTGTCTCACTTTAATGTCAAGTTAATGGATTCAATCATAAATCAATTGCTTATTGATAGATGAAACACAGGTCAGGTCATATGTTAACCATCCATTGTTGTCAGGCTTATAATTCTACTTCCCATGTAACTGCAGACAAGGTTTACACAAGTTGTCCCAGCTGCAAATGGTAAGGAAATAAATATATTCAAGGATTTTCCTTGGAAATTAACAATAAATAGCTCACTTATGTACGCAAAAACGCATGAGCTCACCCAAATGTAAGGCAAAAGAGAGAAAGAAAAAGTGCAGTCTACCATAGGCAGCACTCTTAACCTATGCTATCAAGAACCAGGCATGTCTACCAATCTAATACGCCAGTCCAATAAAACCCAAGGTGGATACTAGAAAGTTAATCCACTCGTGGGGTTCATGATTAAGGTGGGGTGAAATTTTAGTTAAGAATATAAGCTGTTTTGTTACGTACAATCACCCACTCATGATCACGATGTAGAACAGGTTTCTCATCAAAGCACTTGAGAAGTAATCTGTAACTTCTTTAATGAAATTTTACAAATCACGGTACTCAATTCTCAATAACAAAACTCTCCAAATCAAGATATTCGGTGCTAAACTCCTATGTTAGTGGAAAGTAAAATAATATGGGGTACTTAAAGCTAAACACTAACCCTTAATACAAGATCACAAAGTTTCAAATATAACCATAATCCTTAAAGTTTGGGAAAAAAGGTAAAACACTATTACCATAAAATAACCTAACATATAATAAATTTATTAAAAGACACAATTAAAATATATAATATAACATGATAACAACATATATAAATATTAAAATAATACCTCAAGACCAAGTAGCTTCTATCTATCTAGGTTCAACAGGGCCTAGGGGTGAGAATTGGGTGGAGAATATCCAAAAACCGTGGGGATCCGAACCGACGGGTACGGAGAACAACCGAAATCTTTACCCACGGGGACGGGGGAAGTTTTATCACCGAAGCTCAAATGGGGATGAGGACGGGGATTGCTATATCCGAACCATAGGGATAAACAAACCGTAAATCCCAAAAAAGATCTCGATATTTTACAAGATTTTTAAAAAATATATATACGTATTTATTTATATACCCCTAATATATATCTCAATAAAAAAAATTCTAACTATATTATTATCACTTTAACTTTCTAAAAAACCTAGTCTCACTCAAGTTTCTCAACATGTTTCTATCTTAGTTTTTAGATATAAGCTAAAACCTTTATATCTTCCCCAACACAACACCCTTTCAATCTTCGTCATCTCGTAATTGCTTCCAATCGAAGTATCCAAACTTTCTATTTTAAATTGAATTGGCCATTTATTTTGGTCAGTAAAATAGTAATTTTGTTTAATATTTTTGGGTATGGGGATTCCCCGAAAACTATGGGGATCCGCGGGGAGGGTATGGGGACGAAAAAATACCCGAAGCATTTAATGAGATTCCCCGAAACCGTAGCCGCAAGTGTTGGTGACGGAGTGGGGAATGTAAAACCGTCCCCGCCCCACCCGATTCCCACCCCTAGTTCAGCCACCCTAGAGGGTTTGAGCAGGTTCCCTCGATACTTGGAGAGCTCTACCAATTAAAAGAAACTTCTCTTTTAAACTAATAAGCGGTGTTTTCCCTAGAGGATATGTTTTGTTGTTGTTCATGAGAACCCATGTGAGGATCCCCATGAGATTATACATGAGAGAAGTAGTGTTATTGTCCTAAACCAATTGGCATATGTTTTCAGTTTTTTTAACTCTAATTCTTTCCGGTACTGATCATAATGTGTCCCTTCACATTCACACTGTTCTTTTAATTCATCCAGATTTCAGTTTTTGAGAGGCTACATAAGGTAGAATAAACTCTCCATAAACACAAACACCATTTCACTCGTTCTAGATCCAAACCCGAACTCTTTATAATGAATTGTTCTAATACCTGATAAAGACCAAAGCATAAAACACCCTTCAAACAAATTCGAGACTAAAGTCATCCTTAAGCTTCTTCAACTCCAGTACAACTTATCACATTTGCCTTGCTTTACTAGATCTCTAACATCAACCTCATTCTCATGTCAAACATTAGAACTCTTCTTTACCTAAACCCCACACTATTCTTTTGCTTTCAACTCAAGCAAGTAAAAAGATCGCATTTTTAAGCAACAAATTTCTTAGATAAAACCAAGTTCAGGATGTCTATAGGAACTAGTTAATGATTATTTAATTACTAATTCAAAAAAGTTCTCTGCACATCATTTCTACTAAATTAAAAGAAAGTAATCAGTTAATTGACTATAGTTACTATAATTGGTGTTTCCGATACAATCTTAACAGAAGAATATTTACTTAAATTGAAATCTACGGAAAAATCCAAAACAAAAAATAACTTCTTTTTAAGAATAAAAGTTAGATCTAATTACCTCTTCTTCGTTCCAATCAAACATCTCAAAAGAAAGCCGCAGTTAATCACGAATCCATCACGAGCTCAAATTACTCCACACATCGCCAGTTCCCACCAATAAATTTAAAGAAAATACAAACAAACTACAACGAGAATAAATAAAACATACCCAAAATTACTAAATATAAGATTAATTTCTTATATTTTCGGAATGAGAAGATAAAAGCAAGTGGAAAGAGTTACAGAGTAAACACAAAAACAGAGAAAGGAGAGAGGAATTTAAAAAAAAAATTAGACAAATAGGAAAAAAAAAAGAATTTTGGGTGAGGATGGTGGGACCCATTAGACGTGACGTGGGAAGCTAATGGCAGAGAAGATGACACGTGTAAAATGGCGTATCTAAAGACGTGGTTAGGAATAGCCGATCTATTGCTGAGTCGTGATTGGGGCCGGCTTTATTATAACATGAAACAAGAAGTTGCGTTTATTGGTCAAATTACATTTGCATCCTTCTTTAACATCTTTTCATATACCTCCCTAAAATTTTCGTTCATCTTAAATTCTTTGTGGTTTCAATTTATTTGACATGTATACATACAATGCTAAAATTTTGATACACGGGCTGTGCAAAATTTGGTTTTACACAAGTATGTATATTTACACTATAAAACTCAAATCTTAAATTCCTAAACTTAAACCTTAAATTCTAAACACTAATTTTAAATTCTAAACTTTAAAACCTAAATCTCTAAATTTTAAACCCCAACTTAAATTCCTAACCCCTAAAGCTAAAAGGCTTGAAATTGAAGTTTATACGGTCTGTGTATCAAAGTTTATTTTATATACAAATGTATAATTTTAAAGTATTATATTTTATATACTATTTCTATACGAAATTTATATACCAATAATGAATCACATGTTGACACTTCATCAAATACACTTTAAATTAAATATAGACAATTGATTTTATTTAAAATTAATTAAACTTTTTAACAATTGAAGACACATAATTCATTGTTATACATAACTTTATTTGTTAATCAAGTTTGTAAGACTGACTATTTTTATTCAAATTCATCAATATTTCAAACTTATTTTTTCTTATAAGTAGACACGTGACATGTAAAACACAACTTATTTAACGAAGTATATAAACAACCAAATAATGATTTGAGTCATTATAAGATAAATAAATTATTACAAAGTACTAGAAAACGACTAATAAGTATAATCCAATCCAAAATAGTTTTAAATGTGATCTACATATAACATAATTTTTTTTGAAATAAACTGGATTATATTAAAAGTGATAGGATTACAAAGGATCACACCCAAACATTGAAAATTCAATGTATAAAGATAAATACAATAAAACCTATGGATATGAAAGACATTAAAAAACAAACATACCACTTTCAGAAGAACTTGAAGCAACTTCTGAAAGAAATTCAGAAAACTATAGCTTTAACCAGAGTGCTCTTTGAAGACATCAAATTCTTTCGCTACTTGTTCTTGGCATATCGGCACAACCACAACAGGGAATCATAAAAATTTATAGATCGGCCTCCTTCGCTGAAAAACGCTCGCTGAAATTTCGTCACTCGAACGCTATACTGTCAAAAGCCAGACTAAAACTGTCATAAAGACAGACGAAGGAACTGCCATAAAAGCAGACAAAAAAACTGCCATGAAAGCATATTTGATATGAAACTGGCAAAGCAAAAGAAAAAACAAGAAAAACATAAAATTAAAGCATTCATCACTAAAGATGAAAGTTATTTATATACAAAACCAGCAAAACGGCCAAAAGTCGTTGCCGGTGAAAAAGAAGATCAACGAAGAAGATGAAGAACTTACAAACTTTTTGTAACCGCTACAGAGAAAATGGGAGGAGTGGTTTAAGTAAGGTGTTTAATTTTTTTATCTATTATATTTAAAAAAAAAACATATAACAGAATTTTAATTTAGAATAAACTTAGAGAAAACTAATTGCAAATCATAACAGGGGTATAAGCAAAATTATTCCTTTTGTTTTAGTCTTCTTTGCAACATTTTCATAATTTAGGGTCTTGTCTGAATTGCTACTTCGACTAGAAAGGTCTAGGGTTTGCGGTATTGGGTAACTTTCCATGTCGTTTTCATGATCCCTGCTTTTTCTTTCTTCTTTCTTCTTTTCTGGTAAATGTTCAAATATAGACATGATTAAAGCTTTAATTTGGCTGATTTATCCGAATATGCAAAATTAATATTATTTATGTATATATCAATCTAAAAAATTAATTTTCGATCTAGTATCTTTTATTGAAACTCGTCTCGTTGCTAGGGCAAGTTATATGTTTTTTTTATAAAAAATTTAATAAAAATTGTCATATTTGTACGGTGAGTTCCAAAGTTTTTTATTTGCCTCAATATAAAAATAAGTATTCAAACTATACATTTTTTAAACTTTAGGGCCTAAACTATTTTTTTCTAAAAATAGGTACTTAAAATTTCAATCGTTATAATTTTAGGTGACTGGTAGTTAACTGCCGTTAAAAAAATATGTTAACCAATAAAAATTTAACACATGCCATGTTTTAATTTATATGTTTTTTAAATAATTCAAAATTTTTCAAAAGAAATCTTGAAATTCTAAAAATTTCTAAAATAGTCCACAATTCCCTAAATCCTAAAACCTTAAATCTTTATTGTTACCACCATCGACCACATTCGTTCGGTCACCAGACTCAGTCGGCCATTTCTCCCAACGCGTCGCCGTCGAAAATCGACGAACGGTGTGCCAGCCAAAAATCGGCGAACGATGTGACAACCGAACAATGAACGTCAAATGTGAAATAGTCATTCAATTGGTACATCGTTCGCCGATTTTCGAAGGCAACATGTTGGGGGAAATGGCCAACTAGGTTTGATGACCGAATGAGTGTGGTTGACGATGGTGACCGGCGGTGAAGATTTAGGGATTTGTTGTTTTTAGGGATTTAATGACTAATTTAAATATTTTTGAGAATTTCAGGATTAAAAAAAATAAAGTTGTAAACATTTTTTTTCAAAAAATATTAAAAAATCAATACTCCTGCCACATGTCTTATTGTGATTGGATAACTGTTTCTTTAGACGTTCAACATTTAAAATCGTAATATTGAAACTTTAAACACCTATTTTTTAAAAAATACTTTGGGCCTAAAGTTTAAAAATGGTTTAAATTGAGAACTTATTTTTCATTTAAACTTTTTTATTTTAATAAAATAAAGGACAAAATATTTTAATCTCGGACTCACTCTATTTGATTATCATATAACCCAAAGTACTTAGGGGCTGTTTTTGGTTGCGTTTAGTAACCTAAAAGTACTTAAAAATACTTTTAGTTAAAAATAAGTTGTTTTTGATTGCTTTTAAAATTAGTTTTTTTCACTCAAACCAAAAACCTAGATTTTATAGCTTATTAGTAGAAAAGCTAGTTTGAAAATAAAATTACTTTTTTACCTTTATTATTTAATTATAATTTATTGTTAAAATAATGTTTATGCATACATAATTGTAAAATAATATATATTTTATAATATTTATATTGAGAATAAAATTATTTTATATATAATTTATTTTATATTTATTATTAATTTGTGAGTGGTATGCCCGTACATAATCTAGAATATATTTTATATTTTCAAATTAAATTTTTAATTTTTTAATAATAATTAAAATTGATTTATTTCATATATCATAACATTAACTAATTTGAACATCACTCAAGTTTATTTTTACTTTTTAATATTATGTCTAAAATAAATATTTTATCTCCTCAAAATCACTTTTTTGACACCAATGACAAACACTAACTAATTTTTCAAAATTACCTTTCAACAAGTAGTTTAAAATATTTTTTTAACCACAGATTTTAAAAATAACTACAAACTAAGCCTCAACCCATTAATTGTTAAAAAGAGACAGAATATCTAACTCAACTTCCCAACAATTTCTTTATTTTATATTAACTAGTTCTTGTCTCTCTCTCTCTCTTTTTGGGCAAATAATTAGGTTGGATATAAATCAAAAGCGTTTTGAGTCTTAAAATGCCATTCTTTTTTCTCCACAGCTCTTTCCCTGCGTAGTGCATACTCCACAACTCCATTTTTAAACAAGAAAATTAAATGGCTAATCTTTCAGAATTAGAAGTTCTCAACCAAGCCTTGTCAGGTTATCTTTATTTTCTTTCTTATAACTGTATTGTTCTATTATATATATAACGCGCATGCGCGTGTAATAAAAAACTCTATATTATTATTTGTGATTAATTATTACTAAATTAATCTGATTATTAAGGATTATAGATTAGTTAATTTATAAAAATAATTATTCTCCTTAAATAATATAGGAATTGGAGTTTGATGAAAAATCATTAGTTACCATATTGAGAAAATCACACAACAAGCACAAAAAAATTATGAGAAAAGGATGTGCCAGACTCTTCTGTGAGGATGAACGTCAGTTTGAACGGTGGAATCACACTACCATTAAAAGTCTTAAAGCTGAGTTCAAACGGTTTAAGGTATACATATTTTCATGCACTTCAACTTTAACCAATTAAAAAAATTGAGTTTAGAATATATAATAAATCATTCATTTGTGTAGTTATAATATATACAATTTGTTAAATATTTCATGATGTTGTGGTGCTTTCACTAATGCATCCATGGGAGAGGGATGCTCGCTTGTTGAAAAAGGCATTGAAAAAAGGCCCTCAACAATACAATGTTATTATAGAATTCACATGCACTAGATCCTCTGATCAGCTTTTATGTGCTCGAAAAGCCTACCATTCTCTTTTCGGCCGATCCATCGAGGAAGATCTTGCTTCCCACATTAAGAGCTCCGAGCGCAAGGTTCCCTATCACCATAACCTCCACTCTAGTATTGAATTTGATAAAGTTTAACTCGATTGATTGATACAATTATTCTTAACAAGTGACATGTAACATATCCGAGATATGAAGTTCAAAACTAGCAATTCCCTTTTTTTTTCCTATTCTTAGATTACAACCTCTTTTGTATTAGAAACATATAAATTTTAAATAATCGAATTTACATGTTTGGATAGCTGTTGGTGGCGCTGGTGAGTGCTTACAGATATGAAGGGCCAAAAGTGACAGAAGACAATGCAATATCAGAGGCCAAAACACTTTTGAACGCAATAAAAAACAATGATAAAAAGAAAGCTATAGAGGACGGTGAAGTTTTAGCTTCAGTGTATTAAAAAGGAAGTAAAAAAAAAATGTAAACTAAAATTCAACCTGTTTTTTTTTTTTTTTTTTTTTAATTTCGGTTGCTTTATGTATTAGGATCTTGAAGTTGAGTTGTTGAAAGAGACAGTGGAATGCCTATGCACCCCTCATACATGTTTCACCAAGGTAAGAATATTATGATTATTGTAGGGCTAAGCTATCCGTTTGAGTTAGGCCTTGAATACAGTCTCTTATAATTCATATTGATTTGAACAACACTTTATTAATGTAATATTCATATAAAAAATAATTTTAATATTTAATGAATAGTAATTTAAACCTTCGAGCTTAGTTGGGAATAAGTTTGAACAAGAAAAAATAAAAGAAAATTAAGTTATGATCTGATGTAATTCGATTTGTAAACAAATCTAACATGACGTATAAATGGATCTTGTTTTAATTACTTGCACTTGGTATTAGGTTTTCGATGCAGCTTTAAGAGAGGATGCTGATGAGGATGCAAAGAAAGCATTGACTCGATTGATTGCAACCCAAGAAAAACGAAGAGATGAAGGGAGTGGCAGCTGAATTTGAGGAGAAAATTAAAGAGAGAGTTAAGGGAGCCTATAAGGATGTATTGGTTGGTATGTTAGGGAAACGAATGGACAAGTTTTAGGTTCAACTAAATGCCACCAATTTCTCTATGTTTAATTTGAATGTTGTTGTCTCTATCTATTCATAATGTTGCTTTGATATTTTTCTGTTTTCATTTCTCTATCTTTTTTCTCTTATTTTATATTTTTCTTTTTTTCCCTAATAAATAAGTTTGTTTGGCTTTTAATTTCAACTTATTTGATTTAAAATAATAAATAAACCAACCCCATTATAAATTAAGAATAAATCAAATTCTATAGTATAATATAATTAATTTGATTTCAATTTGATTCGATTCATCGAAACAAACATATTATTCAATTAATAATTTTAAAATTTAGAACTTCACTCGTAATAAAAAAAATCAATAGTATAACAATAAAAAATTTAAAAGACTGTTAATCTATGTCAACGGGCTTATCAAAAACTCAATAAATATAAAGATCAAAAGAGCACAAATAAGTTAAATTCTTTGTATATCATAACCCAATACACATATGAGAGAGATAGGATTCTATTATACCATATAAAACTTTGAAAGTTTTACACTTTTTCAGAACTGTTAAATGAAGGTAAATGAATGGCTGAGATTAATAGTAATAAATAAGAAGATTATACCACAAATCTCCTTGAATATTAGTACAAAATTATCTCAACAATTAAACCACAAAATTGTAGAGATCACAAAAGAATTGCATCTCCCTAACTTGGAGACTATGTTTATCAAGAATTTATACAGGAAAAAAATAAAACTTGAAAACCTAAAGGGCATGAAGAAAAACAAAATGTCCCTTTCAACATGACAATAGTCACCAACTATCATTAAAATCTCTTAACTTTTATTTAATGGGTAATTGTTCTATACACAAGCGCTTGTGTATTTTTTTACACAAGTGTCTTAATTTTAGGGGTTAGGGACTCTGTTTAGGGTTTACAATTTAGGAGTATAAGTGTAGTAGTTTTGAATTTAGGGATTGTTGATAGAATTTTAGGTTTAGGGTTATAGGTTAAAACATAAATCCCTACCCATATTACCCTAAACCCTAAACCCTAACCCTAAACCCTAAATTCTAACCCTAAATTCTAAATTCTAAACATGAACCATAAATTCTAAACCTTTACACTAAAACCCCTAAACTCTAAGCCCTAAACCCTAACCCTAAACCCTATAATTGAGGCGCTTGTGGAAACAAAAAATTTCCACCGCCAGTGTATAGGATATTAATCCTTATTTAATTAGTTGTTTATGTAGTGATGTTGGAGATGTGATAGACATAATCAATCTTGTATATCTGCTTTGCTAATAGTTTTGATTACATCGATAAATTGTCACAAAACGATTTAATTATATTAGACCGTTGACCTTTCTTGATCAGAGACGCACACCGTAATGATAGTTATACGAACACAAAACTATTACAAAAGATGTATATAAAACTATGTCACAAGACAAAAATTTGTGCTACAAAGATAGACAAAAACAAGCATAACAAAATGTTTTGAAATGAAAAATACAAGACAAAAGTGATTTTTATTGAGAACTAAAAATAAATAAATAAATTTAAAACAGAAGACACTAAAAACAAAAAGAGAATTAAAAAACAAGTCCTTCCATCTGTGTGGACGAAGGATAATACGGATGGTGCGGTTAACATATAGGGAGAAATTGCGGCTACAGGTGGTGTATTACGCGATAATAGTAGCACATGAATTTTGGCTTCTCTCGGAGTTCTGATAATTGCTTTGTCCTCATCGCCCAACTTTGGGCTATTCATGATATCCTTGTTCACAGTTCACACTTGAAGATTGGTGTCGAAATCCAAACAGACCCTAATAATGATCTACTGGTCAAATTTTGACCTTTGTCTCTCATATCTCAATTTTAAATAAAAAATTATATTTGTTAGACCAATAATACATGTGAAAAGTAAAAAAGCTTGTTAAGTCGAAAATAACTCAAGTCAATTTAATAAGTGTATTACTTTTTCTGCCAGTTAATTTAATTTAATAAGAAAAAATCCAATGATCAAAATAGAAAAAAAAAAGTATAAAGATAAAAAAATACACAATTCATATTAAACTGACTTAATAAGTTTATTATTTTTTCAATGATCAATTTTTTGGATTTTTAATAAAAAATTCGTTGGATGTTAACACAAAGAATACTTAATATTTTAACCCTTTATTTAAAAAATTAAATACAATATTTTAACCCTTTTAAGTGGAGTTCCCACTTATGATAAGTCAACTAGTTGGATGTTATTTTGCAAAGAAAGGATCATAATCATAAACCAATTGAGCTTAGCTCAGATTTATTTAATTTCCTTTATATGTAAATCCACTCTTTTGTCATCACATATCAATACAACATTAAAAAGGGGTAGCTAAGAATGGCATGGCAACATCCATCCCACCAAAGACTTCATATATATATATATAATCACTACTTTTACCTAAGCTCTATGCACTGCATTGTTTATTCCTAATAAAGAAAAGCAAAGAAACCCTAAAACCTTGACCCGATTCGATCAATCACGGCATCCTACAGTGAAGATTGGAAAATCATCTCTGCAAGTTCCTGTAACAACACAAACAAATTTGTCATCTCCACATTACATGCTACTTTACGTCGATAGAATGTATACAGGACATTGAAAAGCATTGCCTTCTGTCATGTTCTGTAGTTAGTTTTCTAGTTAGGATCAATATTTGTTCGTACCTATCAAACAATCTAAATATGAAAGCTCTCTATTGACTCGGGTTATATCACGAAGTTCAAAAAGCGTGTAAACGTTTTTAAAAAGTAATGTATCTAACTACCTGCTTGGCTGAAGCAACCTTGGGCTCTCCCCATTCCATGGCTTTCTTCTCAAGCATTTCAAAATCAGCTTTACCAGCCTGTTTGATGATGGATTACTTCCATTAGGGGTTTCGCCATATGAAATGTAAAATTTAGACCAAAAACGAAGCTATCGTTAAAATAAATAAGAACATCACCTCAATCTGGCCCCCAAGTTCCGTGTCGAAGCTGGAATATCGTTTACGAACAAGCTCAGCCAAAGAACCATCCTATAACAGAGATATCCATATTATTAATATAGGAAAGAGGAGAGGAAAGTGAAAGAGGCATTTGGTTAAATTTCATCTCAAATAGATAAAGAGGAAAGTAATATGAGCAAACTGATTTTATCACCTCAATCAGCTTAGCAGCATTTCGGAGCCCACGAGCCAAGGTGTCCATTCCACCAATATGAGCAATGAACAAGTCCTCAACATCTGTACTCTCTCTCCGTCTACAAAACAACAAGAAGAAAAAATCATCTCAAGCGGATAAAGACGATGAGAGTCTAGGTAAACACAACAGGACTGAAGAAATATTGAGGGAAAGTTTACACACAATTTTGCGTCGAAGTTGAAACCTCCTGGTGCTAATCCTCCCTGTTACAAAAAGTGAAGTGCAAAACCATTGTAAGTAAAACACTCTTTCAAGTATGTATAGTAATTAAATAAGAATCCTTCCCATACATTTTTTATCACACTTAGCATAACCATGGTTGCCTCTCCAATATCAGTCATGAACTGATCAGTGTCCCAACCTATATCATGAACGAATCAATATCTTTGACATTGAGAGGATTTTAATGCTGAGTTTGAAAACATAGAATAAGAATACTTTGTAAAAATAGAATGTTTTAAAGTTATTGGACCATACCAACTTGAGGATCCCCAGTGTTTGCATCAATATTTCCTAACAATCCATTGATTCTTGCAGTCTCAAGATCATGATGACAGCTGCCAATTACGGAAGCACCATAGGTTAGCAGAGGAATTTACATGCATGCAATTGTTGGGAAATATTACTCAGAAGTAATACACAAGTATAAAAAAATTGAAGGCATGGAACACGACAAACCTGTGACCAGAGAGTGTGGCATGGTTGCACTCAATGTTAAGTTTGAATTCCCCTACAAAAGGAAACAAGTAACATTGAGTTAAAATGTAACCACCTACCGGCATAGATAATACCTAGATGGATACCAGCTGGAAAAAAGTCTCATTTTCTTCTAGATATAGTTATATAAACAGAGCTGAACGACTATAAATTCAAATGTCTAGAAACAGCATGGTTTGGAGGCCAAATACTGAACAAAATTATCTAGTTACTCAGACTCGGGTGTGTGTCAGATATGGAGACGTAAAACTTACGTGAACATACAGTCACATTCGTGAAATCAATTCTTGCTTTACCATGCAAGAGTGAACTATGAGACAAATCCCTTCAAATACACGTTCTTTATTTACTATGAATGCTGAAAACTGGAACCATGATTTACGAAAACGACAGAGTTATAACAATCAATTGGGAGGAACTGTTAGGGATTAGACAAGAATCCATTGGAGCTCACCAAGCAGCCCATATTTTCTCAAGAAGTTAAGAGTTGTTGCAGCATCCCAGTCATACCTGGGAAAAAATCAAGCATAATTCATATACAGAACAGTGAACTTGATTGATATTACTGAGAGTGGAAGGGATTGTTGAAATGTACTGATGCTTGGTAGGTTCTTGAGGCTTAGGTTCAATCAATAGAGTTCCTGAAGCAACGAATATATTGCATCAGAAATCCAGAGAAGAAAAAGATGAAAAAATAACTACAAGAATGGCATCGTTTTTTGGTTCCCCTCCTCCACACCACCTATATTTACAGGAAAGAAAGCTAGCATATAGTCTTTAAGAGTATTAAAGGAAAACTACCATTGAATCCAATCTTCTTCTTGTAGGCAACAGCAGCTCCAAGAAATCTTGCCTGCAAAATAAATAATAAAATTTTGTAGTTAATAACTAGGAACCCACATTGAAAACTTCAAAAAAATCGCAATTGGGAAAAATGCATGAAACATTGAAAAACATTATTTAGCAGATTTCTAAGTACAGAATGAAGAACAAATATACCAGATGATCAAGCTCTCTTTCCATGTCTGTGTTCAAGAGTGTTTGGTATCCCTCACGACCACCCCAAAAGACATAATTTTCTCCACCAAGATAATGTGTCACCTATAGAAAAGGAAGGCAAAGCAACATATAAAGCAATTATCAGACATAAGACCAATGTAACTTCAATCTAAACATAAAATATACACAGTTTCTCTCAATGTTTTATGGAAGTAGACACCCACCTCCATAGCTTTCTTGACTTGAGCAGCAGCATAGGCATAAACACCCAATTCAGAGCTGAAAAGTGAACACAGAAGTAATAAATTAAGCAAGGGACAAAATGATCAAATTCTATGGATATATAAGTGATATATGCAAGGCACTCAATTAAGGATACCTTGTAGCAGCACCATGCATGTAGCGTGGATGCATAAATAGCTGAGCTGTACCCCATAGAGGACGTATCTTGTCCCCCTGCATAGTCAAGTAACAGAGATATTCGGGAAACATATAAGTCAGTCTTGTATCAAAGAAGAGTGCAGATTATTTCGAGCAATGTGATTTTGTGGAACAAGATTTTTTATGCACAAAAAGATCTTTTTTTTTTGAAAAGTAACGGACCTCGTTAAAAACCCCCTCTAATCCATATCTCAACAACATACCTTCTCATATTTCAAATTTGAAATATATGATGTAAGTTTTTCTATTTTTTCCCAACCAATCAAGCAAAAACGAAGATGATTGGGATGACAATAGCCAAGTAGATTTGATGGTCTATGTTCCTTATGTTAGAGAAGTAGAAAATCAGAGAGTAGGCTAATACATTGTTCAGGTGACTTATATTGTTAATTTCTTCAATAAATGATAAACTAGTTCAATACTTAGGTGACGTGCATTTGTCCAACGAAAGTGACAAGGGCGAATGGATAGCAACAGAAACAGTGCCTATTTACATGTGTCATATCGATAAAAAAATCTAGGCTGATATAAATAAACAAGTAAAAAAGCTATAAGGAAATAGGGGAAACAAAAGGAAGTTAGATACTTAAGTAAACAACAGCAATTTAAACCTTTCTGAAAATTCAGCCAGTTACCTGAAGTTCTTTAGCAAGAGCAACCACTTCATCCAAGTTTGAATTAGTTTCCTAGAATGAACACAATGAAAAAATTATCTATAGGCAATTGTTAAAGAAAAATAGGAGGGTTGTTAAGACAGCTCAGTCAAAATTGGTTCATTTCCAAGCATTCAGCCATAAAAAGCAATTTTAACAATCAACAGGAAAAAATCCAACCTGTAGGGTTTTGCCATCGGGAGCAATGTCTCTGTCATGAAAGCACCACCTATCAACTCCAAGCTTGTTTAGGAATTCAAAGTTGGCTCTCACTGCAAGTGTTTGAAAAAGGAGCAAAGAAAATTATCACATGTGAACTAGTATTAATCAATAATCAAAGATAGGCAGGCATAACTAACTATCATCTTACTTCTTCTTTTGGCCATAGCAATGGAATTGGTACCATCTTCCCATGGCCAATACTTTGTGGGTGCACCAAAAGGATCAGCACCTGTCCCACGGAATGTATGCCAAAATGCAACACTAAATCTCAACCAGTCCTAGACCATTGACAATAAGTCAGCAATCATCAACATCTTGAAAAATCTTATATAAGTTAAGAGAGGAAAATTTGAAACTGACCTTCATTTTCTTCCCAAGAATCACTTCTTCTGCATTGTACCATTTGTATGCAAGTGGATTCTTGCTTGAAGGACCCTGCAGTAAAATAAAATTACCATTTTATGACATTTTCAAACCTTTAAAAAGATTACCCTACAGTTAAACCAACACCGGTCCTGCTATTTTATAACTCTCAATGCAATTGTTCCAAAAAGGAGCAAAGAAATCACTCCAACTTTGAATTGAGAACCGTATTCCAGATTGCAAATAATTCCAAAAGGAGAAAGTTGCAAGGTTTCAGAGCACAGAATATTTTAACCCTTTAAATTGTTATTCACTAGCACAATCAGATAATTTTGCATATCTACCTGGGGATTCAGGGATTTAAATAGTGGATTTAACAAGATGTTATTGCCAACATTTTGTGGTTTCGGCTCTCTAAGCAACCGTTATTCACTGCAATTAACTACAATAACATTCATTTCCTCTGCAACTGCAGTATACAACCACAATTTAAATCCTACTGGGGATGTAACCCTTTTTAAGCTATTTTATGATTCCAATCTTTAGAGCTCATACTAACCACAATTGACTATGATAACATTCATTTCCTCTGACACTGCAATAAATACGACCTAATTTAAATTCTGCAGGGGATGTAACCCTCTTTTACCTCATACTTAATTTTGGGAATTCCAGGGAAGAATTCCCCTTTCCATTCACCATCTTCACCACATTTTTCACCAAGATCAGCAGGGCATGTTTCTGGGACAGCATTCTACTTGCAAAAATCAATTCCAATTCACAAAATAAGTAAAAAATAAATATAAGCAACATAATCTATACATAAAGAATACAAGTAAACATTACAAAGTGAGGTTCTTTTGAACTTTTACCGCTATGAAAAAGACAACATTCATAGAAAGAACTAGTAACAAAATCCTCCCAGCCATACTTCTATTCTCTAGCATCATGCAAACTAAACCCTGCAAAACCATAAATCAAACAATAAATACAAGCAATCATATAAAAAAAACAAAATAATTTGAAGAAACATTCATGTCAGCAAAGATCGAGTTTAAACATGGAAGGAAAAATCAAGCTTTTAATCAGCACAAATAATTGTCGGAACAACTAATGGTTTTGACAGTAACCAAAACATTCACTTCGCAATTCGCATGTTAAAAAAAAAACAAATCTATTTGTTTTTTCTGATGATTACCCATCATCAGACATCACAAAAAAACAACAAAAGTATTAAAAAGAATGAATTTTGATCATACCTGTAAACTATGGCATAAAGAAACATAATAATAATTAAAAGAATGGCATAAAGAGTTGAGCAAAGATGAAGGGCTTACAGATTTGATGAAGAAAAAAGTAGTAAAAAGGTTATGATAAGAAGAGCTGAAGCGAGCACTGAGGACGAGGAATCTGTCTTTATAGCTAAATTGAATTCAAGAAGACAACTTTTTTTTAGGGAAAACTACACCGGTGGTCCCCTAATTATTATCGTTTTCTTATTTTGGTCCCAAAACTATTTTTTTGGCAAAATCATCCCTTCTGTTACATAATTTTCCTGTTATGGTCCTCCGACGTTAAATAGCTAACGGTTTTGCTGATATGCCATTTTTAAATATTTTTTAATTATTTCTCTCTCTTCTTTGGCCATTTGGTTCGTTGGCCATTTCTCTCCCTTCGACAAAAACCAATGATCAAGGATGAGTATTGCTTGTGTCATTTGGCCACCGGCAATATGCTACAAGCAGATGTCGCTGCTAAAACCCCACTTGGTGTCAAGGCCAAGGAGGCAGTGGATAAGGTCGAGTCCATTTACGATACTCATTTGTGTTGTTTTAATAGTTCTCACGAGGTTGCATTTGACTAATGAGGTGTTTCATGATTGTTTCTCAGGGAGAACTTATTTCCGATGAGCTGGTTGTCGGCATTATCGATGAGGCGATGAAGAAACCTTCATGTTGAAAGGGTTTTGTTCTTGATGGATTTCCGAGGACTGTAGGCCAAGCACAGATGGTGTTACTTCTTTTAGAATCATTATGCATGGGTTTTTTTAAATCTTGTACACACACTTATTATGGGTTCTCGATCTATGCTTGGCAGCTTGATGAAATGCTTGAAAAGCAAGGAGTTAAAATCTTGTACCTTTATATGCCTTAATGTAAACTTCTTGGTGTACTATTTGCATCTCAACCCCGAAACCTCATCTAAGCTGCATCACTGTTTTTCAACGAACCAAATGCAGTATTGTTAACAACTGTGCTTCCTCGTTTTTGTTCTCTTCAAGGTAACTGGGGAACCTTTGATTCAACGTAAAGACGACACTGTAGCTGTTCTCAGGTCAAGCACCTTCGCGATACTTCGTTATCTTGCTAGACTCTAATTTCCCTACACTCGTGGCTAAATCAGACTTTAACTTCTTTTTGATTGTTGTATTATCATGCTCTAGCTTCCCTCGGGCAACAACTTTGTTATATTCCATCTTTACTTCAGTCACAGCTTCATCGGACTAGAATTTTTTTACATTCATTCGTTGTTAATTACGCATCCGACAAGTTACTCACAAAGTACAAACAATCTAGAACAGCTAAGATAAGAAACTACAAACAATTTTGAGAAACAAATTCATATATTGACTTCCAAGTTCATACATTATCTGTATTCAGCACGTGTTATACCAGTTTACAAACATTCTAAAATCTGAACTAGTTACAATAAACAAATCATAAATCCCATTTTTTATTATATATTTTTGTTCTTCCAATTCCAACAATCAAACAATTAGATTCGAAAACCTAAAGAAATAAAAATTTACCTCTTTCATTGGCTTATCTTCCTCCATTGGTGGAATCCAAGCTCCTTTAATCCACTCTCTATGAAGCCTCAACTGGTCCTCACCAAACTCCAGCTGTTCTTTGGACCTCTTGAAGTAAACATGAAACTTCCCATTCTCCAATTCCTTTGTAATCACCCCTTCCCACCAGCCGTCATTATGAAAAGCATCCACCTTTTCACTGAACTTGAACTTCCTGGACTTTTCTCGAGGGGCCGGAGGGTGTAAATCCACGGCGTCGATGGTCTCCCTCAATGGCTTAGTACCGGCCTCGTCGTCGAAAAGATGGGTGTACTCGACTACGAATTTGTTGTCGGTTTCTTAGAAGAAGCACGCTTGATGATTACGCTGGTGTACCATGAACCTCGGAACCCAGGGTCGTTGGAACTGATCTCAATTTGAGATCCCGGTTGTAGGTGCGGTGGGTCGTCGGTGGCCGGGGCTCCAGTGGGATTTCGTTTCAGCATTTCCCTTTTTTGGGGATTGAGGGAAGGGAGGGGGATCTTTGCCATTGACGTTTTTAATGGCGTTGCTTGAAACTCAGGTGATCGATTATTACTGGAAAAAGGGAATAGTTGTAAAGCTTCGTGCAGAGAAGGGAAAGAAGAGCGACAAATGATTAAAAAAATATTTAAAAAATATCACGTGATCAAAACCGTTAGTTAATTAACGTCGGGACCAAAACAAGAAAATTATGTAACAGAAGAGACGATTTTGCCGAAAAAAATAGTTTTGGGACTAAAATAAGAAAACGGTAATAGCTAGGGGACCACCGGTGTAATTTTCCCTTTTTTTAATATTATATATATATATATATATAGGGTTTTATTTTGATGCACAAGCTGTGTAAATTTTTTTTACACATTTCTTTTATAAAATTTAAAATCTAAATCACAAACCCTAGCAACCTAAAACCTAAGCCCTAAATCTTAAACTCTAAATTCTAAATTCTACCCATAAACCTTAAATTATATACCCTACATACTAAACCCCTAAACCCTAACCTAAAACCCTAAACCATAAACCCTAAAATTAAAGGGCTTGTGCACAAAAAATGGACTCTCTTTAGGTTTTCTTTGGATATCTTTTAGCTAACTTTAAGGAATACTACACGGTACAAGTTAGATGCAAGAAATGGACTCTCTTTGTATGGACAAATTACTTTAATATTGTTGTGAGAAATTTTTTTTCTCAAAGTATTGCATTGTGTAGTTTAATTCCAGAACTATGGCAGTTTGAACAGTGCATTGAAGTCGGATTCATCTGGTACCGACTTTAAGTTTTTTTTTATGAAGTTAGCGTCGACTTTAAGGGTTTTTCTCTAAAGTCGGATTCAGCTGGTATCAACTTTGAGATTTTTTTTTAAAGTCGGATTCACCTGGTGCCGACTTTGAGATTTTTTTCTAAAGTCGGATTCACCTGGCTCCGACTTTGAGTTTTTTTTATGAAATTAGTCTAAAGTCGGATTCAGCTGGTGCCGACTTTGAGTTTTTTATTCGATTCCTGTTTAAAGTCGGATTCAGCTAGGGTAGTCTTTTGGTGATGTGCAATATTTTGGGAAATAATATTGAATCTACAATATTTTGGTAAAAGAAAAACCCCACAACAATATTTATGTAAATTTTCCCTCTTTGTATACATAAGAATGAGACTTTTTTTTTTTAAAGAAAAACTATATTTAAGAAACTTAATATTTTTTAGTAGACAACTTAGATACACCTTAGTTTATTTTTATTATAACTTAAATATGGTTTTTAAATAAATAATATATTAAACAATATTGAGTTTTCTTTTACTTTTTATTTTAGAAGTAGGACGGTTAGTAGAGATAATTATATGATTAAGCGAAATATTAGGATTTAAACATATACAAAATGAGACAATATAAATATTCTTAATCACTTAACAAACTAATGAATTATTTTGAAGAATAATTTTATTTATTTGGGCAAGCGTTTTGTCTAAGTCAAAAGCCAATGTTTTTTTATAGATAATTAATTATTATTTTAAATAAAATTATATAAGTTTTTACTTATTAATTCAATTACTAATTGATAATTAAATTAAATTTTATTATAATTTTAGTAATTGAAGATTAATTAATAATAACTATTTATTAAGGAGTCTTATAGAATTAAGTATAGTCGTTACCAAGTATTTGACTCTATTAATAATTTAATATAGAGTAAGTCTTAAATTTTAAAATTATTTTTTTAAAAGATGCAACTGTTTTTATAATTTCTACAACTATCGATTTTGTAGTGAAGATGATTTTGTAATATATATAAGCCTACTTACTTGACATTAGCAACTTAGTTTTTTTTTAAATAATTGAATAATACATGTCTTAATAAAGGGTTCGATGCATTGAATCAAATTTGAATCAAATTAATTTTATTAGATATAATTTGATATATTTCCAATTAATAATTGGGTTGTTTTTATTTACTATTTTTAATTAATTAAGTTGTAATCATAATCCGAGTAAACTTATTTATTAGAAGAAATAAATGACTAAAAAATTATAAAAGAGTAAGAGAAAAAGATAAAATGTAAAAACTGATTTATTAAGGAAACCATCAAAGCAACGTTATTAATAGAGACATTGAATAAACAACAACATTCAAATCAAATATAGAGAAATTGATGGGATTTAATTTAAGCATGTTTAATAAATCCCTGTCTTAAGTGAGTTTTATAGCCATCCCTGTCTTAAAAATGTGCTAATGACCCATTATATCCCTCTGCTCCACTATAATACCGTCGTCGATCCTTCAGCATTCTTAAACCCTTTCTGTGGTCCCTCAAAGCTTTTCAATCCTACGATTACATCCTAAACCTTGTTGTTAATCCGATTTTGAATGAAATTTTCCCCTTATTTAATTCTTTAATTCCAGTTTTGTTTTAATTTAGTCCCTATTCTAGTGTTTTGCCCTCTTTATCATGCATATTTTAATTATTGCCCTGCAATTTATGTTCTTTAATTTTCAGTCCTTAATTTCTAATGTTTAGTGTACTTGTTTGTTATTCTTACTTAATTATGTATATTTGTATGTGTTGTGGCCTTGATATGTGTTTACCATGTGTTTGTGTATAGTATATAGTTCATATATAAAATATGGTTTATAAATATAATATATATATAGCCTTCATAATATGAATATAATATAAGGTTTCTAAATGATTTATAGTTTTTACATAATATAAGGTATACATATAATATATAGTTTTAATATAATATATAAAGTAAATATATAGCATAATATAAGGTTTCTATATGATATATAGTTTTTACATAATATAAGGTAACCATATAACATATAGTTTAAATATAATATATAGTGTGTATATATAGCATAATATTAGGTTTTCTCATGTAACATAGTTTTTATGTAATATGTAGATTTAAAATATATACTTTAATATATGTTTTTAATGTGTACATAGTATATGTTTGCTTATGTTCTTTTAATATTATGTTTATATGTGGCATGCCTTATTCTCATTCATAAGACCTCTAATATTTAGATAGCACGGTGATTAACTTAAACTTTAAAAAGGAGGTATCTATTAATTTCGATATTTACGTCGTAACAGTCCTGCTTTAATGGATGTTGACCAAATATTCGAATTAATTCTCAACGTCTGAAGGTAAACCTTAATTTAAAATTGGTACAGATTTCTAGGCGTGATGGGAGTGCTAACTCTTCCCCACACGTAACCAACTCTCGAACCCTTTCAAATGAATCTTTGGTTTTTTGTGGTGTCCGGCCTACCTTAGTGGCCGGTGGCGACTCCAAGTCTTTATTGTTTCCGAAACACGAATTTTTGAAGAAGAAAAAATCTCCCATTTGATAGATTTTTTAAAAATGTGGGATATTTTAAAGTAATGTTTTTAAAAAACGTCGCTACGATTAAGAAAAACATCAAAGCAACATTATTAATAGAAACAACAATCTTTGATGTAGACAGTGAATAAACAACAACATTCAAATCAAATATAGAGAAATTGATGGGATTTAATTGAACCTAAAATTATCCATTCATTTCTCTAACATACCAACCAATACATCTTTATAGGCTCCTTTAACTCTCTCTTTTATCTTCCCCTCAAATTTAGTTGCCACTCCTTTCATTTCTTCACTTTCTTGAGTTGCAACTAATCGAGTCAATGCTTTCTTTGCATCCTCATCTGCATCATCTCTTAAAGCTGCATAAAAAACCTAACACCAAAAATAATTAATTAAAATAAAATCCCTTTATACACACATGTCGAAATAACTCAAGCAATAATCTTACCCTGGTGAAATATGTTTGAGGGGTGCATAAGCATTCTACTGTCTCTTTCAACAACAACTCAACTTCAAGATCCTAACACATAAAGCAATAGAAATTAAGAAGTTCAGTTTTAGTTAACATATTTGTTCTTGCTTCATTTCTAATGCATTAATGCTAAAACTCTCACGTCACTAAACAAATCTGAAAATTCTATTGATCATCGACGAGAGGAATTGTTATTTTCTTTTAGTACCTCGGTGATGGTTTTGTCAGAATATTTCTTGTATTGTTCATAGACTTCCTTAAGATGAGGCTTACTCCTTGTTGTTAGAATCCTCACAACTTCATCGTCCTCCATAGCTTTCCTTTTATCATTGTTCTTGATTGCATTCAAAAGTGCTTTGGCCTCTAATCTTGCAGTGTCTTCCTTCACCTTTGGTCCTTCATATCTGTAGGCACTCACCAGTGCCACCAATAACTGTTTAAACAACATATACATCTGATTAGTTAGAAATCATGTTCTTCCAACACGAAAGATAGAGAAGAAGAGGTTGTAATATGATTGGTTTAACATGTCAATTGCATCAATCAACTGAGTTAAACTTTATCCGGATTCAATATTGAAGTGGGGGTGATGGTGATGGATGAACCTTGCGTTCGGAGCCCTGAATGTGGGAAGCGAGATCTTCCTCGATGGATCGGTCGAAAAGGGAGTGGTAGGCTTTTCGGGCACCCAACAACTCATCAGATGATCTGATGCAGGCGATTTCTACAATGACATTGTATTGCATTGGACCTTTCTTCAGTGCCTTCTTCAACAAACGAGCATCCCTCTCCCATGGATGCATCAATGAAAGCACCACAACATCCTGAAATAGTTAATGAGTTATATTAAACTCAATTGTGTTCTAGTTGGTTAAAGTTGAAGTATATAAAAATGAATATATACCTTAAACCGCTTAAATTCAGCTTTCAGACTTTTGATGGCAGTGTGGTTCCACCGCTCAAACTGACGTTCATCCTCACAGAAGAACTTGGAACATCCTTTCCTCATGGATTTCTTGTGCTCATTGTGTGATTTTCTCAATATTGACACTAATAATTTCTCATCAACTCCAATTCCTAAGTTATTCAAGGAAAATTATTATTATATTTACGAAATTAACTAATCTATAATCCTCAATAATCATATTAGTTGCTAATAATTTATCACAAATAATAATACAAATTTCTTTATTTTTTTAGTTTCACTAACTAGTTTGATATCGAATATAAATAAAACAAAAATCATATCTATAATATGAAAGTTTATAGGAAAAGAAATTGAAGAACCTGACAAGGCTTGGTCGAGAACTTCCGGTTCTGAAGGATGAGCCATTTAAATTCCTGTGTTGAAAATGGAGTTATGGAATGGAATATGCTGAGAGAGTTGTCGAGAGGGAATGGCATTCTAAGGCTCAAATGCCTTTGATTTATATCTAACCCATGAGGTTATTTTTTGTCATTCGGTTAATAATAAACAATAAACAACATTAGTTGATATTATATCTTTTTTTGTATAATATAAAACACAACAACAAGTTAATGTAGTAAAAGGAAATTGTTAAGAAGTTGAGTTAGATAGTCTCTGCCTTTTAACCATTGATGAACTAAGTGTTATTGGGTTAGGAAAATTTTGTAGCGCTCCACGACGAGCATCGATGAATATCACTAACGACGAGCATCGATGAATAAAGATTTAAAATTTAAATGACTTAATGTATAGTTATAAATTATTTAAAAATAAAAAGATAAATTAATTAAAATATATTATTTATTTTTAATTTTTTAAAACATAGAGATCAAAATATCCATTTATCCCTAAATTACAAAACACTAATTTTTTTTATTTAAAATTTAAGACGCTGTCGCCGTATCATCCAATAACAAAATCTTGTGCAATTTTGGTTACATTTCAGGCAAATAAAATCTGAGGCGATTCAACATTGACGTGGACACAAGGTTAAATCTCTACATCTTAGCAGACTCAATCTGCCTTAACACTGGCACGAAAGAAGAATGTATGAAGCTATAATCTTCCACAGCTTTCACCTCCAAATGAGCACCTTCTTCCATGGGTCTCATTCTAAACCAAACTTTCATTGCAACCACATTTATTCTATAGATCACCACATGAAACACATGTTTTCAGGGCTCCTCTGTATTCTTCACCACAAACCTCAATCTGCCTTAATTCAAGCGGCGGCGGCGGCAGTAACGGCGGCGACGCCTTGAATTTTTAATGAACAAAAATTAGGGTTTTGTAATTTAGGGGTAGGTAGGTATTTTGATCTATGTTTAAAATAAAATTAAAAATAAAATGATATATTTTAATTAATTTACCTTTTATTTTTTAAATAGTTTATAATTATACGGTGAGTTCTTTAGATTTTTTATTTTTATAAATTGAATTAATAGTGATCGTCGTTAGTGGTGCTCATCGGTACTCGTCGAGCGTGGCAGATAACATATTTAATGGCATGTGGTTATTTTTTATCAATAAAATCTTTTTCCTTTTATTTATATAGATAGAGACGGTTTGTATAATTTTAATTTTTGACTTCTCGGTTTATTAATAAAATCTTTTCACTTTTCCTTTTATCAGTTTTTTCCCTTTTTCCAAACCCTAACCAAATGATTCTTTTTCATGAAACCTCTGAGTTTCCTTCTTCCTTTCACAAATTCTATCAAGAATTCAAAAAATAAATACAGATTTATCATGGTATCAGTTGGACAGTCTTCCGACTCGCAATCCTCTGATTCGCGTTCTTCCTGGTACAAGTGTGATGATCCTTCTGATGAATTTTTTGTTCATCCCAATGAGAATCCATAGTTGATTCTTACTTCCTCTCTGTTGAATGGAGGAAATTATCATGGTTGGGTGCGGTTAATGCATCTGGCCTTGATTTCAAAGAATAAGTTTTCTTTTGTCGATTGATTGATTAAGGAGCCGAAAGAAGAGGATCCTCGTTATTACGCGTGTGTCAAGTGTAATAATCTGGTATTGTCTTAGCTGCAACGCGCGTTGAATCAAGAAATTGCTCATAGTGTAATTTGGATCGATCGAGCCTATGAGTTTTGGCAAGATTTGTTTGACCGCTTCAATCAGGGAGATTTGGTACGAGTTTCTGACTTACTTCAAAATATATTATTTTTATTTTTAATTTTTTAAAACATACATCAAAATATCCATTTATCCCTAAATTACAAAACACTAATTTTTTTTTATTTAAAATTTAAGCCGTTGTCGCTGTCGTTGTATCATCCAATAACAAAATCTTGTGCAATTTTGGATACATTTCAGGCAAATAAAATCTTAGGCGATTCAACATTGACGTGGACACAAGGTTCTTTAACTTCGTGTTACTCCCATCTTTTGTCGCATTCTCTGTTGCTTTCTCACGACTAAATCTCTACATCTTAGCAGACTCAATTTGCCTTAACACTGGCACATAAGAAGAATGTATGAAGCTATAATCTTCCACAACCTTCACCTCCAAATGAGCACCATCTTCCAAGGGTCTTATTCTATAGATCACCACATGAAACACATGTTTTCAGGGCTCCGCTGTATTCTTCACCACAAACCTCAATCTGCCTTAATTCAAGCGGCGCCGTCAGTAACCGCGACGACGGCTTGAATTTTAAATGAACAAAAATTAGGGTTTTGTAATTTAGGGGTAGATAGGTATTTTGATCTATGTTTAAAATAATATTAAAAATAAAATGATATATTTTAATTAATTTACCTTTTAATTTTTAAATAGTTTATAATTATACGGTGAGTTCTTTAGATTTTTTATTTTTATAAATTGAATTAATAGTGCTCGTCATTAGTGGTGCTCATCGGTACTCGTCGAGCGTGGCAGATAACATATTTAATGGCAGCTGGTTATTTTTATCGATATAATCCTTTTCCTTTTATTTATATAGATAGAGGTCGTTTGTATAATTTTAATTTTTGACCTTTCGGTTTATTAATAAATTCTCTTCACTTTTCCTTTTATCAGTTTTCCCCTTTTCCAATCCCTAACCGAATGACTATTTTTCTTGAAACCTCTGAGTTTCCTTCTTCCTTTCACAAATTCTATCAAGAATTCAACAAATAAATACAGATTTGTCATGGTATCAGTTGGGCAGTCTTCCGACTCGCAATCCTCTGATTCGCGTTCTTCCTGGTACAAGTGCGATGATCCTTCTGATGAATTTTTTTTTCATCCCAATGAGAATCCATAGTTGATTCTTACTTCCTCTCTATTGAATGGAGGAAATTATCATGGTTGGGCGCGGCCGATGCATATGGCCTTGATTTCAAAGAATAAGTTTTCTTTTGTCGATGGATTGATTAAGGAGCCGAAAGAAGAGGATCCTCGTTATTACGTGTGGGTCAAGTGTAATAATATGGTATTGTCTTAGCTGCAACGCGCGTTGAATCAAGAAATTGCGCGGAGTGTAATTTGGATCGATCGAGCCTATGAGTTGTGGCAAGATTTGTTTGACCGCTTCAATCAGGGAGATCTGGTACGAGTTTCTGACTTACTTCAGGAATTCTATTCCTTACAACAAGGTAATCTTTCTGTTGCGACCTATCATACGCATCTAAAAGTTTTGTGGGATGAGATTTTTAATCTCATGTCGTTGGTTGTTCGTGATTGTTCTATTGCTAAATATAGGAGAGAAGATTTTTCACTTTGTTTCCTTAGAGGCCTTAATGAGAACTTTTATGTGCCTAAATCCCAAATTCTCATGACTAAGCATTTGCCTTCCGTTAATGAAGTATTTGTTGTTATAATATAACATGAAAGATCTATTGGTCCTGCTGTTTTTTATTCTCATGTTTTGTTGGCTGATAAGGGTGATACAAGCAATACTTCTAGGGTTGACAATAGAGCTTACAATAATAAGAAATATCCTGCAAATCCTGATTCCAAACGACCTTTGTGTATTTTTTGTGGGCTCTATGGGCATACTGTAGATAAATGTTTCAAGAAACATGGTTATCCTCATGGGTACAAGGGTAGAAATCAGGTTAATAGAGCTAACCTGGTAGGTTCTGGTCATACAGATTATCCGGATAAATATGTTTTATCATCTGATAATTATGGTCCAATGATGCTTTCTCGAGACCAATATGAGGGTCTTTTGAGTTTCTTGCAATAAAGAAACAGTATTGCTCATGTTAATACTCATACTGCAAAAACAAATGTTTTTGGTTCCACCAATTCTTATAGTTCTACTGTCACTTCTAATGCTATACCAAGCAAGGTTAATGCCTTGTCTTCTGTCATTGATGCATCAACTGGGGAGACAAGTATAATTCTTAATTTTTTTTCACATACCTTGAAAACTCCTTGGATACTAGATTCAGGAGCTACTGATCATATAGTCAATTCCTTTGAATTTTTTTATTATTGTTATCATGTGCATGATAAGAGTGTTAAACTACCTAATAATGAAATTGTCAAAGTTACTCATATTGGCTCTGTTAGAATATCTGATTATTTACCGTTACATAATGTTTTTCTTATTCTTTTTTTCAATTTTAATTTGGTTTATGTTTTGCAATTAACAAAAAATAATTCTTTATGTCTCATTTTTTCTTCTAATCTTTGTTACGTACAGGGATCAGCATGCTTCGAAGATGCTTGGTTTAGCTAAAGCATCCAATGGTCTTTATGAGCTTGATATTTCTTTTAGTTCTGGTCTTTCTCATTATGTTGTTAATAATTCTGTTCATGAGTCTGATGTTGTTTTCAATTCTGTTGTTAATAATACTTTAAGATTGTGGCATGCTCGTTTTGGCCATCCTTCTAAGAATAAGATGTGATTTTTTGTCAAATAAATAAAGAAATTCCTTTTATTCTTGTTCTTGAATGTGATATTTGTCATCTTGGTAAGCAAAAGCGTTTACCATTTCCAATGAGTGAATCTGTCTCAACTTCTCTGTTTGATATTATTCATATGGACGTTTGGGGACTCTTTCCTGTCAATAGCTTATATGGTCATGTTTATTTTCTAACCATTGTTGATGATAAAAGTAGGTTTGTTTGGGTCTATCCTATGCATTTAAAGTATGAAGTTAGAGGGCTAATTGTTCAATTCTATAATTTGATTGAAACTCGGTTTTCTAAAAAAAATAAAGTGTGCTCGACCTGACAATGCAAAAGAATTTGAGATGCTGGATTTTTTAAAGAAAAACGTATTGTACATCAAACTTCATGTGTGCATACACCTCAACAAAACAATATTGTTGAGAGAAAGCATCAACATTTGCTTGTTGTTGCTCGAACCTTAAGATTTCAATCGAGTTTATCTTTAAAATTCCGGATGGATTGTGTTCTACATGCTGCATATTTAGTGAATCTTACTCCTACACCTGTTTTGTTTAATAAAACACCTTTTGAGGTTTTGTTCCCAACTAAACCTAAATGTAGAACTAAGTGTTTTGATATAATATTTGAAAAATGTTTTGGACTAAATTGAAAAGAATTTAAAATATGTTTTTAGTCAAAACAACTTGAAAATATGTTTAAGGGTTTTACAAGGCTTTGGAATGATTTAAAGTCCATTTGAAGTAGTCAAAACCAAGCATTCAAGTGCTCGTACCGATACGGTCTAGTACCGTACCGATACACCTTAGGGTTTCAACTGTAGGAATTTTCCAATAACCAAAACCCATACCGATACGCTTAGCCGTATCGATACGGTGTGTTTTGAAATAGCCCAACGGCTAGCCGCGTACCGATACGCCTAACTACCCCAACGGTCATATTTCCCAACGGTCTTTTAATTTGCAAGATAGTACTGATACGCTAGGTAAGCGTATCGATACGCATCAGCTGAAGTGCACAACGGCTACTTCCTTATCAGGACTTTATCGATACAGTTTGAAGGGTATCGATACGCCAAGCTGCAGAACTACATTTATGGTGAGAAATAAAGGCTCCAACGACTCTAATCCAACCCCAACGGCTAGAAACGGCTACAAACTCAATTAGCAGTATAAAATGGGCCTCCAAGCATCTAGTAATGGTTAATGCTTCAATTGTCAATCAACAAATGATCAAGATTTGTCTTTGTACTTAAATTGTCATTTCTTTGTATAGACAAACACTAGTGAGCCAAAATTGTTAAATTTGCTTAAGTGTTTTAGGTTTTGGGGGAGAGCTTAATTGTGAAAACAAACACCTATTAGAGGATATGTGTTTGCTTATCTTTTCTCTTGTAAAGAGGGTTTGATCAAGGCTTTGGGTAGAAAGCTTGATTGGTATATAAGGGTTTCCTTCTAAGCCTAGAAATAGGGACGAATCAATAGTGAATTGATTGGAAATCCTTAGTGGGAAGCTAAGGTAGTGGATATAGACCTTGGTTAGAAGGTTGAACCACTATAAATCATTGTGTCTTTGTTCCTTTTAGCTTCCACAACACTTCCACCCAAAATTCCACTTCTCCACCACTTGGCAAGCAAGAACGGTTGAAGGAATCGAGCACCTTAAACCTCAACAATTCGTATCAGAGATTGGTTCAATCGAAGAGGATTAAAATCCCATTGAGAAGATCTGGCAAGCTCGATCATCATTTCACACAAACGGCTTGATCATCCCTTATAACTCACTATGCCCTTGGAAGACAAAGATGAAGTTCTTTGTTGCGTCTCAAGAGTCATATCACAACGTAGTGCAAGTGTACACGACGCAAGTTGTAAAGTGATACTTGAAGTATCAGATATCGTCTCCACAGGGACTGGAAATAGCTTTATCGTATAGTTGTTGCACGAGAGAAAGAGTTTAAATTGTTGGGAAGCTAATATTGGAGAATAAAGAATATAAAAGATCAAAGATTCAGGGTTAAGAGATAGGTCGGAATTGATTTGTTCGGTAGTGCAGGTGTTGCACTAAAGAGAAATTCATGTTCTGTCGTCGTCCCTGTCGTGGCAGCACCTGTCGCGGTAGAAGTCTGTTGTTGTCACGGCAGCGATCACACAACTCTGTACTTCAAGCTTGGCAAGAATCCCTGCTATGACTTGTCTTATCCCTAGGCCCAAGTGTTGTTGGTGAACACTCCTTAGATGATACCTCCCGACGTTAATCGAAGGGTGAACACCAATGTTGTTAAATTCTTCCTTAGCCACTTAATCTCGTACTTATCCCTAAGCCGAGATGGTTTAACCATAAACTGGAAAACTCGTATTTATTTCGTTCGTATGCTTGACTCTCTCAATATCAAACAAATAGATAACCTCGCAATGCTCTCTCGATACTCTTGTAAGATGTGAAAACCAGAATAAATAAACTTGAAGTTTTTATTACTTGAACAGAAAATTCCTAAAACAGTACAATTCTTGCAACTACTTTACAGAATCAACCCTTAGCACTAGGGGAAGTTTAGAACATGATGAGAAGGGGGAAAACGATAAGGGTTTTGGGGAAGAGGGTTGAGAATGATATCCCCTCTCCTAGGTCAAATTACATGCCTTTATATAGGCCTTAGGTCCAAGTTTTCTAATATGGCAAGAATACAAGTTTAAACTAAAGTACAACTCTATTGGAGATTAAATCTTCTGAGTATATGCCTTTAATACGTCCTCTTTTCTTGCTTTGGGTTTCTTACTTGGACTTTGGGCTTGGCCTTCATTCTGCCTCAGGGCTCAGAAAAATATAGGAGTGGTCTACGACAGACCGGCTTGAATTCCTCTATCTGTCGAGCTCTACTTCATTTTTCCATCTCACCAATGTTGTCGTCATGGCTGCCACGGTAGTGGCCACGGCAGCATCTTGCTTCTCGACTTCAGTCCTATGTTCCAGCTCTGCTCCTTCGTTGTCCTGAGTCTACCATAGCAGATACCTGCAAGAGTAGCCAAAATCAGTAGCAACTGTGCTATTTTATCTAATTGTGATGTATATGTGAAACTTTACCTAAATGCAATGAATTATGCTTGAATGCAGCAGAAATATGGGTTAAATAAGGGGTAAAATATAGAATTTTTGCACACTCAACACACCCCCAAACTCAAGTTCTTGCATGCCCTCAAGTAAATGTGACCTAACTAAAATTGAAAACCTTTTTGGTTTGTCTTAATTCAGTGAACTTTTCATTACCTACCACACATGCCCTATCACAAGCAATACCTTGTCGAACATTTCTGGATTTCTTCGGAACCATGTTATAGGTCTTGTACAGTGTGCGCATGTTTTGTGAACAAATATGTGCCTAGACTCCTTTAGTTTACTAGAATAGTTGAGTTTCTTCTTTTTCATTGGCGGGTAATCCTTGGAGATATCCCAGGCAACTGAGGGCTTGCCGTCAGAATCTTGCTAGACGAAAGAGGAGGAGAACCCTTCAAAATATTCTAAGTCGAGTTCCGGCAGGGGTCCTTTCTCTTTTCTCCTCTGGCAGTGGCAGATTGTCTGCCGCCTTCAACTGTCGTGGTTGGTGTAGGTGTGGAAGCGGCAAATGGAGTTCTAGGGCTTTCAGCAGGGGTATGTGTAGGTGTGGGGGCAGCAAAGAACTGTTCTGGGAAAGAGGGGAACGACACATGTGTAAAGTGTAAATCATTATGAATAAAGTTTACCATTGCTTCCGTGAAATCCCTCATGTAGCTCATCAGTCCGAGCTTACTTTCCTTCATTCTTTTCAGCGTCAACGGAATCTAGGCAGAGGTGTATGATGGAGGTGTTGCTGGCGTCTGTTGTTGTTCTGCTACGGCAGGTTCTGGGGAATTAGGGTCTGCCATCTGGTCTGTCGTGGTAGAGGGGTTGATGTATGATAGTGGGGTGGTAGCTTTCAACTCCATGAGGCTGAAAATGTTTCGCTGCATCCATCCCTTGCCTTTGACTTTAACATCTTCAGCGATTTCTGGTACATTGTTCCCCCGACAGCTGGATGTAATGAGGTATGGGAAGACGAGGGGACCCGACGGTCTAAAGGCACACTCAAGTATTCCCTCCCGTATGTAGCGGCCGACATTTATTGATCTTTCATTTAAAATGGAATGCACAAGAGCTAACCTTGGTCTGTCGACGGTGTTGTTGTGGGAGGATGGCATGATGCGCTTCTTCACAAAGTGATTCCACAATTTGGTATGTGGAGTCAACTGAGTTCTCTTCAGCGTCCATTGGTGTTTAGGGTCGGTGTTCCATTCTGTCCCTTCCTCAGTGAGCTCTGTCATGACCGCGTCGTAGTTTGCTGGCGACAGACTATTGACGAATCTTTTATGGGAGTCCTCCTTCTTACTCACATATAAACCGTAGAGAGTGTTGATGTAGGAAGGCTCGATGGAGAGGTGTTTACCTCGAACTGTCACTGTCGTAGTGTCTTTGCTGTCAACGACAGCATAGAACTCCTTGACGAGTGTGATGTTCATCTCCTCTGGTTGAGCAGCAAACTGCTGCCATTTGAGGGCATGGATTTTTCTTGCTATGAAGCTTTCGGGCCCTAGGTCTCCCGTGGGTTCTGTGTAGAGAAACCCTCTTTCCTCCCATGTGTCCCTCTTCTGGAATGAGCTGTAGTATCTCGTGGCGGTGTCGGTGGAGGCTAAACGGTCTAGAATGGCGTTATGGCTTGGGGTGGAGACTGCTGCGGACGAACTGGAGGCAGCACTACGGCGGGTTTGTCTGCTAGTCACTTTGCAAGGATTGTAGAAAATGTAAAGAAAATTTTTAAAGATCTAAACAAAAGGAAACAAGTTGAGAAAATGAGAATGAGGTGAGAAATGAATAGTGAATGGGGATTTATATAGAATCGTGATTTTCTACCCGTTGGAGCTGTAACGGCAGGCGCGAATAACGGGGCCAACTGTTACGCGGTTTCTGACACGTCTGTCATGCATTTTCGTGTCTGCTGCGCGTCTGTTACGTGTTTGTGTGTTTGTCGTGACAGCTTGGTGATAGGCTATCTTCTCCGCGTCTGTCGCAACAGCTTATGATAGACTGTGACGACATACTCGTCCGTTGGGATTTTTGGGCTACTGTGGGTATGGTGGGCTGGTTCATTCCTTCTCTTCGCCTTGTTTCCTTTGTTTTCTAAAAATAGATAAATAAAATAAAATATTTATTCCTAAAATAAAATAATTAAATCTTAATTCCTAATAAATAAATAAAATAAAATAAAATAAAAACCAAGTTAAATTAGGGATGCCTTGAGGGGCGTCTCCTAAAGTAACTACTTCATGCATCATTGGGGCTTCAGTCCTCTGATAATGCTTTAGTCTATGTTCGTTGACTTTAAATTGGTGCTCGTCCTTTAGGGATTTGATTGTAATGGCACCATGGGGGAAAACCTGGACTACTTGGAAAGGACTGGACCATCTTGATTTAAGCTTTCCTGGGAAAACTTTTAACCTAGAGTTAAACAACAACACATGTTGCCCTGGGCAGAACTGTCGTGGCAGCAGCTTCCTGACGTGCCACCTTTTGGTTTTATCTTTGTAGATCTTTGCATTGTCGTAAGCCATTGCTCGAGTTTCTTCAATTTCATTGAAGTCCAGTAGCCTCTTTTGTCCTGCCTTATCCCAGTCCATATTTACTGCTTTGATAGCCCAGAAAGCTCTGTGTTCTATCTCAACATGTAAATGACATGTTTTCCCGCAGATTAGTCTGTAGGGTGACATTCTCAATGGTGTTTTGAACGTTGTTCTATAGGCCCATAGTGCATCATTGAGGTGTAAAGACCAATCTTTTCGAGTGGGTTTAACCATCTTCTCAAGTATGTTCTTTACTTCTCGGTTGGATATCTCGGCCTGCCCATTGGTTTGAGGGTGGTATGATGTTCTAATCCAGTGCTTTACTTTGTATTTTCTCAAGGCAGCAGCAATTACCCTATTATCAAAGTGTCTCCCCTCGTCACTGGTGATCGCCTTAGAAATGCCAAATCTGGAGAAAATATTCTTGTGCAGAAATCTTTGAACGGTTTTGGCATTATTTTTCTAAGTGGCGATCACTTCTACCCATTTGGACACATAATCCACTGCTAGTAGGATGTAAAGGTTCCCACAAGATGTTGGGAATGGTCCCATGAAGTCGATTCCCCATACATCGAAGATTTCGACTTCTAAAATGTTATGTAGTGGCATCTCATGCCTTCTCGTTATGTTCTCAGTCCTTTGGCATTTGTCACGGCCCTTGTAAAAGGCTTGTGCATCTTTGAATAATGTGGGCTAATAAAGATCGGATTGCAGAACTTTGGCAGCAGTTTTGTTTCCACCTAGGTGTTCTCCATATGGGGAAGCATGGCAGTGGTGAAGCACGGCTTCTTGTTCATCAGTTGGCACACATCTTCTGATAATCTGATCTGCACAGTGTTTGAAAAGAAGAGGTTCGTCCCAATAATAATGTTTTGCATCATTTTGGAACCTCTTCCTTGCTTGGTAATTAAGTTCAGGGGTAATACCCCACTAACTATGCAATTAACAAAATCAGCGTACCAAGGGATGTTAGTAAGCTTACTTGCTGTCATGGCTGCTCGTCCGGGAAGGTCTCCAATATGTTGGTTTTATCTGTTTATTTACTCTTTCCCATCTCTAATCTCGACAAGTGGTCTGCTACTTGGTTTTATGTTCCCTTTTTATCCTTCATATCAATTTCGAACTCTTGCAGTAGCAGAATCCAACGTATCAGTCTCGGTTTTGCATCTTTTTTCGTGAACAAATACTTCAGTGTTGAGTGGTCTGTATAGACCACCACTTTCGTTCCAAGTATGTATGGACGGAACTTGTCGATTGAGAACACCACTGCTAATAGTTCCTTCTCCGTCGTGGTGTACTTCACTTAGGAATCATTCACTGTTTTGCTGGCATAGTAGATTACGTGGAAGAACTTATCCTTCCTCTACCCTAGTGCTTCCCCTACAACATAGTCACTAGCATCACACATTATCTCAAATGGAAAAAATCCAGTCTGGTGGCTATACGATCGGGGTTGTTACCAGCTTCTCTTTTAGAATTCTGAATGCCTCAGTACATTCATTATTAAAGTCAAATGGGCGGTTCTTCTCCAATAAGTGGCATAAGGGCTTGGTAATCTTCAAGAAATTGGCAATAAATCGTCAATAAAACCCAGCATGCCCTAAGAAACTCTGAATCCCCTTGACTGTGGTGGGTGGAGGCAACTTACCTTGTGGCCCAGTACTATCCCTTCATCCACCATGAAGTGGCATTTTTTCAAGTCCAAGACCAAGTTCACCTTTTCGCATCTTTCAAGCACCTTCTGTAGGTTGCTTAAACAACCTTCAAAACTGTCTCCAAAGACGGAAAATTCGTCCATAAAAATTTCTAAGAAGTCCTCCACCATGTCGGATAATATTGCCATCATGCATCTTTGGAAAGTTGCTGGTGCATTGCAGAGTCCAAATGGCATTCTCCGAAAGGCATAAGTGTCGTACGGGCATGTGAAGGTAGTTTTCTCTTAATCCTCCGTTGCAATTGCTATCTGATTATAACCTGAGTAACCATCAAGAAAACAATAGTAAGGTTTCCTCGCTAATCTGTCAAGCATTTGATCAACAAAAGGTAGAGGAAAATGGTCCTTCCGGGTAGCTTTGTTAAGCTTCCGGTAATCCATACAAACCCTCCAACCGGTCACAGTCCTGGTTGGGATTAGTTCGTTTTCTTCGTTGGTCACCACGGTTATTCCTCTCTTTTTAGGTACGCACTGCACCGGGCTCACCCACTTACTATCCGAGATGGCGTATATGATTCCGGCGTCAAGCCATTTGATAATCTCTTTTCTCACCACTTCTCGCATAGCGTCGTTTAAACGTCTCTGAGCATCAATAGTCGGCTTATGATCATCTTCCAAGAGAATTTTGTGCATACATAATGCCGGACTGATGCCTTAGATGTCAACTATTGTCCATCCAATGGCCTTCTTATGCTGTTGTAGCATTCCAATTAGTTGATGCTCATGTTTCTACATTAACTTGGAAGAGATGATTACGGGCAATGTATCATTTAAACCAAGAAAAACGTATTTAAGCTGCCCTGGCAGGGGCTTAAGATCTAAAACAGGTGGCTCTTCAATTGAAAGCTTTTGGATTATATGTTCATTCGAGGTATAATTTAGGGGCTCGAAGAACTTACCTGGACGATTGCCTATCCAATTTACCTCCTCATGACCTTCAGTGTCAGATATGTCTGAATCGGAGGAGTCACTATCGTCGTTGCTGCCGTGACAGTCTTCCAGATGACTGATGTGGCAATGACCAAATTTTATGTCATGGCAGCTCAACCTGATGTAGGGTTGGTCAAGGGTTACTTCAGAGATGGATTTGCACTCTTCTTCTGCATCAGCATGTTTAATTGCTTGGAGAACATTGAGTTTGATTTCTTGATCATTCACTCTCATGGTCAGTTCTCCTTTCTCTACATTGATCACAGATCTGCTTGTGGCTAGGAAGGGTTACCCTAGGATGATCGGTGCGTTTTCATCTGCTTCACAGTCTAACACAAGAAAGTCAGCAGCAAAAATAAATTTATACACTCTTACCAGAATAACTTCGATCTTCCCTTCTGGTTGTACGTAAGAGCAGTCTGCCAACTGCAGCATGACTGTCGTGGGTCGTGCTCGTCCAATACCTAATTTCTGAAACACAGATTTTGGCATTAAATTTATGCTAGCATCAAGATCACAAAGCGCCTTACCCACGAATTTGTCATCAATTATGCACGATATGATGAAGCTCCCAGGATCCTTCTTCTTCTATGGTGGGTGCATGTGCAAGATAGTCATGCATCCCTCTGTCATTTTTACCGTTTTGAATTCCCCAAGTTTGGATCTTTTTGACATGGCATCCTTGAGAAATTTAGCATAACCGGGCATATGCTTGATGGCCTCTAACAGCGGTATATTAATATGCACCTACTTAAAAATATCATAAATCGTTTTTAGTTGGTACTCATGTTTCTGTTTTTGTAACCACTGTGGAAAAGGAGGTAGGGGACGGTAATCTTCAAGACGTCCTTCACATGGTATTCGGATCTTAGGAGGTTTAGGTTCTTCAGCATTCTCTAATTTCTCCTCTGTCCCTTCCGATGTCGTGACAGATATGTCAGCAGCGAGTTGCGCTTCCTCTGTCGGGGCAGTGTTCACGGCATGTGTATATGGGGTTGTTTCCTTACTCGGTATGTCCTTTGTCTCTGGCCCTTGTAACTGTTTCTCACTCCTTGTCGTGATTGCTTTACACTGCTCATGTGTGGGTTTTCTAGTGACCTCAGTATCACTAGGGAATCCTCCGTTTTGCCTTCGATTGATGTGCTGAGAAACCTGGCCCATCTGTGTCTCCAGGGATTTTAGGGTAGCCTCATGGTTAGTCATCCTCATCTCTGCCTTGTCCATGAATGACTCAATTTTCTTGACAAAGTGATCCATGTTCGCCATGTAAGCTCATGTCTGTGACATGAATGTGGCCAATGTCTGCTCCAGTATACTAGGTGCGGCTATCGACTGCTATTGCGACTACTGCTGTGGCTGCTGTCCTGATAGGATTTTGGGTTCCCCTTGGTTTTGTTTGTTCTACATCTAAGGATTCAGTGCATTGCTCGGATTGCTCCATGAAAACTTGGGATCTTTCCTCCAGTTGGGATTGTAATTGTTGGAATCATAGTTTCTTAGCTTGTTGTAATTTCCAACGTACATTCCTTCTTCGAACTATAACGGACAATCTTCTGAACTGTTGTTCCCACTGCAAGTTTCACATACCTCTTCTGCAGAATAGACATGTTTAGAATCTTTCCGCAATATATTTTCCACCGCCTTTGTGAGGTAAGCAACATGTGATTTCAGGGAATTGTCAGCTTCATAATCCTTTACAGTTATCACTCGTTTACCTCTCCTTGCCGTAGGGAATTGCTTGTCATTCTTTGATAAGTTTTTCAACACCACCATTGCTTCGTCTAGATCTTTATCCAATAATAGCCCATTTGCTGTTGAATCTATTCTCATACGAGTGTGTGTGTTGGCAGTATTGTAGAATTTAACGACCTGATTCCACACGGGGAATCCATGCATCGGGCAATTCCTTAGAAGAGTTGTAAACCTGTCTCATGCCTCGTGCATTGGTTCTTCATCTTCCTGTTGAAAAGTAGCAATTTCATTACGCAATCGCTCAGATAAGTGAGAAGGATTAAAACGAGATAAGAATTCACGAGAGAGATCTGCCCAAGTTCGTATTGAACCAGGCGTTAGTTTATTCCACCAAGTTTTAGCTCTGTCTCTCAGTGAATGAGGAAATAACCGGAGCCTCAGTATTTACGGATTTATTCCTGGCAATCTAAATGATCCACAGATTTTTTGGAACATTTTCAGATGTTCTCGGGCATCCTCTGTTGCAGCGCCACTAAATTGGCCAGCGGAATTTATCATGCTGCACATAACAGGTTTCAGCTCAAAATTCTCAGCTTCCACGTCTGGCAAGGTGGTCTCCAGTTCAACATGGTCATTGATCATGTAGTCGCGGCAGGACTGTCGTGCGACAGCAGCAGCGGCAGGCCGTCCATTCTGGTCATCTAGGGGAGGATCTTCAGCATTCATCTGGTTATTATTTACCCCGTTGTTCATTGCTTCTAACTGTTCCTCAAGATAGTCGTTTCTTGCTATCAAGATGCGGACTCGGTGTCTGAGGTTGCATGTACGTTTGATTTCAGGGTCTAGTTCGTACTCAGGTTTTTTGCCTCGTCTAGATCTACGCATAAGCAAACAGAAGACCTTGTGAAAAGCACAGGGTAAACAATACCAAAAACCGAAAAATTAAAAAGGAAAAGTGTAGTAAAAATAAGGTCAAAGATATGTTGCCAGTCCCCGGCAACGGCACCAAAAACTTGTTGCGTGTCAAGAGTCCTATCGCAATGTAGTGCAAGTGTACACGACGCAAGTAGTTAAGTGATACTTGAAGTATCGGATATCGTCTCCACAGGGACTGGAAATAGCTTTATCCTATAGTTGTTGCACGAGAGAAAGAAAGAGTTTAAATTGTTGGGAAGGTAATATTGGAGAATAAGGAATATAAAAGATAAAAGATTCAAGGTTAAGAGATAGGTCGCGATTGATTTGTTCGGTAGTGCAGGTGTTGCACTGAAGAGAAATTCATGTTTTGTCGTCGTCCCTGTCGCGGCAGAAGTCTGTTGTTGTCGTGGTAGCGATCACACAACTCTGTACTTCAAGCTTGGCAAGAATCCCTGCTATGACTTGTCTTATCCCTAGGCCCAAGTGATGTTGCTGAACACTTCTTAGATGATACCTTTCGGCGTTAATCGAAGGGTGAACACCAATGTTGTTGAATTATTCCTTAGCCACTTAACCTCGTACTTATCCCTAAGTCGAGATGGTTTAACCATAAACTGGAAAACTCGTATTTATTCTGTTTGTATGCTTGACTCTCCCGATATCAAACAAATAGATAACCTCACAATGCTCTCCCGATACTCTTGCGAAATGTGAAAACCAGAATAAATAAACTTGAAGTTTTTATTACTTTGATCAGAAAATTCCTAAAACAGTACAATCCTTGCAACTACTTTACAGAATCAACCCTTAGCCTTAGGGGAAGTTTAGATCATGATGAGAAGGAGGAAAACGATAAGGGTTTTGGGGAAGACAGCTGAGAATGAGATCCCCTCTCCTACGTCAAATTACATGCCTTTATATAGGCCTTGGGTCCAAGTTTTCTAATATGGCAAGAATACAAGTTTAAACTAAAGTACAACTCTATTAGAGATTAAATCTTCTGAGTATATGCCTTTAATTTGTCCTCTTTTCTTGCTTTTGGTTTCTTACTTGGACTTTGGGCTTGGCCTTCATTCTGCCTCAGGGCTCAGAAAAATATAGGAGTGGTCCACGACAAGCCGGCTTGAATTCCTCTATCTGTCGAGCTCCACTTCATTTTTCCATCTCACCAATGATGCCATCATGGCTACCACGGCAGTGGCCACGGCAGCATCTTGCTTCTCGACTCCAGTCCTATGTTCCAACTCTGCTCCTTCGCTGTCCTGAGTCTGCCATAGCAGATACCTGCAAGAGTAGGCAAAATCAGTAGCAACTGTGTTATTTTATCTAATTGTGATGTATATGTGAAACTTTACCTAAATGCAATGAATTATTCTTGAATTCATCAAAAATATGGGTTAAATAAAGGGTACAATATAGAACTTTTGCACACTCAACATTCTTCATTAAGTCAAGATACTTCAAGCTATGGGACATAGTTGAAGATGGTTCATTTGTGCCTCAACGAAGCAAATCGGAATGGAGTGTCGAAGATCGCAAGAAGATGGAGCTTAATTGCAAAGCCTTGCACATCCTCTTTTGTGCATTTAGCTCAACCATCTATGAGAATATGTGTTCTTATGAGAGTGCCAAGGAGGTATGGGACAAGCTTGAAGTCACATAAGAGGGAACCAACGAAGTTAAGGAGACCAAGATTGGGCTCCTCACCTTAGAGCATGAGAACTTCAAGATGGATCCGGAAGAAAACATCGAGAAGATGTTTGATAGGTTCTCCACTATCATCAATGGTCTCAAAGGCTATGGAGAAGCCATCCCGGAGGAAAAGCTTGTCCGAAAGCTCATCTACTCACTTCCCAAGTCATGGGACTCAAAAATGACCGCCATCATCGAAGCCAAGAATCTCAAGACCTTGAAGCTTGATGAACTCATGGGGTCACTTCTCATTCATCAAATCATGAAGAAGAACAAGTAAGAGGAGAAGAAGAGGGAAGAAATTAGAGCTATGGGGAAGAAGAAAATCATGGAGCTTGGCATCAATGCAAGTGTCGTTGCTCTAAAATACTCCACATGCCATCATGAAAATTCAAGTGAGGAGGAAAGTGAAGATGAAGAGATGGCCTATCTCTTCAACAAATTTACTCGGTTCATGAAGAGAAAAATGGAAAAATCCAAGCATTAATCGGGGAAGAAGATGAAGGAATCCCATAAGTCCAACAAGAGGGGATATCTTCAAAGCAAGCATATGTGGCCACATGAAGTGATGAAGACTCCACCGATGATGAAGTAGCCCACCTATGCTTGATGGCCTCTTCATTGAGGGGAGGTAACTTCTAACTCATCTATTTCAAATTCATATACATTTGATGAGTTGCAAGATGCCTATGATGATTTGCTTTTGGAATTCAAGGCATCGTTTTCTAAGAACAAAAAGTTGATTTCAAAAATAAAAAATGAAAATGATTTGCTTTCCAAAACAAATCTTGAACTTGAAGCAAGATTGAAGGCTTTTGAACAAAAATGTTTTGATTTACAAAATTTGCTTCTTAAAGTTCAAAAAGAAAAGGATTTGATTTCCAATGAACTTCAAAAGAAAAATGATTTTGGAAAATCAAATTTTTATATAAGACAATCTAGTGCCCCTAGATTTGTAAAAGGTAAATGTTTTAGAAGTGTTTGGGTCCCGAAAGGACTAACCACTTCAACTAAAAAGGATGAAATTGAAAAATGGATTCTTAAGGGGACAAAATTTTGTGCAACTAACGTTTATAGATCCAAAGCAATTTGGATACCAAAGTTTGTATGATTGTCTTGATTAGGTGTGATGGAGATGTTCAACAAGTCCAATCAATGAGGGGGAGCTTCATGCACACAAGGAAGATTACTTGAAGAAGGAAGGCTTCACATTCTCCCTTGAGTTCAAGTGTGGTAAATATCTAGTTGTTCTTGCTTTTATTTGTTTTATTTTTTTTAATTTCAACTAGATGATCATATATGTTGGACTAACATTATTTGATGCTTTGAGTAAGGGGGAGCCAATTTTTAAACCAAATTTTTAAGTGTGTCAATTTTCTTTTTACCTCCTAAGTTATTTTGAGCTCAATGTCATTTTAAATTCTTTTTGATATAACAAAAAGGAGGAGAAATGTTTTGAAAAATTGATCATTCAAGTTTTCCAAGAGAATAAGGGGGAGCTTTAATCCAATTCAAATTTTAAGTCTCTTATTCAAATTTTAAAATACAAAGGGGGAGAATCCCAAACAATTTTCAAGTTGGTTTTATTATATCAAAAAGGGAGAGATTGTAGAACTAAGTGTTTTGATATAATATTTGAAAAATGTTTTGGACTAAATTGAAAAGAATTTAAAATATATTTTTAGTCAAAAACAACTTGAAAATATGTTTAAGGGTTTTACAAGGCTTTGGAATGATTTAAAGTGAATTTAAAGTAGGCAAAACCAAGCATTTCAAGTGCCCGTACCGATATGATCTAGTACCGTACCGATACGCCTTAGGGTTTCAACTACAGGAATTTTCCAATAGCCAAAACACGTACCGATACGCTTAGCTGTATCGATACGGTGTATTTTGAAACAACCCAACGGCTAGTCGCGTACCGATACGGTTGTATCGCGTACCAATACGCCTAACTACCCTAACGGTCATATTTCCCAACGGTCTTTTAATTTGCAGGACCGTACTGATACGCTAGGTAAGCGTATCGATACGCATCAGCTGAAGTGCACAATAGCTACTTCCTTATCGGGACTGTATCGATACAGTTTGAAGGGTATCGATACGCCAAGCTGCAGAACTGCATTTATGGTGGGAAATAAAGGCTCCAACGACTCCAATCCAACCCCAACGGCTAGAAACGGCTACAAACTCAATTAGGTGTATAAAAGGGGCTTTCAAGCATCTAGTAATGGTTAATGCTTCAATTGTCAATCAACAAATGATCAAGAATTGTCTTTGTACTTAAATTGTCATTTCTTTGTATAGACAAACACTAGTGAGCCAAAATTGTTAAATTTGCTCAAGTATTTTAGGTTTTGGGTGAGAGCTTAATTGTGCAAACAAACACCTATTAGAGGGATTTGTGTTTGCTTATATTTTCTCTTGTAAAGAGGGTTTGATCAACGCTTTGGGTAGAATGCTTGATCGGTGTATAAGGGTTTCCTCCTAAGCCTAGAAAAGGGGACGAATCAATAGTGAATTGATTGGAAATCCTTAGTGGGAAGCTAAGGTAGTGGATGTAGACCTTGGTTAGAAGGTTGAACCACTATAAATCATTGTGTCTTTATTCCTTTTAGCTTCCACAACCCTTCCACCCAAAATTCCACTTCTCCACCACTTGGCAAGCAAGAACGGTTGAAGGAATTGAGCACCTTAAAACTCAACACTAAACTTTCTCACTTAAGGTTTTTAGATGTTTAGCCTATGCTTCAGTTTTACCTAAGCCTCAAACAAAAATGGACCCTCGAGCTAGGAAATGTGTTTTTTAGGCTATCCTAGAAACATTAAAGGATATACAGTAAAACATCTATAAATTAATACTCTTTAAATTAATAAACTCTATTAAATAATAAATTTCTCCGGTCCCGACTTGGGCCAATGTAAAAAATCATCAAATTTGATAAGATAATAATATAATAATTTTTTGAAGATCTCCTTTATAAATATAAAGGTCTCATTAAAACTAAAAATTCATAATTCATAAATATTACAATTGCTACTTTGGTAACTTGCTAAAATATGAATCTATTGCAATATGTTTCTTTTTAAAATTCAAATCTAATTCAATTTCATCTCTAACTTTTCTAATTGCACCCACAAGTCCGGGCGTTGAGGTCTCCAACTGCAATAAAAAGTTGTGAAGAATTGTTGTCGCATTCAATGCATTAGTCCAGTTAGATATAAATAATTTGATACATGAATATATTTAATAACATATACATGAATCTACTTATTTTTAGTTAATTGGAATATTATGTACAATTTACAATTTATTTGCACACAATATCTTTATCAAAGTTATACATATTTGCTGAATTGAGAAATTTTCTTTTAATTAATAAATTATTAATTTATCGATATATTAATATCACTCTAAATTAATAAAATTTCACGGTCCCAAGGGTATTAATTTATAGAGGTTTTACTGTAGATTGTTTGATATTGATAATCAAATTATTTTTGTTTCGCGAGATGTTGTGTTTTTTGAAACTTGTTTTCCTTTTGCTGATTCTTTTCAATTAGATATTGTTCTATCTAATGCGGATACTCTTGTGGATGATTTTATTTCATCTCCTAATTCTGATTTTTTAAAGTTTTATAAGAATTATGATATTATTTTAGAACCTAATTTTGCTCCAGAACCTAGTTCTGATTTCTTGGTTTCGAATGAAGTAAATGTTCCTGAAAATTCTAATTCTTTAAGTGTTGATAGTCCTTTAGATTTTACTGTCTTTTCTCAACAACCAACTTTTAGGGTTCGGTCTTCAAGTCAAGTTTATTTCTACAGAAGTTTAAAGACTTTCAAGTTACTTTGCCAAAGGCATGTACATCTAGGACTTCACCTCACACCATTGCTCAGGTGATATCTTACAATAACATTTCTGATTCATATCAGTCCTATATTAATAATGTTACTATTTTATCTGAACCTAAAAATTATAAACAAGCCATTTTTCATGACTGTTGGAAACAAACAATGAGTGAATAGATAAAAACTTTAGAAGCGAATAACACCTTAGAATTAATCCCTCTTCCTCCTAGTAAACAAGCTATAGGGTGTCAACGAATTTATAAAACTAAACTAAAGTTTGATGGGACTCTAGAAAGATATAAGGCTAGGTTGGTAGCTAAAGGGTATACTCAACAGCATGGGTAGATTTTATGCACACTTTAGCCCTGTTGCAAAGATAACTACTATTAGATCCATATTAGCTATAGTTGCTGCCAAAGGCTAATTTTTGCAACAATTAGATGTTAATAATGCTTTTTTACATGGTTCTTTACATGAAGAAGTTTACATGGAACTTCCTCCTTATTTTTCTGCAAATTCTGATCTTGTTTGTAAGCTTAATAAAAGCCTTTATGATCTGAAACATGCTAGTAGACAATGGAAAGAACGTTTAATTGTCTCTTTATTTGAGAAAGATTTTAAATAGACATCTTCTGATATTTTCCTTTTTGTAAAAGGATCTGGACATAGCTTTATTGCATTAGCAGTTTATGTCGATGACATTATTCTGGTCAGTCCACCCATGGATCTTATTAATGATATTAAAACCTATTTGCATAATACCTTCAAAGTTAAAGATCTAGGAGATTTAAAATTCTTTCTTGGTCTTGAGGTAGCTCGTTCTAGTAAGGGTATTAATTTGTCCCAACGAAAGTACACTCTTGATTTATTAGAAGAAACTGGCTTTACTAATTCTAAACTTGTGCCTACACCTATTCTTGCAAAAGTTAAATTTTTTAAAAATAGTGGTATTCCCCTTTTTGATATAATCTCTTATTGATGTTTAATTGATAAATTGTTATATCTTACTAAAACCAGGCTTGACATTTCTTTTGTTGTTCAGCAACTTTCTCAGTTCTTAGTTGCTCCTATTGATGAACATCTTCTTGCTGCTCATTACATTTTGCGGTATCTTAAAGGGTCACCTGTCAAGGGTTGTTTATTTCTTCAGATAATGTTATAAAAATAAATGCTTTCACTAACTCGGACTGGGAGACTTGTCCAGACTTCAGGAAGTCTGTAACAAGCTTTTGTGTTTTTCTAGGTTCTTCACTTGTTTCTTGAAAGTTTAAGAAACAACAGACAATCTCTCGGTCTTCGAGTGAAGTAGAATACCGAGCCCTTGTGACTGTTACTTGTGAAATTCAATGGCTCCGTTATCTTCTTAATTTCTGATTTACAAGTTGATGTTTCTTCTGCAAGTTTGTTTTGTGACAATTTATTTGTTGTCAAAATTGCAGAAAATCGTGTTTTCATGAAAGAATAAAGCACAGAGAAATTGATTGCCATTTGATTCGTGAAAAGATTCAGTAAAAACTTTTAACATTGTTTCCAGTATCAATGCAGAATTAGACAGCTGATTGTTTTACAAAAGTTCTACCTAACTCTGTGTTCTTAGAATTTAAGTTCAAGTTGAGCATTCAAGATTTATATGCTTCAACTTGAGGGGGCTAACAGATTTAATGACAGCTAGTTATTTTTTATCTTAGCCAACATTCTTTTTCCTTTTATTTATATAGATAAAGATTGTTTGTATAATTTTAATTTTTGACTTTTTAGTTTATTAATAAAATATTTGCTCTTTTTCTTTTATTATTTTTCTTTTTTTTAAACCCGAACCAGACGATTCTTATTCTTGAGAGGTTTTCCTTCTTCCTTTCACAAATTTTATCAAGAATTCAACAAATAAACACAAATTTATCAGCAGACTCATACTATTGGGTTATATGATAATCAAAATACCAGTATTCGTTTTTCCTGCACCATCTCTTCATCTGTAAAAAAAAAAGTACATTAAGAAGGTTTTCATTAATCAATCTTAGTTTTATTAAAATTTGATTTATATTATTGAAAAAATATATAACAACCACCAAAAAGTTTGAAGCGAATAGTACAAGTTGTTCCAGTTTAACTGAGATCCTAAAAATGTAGTTCCGTTAAATATTTGATCGAAGAACTTTCTTGTTCCTGTGATCTTACATGACTCAATAGTATTAACTTGGACCGTTAAAATAAGTTTTTGTGAATTTTAACAAAAACAAATAACCATCTCACATAAATAGAATTTCAATATATTACAACAAAATATCTTGCTTTTATTCCAATTAATTTGGATTTGATAAAATAAAATAGATAGAAAATGTCCCCTCCGCCTTTACTATATCGAATTATTATTCCTTTTTATTGCTATGGTCATAACTTTTAGAATATTCTTTTCTTTTTTGCAGAGAACTTTTAGAATATTCTTGAAATATCATTATTTCGATATTTCTTTGAAAGATTAATTCAACTCCAATAAAAGTTGAATTCTTCAATGCTTTATCTAAGATTATTATTTTGACCTCATTAAACGAGTTTTGATAGTTTAAAATTTTTTTGGTTAAGAATTCGATTTTGACTATAATCGAGTTTCATAAGAATTCTTCAATGCATTGTGAGAAGTTCAACTATAATTTTAGTCTAGTTAACGATGATTTCTCTCTGGTCTGGTATAAGTTGTATCTAAGTGAATCAACTCATTTGACTCTTTTCTTTTTATTAAGTAAACAGTTTTTTTCGAAATGAATTAGGCTTTTATTAAAATCTCTGAGAGAGAAGTCCAATCATAATTATACTTTAAGAATGACTCATATTAAAATTTCTGTGAGAGGCCTCGATTTTAAAATCTTCACACTAACCTAAATTATAGTGGTTCCCAACTTTAAAAATGGAAATACGTTAGACTTGGGAGTTTTATTGTGAAGGAAATGAGATAAACAATGCTCATAAATCAGAGTTTTACACAAGCATGAAATAGTTTACCAATTATAACAACATATCAATGCATTATATTATATTAGAGTATATGTATTGAATAATAATCTAAGGGGGCGTTTGGTTCACGGAATGTAAGATTATTTCTGGGAATAGGATTACCGGAATGTAACATTACCTGACACATTACTGGAAATGTTATATTACCTTGTTTGGTTCATTTGGTAGGAATATAGGATTGTAGTGTTTGGTTGGAGGAATATAAGATTAATTAGAAGCAAAATTTACTAACTTGTCCTTATGATATATTTTTTAAACAAGTTTAATTTTTAATCATTAAATTAAAAATATTTACACAAAAATTTATAGAACTATTTTCGTTACATTACCTAAAATTTGCAAAAAAAAAACAAATATTTATAATATAATTAATCTTATTATATTATTATTTTTTAAAAATATTTTATATTTATATACATTTATCCCTTTTTAATTTTTTTGAACATCAAAATATTAAACGTTTAATATGCTTAGATTTTTAATTTTTTTATTACTTTCGACTATTTATCAAACAAATTAAAGTAAATAATAAAACAAATCTAAAAGTAGTAAAAATGATAAAAATAAATTAACCTAATGTTTTTTAAGATAAAAAATATCTTCTAAATCAAATAATAAAATTAATAACATCAAGTCTTAACGCATTCAGTCTCAAGCAACATACAATCTCATCTTATAACCCTAGAAACATCGTAAATACAATATTAATAAAATGTACTATTAAATATTACAACATTATCTAAATATATACAACACCATTTATATATTAAACTAATATTAAATATAAATATTTAATAAATTTACACCATAAATAATTAGTTACCTAATTAAAAATGCAATAAAGGATCAACATGAACATAATTCATAATCATAAGGGTAATATTGTCCAAAGGGGAAGGAATTGTGTAATACCTAAGAAAATGAGGGGAATAGCATTCCCACCATTTAAGGGGAAAAGAGCAACTCTTGGGAAAAGAATAATACCTCCTAGTGGGAATCCTCCTAAACCAAACATAGGAATGTAAGTCTAGAAAAGATTATTACCCCTAGTAATCATCTTTTCCGCGAACCAAACACACCCTAAGAGTTGTTTTCTTCTACATCTCCGCTTGCAATTAATCCAAGCATGAAATCCTTGTAAAGCCCTGAAAGGCTGTCTTTTATCTTATTAGGAACATAACCCTCCTTCTGGGTCACAATCACTCGACTCAGTGCTGCTTTTGATTCCTCATCCGCATCCTGCTCCACGGCTGCTTCCATAACCTGAACAACAACACAGCTTAACTCGGAATGTAACTCGAAATCGAAATCTATTACTTCATGCAATAATCTTACCCGGGTGAAATATGCTTCAGGGGTACATAGGCATTCTATAGTATCTTTTAGAATTCCCTCTTCAAGATCCTAAACAATAATAATAATAATTAAGAAATGTTTTCATACAAGTATATATCTTTTTTGAGTTCAAGTATAAGATGTACCTGAGTGAGGGTTTTGTCATAGGTTTTGTTGTAATGTTGATATAGTGCTTGAAGATGTGGTTTGCTCCTGGCAGCGAGGATCATGACGGTGTCTTCGTGGTTGAGAGGGTTGTTTTCACCGGCATTGTTGAGTGCATCGTAAAGGATTTGAGCTTCAGATTTTACAACATCCTCTTTTACAATCGGACCTTCGTATCTATAAGCACTAACAAGTGCTACCAAGAGCTGGATTTAAGAGTTTAACTCAATTGGTTAATATATGGTATCAGAGAAGTTCGGAATTCAAATCTCAACATTTATATACCTTACGCTCAGTAGCTTGAATATGGGTAGCAAGATCTTCCTCAATGGAGCAGTCGAATAGGGAATGGTAGGCCTTCCTAGCACCCAATAATTGATTAGATGATCTTGTACATGCTATCTCCACTATCACATTGTAGTGTTTTGGGCCCTTTTTTATTGCTTCTTCAATCAAACGAGCATCTCTTTCCCATGGGTGCATCAGTGAAAGCACCACAGCATCCTAAAAACCACACAAAATGAATAAATATATATATATATGTAAAACATAAACCAAAATTCTAGCCAAAAAATAATTTTGACATCATAATTTTAGTTTTTTCAATATACTCTCAACCATTTGACAATGCATGCTCAATTATCCTGATGTAGATGTTAGCGCGCAAACCAGTGAGCTCTAAAAACAAACCGTTAACCATTGAGTCAAGTTGATTCGTGTAATTTTCATTTTAATGTTAAATATAATATTAAAGATGATGGCGTAAATAATAATAATAATAATAATTCAGAAAACAAACCCTAAATCGGTTGAATTGGTGTTGGAGATATTTTATGTAAGATTGATCCAATCGCTCAAATCTATTCTCATCTTCGGTGAACAACTTGGGACATCCCGTCCTTAGGGATTTTTTGTGTTCATTGTTTGACTTTACTAGTATATCGATTAGTGACTTCTCATCCACTCCAATCCCTGCAATATTAATCATTTTAATAATTAATTAATTAAAAACAGTTTTCGCCGGAAAGCAGTCATTACTATTTACTAGTAAAAATTTCGTAAGAAAATCTGACGAAATTCGAAAATACTGAAATCGGTAACATTTTCCGGTGGTCGGAAATACAAAGCATCATGAAAATTCATATTTCTTAAGTAAAATTTCAAGCAAATTCAGATATCAAATTCCAGAAACAATACGAGGGATCAAAAGAGAAGCATTATGACAACTAAGTGGAAAACAATTTTCTTGAATAATAATATCGATTAATGGAAATTAAAGTTGGAGAAAGTAATTGAGTGAACCTGAGAAGGCTTTGTCAAGAGCTTCAATGCCGTTTGGAAGAGCCATTAATGGAGTTTTTACTGGAGAAAAGAGCTTGAGTTTTTTTTTTTTTTAAGAGAAAAGAGCTTGAGTTTTATGACAGAGATTTCGAAAGACGATAAATATATTTATATCAACTTTGAAGGTTTTTTTAGTCATTCTGGTATATATTAATGTTATTTTAGAATGAACGAAAAAACTGAAAATCATAAAGAAAACCATAACCAGAAACAAATTAATGATGAAATTAAGAAACAAAATAATGGTTTAAGTAACGCTTTTCAACCGTTGAAAAATCAAACAGTAACGCCAATAATTAATAATTCTTTGTAAATAGTAATATTTATTCTCTTTCCAATAAGAAATTATATTACAAGTCTGGCTCGTCCTATTCTTTATAGTCTCGATCAATAAAAATATTTTATTTCATTAATTTTTTCATGCCATCTTTTTACCAAGTGATTTTCATTCAGACTTATTGTCAATTAAATTAAAAAAACACTTTTTACTAAGTATAGATTCACTTGGTAAAATGGTAACATGAAAAAAAATCAATGAAATTGATGATGTTTATTGGTTGGGATCAAGGATGATGTGGCGAGCCATGCCAATGATATAATTTCTCCTTTTCAATATAGTCCCTTGATTTAAGTCATATACTACTTTAACCCATTTTTATTTCAATTTTATTGTTTCAACCATTGAATTCTTGATTTCAAAAGTTTTACCCTCATACGATGGACACCTCTTATGTAGAGATGGGCACGGGTCGGGTTTTTGACCCACCCTAACTCGACCTGTAACCCCCTCGTCCCGGTCTGGCCGGATGACCGGTCCGAGTGAGCTACATGGGGAAAACCGAGTGAAAACCCCTAAGGATTCCCCCTCGGTTAGCAACCCTATTTTTTTCATTTTAAAATCTGGTCTAAATGGATATTAAACCCTAAGTGATCATACAGCGGAACATCACATACAAAACAATCGAACAAACTCAAACAATTCTGTTACAGCCCAATTTTAAACTTAAACTACAGGCGGTATCGATACACCTAAGGGGTGTATCGATACCCCTTGACTAGGTTTAAGCTTTAACTGCAGGCGGTATCGATACACTTAAGGGGTGTATCGATACCCCCTTGACTATGTCAACTGGTCAAAGTCAATCCGTAGAGACCGTATCGATACACCCAAGGAGTGTATCGATACCCTTCTCAACGATTGACTTCCCACGGTCAACGCTAAGATGACAGTATCGATACACCATAAGCCCGTATCGATACCGAAATGGACAGTAGCTCCAGTGACCAAAATGGTATCGATACGCCCCCTCGTGTATCGATACACGAGGCCTGAAACAAGAAGGCGGTATCGATACGGGTCCAACAGTATCGATACCCCTGTACTGCAAACCTCCAAACTCAACTAAAACGAACAAGACTCGGATCTAGATGCAATTTAGGACTTCCCTAGACCCAAACAAGCATTCATACAACGTTCAAAGGTCATTGTTTAACCACACAAACACCCAACATATACATACATCAAGGAAGACATGCAATTGAATCAAAGATGACATTTAAGCATTCAAAATCTCATACTTCAACATACACACAATTTGACATTCTCACAAGGCACATGACCAACACACGAGGTAAGCAATTTAGACACGGTATACAAATCCATCAATATAGGGCATTAACACATAAAACCAACGCAACGGAGTCTAGATACAAGTTCCTAAGACACGTAGCATTTCTCATTGCTAAACTACTACATTATTTAATAAACCATGCTTGAGCAATTACCCCACGCTTGGACGCCCTTCTCTTGATCCTTGCTAACTTCAAGCTAAAGATCTGCATTGTCGGAAAAGGGAGAGCGTAAGCATAAAGCTTAGTGAGCGGAGCTCTAAAACATAACTACGACAATGCAGGGTTCAAAGCTTTCTTTAAAATAAAGGTCAACGCATACAAATCATCCAACGACCTAATCCTTCTACTAACATACAAGCTCAACCAAAGGTCAACAATAAGGCATTCATCGTGGCATTACACTTCATGGTATGTATAAAGGTATGATCTTAGATTAAAGCAAAACCATAAAAGAGAATGATATAGTGAGATACACATGAACAACACATGGTATGCACAAGCATAACCAAACACACACGGTGGGACTACACATCACCGTTTCGACTAGTAGTTTTCCAATGGGACTACACATCAAAGTACTCTTCTACTAGTCACTACCGGTGGGACTACACATCACCGGAGTCTTATACCACTCGCTACCGGCGGGACTACACATCACCGGAGCAACGACAACCATCACGTGAGGTTCGACACCAACCATGCAACACGATGTACAATCACTACCATACGACATGTACTCACTATATCTGCACAACCAAATCAAGATGTAACAAAAACCACAATTAGGCATCACTTACTACTTGGAATCTTACCGATCACAAATGGTCTTACTCACCATTTTCGTGCACAACTTGCACCAATTTACTCACACCTTACAAAGCATATCAACGACATCATTAATACCATCATACATGATCAACGATATAATATTAAGCAATCATACTTCTTCCCAAATTATTTAAGTTTCATGCTTGACAAAACTTCACCACAAGTAATGAAAACAAATGGAAAAAGGGGAAATTAAAGAGGCAATTCACAACAACTTACTCTTGAGTTTAATTCGACTTTCCAAGCCCAATCTAAAATCTTTCAAAACCATCTTTGAACCAAAACATTACTTGAAAATATTTTCACATCCACATGCTTGAACCAACCTTTGAAATCAATTTAAAACATTAACCACTCACCTTACTTCCTTGAGCAATCCAAGCAAAGCCAACTCAAGTCTCCACAACTTCTGGAATCGTGCCCGAACCTCCCAAGGCCAAATATGTTGTCTCTAATCAATCAAAGGCAATGTATTAACCTCTTAATCAACCACAAATTTACTGCTACACATCAGTTCTCAATTCTCTAACATTTTCTCAACAATTCAAAGCCGAAATCCTCCCAAATAATTCCATTTTCGTACTCCAGCAAAACCCAGTCATTACCTCCCAATTTTAACACTTAAAACACTCCAAAACATGTCTAAAACACCCTCATAATGTTGTACCACCATCAGCCCTTCATTTCCCCACACAAACACTTCAAAAACTCTTAATTTCCACTCCTAAAAACCACCTACAGCAGTAGCTACGGGAATCTCATCAAACTAACATTATAACCTCTCAAAAATCATCACAAAACATCTAAAAACACCCACCCAATGTTGCTATAACATCAACCCAACAATTTCTCACAAAATCATTCTAAAAACACAAATTTTTGACACTTTAAATACACCCCTAAAACCCATTTCGGAATTCTTTAGAAAACCCAACCAAATTGAGATATAATGTTCCATTGGGCAAGGTTAGATCAAAACTCAACTCTATTAATAAAAACAACCCAAAAGCTATTAAAGTTCCATGCTTTTCTTCAAACTTGAAAACTTCAAAAACTCAAAAAGATGATTTCTATGAAAACTAAAGCTATGAAAATGTTGGAAATCATGAGGAGAATTCAAAATTACCTTTACCTCAAAGAGATCCTTTGAATTGATGAAGAGATTTGATGAAATAGTACTTTTGGGGGTAAGAGGGGTTTTAGGTTTTCAACAATGGTGGAATGAAGAAGATGAGCATTTTTCATTTCAAATAAAGCCCCTTTTGTCATCTTATTTCTCATTCATTTTGCAATTGACCAAAATGCCATTAATGAATGGTCAAACCCACATCTCTTAAAGCCCATGGATTTGGACTTAAGAGATAGGCCCAACATAGCCTTAAACATTTGAAATCCCGAGGCCCATAGAATATTTTATTATTTAATTACAAAACCGAACCCGAAATAAAACTAAAATATTATTTTCACCCGACCCCTAAACCCGGGTGTTACAACTCTTCCCTATTTAAGGAAATTTCGTCCCCGAAATTTATCGGACATGAACCCACTTTCTTTCACATCACAACACACTAACCAATCTCGGTGGACTTACCACACAACCATAGATATCTGATTCTAAGATCTCAACTGATTCTTCGTTGCACGCAATTTCAAACTCAACTCAATCTCTTCGACAAACATAGCACGACACAGATCTGACTCACATTCCCGAATCATAGATACACAAAACACATCACGGATCCCCCTCCCTAACTCTGGTGGTAACTACAACAAATAAACAACAAAACTAGCCCGATTCACAATCTCATACAACAGTGTTTGGACACTTGACTCATAACTTTCTCTGACTGATCCTCCGTCTTCAACCAGTAATCAAACACTATGCAGACGTCTTCAAAAATCTAGCAGAAAACTCGAATCTCTATTACCCACTTTCATTAAGAACCTCCCACGGATGTAACAAACTAGAAGAAAACTGATGCTCAGTCTTAACACGCTGGCAATTTACACACTTTCTCTCATACTGAACCACATTATTCATCAACTCAATCCAGAAGTACTCATCTTCAACCCACAATACGTCTTCATACTACTCAGATGCAATACAAATGAACTACCGGGTGCTTCAGCCAACACAATACGTCTCAAAACACTATGTCAATCGGCACAACTATTCTGTCTCTGAAATGTAAAACTCTATCATATCTGAAACTGTATTCTGAAGGTTTTCCTTCCACTAAGTCTTGCACGTGAGGTGCCAAGAATCTGTCTTGCAACTGTTTCTCTTCAAGCATTCTGACTCAAAGTAGGCTCAACCCGAAGCTCGGCCACAGAAACACTATCATTCGGTAAACTGAATTCGGCAATTACACCTCGCAACTCAACTACTAATCTAACAACAAATACAGCTCGGAACATCGGTCACTACGTTGGCTCCCTTCAGATGGTACTCAACCTTGATATTACAGTCTTCAAGCAGTTCTACCACTTTATGTTGTTCAAGTTTCAACCCTTCCTAATCTTCAAATATTTCAAGTCTTGATGATATGTACATATACATTGTGCATTTCTCATTATGCAAGCTTTGTCTCTAAGTCTTCGAAGCAAACACAACTGTAATTAACTCTATGTCTCATATCAGATAACTCTTCTCATAGTCTTCCAACTATCTTGATGAACAAGCCGCAATCTTCTGCTTTGCATAAGCACACAACCTAACTCTACATGTAACACATCACTATAGTTCGCAAACTCTTTCTTTGATATAAGCTGATTCAAGGTCGAAGTTCCCTTCATGGTTTCTTTCGGTTTCTCAAGGGCTCATTATCTCGCATCTGACCACACAACTGAACATTCTTCTATAGCAACTTGTCAAAGGAACAACTATCTTCAAAAGATCATTTACGAACCTACGATTGTAATAGTGCTAGACCTAGGAACTATAGATTCATGTCACAGTCTTCAAATTCTTCCATTTTCATCTGCCCACTTGGGATTTACCCTAATACACTCAACTAATCTACATGCCCTGGGAGGACATCTTCCTCGACTCGGAGTTCACGTTTGCTCAACTTGGCATACAACTGATTGTCTAAAAGGATCTACAACACTAACTTCAAGCTTGTCATGGTCTTCTTCGATACGTGAATACACTCGTGTGTCATCTATGAGAACTACTACAACTGATCAAGGAACTCGGGGATTATTCTGCTCAACATCTCTAGGAAGGTAACTAATACACTAGTCAAACAAAGTGGCACAACTCATAACTCAAAGTGATCACATCTTGCCCGAAGGTTGTCTTCGGTATTTCAACCTTTCTCACTTTCAACTGATAATAATCGGATCTCAAATTAATCTTGAAAAGACTGAAGCACTCCTCAACTAACCAACAAACCACTGATGCTTAGAAACGAATACCAACTACTCACTATCAATTGTTTCAACTGTCTGAAATCTAATCACCTTCTTATATTGTCCTCTCTTCTCCTCACAAATTATACTGTCACACTCTAAGATGATGTACTAGGCCTAATCAATATAAGGTCTAACAAACTTGTAGTTGATTCTTTAACACTCTCAAGTCGGTCGAAAATCATAAGGTACAGAGCAAACAAAACAGGAGCAAACTCGGAGACAGTCTCACAATCAAACTCTACTTCCCTATCAAGAGACAAACCGGGTAATTCTTGCCAACACTTTTAGGAAATCACAAACTATTCTAACATCCTGCGGTCTAATCCTCAATCAAGAAGCAAATCCATCACATTTGCTCGGCAAGCCTGTCAACCAAAATCAATCAGTCTTTGACCTCTAAGGCTGGATCAACATTCGATACGAAATCCACATTCCCACCTACCATCACAATCTCATAGTCATCCGTAAGCTTTTAAGAAGACCCCCATTGTCTCAAAGTCTACCCTAACTCTATGTTCTACAAACCAATCCGTGCATAGCTTCACATCAAAACTGTAAAAAGGCAATTCCATCGCATCAACTGAAAACATGTGCCACTGAACCATCAACGGACACCCCTTGTACATTTTTTTTCTGACCACGACTGCATCCCCGAAGGAGCTAGTAACACTAACACCTACCTCTAATACCTCACAAGGTGGATTCAACAACTTCGCATGCTCACTCCAAATACACGGACACGTAGATCCAGAATTAATCAGAAAAACAAGCCCAATGACTGTATCGAGGAATTACTTGCTATAACATCGATACTCTTCTGAAGCCAACTCTTAGGTCTTCACTTCTCTTACCATCTCATATCAAGATCGGTCACATTTTTCTCTCTCAACAGAAACCAACTCATGTGCCTGTTGACCCAAACAAACAAACTGCACTCCAAACTCTGGTACGGTCGTACTGCCCTGAACTAAAGCGACGAGCTCTCTCATCGTTCACATCCTCCAAAACCTCAGATTCATGATCACCAACTCCAGGCCCACACCTCGGCCTCCAACTCACCAAAGACAACAATACAATAATAAACAAAACACACAAGCAATAATATTTAGGGTTAGCAAGAGCAAGGGTCCAAGCTGCTCAAGTATATTCCTTTACAAAAATCCTTTCAAATAAGTAATAGTAGCAATGGGAAACTTGACACTACGCTTCAACACACCCATCGTGCCAACACATGCTTTCAAACACCGTACTAACAAGCAAACATTAAGCATACATGGCAAAACATTCACCGAGACATAATAACAACATAACACATCAAACTTACCTCACTTACCTACCCGGGGTCTCGGAAACCTCAGGCTCTGATACCAATAAATGTAACCCCCTCGTCCCGGTCTGGCCGGATGACCGGTCCGAGTGAGCTACACGGGGAAAACCGAGTGAAAGCCCCTAAGGATTCCCCCTCGGTTAGCAACCCTATTTTTTTCATTTTAAAATCTGGTCTAAATGGATATTAAACCCTAAGTGATCATATAGTGGAACATCATATACAAAACAATCGAACGAACTCAAACAATTCTGTTACAGCCCAATTTTAAACTTAAACTGCAGGCGGTATCGATACACCTAAGGGGTGTATCGATACCCCTTGACTAGGTTTAAGCTTTAACTGCAGGCGGTATCGATACACTTAAGGGGTGTATCGATACCCCTTGACTATGTCAACTGGTCAAAGTCAATCCGTAGAGACCGTATCGATACACCCAAGGAGTGTATCGATACCCTTCTCAACGATTGACTTCCCACTGTCAACGCTAAGATGACAGTATCGATACACCATAGGCCCGTATCGATACCGAAATGGACAGTAGCTCCAGTGACCAAAATGGTATCGATACGCCCCCTCGTGTATCGATACACGAGGCCTGAAACAAGAAGGCGGTATCGATACGGGTCCAACAGTATCGATACCCCTGTACTGCAAACCTCCAAACTCAACTAAAACGAACAAGACTCGGATCTAGATGCAATTTAGGACTTCCCTAGACCCAAACAAGCATTCATACAACGTTCAAAGGTCATTGTTTAACCACACAAACACCCAACATATACATACATCAAGGAAGACATGCAATTGAATCAAAGATGACATTTAAGCATCCAAAATCTCATACTTCAACATACACACAATTTGACATTCTCACAAGGCACATGACCAACACACGAGGTAAGCAATTTAGACATGGTATACAAATCCATCAATATAGGGCATTAACACATAAAACCAACGCAACGGAGTCTAGATACAAGTTCCTAAGACACGTAGCATTTCTCATTGCTAAACTACTACATTATTTAATAAATCATACTTGAGCAATTACCCCACGCTTGGACGCCCTTCTCTTGATCCTTGCTAACTCCAAGCTAAAGATCTGCATTGTCGGAAAAGGGAGAGCGTAAGCATAAAGCTTAGTGAGCGGAGCTCTAAAACATAACTACGACAATGTAGGGTTCAAAGCTTTCTTTAAAATAAAGGTCAACGCATACAAATCATCCAACGACCTAATCCTTCTACTAACATACAAGCTCAACCAAAGGTCAACAATAAGGCATTCATCGTGGCATTACACTTCATGGTATGCATAAAGGTATGATCTTAGATTAAAGCAAAACCATAAAAGAGAATGATATAGTGAGATACACATGAACAACACATGGTATGCACAAGCATAACCAAACACACACGGTGGGACTACACATCACCGTTTCGACTAGTAGTTTTCCAATGGGACTAAACATCAAAGTACTCTTCTACTAGTCACTACCGGTGGGACTACACATCACCGGAGTCTTATACCACTCGCTACCGGCGGGACTACACATCACCGGAGCAACGACAACCATCACGTGAGGTTCGACACCAACCATGCAACACGATGTACAATCACTACCATACGACATGTACTCACTATATCATGCACAACCAAATCAAGATGTAACAAAAACCACAATTAGGCATCACTTACTACTTGGAATCTTACCGATCACAAATGGTCTTACTCACCATTTTCGTGCACAACTTGCACCAATTTACTCACACCTTACAAAGCATATCAACGACATCATTAATACCATCATACATGATCAACGATATAATATTAAGCAATCATACTTCTTCCCAAATTATTTAAGTTTCATGCTTGACAAAACTTCACCACAAGTAATGAAAACAAATGGAAAAAGGGGAAATTAAAGAGGCAATTCACAACAACTTACTCTTGAGTTTAATTCGACTTTTCAAGCCCAATCTAAAATCTTTCAAAACCATCTTTGAACCAAAACATTACTTGAAAATATTTTCACATCCACATGCTTGAACCAACCTTTGAAATCAATTTAAAACATTAACCACTCACCTTACTTCCTTGAGCAATCCAAGCAAAGCCAACTCAAGTCTCCACAACTTATGGAATCGTGCCCGAACCTCCCAAGGCCAAATCTGTTGTCTCTAAGCAATCAAAGGCAATGTATTAACCTCTTAATCAACCACAAATTTACTGCTACACATCAGTTCTCAATTCTCTAACATTTTCTCAACAATTCAAAGCCGAAATCCTCCCAAATAATTCCATTTTCGTACTCCAGCAAAACCCAGTCATTACCTCCCAATTTTAACACTTAAAACACTCCAAAACATGTCTAAAACACCCTCATAATGTTGTACCACCATCAGCTCTTCATTTCCCCACACAAACACTTCAAAAACTCTTAATTTCCACTCCTAAAAACCACCTACAGCAGTAGCTACGGGAATCTCATCAAACTAACATTATAACCTCTCAAAAATCATCACAAAACATCTAAAAACACCCACCCAATGTTGCTATAACATCAACCCAACAATTTCTCACAAAATCATTCTAAAAACACAAATTTTTGACACTTTAAATACACCCCTAAAACCCATTTCGGAATTCTTTAGAAAACCCAACCAAATTGAGATATAATGTTCCATTGGGCAAGGTTAGATCAAAACTCAACTCTATTAATAAAAACAACCCAAAAGCTATTAAAGTTCCATGCTTTTCTTCAAACTTGAAAACTTCAAAAACTCAAAAAGATGATTTCTATGAAAACTAAAGCTATGAAAATGTTGGAAATCATGAGGAGAATTCAAAATTACCTTTACCTCAAAGAGATCCTTTGAATTGATGAAGAGATTTGATGAAATAGTACTTTTGGGGTTAAGAGGGGTTTTAGGTTTTCAACAATGGTGGAATGAAGAAGATGAGCATTTTTCATTTCAAATAAAGCCCCTTTTGTCATCTTATTTCTCATTCATTTTGCAATTGACCAAAATGCTATTAATGAATGGTCAAACCCACATCTCTTAAAGCCCATGGATTTGGACTTAAGAGATAGGCCCAACATAGCCTTAAACATTTGAAATCCCGAGGCCCATAGAATATTTTATTATTTAATTACAAAACCGAACCCGAAATAAAACTAAAATATTATTTTCACCCGACCCCTAAACCCGGGTGTTACACGACCTGAAAATAAATACCTTATATCTGCATCGAACCCAACTCGAATATATTCTTTAAAAAAATCTGACCCCGCCCGAAAGTAAATAAATTAAACCTGACCCGACCTATAGAAAAAAATTAACTTTTAGGGACCTAATTGTAAAAAATAATTTTAGGGGACATAATAGTAAAAAATTATAAATTTAAGAACTAAATTGTAATAAAAATTAATTTTAAGGACTTAATTATATATATATAAGAGGGAGTATTATTATAAATATCCCTAAAAATTAGGAGAAAATTACACAATTAATCTCGGGTCGGGTTAGGTAGGGTATTTTTCACCCCTAAACCTGACCCAACTCGACTTCACCCTGAATAAAAACTCGACCTGAACTTGATTTTTCATTAAAAAAATCTAACCCGATCAGGTTGGGTCGGGTAAAATGTCCATCCCTACTCTTATGTGTGTATTTAAGAAAGAAAACAAGGACCCTAACAAGTGGTCTCAGTAGAAAAACGGATAATATTTATCTCAATAAACTTAAGTTTAAATCGCTTTATCGAAATATAATACATTAATAGCAAGCTTGTAATCCCTATAGAATATTAAAAAAAGTAGAAGAAAGAAAACAAACACAGTATAAATACATTAATAGCAAGCTTGTATACTCTTTTTTTTTAATATGCTGGTGCGATACAAGGGTAGTATATGTTCAACTTTCTTAGTCTTTTCAAAGACGGCACACACAACATGCATTACTGGTGCTCGAACTCGGGTCCCAAGGGATGATAAACATCTACCTTTGCCATCAGGACACAAGGGGATGAGCCGATATAACATCTCTTTTATTTACTCTTTTTCGTTTTATATTTTTTAGGGAAAATTACCTAAATAGTACCCAGTTATTGGTGCGTTATTATTTTGGTACTTAACTATTTTTTGGTAAAATAGTACCCAAAGTTATGTTTCGATTTTAAAATAGTACATCTACCGTTAAAAATTAATGGAAACGCTTATGTGAAATTTTTTATTATTTTCTTCAATTTTCATATAATTTTCTCTCTCCTAATCAGGATACCACGTGTTATTTTTTAATAATTTTATTTGTCCAACCACAAAGTGACGCATGTCACCGTCTGAATGGTTGAACAAAATCAAAGGAAATAAAATGCCTCTTATGTTGTAGGTGAGATTTAAATCAGAGACTTTATAGAGTAAAGGCTGGGCGCTCAACCATTGAGCCAAACAACAAATTTTGATTAGAACCAAACAAAGAAATATTTAACGGAAACAAAGTTACCGTCTCAAAATAAAACAAAAATACTACTATAAAGAATCGAACTTGGAACCCCTTGTAAAATGAATATTGTGCAAAGTCATTAAATTAAGTTAATGACACAATTATTTTAATCGATTATTATATTATATTAGATAATACAAAATATAAAATAATAAATTATTTTCTCATTTTATTTGATAATTAAAAAACTAATAAAATAATTATGTATTTATTTTCGGATATTATATTATATAATGTAAAAATTAAAATAATATATTATTTTCTTTTTTGGAAATTAAAAAAATAAAATAAATATTTGTAAAAATTTAAACAATATATTAGATAATATAAAAATTAAAACAATATATTTTCTTTATAGTAGCTTTGGTTAAGTTAAGGCTAAAGGGTCAATTTTGTCTATGGGTGTGCAAAAAAATTCAATCTGATTGATCCGATCCGATTATCTGTTGATTCGATCCAAAATTTCAGATATTTGATTTGTTTTTTTTTTGTTTTTTCGATAATTTGGATCGAATATCTGAAAATTTCTGATCGGATACATATAGTTATTTCACATTCGGATCGGATATCCGAAAATTCAAATTTTTTATAGGTATTTATCTTGTTATATTCGATATTTTTACTTGTTATATATAAAACACTGAAATTTCCATGGATACAAATATTGTTATATTCAATAATTTGTTGATTTTTATATTCAAAAACCTAAATTTTTCGTGTATAGAACCGTCAAATTAAAAAAATAGTGAAATAAAGTCATAAATTTCGAATATTCATATATCCGTATTTTTCAGATCGAATACGGATCGCTATTTAGGTGATCCGAATTTTTTGGATATTCGAATTTTTGGATAGGATCAGATCCGGTAACTGAAAATGAACACCCCTACTTTTGTCCATGTAGTAGTCTCAATTTATTGATTTCTCCCCTATGGTATTTTCGCATCAATTTAGCCCCCTTAAGTAGTCTAATTGCATCATTGTTTGCCCCTTGACTGACGGAAGCCAACGTTGATCGTTACGATGATGACGTGGCAGTTTACGATGACGTGACAGAGGGCAAAATTGATTTTTCAAGCGAGTTCGAGGGCAAATTTAATTTTTAGTTGAGTACGAGGGCAAAATTAATTTTTAGACAAAAAATATGAGTAAAATACTAAAATATTAAAATAACATTAAAAATAATTATTAATATACGTCTAAAAATATATAAAAATAATTAAAAATTATAAAATTAAAATATCATAAGCTAATAAATTATAAATTATTCAATAATTAAATTTTGAAATATTTATAAAGTATTAAAAATATAAAAACCTTCATCAAAAAAATTTGGACGATTTTGATTTTCTTTCTCTTCAAAAAATGTAAGGAAGAAATAATCCTAAATTATGGTTAATGTGATTCTCTCAACCGAACAAAAATCTTTTACCTTTTTGATGTCCTTATCTCTCAATACTAAAAAATTAAACTCTACACTCTAATTCTAATTTCTAAATCGCAAACCTTAAACCCTAAAATTTAAACCCTATACTTGATTAAATTTTATACACACACTCTTATGATTCATACTCACTTTATATTGATAAAGTTTTTAATTAGGGTTTAGGATTTAAAGGTTGTAATTTAGAGCTTACAATTTTAGGGTTTGAAATTTAGAAATTATGATTATAGGGTAGAATTTATTTTTAAGTTTTAATTTTTGAATAATTTATAATTTAATAGCTTCTGATATTTTGATTTTATAAGTTTTAGTTATTTTTAAATTTCTTTAGATTTTTGTTATTTTTTAGCCATATATTAATAAAATATTTTTAAATGTTTTATTATTTTTACATCATTTTAATATTTTTCTTAAATTTGTATTTTACCTAAAAATCAATTTTGTCATCGTACTCAACTAAAAATCAATTTTGCCCTCGAACTCCCTTGAAAAATCATTTTTTTTTCTCTGCCATGTCATCGTAAACTGCAATGTCACCACCGTAACCGTCAACATTATCAATTTGAAACATTATCAATTTATATAATGTTATGTTAGATTTGTCATATATAGATGATTGTATGATGTTAGATTTGTCATATATATATATATATATGAAGTTAAGGAAAATATTCATGAATCGTAAACTAAAATGTTACTTTGGAAAGGTTAACAAATATTAATTTATATAATTTCTTTTTTATTATTTAAACTTTAAGAAAATTTGAAACATTTTAAGAGTAATTTTATCATTTTAGTCATTTCATATGAGTAATTTTAAGAGTAAACTAAAATGTTACTTTGGAAAGGTTAACAAATATGTGGTTGGTGGTAGTATAAGTAAATATATTTGAGGAGTGTTGATGGACAGTCAAGGGTCAATTTAAAATTTTTAAAATATTTAAACGTCTATATTAAAAATTTTAAAAACTTTAAAAGGATTGATTCAATTTAAAAAAAATTGGAGTCTAACTCAATTTAAAAAAAAATTAATGAGAACTTATAAAAAAATATTTAAGGGTGGTATTTACTTAAAAATATTCAAAAATAATAATTTTTTAAAATTTTTAAATGGGTCAAATAAAAAAGTTAATTTAAATTATTAAAAATTAAAAAATTTCATATTTATAAGCTTAATAATAAATCTTTGTCTTTCTTAATGTTTGATCCTAATTTTATCTCAAAAAGAATTTTTGAATGAATCTCACAAATGTTATTTAGTATTTATTTATTAAAGTATAACAAGGAATACTATTTTCTCTGGTAGTTCATATTAAAATGTACAACCCAACTCTGCGTTTTCAAGTAAAATTTTAGTAGGAGAGAAAAAAAATAGAGATGCAGCCGAATTAATTCAACTCGAAAAGGTTAACCTAATAGAAAATCCCATTGATTTCGAAAACTTTTACCATCTCTAACAAATGATTCACCTTTCCAATAATACAGCACGTGCTCATTATCAATTCCGACAACGGCCCCCCTTGGCATTTTCAGACAAGTGCATGTCACATGCACTGCATAATTCATTTATCACCACAATATTATGAGTCTATGACTATCCACTACACATCTCAACTTTTCAAATATGGGATGGGATCCTAACCCTATATGGGATGGGATCAAGTTACATGGTGTAAAACTCATTTAGTTTTACACCAATTTAGGACCATTGGATGAGTGAAATGTATGGATGAGATTAACAGTAAAAAATGTGAAGATTATCACTTGGAAAAAAAAGATAAGGAAATAATCTGGGCCATTAATTACCATCATCCAACGGTCCAAAAATAGTGTAAAAGTAATTGAGTTTTACACAGTGTAAGTTGATCTTAACCCTATATGGGATGAGATCAAGTTACATGGTGTAAAACTCATTTAGTTTTACACCAATCTAGGACCATTGGATGAGTGAAATGTATGGATGAGATTAACAGTAAAAAATGTGAAGATTATCACTTGGAAAAAAAAGATAAGGAAATAATTTGGGCCATTAATTACCATCATCCAACGGTCCAAAAATAGTGTAAAAGTAATTGAGTTTTACACAGTGTAAGTTGATCCTAACCCTATATGGGATGGGATCAAGTTACATGGTGTAAAACTCATTTAGTTTTACACCAATCTAGGACCATTGGATGAGTGAAATGTATGGATGAGATTAACAGTAAAAAATGTGAAGATTATCACTTGGAAAAAAAAAGATAAGGAAATAATCTGGGCCATTAATTACCATCATCCAACGGTCCAAAAATAGTGTAAAAGTAATTGAGTTTTACACAGTGTAAGTTGATCCTAACCCTATATGGGATGGGATCAAGTTACATGGTGTAAAACTCATTTAGTTTTACACCAATCTAGGACCATTGGATGAGTGAAATGTATGGATGAGATTAACAGTAAAAAATGTGAAGATTATCACTTGGAAAAAAAGATAAGGAAATAATCTGGGTCATTAATTACCATCATCCAACGGTCCAAAAATAGTGTAAAAGTAATTGAGTTTTACACAGTGTAAGTTGATCCTAACCCTATATGGGATGGGATCAAGTTACATGGTGTAAAACTCATTTAGTTTTACACCAATCTAGGACCATTGGATGAGTGAAATGTATGGATGAGATTAACAGTAAAAAATGTGAAGATTATCACTTGGAAAAAAAAGATAAGGAAATAATCTGGGCCATTAATTACCATCATCCAACGGTCCAAAAATAGTGTAAAAGTAATTGAGTTTTACACAGTGTAAGTTGATCCTAACCCACGCGTCATCTGTGATTTCAGCCAATAAAACTTATACATTTCATTTTTTATAAAACTTATACATTTTATTTTTAAGTGAAATTTCACGTTTTTTCGGCATGTAAATAAGGAATGGATAATTACTATAAAATTACTTTGAGATAAATGAATCTTATTGATTGGGACCACAAATGACGTGGTGAGTCAGGCGCATCTAATAATTTATCATTTAAAAAATATATTAAATGGGCTCGGATCACCACGTTATTCGTGGTCCTAGCTAATAAGATCTACACATCTTATTTTTTCCAAGGTAAATTTTCACATCTTTGCTACATGTAAATAAAGAAAGAGTAGTTACTTGAAAATTACTTTGAGATGAATAAATCTTATTTACTAGAACTACAAATCGCGTGATGAGTCGGGTCCATCTAATAATTTCTCTTTTCAAAAATTAATAGATGGACTCGGCACACTACATAATCTGCGGTCCCAACCAAAAAGATCCACCCATCTTGTTTTTTTCAAGGTGAATCTTAACATCTTTCCTACATGTAAATAATGAATGGGTAGTTACTTGAATATCACTTTGAGATAAATGGATCTTATTGACTAGGGCCACAAATGACGTTGTGAGTTGGGTCCATCTCATAATTCTCTTTTTTAAAAAAAATATTAGATGGACTCAGCTCACCACATCATTCGTGGTCCCAACCAATAAGATCCACCATCTCATTTTTTTGAAACATTTATTAGATGAATGAATCTTATTGACTGGGACCACGAATGACGTGGTGAGTCGAGTCCATCTAATAATTTCTCTTTTAAAAAAATTATTAGATGGACCCGACTCACCACATCATATGTGGTCTTAGCCAGTAAGATCTACCCATCTCAGTTTTTTCCAAGGTGAATCTTCACCTCTTTCCTACATGTAAAAATGAGATGGATGAATCTTATTAACTAGGACCATGAATAATGTGGTGACCCGAGTCCATCTAATAATTTCTATTTTCAAAAAAATTATTAGATAAACCCAGCTCACCACGTCATCTGTGGTCTTGAGCAATAAGATCCACCCATCTCATTTTTATTCCAAGGTGGATCTTCACCTCTTTCTTACATGTAAAAATGAGATAGATGAATCTTATTGACTAAGACCATGAATGATGTGGTGATTCAGATCCATCTAATAATTTCTCTTTTTAAAATATTATTAGATGGACTTGGTTCACTACGTCATACATGGTCTCAGCTAATAAGATCCACCCATCTCATTTTTGTCAAGGCGAATCTTCACCTCTTTCCTACGTGTAAATAAAGAATGAGTAGTTACTTGAAAATTACTTTGAGATGAATGAATCTTATTGACTGGACCATGATGGCATGTTGAGTCGGGTACATCTAATAATTTGTCTTTTCAAAAAATTATTAGATGGACTCAGCTCACCATGTCATATGTGGTCTCAGCTAATATGATCTACTCATTTTATATTTTTCGATGTGAATTTTCTCCTCTTTCCTACGTGTAAATAAGAAATAATTAGTTATTTAAAAATTATTTTAAAATAAATGTATATAATTGATAAAGACTACGAATAACGTGGTGAAGCCAAAAAAAAATTTAATAATTTCTTCCAACTTTTCTGTCTACATCCTTCACTTATTATCCATTCCCTACTCAACCATTTTCATTTAGTGAATATTAATTAGCTGCATTAATGTGATATATAAAAATAAAAGTGTGAAGGACACTGTTCTCTTCCCATGCCCAAACAAATCACATTCACAATCATTCACCTTAATATTGATATTCATAATTCTTTTATATAATGCTTAAATATAATAAATTAGATCTCGTTATAATATCAATTAAATTAAAATTTAATTAATATCAATTTTTATAAATTAATATTCATAATTTTAAACATGAATAATTATATATTACGACAATTACGTAAAACTAAAAAATAAAACATAAAAAAGTCATCTAGAGACATGAATGTATAGATATAATCGTAACAAGTAAAAAAAATAATGTCCACGAGATAAAGGATATATGGTTTAATAGATATTTACCGTAAGTACTAGATTGAATTGATGTCATCGATGAACGAATGTTAATTAATTATGAAATTATAAAAATAACTATATTTTTAATAATAATGTAAACTTTTGCAATGGTTGTGCAGTTTTGGTCACCAATTTTCAAATTCGACCGATAAAGTCATTTACGTTTTCGACCTGTAAACTTCTGGTCACTCGAAGTTAAGTGATGTTAAATGGGTGACGTGGTTGTTAAAGGGACATTTATATGATTACACATTCGGTCCCTGTTAGTTACTTATTATATCAATTTGATCCTAATTTTAATTTAATTAAATAAATTAATCACTCAATTAGGTGCCGGCATGTGTCATCACCTTATTAGAGTTATATTCGTGAGTTTGAATTCGTTAAATTAATTTTTAATATAATTTCAAAAAATTTATTTAAAATCATGAATTAACTATTTTTAAATATTATATTTATACAGTGGTTTAAATGTTTTTTATGCGTTTCAAGTATGTCATGTTCCATTCTCCTTAATCCATATTTATTTCATTTTCCTTGCATTAACAACAAACTAAAACATATATTGTATTAAATTCCTTCAATAAGGTGATGACACGTGTCGACACCTAATTGAGTGATTGATTTATTTAATTAAATTAAAATTAGGATCAAATTGATATAATAGGCAACTAATAGGGACCAAATGTGTAATTATATAAATTCCCCTTTAACAGCCATGTAACCCTTTTAACGACACTTAACTTCGAGTGACTAGAAGTTAACAGATCGAAAACGTAAGTGACCTTATCGGTCGAATTTAAAAATTGGTGACCAAAATTATACTAGACGAAAACATAAATGACCATTTACAGTAATTTACCCTAATAAATATTATTAGGCATTATATGGAATGAACACATAATACTATTCAATTGTATTCAAATCTTTTCTCTCTCTATCTATGTTTATTTTATTTTTTCTAAAATTTTTAAGATATTTAGTTTACACAAAAATAAAAAACTTTCATCTATATCGTAGACATCATGAATATGACAAAAATTATTATATATTTAAGAAAACCATATCCTTGTAGTTCAACAATGTGGATATTATCAAGCATTTCTTGCCTAACACGTATAATTAAAATTTAAAATACCATAGCAGAATACAAAGTGAGAGACATCAAACCTACCAACAACACGAGAAACACATTTCAGTAAAAAAAAAAGGACAAAAATGAGTTTGGACAGCAACATCAGAAAGTTTACATTTTGTTTTTATATCATTCAACTTACCAGCTTGACAGCTTCCACTGATTGCGACGTCTAAACGAAAGCATTAAAAAACATGCAAACAAAACGACTGGTGCAGGGATTAACTTAGAGGGGCGGTCTCCCCTAAAAATTTGAAATTTTAAAAATTTTAAAAAAATATGTGTTTTTTATTAAAAATATATTTTCACCCCACTAAAATTTTATAAATTCACCCATTAAAAATTTATAAGTTTACCTCCCCTAATATAAAGTTTTAAGTTCGTCCCTGTACTGGTGTATACATTCTGTGGTTGTTAAGCCATCGTTTTCTACTTTATTAACTCCGGGAACATAGAGTTCGAATCACAAATTATTGAGTTTGAATGTATTTTTTAGTAACTTTTTACGAAAATTCTTTGTTATTGTACCATAGCTTAGTTGATATGGGCGGATGCTGGATATTATCAAGTTAGTTTGAGAATGTCTGTTTAAAATTTTAAAAATTTAGAAGTTTATATTAAAACTTTCCAAAATTTTGAATGGTTTGATTTTTTTATAAAAATTTAGAGGTTTAACTATTTTTTAAAATTGAGACTTAATGAAAAAATTTTAAGAGATGATTTAATTAAAAATATTTTTAAAAATTAAATATAATAGCAATATTTAAACTTTTTAAAGAACGCAAATTAAAAATTTTAAAGGACTAAATATTAATTTACCATATTTTGGAAGGAAGGATCCGCTAAGAGGTGGACACTTAAATACGGAAAATTCTACTATGTTCGACGAACACCGTTGAACACCATTAACGCTGAACATCGCTGAACATCATTAAATTGATTAATAAAAATTAAAACTCAACATATAATTATAAATTATTTAAAGTAAAATTTCAACTAAATTATTTTCTATATATATATATATATATTATATTTTTAATCTTTTATAAATAATTTCAACTAAATTAGTCAATTGATTAATAAAGAAATATAATATATATATATATGGAAAATAAAAAATATAATTTATATGGAAATTAATTTAATTGAAATTTTATTTTAAATAATTTATAATTATATGTTGAGTCCTTGAGATTTTTAATCTTTATTAATCAATTTAATGGTGTTCAACGTTAGTGATGTTTAGCGGTATTCGTCGAGCGTGGTAGACTCGTCCCTTAAATAATTTTTGAAATCAATTTTAATTAGTTTTGAAATCATAAGGATGGAAAGTGTTATTATCCCTTTTAGAATAAAATCTTAAAAAATAATTTTATATTATTTTTTCATATTTTCTTTTATTTTTTAATTCAAAAAATAATTAAACTTTTATTACTATAATAATTTATACATTCATTTTAATTTAAGGGTAAAGTTCACAAATGGTCACTAAACTTTGATCAATTATTTAATTTGGTAAGCAAACTTTCAATAACTTCAATGTTACCATTAAATATTTAGTTTTGTTTCAATTTGGCCACTGACCCGTTAACAATTGTTAAAAGAGCGATGTGACTGTTAAAATATTTTGTATAATAACACATTCAAACAATTTAGTCATAATTTGAAATAAATAATAAATTTAACCCTTATTATTTCAAATTAACCCTATTTTTATTAGAGATAATTTAATATTTTATTTTAATTCCTCAATTATCTAATGTTATCGTGGCCCTCCCAATCCCAATCATACCCAATCCATCTTTTAAAAATTGAATGCTAGACCTCACGGTAATAGTGGTGTGGTTGGTGCAAAGTTCTAAGTCTAATCTTCCCACCAAATAGAATACGAGTCTTCATGTACCCCAGCAATATATGAGTTCTCTAAATGTTCAATCAATGACACTATGATTCTGTCTTTCCCCATTGTCCCTGTAAACTTGCTCAAAATGATAGTGGATGAGACTCCATTTTTGTTTACATATTGCTTGTTACCAGAATTTTTCACTAATTTGTTCTACTTTGAAGTTTTGGTACTAAGATTTATGGAATTGGATAAGCAAAACTGGTCTATTGTTCTTTCAGCTGATATCTTAGATTAATTCACTTTATTGCATGGAACAAATTTTTTAAATGAATCAATTTATTACTAAATTAAAATTTAGATTTGGATGTTAATGGATACTATATAAATTATTTAAGTTATTTTCTTTAAAAAAATTAGTATTAATTTTTAAAAATATACTTAATTTTTCATTTTTTATTATGTATAATTGAATACGCATAATAAAAAATATATGTGTTTTTGGTGGCCTAATAATAATTTTAAAAATACAAGTATTAATTTAAAAAAATGTACTTAATTTTCCTTTTTATAGTTTTGAAGCAATTGGAAGTTTGATTACCAAATTAAATAGTTGATCAAAATTTAGTGACCATTTGTGAAATTTACTCTTAAATTAAAGTGAATGTATGAATTATTATAATGATAAAAGTTTAATTATTTTTTGAATTAAAATAATAAAAGAAAATTTAAAAATTATTTTTAAGACTTTATTCTGAAAGGGGATAATAACACTTTCGATCGTTATGATTTCAAAACTAATTAAAAAAGTCAATGGTACATTATGGGACATATAAATAGTAGTACATTGCGATACATGTCATTTACTATAGAATTATCCTAATAATGATAATAATAAATTTTCTAAAGTTGGGTTTTCTTTAAAAGTGAATAATTCACTCATGGAAACCAATATTAATATGTTACCGAATTATTAAATATTGCATTCAATGTTAAAGAAACTTCCAAAATTCCATAGTACTAAACATAAATTACAGAACTTCATGGAAATTTACAAAAATATGCAAAAACCAAAGGGTCTTTTAGCATTTTCATTTCCTTACCATTTTCTATATTTTTATTAATAAAAGAAAACTGATGATGGCATCATTGTCAAAATTTAGTGTAAAATGTCAATAAAAATTTACCTACTAAAAATGAAGTGTGCCGCAAAATTAAAATTCGGGAACAGGAAGGGAAAAAAAAAAAAGTAAAACAATTATAGCGATTATAACTCCTGATATTGGGCAGAGAATTAGGAGGGAAATAGAACAGAAAGTGAGAGTTTTAAGAAACTTGTATCGGGTAAACCAAAAACTCACATCCCTGAATCTAGTTTTGTGTTTGGAGGAATGGGTTCACTTAAAACACTTGAGGTCGTTCCTTCTCCTGAAGAAGACGCCCAGAAACTCAAGAAAGCTTTTATAGGTTTCCATTTTGTTTTTCTTTTCCTTTTGTTTCCCGAGAATCTGTTTTGATGATGTTGTTGTTGTTGGGAAATTGTTTAGGATTTGGGACAGATGAGGACATGATAATTGAGATATTAGGCCACCGAGATGCAAACCAAAGGAAGAAGATTAGAGAAGCGTATCACCAGCTTCACAATGAAACTCTCATTGATGGTCTTAATAAAGAAGTTTCTGGCGATTTCGGAGTATGTTCTCTTCTCTTCTTTGTTGATTAGTTGATTTGATTGAGATTAATGTGAATTTCCCATTGTTTTCAGTGATTGTCTGTTGAATTTCCAATAGCAAGCTCTTAAAATCCTTTGTTGATAGGACTCGGGTTTGAGTGTCGGATATGAATATGTATCCGTTGTAGTCCTGGAATGATTCTTAAAACTTGGAACTTTTGCCATGGATTTAATCTAGGTTACTCGATTTAGATAATGAGTGCGAGATATGGGTATGTGTTTTTCTATGTTTATATGGGGTCCTTGGAGTGTTATATCATGTATCTCTGTTCAAATAGGTTTCGACAAAGCATTTAATTTCCGAAAATCAATGATCAATCCATGTGAATCTCTATGGTTCATACTTTGAAGATAATAGTTTTTGATGTTTAACAGAAAGCTGTCATTCTTTGGACATATGACCCTTGTGAGAGAGATGCTAGACTGGCAAATGAAGAATTGAAGTCGAGGATAAGGGCTATCAAGGATCTAGAGATCATCGTTGAGATGTCATGTGCATCGTCTCCTCAGCATCTTGTGGGAGTGAGGAAGGCCTATTGCGATCTCTTCAACACTTCGCTCGAGGAACATATCTTAGTTTCAGCACCTATGCCTTTGAGAAAGGTAACTAATCAGAAGCAGTAATTACTTAGCTCATTTAACCTTCACGTATTCAGAGCCTAAGTCGTTCTCGGTCTTCATTTATTAAAATGCTCATGTCGACAGAGGCCGGAGCAACGTAGCTGCAAAGTAACAAATTGACATGTTTTTTTTGTTGTTGGTGGTAATGCAGATTTTGGTAGGCTTAGTAACATCATACAGGTATGATAAGGAAATGGTGGACAAGGATATGGCAAAGTTAGAGGCAAATAGGTTACATGAGTGTATCAAAAGCAAGGATTTGGCTCATGATGATGTAGTCTATATACTTTCCACAAGAAACTTCTATCAGCTCAGGGCTACATTCGAATGCTACAAGGAAAAACATGGGCATCCTATTCATGAGGTTCTGGTTTCATCTTTAAGCATCATGTAGTCTACATAAGGAATTGATTTTCGGTTGAGCACGCTTTCTTTATTTGCGTTTATCACCATCGCAGATGTTTTGTTTTTGACAGGACATCATGAATTCCGGGAAGGGTGATCTGGAATCACTTGTGAAGATGGTTGTTTTGTGCATTGATTCCCCAGCGAAGCACTTTGCACAGGTCAGTATTTAGTTGTTTCTGATTAGTTTCGCAAGTTATTCGAGTTCAGTTCTCGATAATGACCAAGTTGAATTCAAGTTCATATTCTTACTTGGAGGATTATCTCTTATTCATGGTTGGATATTTGTCCATTTCAATCGGTTTCGAATATCATCAACAGGTTGTCAAAACAGCAATCATGGGACTGGGAACCGATGAAGATTCGGTGACAAGAGCTATAGTAAGTAGAGCAGAGATCGACATGATGAAAGTAAAATCAGAATACTTGAACATGTACAAGTTCCATCTCGACGATGAAGTTATTGATGATACATCTGGAGATTACAGGAAATTCTTGGTCACCTTACTTGGTGGAAAAATCTGACTGATTCATTCATTCAGTCAATCAGTCATAATCTCTATATATATATATTGTTTGAATTCGTGAACCATGGATTGTTTGTATTGGTAATTTGAATTGATGGTCCTTTTGTTAGGAAGAAAGAAGAACATGATATTGAAGCTGAAGCCATCAGATTTGAACCTGCTTGCTTGTACATAAGTTTCATGTAATAATTTATGTTTCCAATCTAATTGCTGAATTTCAGCCAGAATGGTTCTTAAATTTGTGGAAATATTCTCCCTCCAATGATTTTATGTAATTAGTTTTGTATCGGTTCTGGTTTAATCGTTTTGACAGTAAAATGAAACATTGTATCGGTTTTGTCCGTGTCGATAGAAATGTGTACTAATTGACTTATAAATAAGGTCGCAAAGAGTTTAATTAATTTTGAAGAGTACATTAATATTAATATTTTAATTAGTAGAGATTATGAATGACGTAAAATTATTTGAAAACTTAATCGATTATAAAATAAGTTACCAGCTGGAAACTTTATAAAACATTATCCGCAGGACTCAAATAATAAAAATCTGAGACAGATCAAAAGACCACACATCCAATATCAACTTACATTTGAATAGATATGAATGTATGCAAAGGCAATACCAACAGATTTTTCATCAAAACTACAATGAAGTAATCAAAGGTTGATACAAGCTAGAGTCCGGTTCCGTAAAACTCACCGGACGCAAACATGGTTGCCGATATTCTTCAGTTGCTTTGTCAAAGCTATCCTCCATCTCACCACCACTTTTCTCATCCAGTTCATCGTTTTCAACTGCATCCTGTCCATGAAAAACAACCACTACTTCGGTTAATTTCAATGCTTATGTAGTTTGAAGTTTGAACCCTTCATCTTTCTACATTGTTTTTGCATGGACATTGAATATGACATTACATATGTGTATATATAAACTTGAAGGAAGTTAGATGTATATACCATAAACTATTCTTCTAAAGTTTATCTCTCTGTTATTCTTCAAAATCAGCTTTAGAATTTTACAGCTCCCATGGCTTATATTGACACGGAGAAGTCGAAAATACAGCGATACATAGCTATTAAGAAACAGAACTAAACGAACCTGAATAGAGAGACTTTGGAATGTAGGAAGAAAGCGAATCTTGCAGTACTCGTTGAACATTATGGTGAGCACTACCAGGGGAACGGTTGATATAGAAGCTGCTGGTTTCGACTTCAATCCGAAGAGACCAATCATTGTGATTTGCATAAGAATGATTGCAACAATTATATAATGATGGATGAATGGCCAGAATTTACCACATGTGTCATAAACAGTTTCATATACGTCCTGAATCTGCAAAAATGTTGGAACATAAGAAAAATAAAAAAGTTGGAACATAAGAAAAATAAAAAAGTTGGAACTTGGAACTTGGAACAACATAAAAAGTTACCTGATTGATATACACAATGTAGCCGAGGAAGAAGTAGACAATAAGAAAAGGAAGCAACAATGGAGCAATAACTGCATAAACTATGCCAATCAGTATCGAAAGGGAGACGGTGGGGATGATTCGGTAGTATTGCAGCGAATAAAGATAGAGGTCTTTCTCTTTTCCCCGGCCATAAGTGTGGGACTTTACGAAATCCCAGATTAATATTCCAGGTTGAAGAATCTCTGTAGAAAATCCCGAGAGCCCCTCTGTTAAGATGTATGTCATGAAGAAATCTGCCTGGGATGTGTGAATCCATACTCAAATCAGACCAATCTTTTGCAAATATTGATGAAAAAACATTTTCTGAATCATAGACTATAATTTCTTTCGAGTATAATCGAAGAACATGCAAATCATTTTGAATTCTTTCACATTTAAGATACCAATCCTTTAAAAAGCACAAATCATTCAAGCAAAAATATGAATTATGAAGAAAAAGAGAACTTACTTGAGAAGAGACAAGTGAAGCAAGATGACTAGGCAAATTCTTAGGATGACTAACATATTCTCCGATTTCATCAAGTAGAGAACCTGAAATCAAACTCAAAAAGAAAACATTTCCCAAGAGAAAATAGAAAACCATGTTGCAAGCTTTGATCTCCTCTCTGCTCTTTGAGATAGACCCACCCAGTTTAGCCATTCCGAGCATTGCATATGGAACTATGTATATGAACCCTTTGAGGATTGCACTTGGAAGGTACCCTGTCACTACTGAGGATAGCCCTGGTCTATGGTTCAATAAAATATGTCAACTCAAAGCATTTGTAAATAGTTCAGGAAGCAAGTAAATAATAATGCTCATAACTTGGATACAGGTATACGTCTGATATAGGCATGTTTATACTCAAATCTGGTTGTGAGAGTCCTTGGAAGATTATATCCCTATACCCATGTCTAGATGAGTTGAATTCATGTGCTGAACATAGAACTAATGTGTTACTGCAAATAATACAATGTCAATATTTGAAGTATAGTCCCTCAAATATACGAAGTCATACTCGTATCATCTTTGAATTGTTTGTTGAAAAAGCTAATTCCAATTATCAGTCTAGTACATTTCCAAGGGCTGAGAATTCAAGAAACTAAAGAAAAGTATATTGTTCTCAGTGTCTGCCTTGAAAACCAACATGTATGCGTGTATTTATTCGTGTTCAACACTTATATATGACACATATTTTAACATGAGTATGGAGATATGATATTCCAAACTGAGCATACATGTGCCATATGCATACCCGTATCCAACACTTGTCTTTGATACCGAAGTAATGTGAAGCAAAGAAAAAAAGAGTTCTTACATGAGATCAATAGCCATAGCTGGAGGAAACCATTTCTTAAGTTTCTCATACTTAGCGATCCCTTGAACAGCAGTGACTGGCACTGCAAAGAAAATTGTGAGAAGAGTTGCTGCAAGAATGACTCCAATTTTATACACAGGCAAGATGTTATATCGAATTGATAGATTCCTCCACAAGACATCACTCGGTTCAGGAGCCATTTCAGTTATCCATAGAAGTGGATTTGTGTGCTGCTGAGTTTGGGCCGCCATTGCTGCTCCCCACCGAGATTTGAATGTCACAAATGCAACAGGCAATTCCTACAAACAAAAAGCATATTAGCTGTGTATGATCCTATCATGTTTATCATAGTTGCAAATTTAATGAATGTAACAGGTTAATATCAACAAGTGGACAGATTACCTTTCCTTTGAGCATGTCTTCACTCTGCAATTGATGAATCTTGTGACAGAGTTCCTCAAGGTTTTCCTCGAGCACTGCAGTTTTTGATAAATCATATTGACATTCATCCACTAGTAAGGTTTCTTCACCATGTTTCCTGCCTTTACATCTCTTTCTTAAGCCGAGATTCTTTTCATGAACAGATCTTGCCTGGTTCTACAAGCAAATCATTTGTAAGATTTCTGTTTAAAACGACATCCAAGAGATGAAACATATCGAACTCAAGACCATGGAATGCTTACCGACAGATCTTCTATGTCTTTCCCATTGTATAACATTTTGTGAGAATGATAACTGTAAGGATGATGTTTAGAAAAGAAGTGACCAACACAACAGCCGCGAGCCTTGTGTTCGGCGCAGACTGGAATTTGTCTAACTATAGTCGTAAATTGATCGGGACGATGCCTCAACTTCCGAACTTGTTGAATCCTTTTAACCAAAATCTCAGAATATTCCTGGAGAGGGAAATGGTGTAGGAATTCAGCTGTTATATGTTAACATTTCTGAAAGTCAAAAGTAGAAAGGACTGAAAAACAAGAATGAAAATGGCAAAATATCCACAATTATTTTACTGTCAAAACTAAAGCCCAAAGTTGTTAAAAACAGGGAAGGTATAATTGCAAAGCTCACCTTATACAAAAGGTATAATCCATAGAAGGATATAAACCACAAGCATAGAAAATGCACCCAGAGCCTGCAAAACAACAAGTCAAACTAGTGCTTAAACATGGATCACACTGTCAATCTGAAGGCTTCTGCCCTTTTTGTTGGTCGATTTTCATGAAGTATTTGTACCCAACATTTGTGTTGGAATATAAGCTCCAAGGTAAAACCTTATAAGAGTCTAACTATACCTATGCTCGCAGTTTATTTAAGAGGTGAATTTTAGCAATACGAGATTTGAATCAACTTCTGCAACTCCTTCCTCTATTTATAAAGAAAACACACACACATATAGTCCTACATCTTACACGTTAGAACCTTTTTTGATGTTGGATATTGTGCAAGAATCCATGGAACGATGTCTTTCAGAAGAATCTGTCTGCACACCAAAATTAATCGGTAGGAGAATCAGCAATCCAACACAAGAGCAAACAGCAAAGAAATTGATCCTGTTGAAAACCAATCAAAATTAACATTGCCAAGCTCTATTTCGAACACTGTCAATTTTTATACAAGTTGTGTTCTAAATTTCTTAACTTATATATACCGATAAAGAAAAGAATAAATAAACAGGGAGTGATACTGACCCGAACTTGAAGAGTCTTATAACAACGAGTGCATCGAGTCCATTGGTTTCAAGGATTTCATCCTCAGAGACATGGAAGGCTCGAGGTATCCAAGAGAAGGAAGGGAATAAACGACCGAGAGAGCGAGGACGAGAGAAGACGATTCGATGTCGTTTTGAAAGAGGACGAGGGTAATACATGGGAGCATTTGAAGGCTGTTTCTTCAAGACTGAGAAGAGAAATAGAATCACTATTGCCAATCCTATGTTAATGCCTGCCGAAGCCAATAGACTATGAGGATCCATTTTTCGATGAGGATGAAGCAAATGAAAAGAGGAAAAGGGTTAGTTTTCTAGCTTTGGTGTTGCACGTGGCAGTGTTGCATGCAATGCAGGACGTAGCTTTCCTTGGAATTTTTTGCATGGGAAGTGATACAATTTTGAGACACCTGTAATACCAAAACCTCGAGAAATTGCTGGTCTAACTGCAAATCATAGAAAATAAATAGTTGCTCCTGTTGTCTATTGTTATGTGTACCCTCCAAAAAGCATCATCCAAGTACATACATAGAAAAACTTTGAAAAAATAAAATATATCCGTACTAGACACGTACTCGTATCCAACACTTATATATGAATCCGAGAAAACATATGCTAATTTATTAAAATATGGTCTCACTGCCCTGTATTCCTTCTGGTGTTGAAAAAAAAACCCACATAGATAGAGAACACAAACTATCAAGTGTAAGGGAATATCAGAATATCGTTCTCCGGCCCTTCCATGGGTTCTCATCGTCTTCATTATCATCATCATCAACAACAACAACATTATCTTCATCCTCGTTAAATATACAGCCTCGAGGGAGTTTGATGAGTTCCAATTCTCCATCATCTTCATTAAGGAATTCTAGCCCGTATTTAGTGTGGCGATGTTTAACCAAAGGCCAACGTAACAGCCTGATGAACATAGGGTAAAACCCTAGAATTGAAAAGAAAAGATTAGGAAAAAATTTGGAAAGAAAAGAATGTGAGCTACCAAAAAATCGTAGCCAGGGTCGGGTCACCCATCTCCTTAATATAGCCCAACCCGAGTCCAACAGAAAACGGTTATCACTTAACCGATCTGTTAGACCCAGCTAACGGGCACAACCAGAACCAGTTACATACACTCATAAGAGTGTAACAAATATAACCATCTCAACTCTTCACTATCACCAGATGGCCCATCACAAATGCTCGGCCCAAATAGTCACAACATATAACACAAAGCCTAATATTTCCCCTGCTCCCTTCTTCGTTGCCATCACCATATAACTTCACTGATCTGCAGAGGAATGCACACTCATTTTATATCTGAACGACTGAAAATAGGCTTTCGACAGAGGCTTTGTTAACCCATCGACAACTTGGTGTTCAGCGGGAACATAATTAACTTGAACCTTATGATCTGCAACCTTCTCAAGGACGAAACGAACATCTAGTTCAACATGCTTGGACCGAGAGTGAAACACAGGATTGGCGGATATGGCAACCACACTTTTATTGTACACCACACTACTGGAATTGTCGACGAATGTATTCCCATATCTCACAACACTGTGCCTACCCACATGACTTCAGAAACAACATCAGCAACACTCATATATTCAGCCTCGGATGTCGATCTTAAAATAGACTTTTGTTTCTTCGAACTCCATGCAACCAGACAATTGTCAACGTACACACAATAACCTGTTGTCGACCTCTGATCATCAGACCCGTTACCCCAATCAGCATCAGAAAAAGCCACTATGTTCCCCACACCCAAATCTGATGGGGTAAACAGTAAACCATAATCAATTGTACCAACTAAGTATTGGAGAATTTGTTTCACTGCATCAAGATGTCCCTCACATAGCTTATGCATAAACTGAGCAACACGATTCACACTAAATGCAATGTCTAGCCGAGTATGACAAACATATAATAATGCACCAACAAGACTACGATAGTTATATGGATCAAATAAGGGGCTACCAGCATCTTGAGTCAATTTAGTAGCTGGCAGCATTGGTGTAGGAGAAAGTTTTGCTTGACACATCTTTGCTTTAGCAAGAAGTTCTAAAACAAACTTTTTCTGACTCAGTAACAAGGAATCACCAATATTCAAAGCTGTAATGCCGAGAAAAAAACGTGAGCTCACCTAAGTCCTTGAGAGAAAACTTTTGGTGAAGCTCCTGGATAACCTTTTCAACAACCTCTTCGGATGATCCAGTGATGATGATATCATCTACATACACTAGAACATATGTAATAATAGAGTCACTACTACAGAAGAACAAGGAAGTGTCAGCAGCGGACTCTTTGAACCCGAGAGAGAGAAGACAACCTCTCAATTTTGTGTACCAGTTGCGAGGAGCTTGTCGCAACCCGTACAACGCTTTTTGGAGAAGACAAACCAAGTTTGACCCATCAGTAGCTTGCTCAACAAAGTCGGGTGGTTGTTGCATAAACACTTGTTCTTCCAACCCTCCATTAAGGAATGCGTTGTTCACATCAACTTGACGCAACTTTCACTTCCTAGAGATAGCAACCGAAAGCAATATATTGAGAGTGAAGAAATGCACTACGGGGCTGAAAGTATCGCTAAAGTCTTGCCCCGGAACTTGCGAAAAACCTTTAGCAACCAGTCGCGCTTTGTAACGCGAGACTGAACCATCGGAGTTATATTTGATACAAAAAAGCCACTTGCAGCCGATTGTTTTACGACCTTCAGGAAGAGGTACAAGTGTTCACCTGGCACTGGCCATTAGAGCATTATACTCTGTTGAAACAGCCTCCTTCCAAGCTGGAATTTGCAGAGCCTGTTCAACAGTATCCGGAATAATAGTAGATGCTAGACTAGCTGTGTAAAGTTTTGGTTTAAAAATACCAAGCTTACTCCTAGTTACCATGGGATGAACACTTAACCCAGAAGAAGTATGTAAACTAGACTCATCAGCAACATAATCAGAATCACATGGCAAAGCAATCCCAGCATCAGTATGAATAGACACAGAGTGTAAATCAGACTCAACAGCATCACGATGTAATTCAACTTCATCAACACTATTACTAGGAGCAGTAATGAAACATGATCAACAACATTATGAGCAGACTCAGTGGAAACAGCAGATTCATGAACAACAGGATCAGAATTAACAAACACATCATGGTCAGGAACAACAGAATCAGGCGCAACATGTAAATCAAGCTCACCAACAACATTATCAGCACCAAGATGCATACAAGTCTCATTAACAACAGTACCAGACTCAATGGAACCAGACGGCTCATCAATTGCATAAGATTGATCATGATTTGTACAAGGAGTTGAAACATGTACCTGGTCTCGATGACAAGCAGTACCACACTGACCTGAAGCATCATTCGAATGCACAGACATTGGAGACACATGACCAGCATTAGACATTCCTTGGGTCGATGTGCTGAACCTACCATGATCACAATTAGCTGTATGAGAAGCACTAGAATTAGTGGAATTAACCAAAGAAGATTTAACTGGATTAACCACAGTAACCAGTGAAGGTCCTTTAGTTGCTGCTGTTTTCGAATTCGATGAGGCAGCACCCTTCATGATGCCTGCAAACAGGAAGACAGCTTCGTCAAAAACCACATGTCTCGACACTATGATTTTACCTTGTAACGTGAGACACTTATAACCCTTATGTTGCACACTGTAGCCTAAGAATGTGCAGGGCTCAGACCGAAATTCAAGCTTATGCTTATGAAAGGGTCGAAGGTGCGGGAAACATACACAATCAAAGACACGAAGAAAGCCATAGTCAGGGGTGCAACCAAACAACTTTTCGTAAGGACTAATATTACCAAGAACACGTGTGGGCAATCGATTGATGAGGTGGACTACTGTGATGACAGCATGAGACCAAAACTCCATAGGCAAAAAAGCTTGACTTAAGAGAGTAAGAGTCATCTCTACAAGGTGTCGGTGCTTGCGTTCCACCACACCGTTCTGCTCCGACGTGTGAGGACACGTAATTTGATGCTTTACACCTATCTCAGCAAGCAACGTGGACAAGGATCGATATTCTCCCCCCAACCACTTTGGACTTCTCTGATTTCTGCACCAAACTGAGTGCGAACCTTGCAAACTGTTTGTAAGCTTGAATGGCCTGAGACTTGTTTCGCAGCAAATAAAGTTGTGTATGTCGAGTACAAGCATCGACAAAAGCTACATAATACACGAAACCATCTGACTTTGGGTAAGCAGGACCCCACAAGTCCGTAAAAACAAGTTTAAATGGCTCGGAATATACAGTGACAGAATCAGAGAATGACAGTTTATGACTCTTACCACTTCGACAAGCAAAACAAACAACCTCTTTATTCACACTTGAATCAACAGCCAAATTACAAGTATGCAAAATCTTAGTAAGAACAGTATGGGCAGGATGCCCCAACCTACGATGCCAGACATCAACCTCATTTTGTTTACAAACACGAACACTAGATTGAGCAGTATTCACAGAGGAAACACAGTTATTAAAAACATATAAACCATTGTTCTCACCACCACACAACAACTCAGCACCAGTCTTTTCATCTCGAACCACGCAACGATCAGCATGAAACTCAAAGAAGACCACGATGTCCTTAGCACACTTCGACACCGAAACGAGATTCTTAGTAATTTGTGGCACTAACAGCAAATCATGTAATAATAGATCTCGTGAAGTAGTGTATAAAGATGAAGAACCAATTTTATGAATGTCTAAGACCTTACCATCACAAACTAACAATTTACCTGGACCAGAGAAATCAGCACTCTGATGGACATTCGACGCTTCAGCCGTGACATGGTGAGTGGCTCCAGTATCCAGAAACCACTGACCACCAGAACCACCTGAGCCACGTGAAGTAGTCACATGAACGCATTGAGGACACGAGGAAGAAGCAGATCCATTACCAGACACAGACGCAGAGGTAGGCTCAGCCAGGCTTTCATCCAGAGAACACATATTCACCGCAGGAGAAGAATCGGGTCTATACAAACTGGCCGACACCCCAGCAAAGTTCTGATCAAAACGTCGATAGCACCTATCCACTAAATGCCCCATTTTGCCACACAACTGGCACTGAAATCGATTCCTGGATCGACCAAACCCACGGCCAGATCCACCACCACCACCAGTGGGTGCACTCTGCCTATACGGACGTTGACCAGAACCAACGCCATCAGCATTCGTAGTTCCTGTCGACGCAGACAGACTCATTGCGACAGTATTGGCACTCATAAGAGGGTTCTGTTCATGATCAAACAGCCCCTGCTGAGCTTCAGCATCTACTAAAATCGTGGTGACTTTACCAAGTGACAGAACATCACGGCTAGCAGTGATGACAGCCACAAACGGCTTATACTAAGCCGGAAGACCTCCCAAAATGGTTGCTATGTGTTCCACCTTAAACACCGGACTGCCACATGACGCAAGGGCGTCGCAGATCTCCTTGATACGGGAGATGTATTGCCGCATGGTAAGGTCCCCCTTGCGCACAGTTCAGAGCCAAAAGTGAAGGCTCATTACTGTCGTAGTGGATTGACTGCTAAACGACTCAAGAACGAGCGACCAAATTTCTGTCGTTGACGTAGCTCCAACGAAGTTCGTCAAAAGGTGAGGGCTCATAGTGGACAGAGTCCAAGAGGATAACGCACTTTCCTGGGCAAGAAAATCCTCATACTCATCGTTCTCACACTCAGAGCCGTCAGGCTGACGAACCTTGGCCGGCGGAGCTTTGCGGGAGCCTGTAAGAAAACCCTCGAGACGGTGGCTCCGCACCGTGAGCAGCACCTGTTGCTTCCAGATCAAGAAGTTCGACTCGTCCAGAAGAATGTTGATCCGTTTGTTCGCAAAGAACCGTCCACCAGATCTCACCGACAAATCTGCCTCACCATCGCCAGACGAAGCATCAGCAACACGCACCATCGTGAACATGCAGAAAGCAACAAGACAAATTGACGACGAAGCAAGCACGAACAAGACGACGATCAGAACAACCACAGGCGGCGAAGCGGCGGTACCAGGATCAGACGGTGAATGATACCATGATGAACATAGGGTAAAACCCTAGAATTGAAAAGAAAATATTAGGAAAGAATCTGGAAAGAAAAGAATGTGGGCTACCAAAAAATCGTAACCAGGGTCGGGTCACTCATCTCCTTAATATAGCCCAACCCGAGTCCAACAGAAAACGTTTATCACTTAACCGATCTGTTAGACCCAGCTAAAGGGCACAACCAGAACCAGTTACATACACTCATAAGAGTGTAACAAATATAACCATCTCAACTCTTCATTATCACCAGACGGCCCATCACAAATGCTCGGCCCAAATAGTCGCAACACATAACACAAAGCCTAACACAGCCTGTCTTCCTTGTTCAAGTAGTGCAGCTCCTTGAGATTACCCTGTACAAAGTACAATACATGATATAAAGAAGGTAAAATTCTATGTCAAATGTGACCAATTCCTCTACACACAAAGGAGAAGGGTTGTAATTTGTAAACTTAGCAAACAGAAACTTACCAAACAAAAGTTAACAATCGCATCAAAGCAAGATAAACTTGAACCCGAGGATAAAAACACAAATTTAGCAGGATCAATAGGCATAAAATATAAATATTTTCGAATATTTTATTTAATAAGAAAAGGATGTGAAATTTAATATAATTTGGATACGCCGTTCATTGCTAATATTTTAACAGTATAATAAATATTATAATTTTTTACTATTATTTTGTTGAATTAAAGATAAAGAAACATTGAAGGCCGAAATATTTAAAAAAATCGTCTTATCATTTTTTTATTAAAATTATAATTTATGTAATATTATTATTTTAGGAAATTAGTGCAATATATCACACACATTATAATTTTATATATCATTTTTTGTGGACTGGTAATATAAACAAATGATGATGTGAGTGATTTTTAGTGATTAGGACTTGAGACCTTTGATGATATTTTAAGAATGATACATAGAATAATTTCTCTCATCCATCATTAATCCGTGTCCTTAAAGTTAAAGAAGTACTTTTTTGACCAAGTTTATACTAAATAATTAATTTAGTTCTTCCACAACAAATGCTTCCAATTTGACCTTCAAGCTCGCAAATTACATCAATTTAACCCTTTAAGTAATGTTGACTATTACTATACCAACGTAATTGTTAACGATGGTAACATGACAATACATATGTCAATGGTGATGAGAGAAATGAAAACATTTGATTAAAAAAATTTGAAGATACAAATAATTTTCTAAAAATTTGAAAGGGTTATTTTTTATATCGTATTTAAAAGAATAAGAATTTTGTCACCCCTTAAAAAAGGGCTTATGATTTTGTCCTAAATTTGAAGAATCAAAGGATTATTTGTACTAAACTAAAACTCTGGAGGCTTGGTTGAAGTTTTGAGGTTCAGGACTAAAATAAGCACATAGAAAATTTAAAAGTCTTGTCTGAAAACTCTAAGGGAGTGCTTGCAGTTTAGCCATATTTTATGATATTTAAACAACTTTTTGAAGATAAACAAACTGGAAAAATGGCATCATTAGACATTAAGCTCATCAACGAGAAAAGCACATAACATTTAACTTATTCCAACAATACATTTTTCGTCATCATCATAGATTTCAGACCATATATTGATTTTCCATATGAAATCTGTTATAATTAGCGATCCACAACGTTGTCTTGCTTGCCGCTGCAGCTGTTCTTTTCATAGTAATGATAAGCTGCTGCACCCGACAGCACCGCCAGTGTCAAGGCTTGTGCGTGCATCCTATGGGACATGAGATGAGTTTATGTATACAGCTATTATTTCGATACGATTTTTTTTTTTTGAATATACTGATGTGATTACATACGAATAAAAATATCAACTTAGTACGAGTATACCTCGCATGTATAAGCCTTAGGCTTGGCTTAAGAGGAGTCTTTGCACCAGTATAAGTATTATAAGCCAGTGATGCCCCAATTCCTGATGCCCAGATTGCTCCTGCAACACCCAACCCGGTATTGCACCATATCATACATACATACATACATACATACATACATACATACATAGAATGCAAAAGGATGTGAAAGGAATTTGACTGACCAATGCTGGTGAGCTTGTGGTTTGAGAGCCAGGTCTGAATTGCGTCCATATGTTCTTTTTCTTGCTTGCAGAAGCAACTAACAGTTGGAGGTTGGGAAATGAAGGGGGGTTTTGAGGTTATTTATAGAATAAGTGGAATGATGTTGAAATCTGTAGATTTTCAGAGTGTTTGTTGGGATGTGAGGGTGGCCCCTGGATTTTGAGTTTTCACTTTTGGGGGAAACATTGGATAAGCTTAAACAACAGGCTTTCACCTTCTGGTTTTATGGGTAACTGCTAATATTTCAGACACCCAACTCTCTTTGTGTCCACATGTGCACTGCCTAGATTGGATGCTGTCCTGTGGGCCATTTTCATCAAGTGGGATTTGGTTCTGGTAAAATATTCCAACTTCTTTTTTTTAGATTTGTTGGATTACATTTTGACTCATCCACCTACTTCTGTTGGTAAGATTACTAATTTAGAGGAAAATTACTTGGTTTGAATCGACAAAGAGGTCCAAGTTTTTACATGTTTCCCGGTGTTCTCCTTCGGATATATTTTATTTTTTAGTTTATTTATATGCTATGGAGTAATGTTTTATTTAGATTTCAAACCTATAATTATCGAATATATTATTTGTGATTATATTTCAAAGTAATTTATGAGTTATCATACTTATGATTTGATCGAGAATTATTCAGGGAAATAGAGTTGTCGTCGATACCAAATAAAAATCAGGGGAAATTAGGTGGAGCAAAAAATTAAAGGAAAACTCTTACTAATTTTGTCAAAAAAAACTTGTTTATTAATATTTTTAAGGTAGATGTCACAATTTAAACTAATATAAAATGAAATAACATAAACATCATTTGTTACTCGATTAATTAGTGAATTTATATTGTTTTATCTCATAAATCAGTAAAAATTTAAATAGAAATTATGAGTTTCATTTTATAACTCAAATTCTAATTAAATAAATTCGAATTTTTTTATATATATAAAAAAAGAAGAAGATAAAATTAAAAGAGAGATGTTTCCTCCGGGTTTTCAGGATGCGATAGAAAACAAGAACCCTAATGTTCCCAGTAGGGTTTTGCCGGGGTCTTTGGCTTTTGCGGATTCGGCTGGCCGGCCACCGGGAGACGAGAGGCATGGTCTCATTGGGAAGGAGGGTGTGACGGCTATGGGTGACGGAGGACTGCTGGTTCCTATAGGGGTGTGCAAAACCGGGTTCGGTTAACCATTAGCAAATTATTTCGGTTAACCGATAAGTTCGGGTCACTAAATTCTCGACCCTAAACCGTATCCATTCAACCGGTTAACCGTTTAGTCGGTTAACCGAAAAATTCGGTTCGGTTCGGTTCGGGTAACGATTTTTTATTATGTTTATTAAAAATATAAATTTTAATAATATGTTAGAAAAAAGTACATACTTTTTAAAATCGACACATGATATTATTATCTTTTCTAATATTAGCAAGTTAAACACTTAAACTTGATAAAATAAAATTATGGTTTTACTTTTAGGGAATGAGAAAATAAAATAAAATTTATTTTTTTAATATAAAATAATAAAATAACATATAATATAATAATATATATTATATAACCGGTCGGTTCGGTTACCCGGTTTATCCCAAAACCGTAAACCGTAACCGAACCGGTTTCTTTTAAAAAAATAAAAACCCAAACCGAAACCGAATTTTTCGGTTCGGTTAACCAATTTTTCGGTTCGGTTTTTTCGGGTTTCGGTTTCGGTTTTTCGGTTTTTTTGCACACCCCTAGGTTCCTATCATCTCGACGGTTGGGGTGTTGGAGAGGTCGGGCTCGCTTCTGGAGGATTCTGTGCAACGTGGTGGGAAACGTTCGAATGAGGGTGCGTTGGATGTTTCGAATCAGGAAGAGAATGGTGGTATTGGTTTGTCGAGTTCGAGTGGCAATAGTTAGGGGTCTATGACGGTAGTGGAGAACCCTATGTTTGACGTAGTAAGGGCAGGATTCGAGGCTATCCAACTAGACGACACTAGTGTTGCTGTGCCGGGGAAGACAATGCCAGGGGATAAGCAGTCCTATGCTACGGTGCTCACGGGCGCAGGGAGCGAATCGGCTAACCAGGGTAAGGGGGCGACGAAAAGTGAAATCATAGTGCACGATGATGATGTGATAATTAAGGAGGATGGGCTGTTTCCAGTTATTCGATTCTCGGAACGTGTTCATGCGTCTATTGACTGCAGTATGGGGAAAGCATTGATTGTTCGTCTTCTTGGAAGGACGATCAGCTATAGGGTTCTTTGGAACCGTTTACAATTTTTATGGAAGTTAATTGGTCGGTTTCAACTCGTCGACCTTGAGAATGAGTATTTCTTAGTGAAGTTTGAGAAGGAAGAGGACTACATAGAAGTGTTAACGACTGGTCCGTGGACAATCTTTGTAGTTACCTTACGGTACAACCTTGGAGTAGGGACTTTTATACTGACAAAGCTCACCCATCGCATGTTGTGGTTTGGGTGAGGCTTCCGAGCTTGCCTATACGGTACTATACTAAGAGTTTGTTTCGCCGGATTGCGGATATCATAGGAAAGGTTATTAAGGTGGACTATAATACTGTTGTTGGTGAAAGAGGAAAATTTGCTCGTCTGGCAGTAATGGTTGATCTTACGAAGTCGCTTCTGCCTTGCATTGGTATCGATAATTTTGTTCAAAAACTGGAATACGAGGGTCTGAATCAAATTTGTTTTCATTGTAGTGTGTATGGTCACACTATGGACTTCTGCGCTACAAAGATATCAGAGACTATTGCAACATCTTCAAATCTGGAGGTGGATAAGTTTAATCATAGTGATCGGGTGTAGTTTTATGGTCCGTGGATGGTGGTAGAGAATAAGAAATGACGACCATGAAATAATGAGGGAAGTGGTGCAACGAGTAGGATTGAAACCAAGGAACAAGGATCATCTAGGTTTAATATTTTACGAGAGTTGGAAAGGAAAGAAACGTTAGTGGAGGAAAAGGGTGATGATGAAGGCGCACATACTAGACCCTCCAAGAATGAGGTGAGGAAAAATAAAGGGAAGCAGGTGGTTGATATGGACGACTCTGTTTTGAGTATGAATTTTATGGGTCCTTCGGAAAAAACTAGTAATGATAAGACTGTGGCATTCTCACCCATGAGCATATCTCCAACAACCCCAGGCAATGTCTCGTTGGGACGTGAACATGAAACAATGGGGGCGAGTTCGAAACAAATGGCGATCTCAATTCTTAATGATGGTTGAAAGGTGCATATGAGTAGTAAGAGTGGCGCGAAAGTTAGGTTTCAAGGGGTTCAGAAGAGTAGTAGGAATGTGACTAAGCCACTAACTCGGGGGAAGAAAAAATCAGATCAGCTCCAATCGAAGCCTTTGTTATCAGAATGGGTGCAGGCGACAACTAGCAGATTAGATGTTCTGCAGGCAGTCCAACCTAATTCACGTCCGCCTGATAAGCCTATCTATGCGGAGGACGTTAATAACGACCACGAGAAAGGGAATACTAGTGCAGGGGGAATTGTTGTTGAGGAAGTTGACGCGTCTTTGGATGTTGGTGGGAATGTGATATCGACAACAACCATGGTTGTTGATTAGGTCAGTTTGGGTCTTTTCTCATCCTTTATATATTTTTTAATGATTAGTTTTGTTGTGTGGAACATTCAAGGGGCAGGTTGCTCCGCGTTTAGGGACCATATACGGAGGTTGGTTGCTGAGTCTAGGCTACAGTTTGTTGCGCTCTTGGAGACTCGTGTAAGTAGGGATAAGGCTGATCGTATTATTAGTCGTCTTGGTTTTCAATTTTCTTTTCGAATCGAAGCACAGGGTTTTAGCATGAATATCTGGCTTCTGTGGAATGGGGATTGGAAGGTGTAAGTTGTCTCAGTGTCGAATCAATATGTTCATGTAAAGATTGAAGGAGCTCCACTACCTGATACTATTTTTTGGACCATCGTTTACGCTAGTCCTCATGTGTAATATAGGGGCCACCTCTGGCCGCAATTGCATGATCTTATCCCAGTTATTGAGCACCCATAGATTATCGGTGGTGATTTTAATGCTCTTTTGCATTTGGAGGATCGACGTGGAGGAGCTTAAGGGAGAAACTATGTGAGCCGCGATTTTCAGAATTTTATGTTTGATGGGGCTTTAATAGATGTTGATATTAAGGGTCCCCGTTTCACCTGGTCTCGAGGTAATCTCTTTGAATGTCTGGATCGCTTTCTTATGAATTCTAAATGGTTTGATATGTTTCTGGACTCACTGGTGTATCATCTTGATCGGATTGGGTCTGACCATCGACCTCTGCTTTTACGTACGGCTTTTTTTGAACCAAGGGTGGGTGATAAACTGTTTCGTTTTATTTTTGTGTGGCGACAGTCGGAGTATTTTGGGTCTGTGGTTGAATCTTTGTGGGATCCTTCGTTATCATATAAAGATAATATGGCGAAGACACAGAATGGTTTGGCGCAATGGAATAAACAACACTTCAGTGCGTTGGTGAAGAAGAAGCGACGTCTTATTGCTCGACTCCGTGGCATTGATAGATCTTTCGAACGGAGGCACTCATCTTTTCTCTGTGAGTTGGAAAAATCTCTTAAGTTAGAGTTGAATGAGATTGTATATTTGGAAGAAAGTGTTTGGCGTCAAAAGACGAGATGTGATTGGATCAATAGTGGTGATCGAAATACTAAATATTTTCACGCGATTTCTAACGGAAGGAGGAAGCGTAATTTGATTTTCTCTCTTAGAAATGAGGCTGGTGAATGGGTATCGAATTCTGAGATTCTAAAGCAAATGGGTATAGATTTTTTTGAGAAATTATTCACGTCAGAGGGATCTAATGGTTACATGTATAACTGCCATGATAAGTTTTTTCGACTCCCTCAATGTGAGATGGATAGATTAGAGCAATCAGTAACTAAAGAGGAGATTCGTCAGGCCTTACTCCAAATGGCTCCTTCTAAGGCTCCAAGTACAGATGGGTTTCATGCGATGTTTTTTCAGAAGAATTTGAGTGTTGTGGGAGATACTGTTTGTAATGTCATTCAGGATATTGTTGATACGGGGGTGGTTAATCCGGAGCTGAATAGAACGTTACTTGTTCTTATCCCTAAGGTGGAAACGCCTGAGTTGTTTTCTCAGTTCCGACCTATCAGCTTATGTACGATGGTTTATAAAATTCTTAGTAAGGTGCTTGTGAATAGACTAAAGCCTTATCTACCTCAGTGGATATCAGAGAATCAGACCAGCTTTGTTCCTGGTAGGTCTATCACGGATAATGTTGTCTTGGCACAAGAAATTATTCATTCGATGCGAACTAAGAATGGGAAGAAAGGGTGGCTTGCAATCAAAGTGAATCTTGAAAAAGCTTACGACAAACTCGAATGGTCTTTTATTGATGATACGCTGGGAGAGATTGGTATTTCGATGAAATTGCGAACGCTGCTTATGAGTTGTATCTCCATGGTGTCAACACAAGTCCTTTGGAATGGTAGTACGTCAACGTCGTTTAAACCAACGAGGGGTATTCGCCAAGGTGATCCGCTCTCACCTTACATCTTCGTTCTCTGTATGGAACGTCTTGCGCATGTTATTCGTTATGAGGTTGAGCAGGGGAATTGGAAAGCTTTTTATTTTAAGCGCAATGGCCTTATGATTTCGCACCTATTTTTTGCGGATGATTTGGTGTTGTTCGCCGAAGCATCCCTAGATCAATTCGACATCATTCACCGGGTGCTTAGAGATTTTTGTGTTTGTTCTGGGCACAAAGTAAGTATATCCAAGACTAATATTTTCTTTTCGCATATTGTCCATATGGCTTTGAAATAGGATATTAGTAATGCTTTTGGGTTTCAATGTGTTTCGAATCTTGGTCGCTATGTGAGTGTGCCGCTCATCTATGGAAGAGTTACTAAAGCGACGTATAATTATATTATTCAAAGGGTTGCGGATAAATTAGCATGGTGGAAGATTAATTGCCTCTCTTTTGTTGGGCATATCGTTCTTGCAAAATCAGTCCTTGCCTCTATCCCCATGTACGCAATGCAATCGATACAGTTGCCTAAGAATGTGTGCGATGATATAGAACGACTCATACGGAACTTCGTTTGGGGGCATACAAGTGCATCAAGGGGTCTCCATGTTGTGAATTGGAATACTGTATGCTTACCAATTGCGGATGGTGGCTTGGGTCTTAGGCGTCTTGAGTAGCAAAATGTTACTTTTCTCACAAAATTTGCGTTTACCATGGTTGAAGAGCCGGATCGCATGTGGGTGAGGGTGTTGAGATCGAAGTATAAGGTGCTCGAGTTGGTGCCGAGTGTGCTGCCTAGTGGGAACGGGTCACGGCTGTGGAAATGGTTATGTTTAGTTTGAGAGGACGTGCAGAATCATATAGTTTGGAATGTAGGTGATGGTCGGTTTGTTGATTTTTGGGACGATGCGTGGGTGGCGAATTTTGGGCCATTGCGTAATCACAGGGCTGATGGTGTGGTGCAGGAACAATGTGTCACTCCTTTGTATACTATGGTGGATGATATGGGACAATGGCGATGGGATTGTTTTGCACAACTGCTTCCGCAGCAGATTCTGTGGGGCATTGCGACTATAAAGCCCCCTGGTAACGTGAGGATTGTTGATCGACCGGGGTGGGCTTTGGAGAATTCTCGCAAATTTTGGGTCAAATTCTCGTACCGTCTGCGGGAGAATGTAGCTATTGTGACCGGGGAGCGTGTATGGACGGTTTTGGCAAAGTATAGAGGGCTGCCGCGTATCAAAATGTTCATGTGGCAGGCGTGTCATGGACGGCTTCTAACTAATGCAGAACATGTGCATCGGCACCTTGCGAACGACTCCAGTTGTGCGATATGTGGAGCTGATGTTGAGGATTTGTCGCATGTCTTTCGGGAATGCATTGAGATTAAAAATGTATGGAGTAGGGTTATCCGATCGGATAGGTTGCAATGGTTTCTTGATATGGACATTAAGGATTGGTTCATGGCCAATCTATCGGACCAAGTCTCTTTTCCTACTGTTGCGACTGATTGGGATTTGCTCTTTGGTGCTATCGTATGGATCGCATGGCGGAGGCGCAATATGTTCATCTTCGAGCCAATGAGTGAGGGACAAGAGGGTTTGTTGCAAGCCGCAAGTTGATTCTGCCAGAAAGTTGTTCACGTAGCGAACTTGGACCAGCAACAAATGGGGTCTTCGCTACAGAGGAGGTCTGTGATAAGGTAGGAACGGCCTTCTATAGGATGGATAAAAATCAATGTGGATGGAGCGCGCAACACGACTTCGGGGGTGGCTTATTGTGGTGGGGTTGGGCGTGATAGTATTCGCGGATGGTTGTTTGATTTTGCAAAGAAGATAGGTGTTTGCTCTAGCTTTGAGGCCGAGGTATGGGCGGTATACGAGGGGCTTGTGACGGCTTGGTCGTTGGGTCATACTCGTATTGTTATTGAGACAGATAACAAAGGGGTGTATGATGTGTTGGCGATGGGTGATCCGACTCGACTTTCGTCTTCGCTTAGGGGTCATTTAGCTGCTATTTTGGATCGAGATTGGGAAGTTTGTTTTTCGTGGGTGCAACGTGAGGCGAATTCGGTTGCGGACTCTCTTGCGAAATTAGCTAAGGATCTTCTAATGTCATATTATCGTTTTCTTGACCCACCTTTGTGTGTTTTGAATGCTTTGAGTACTGATTGGTCGGGTCATTAGATGTGCAGGGAATCATCCTTGGTTTGCAGCCTGCTTGTAGGTGCTTCTCGACATGCACTTTGACGTAGATCGTTGGTCGTGTGGTTTTGCTGGTTTGCACAGGGTGAGCATAGTTAGGTGTTGCTCTTGTTTTTGGTTTACGAGCTGGTGGTCTCTGCTAGGGCTTGCTTTAGACGCGGGTAGGTAATGGAGACTCTAGTGCGATGAATACGGTTAAGTACTTTGGGTAGCTGTCGTGTGTTTTGCTTAGATTTATGTTGTATGGTTGTGTTGTTCTCTATCGTCCTTCGTCACGTACTCTTTTTCCTTCATTAGGGTTAGGGAGGTTTTTTAACGAGGCGTGAGGTAGGTGCGTATCCAATTCATTCAAAAAAAATTAAATAGAAATTATTTTTTGAAAAATGACTTAAATCAAATTTATTGATTAATTAATTAAAATTAAATATTACAAAAAAATTATTATAAACAGACACTTATATTTTAAGAATGCCAAAAGAATCAATCGGAAACAAAAAAAAATGTGGCGAACAAGCGGTCACAGACGCCACAATTGATTTAATTATATGGATGCCATCATGTCTTGGCCGGTGCTTAAAATCTTTCTTTAAATTAAAGTGAATCCAAAGGTGTTAACTTTTTTAAAATAAAAGAATAAATATTTATTATACTATTAAAAATTAAATGGTTGAATTAACATTTAGTTGATTTAGTGATACGAGACATTATATTTTTTAATAAAGGTTTGAATTCTGACGTTGTGAATAAAAACAATTGGGTTGGGAGGGTCACCCCATAATGAGCCAAACGAATTCAGTTTAATTCGATTGATATTATTATTGATGTGACATATGAAAAGAAATAAATCAAATATTTAATATTTAATATTTCTAGAGCAAGTGGTTAAAAAACTCTCAGTTGACACCTTCTATTCTCTTAAACTGTAGGTTTTAAACTCATTAGAAGTAAATTTTCTCCTTCTACTCCCCTACGTAGAAATTGTTCAACAACAATTGAGAGTTTTTGTTGCTTTTATTTAATATTTATTTTACAAAACCATTCTTTTACAAAACGAACTAATCTCTTAGTTCTAATATTATAATATATATATATATTTATATATATATATATGAGATAGAATATGTTTACACAATGTCAAACTTTTTAAGTTTTACACGTTTTTAGATCGTTAGATGAGTGAAACAAATGGATGAAATTAACAGTAAATATGTAAAGATTATCACTTGAAAAAAAGAGAGTTAGGAGTTAATCTGAGTCATCCATTCTCTCCATCTAACGATCCAAAAAACGTGTAAAACTTTTTAAATTTTACATTGCGTAAGTTGATCATAACCTCTCTATATATAAAAGTTAGTATTAAGTTTTCGATCCAAAATAAATTTCACTAAAAGGTAATTACATGCTCCCTAATATCAGCTTCTCAATGTTCAGGATGACAAAACTACACGGTCCCGTCAAATCTCCACCCGATTCAATAGGAGCAAATTATTTTTTTCTAAAACTTTTAGGTTAGAAGTGAGGTGAGTTCGTGTTTAGGGTAAAAAAATTCTACCCGACGCGATATATTTATAAAATATATTTAATATTTTTATTAATTTTTTTAAGGACAAAGTTAGATTTAATTGAGTTGCTGTTAAAGTTTTTAGGTAACATCGAGGTTGGATATATTTTTATTATGTCATATCGGATTGGGTTTAGTAAAAATTTCTACCCATATATTTATAAAATATATTTAATATTTTTACACATTTGGTCTTTTATATTTATAAAATATATCAATTTAGTCCTAATTTTAATTTAATAAAATAAATTAATTATTCAATAAGATGATGACACCAGGAGATTTTAATTATTTTTATTTAACTAAATTAATTAATTTCCCCCTCCAATCAGGTGATGACACGTGTCACCTTGATTGAAGTAGAAAAAATGAAAACAAAAAAACTAACCTTGGTAGGAATTGAACCTAGGACCTTGGGGGCAACTTTGCCACTAAGCCAAACATATACTTGTGATATGCAATACTAATAATAATATATGTTTTATACATATGGAGAAAGAATAAAACAAACAATATAATCGCCCTTAGTAAGATTTGAACTTTAGAATCATTAAGGGTTGTGACATGAGTTTACCACTAGGCCAAATAAGTATTTTTGATATGTAATTTTAATTATAATATATATGTTATTTGATTGTAATTTAGTTTGGAATATTATATATATAATAATATTAAAATAATATATAATTATGTTAAAATAATTCAAGAAAAATTTAATTTGGAATATTAAATATGTAATTATGTTAAAATAATTAAAATTTAAAAATTATTTTTTAATATTTTATGTTTATTTTTCTTTTTAAAATTTAATTATTTTAATATCCAATTCCTCAAATCTGAATCTACTTCAATTTAATGATAACAAATTCAGTGGAAATGTGCCTTCATTGGAAAAGCTGGATAAACTGTACAGATTTTCCCTATTCAATAACCATTTGGGATATGGTCGTTTAATATTATATATATATAATATTCCAAACTAAATTACAATCGAATAAGATATATATTATAGTTAGTATTACATATCAAAAATATTTATTTGGCCTAGTGGCAAACTCATGCCACAATCCTTAAGGATTCCCAGGTTCAAATTCTTCTAAGGGTGAGTATATTGTTTGTGTTTTCTTTCTCCATATGTATAACACATATATTATTATTAATATTGCATATTATAAGTATATGTTTGGCTTTGTGGTAAACTTGCATGTGCTACACCCTTAAGGTCCCAGTCTCAATTCTTACCAAGGGTAATTCTTTGGTTTTTATTTTTTCTACTCCAATCAGGGTGACACGTGTCATCACCTTAATGAGGGATTTTAATAGATTAAAATTATGACTAAATTAATATATTGTATAAATATAGAGGACCAAATGTGTAATTATACCAATTTTTTAACAGTTCCGTCAACTTTTTCGTTTTTTTAACGACGTGTAGCTAAAATGGAACCATTTAAATAGTTGTGTGGTTCATTTGCGGCAAAAAATAATATAGTGGTCATTTTGACACCAAACCCATAATTCAGTGGTCATGTGTATAGTTTACCCTATTTGGATTAACCCAAAATGGACCAAGATTCTTGTTGAGGTGTTTAGATTCTGGAGTTATTCGGATAAACTACACCCATTGGTCATTTAATTATAAATGTTTTTATTTTGGATCATTAAAAATTGCTTTTTGCAAGTGAGTCCTTTTCATTTGTCACTCATGATTAATTTTATTTTCATTTTAATCACTCATAATTAATTTTTATTAGAGACATGTGTTATCATATTGCGATAACATGTGTTATTACTTGATTGATTGAAAAAAAAATAAAGACTGAGGTTACGTTCAACAAAACTACTTTAACGGCCGTTGGAGTGCCACGCGGAAAAACAGTGCTGAATAGGGTGTTACCCATTTTTTCATGATTTTGCGCCTCAAAGGGGCGTTCTTCCACAGCCTATTTTTTCAACTTATCTAAAATGGTCAACTGGACAAGAATTTTTTAATGCAAAATCTCTTCTGAACAAGCCCTAAATTTAAATGATTAGACTTAAAAGTGCCACACGGAAAAACAATGTTGAATACTGAATAGGTATCAATGTGCGGTATTGCCCTATTTTTTTCATGATTTTGCGCCTCAAACGGGCGTTCTTCCACAGCCTATTTTTTTAACTTATCTAAAATGGTCGATTGGACAAGAATTTTTTAATGCAAAATCTCTTCTGAACGAGCCCTAAATTTAAATGATTAGACTTGAAAGTCAATCCTAAGTCACTCATAAAACCCAGAAGGCCAGAACTACTTAACTACACATCTAGTCATTGCATTTGTTATAGACCCGACTATATAATTTTTTAGGTAACACTGAAACGAAAAAAAATGTTAGAATTTAAATTAATTATATTAATTGGGTATAAGCTTTAAATTAAATTGAATTTTAAATGAATTATATTAATTGTAAATAAAATATTAATTTTTTAATACAACATGTGTCCAAATTACATATAAAAAGATGAATAAATAAAATAAATAAGGGTAGTAATCCAACTTTAAAACCATTAATCAAATTTTAATGTAAAATCGTTAATTAATTTATAATAAATCCAAATTATATAGATTTAAGTTGTATTAAAAAATTTAGTATTTTTTTTCAAAAAGAGAATTACATTAGGTTTTTCCACTCTCGCCTTTATTCTCACATCACTGTCGCCAAAACAAGCGCTCTCTTGCCTTTAAGTTTCCGGCAGATCAGTAAATCAAATTAGGTGATTTTTGAAACCCTAAACTTGACTTTATGATTGATTTCTACTGATTAGTTTTTGTGTTATCTGCTCTTTGCTGTTGTTGATTTTCTGTTTTCCGTCCTACTGCTTGCTTGTTACTTTGTCTCGGTTCATATTCTCTCTCTGTTTACTTTGTTGAGAAGGGTAATTATTTTAAAGGTATTAATTTAGCTGAAATAGCTGATCGTTATCGCCGCTAGAGGTCTTTAGCGGTGGCGGACGGCGCCGCTACCTGGAAACGGCAGCCACCACTGCTATTTGAAACCCTACTGACAGTCCGCATTTGCTATCTACTGCTAATGGTGGATTGAATTTATCTAATTGTTTTATATTTCTATCTGATGATATGATTTAATTCGTTTATACGATTAGTGAAAAATGTCTGGTACTGAAAATGTTACGGAGAAGGATAAGAGTAAAGATGCAATGAAAATGTCCAATAGGCAATAAATGATTTAAATTCTATTATTTCTCATCTAAAAAATTATATTAGTATTTTTGTTGTTCGTTGTATCATGTTCAAATGCCATTGTACTGGCATATTTTAGGAAGATCATGAATAATTTGTACGAGTTGATCTCGACTATGTCTATTTTGGTTTTCGGACGATGCATTCTTATTATTTTCTCTGGATGCTAAGGTATTTTTATTTTTTAAGTTGTATTTGAAAGTTGAAAACTTGTTTATCTATGAACTATAGTTTCATTTTTTATTTGATTTTATATTTTGAATTATTTCTTTGGTAGAGGAGGTGCAAGTTTAAGTTCTTTCTTTCTTGGGTTTGGATCGAGTAGTAGGTATCTCGTTAAATTAGTTCAAGACACAAACTTTGAATCAATAACTGGGTATTGAAATGAGTTCAGACAGTAATTGGGTATTGAAATAAGTGCACCTAAATGTTATAATCTTTAGTTCTTCATGCTGCCTGAAATTGTCTCCCCACACATCCCTCTCTCCTTTTTCTTCATTTATCCTCATTGACTCCTGCCACCATCTCAAGTATATCCTTTTACATTTTCCCCTCCGTTTCATGCCTTTTTTATTTGAAATTTTGATTTGGAAGTTGTACAGTTTTTGCCGATAGTGATTTTGGCTTGTTATAGGCTAGTCAAAGTGAATACAGAAAAAGAAAGAAGATGAAATCGGTTGTGGGCGTTGTTGTATCAAATAAAATGCAGAAATCAGTGGTAGTAGCGGTGGACAGGCTCTTCCACAACAAGCTTTACAACCGGTATGTCAAGCGCACCTCCAAGTTCATGGCCCATGATGAAAAAGATCAATGCAACATTGGTGACAGGGTATGTCTTCGGTTCTGTGGTTCAATGTTTGAGTGTCTTGTACATCACTGTCATATTAATATTGGCAATACTTCAATATGTGCTTTTCTTAGGTTAAATTAGATCCGTCTAGGCCGTTGAGCAAGCGTAAGCATTGGGTTGTTGTCGAAATTCTCAAGAAAGCTAGAATCTATACACCTCCATTGGTGGACACGGCTGCAAAAGCAAGTACCAAGAATGAAGCCCCACTTTCTTCAACCACTTAAGGTTCTACTCTACTTCATTGTACTTGGTTGTAAAAATCAAGTTGAACCCATTACTGTCTTTGTCGTGCTTATGAGCAATAATTTATCAATGAAGGTTGGTATTTTGGAAACTTTTCTTTTCCGAGTTGTGGGTGTCATTATATTGTTTTAAAATCAGTTATTTTGATCAACGTTTGAGAGCTTATAGCAAATATAATGTTCCTATTGCCGAATGCAATCAAATGTGTCTCGTGATTTGGATAGGTTTATCGACTACTGCATGGGATAACATAAGATCTTACTAACAATGTTTGAGAATTGAGATATAGCATGCTTGTGCAGCTGGTTTTTGTTCTAAGGCGTGTTCTGCTTTGCAGTGATATAGTAGTCTGTTTTCAGTGTTGTAGAAAAACTGTATCGAAGTATGAGTTATTGCTAAATGATCGTCTACATTTGCAGTCTTAACTCTAATATTTGTCCTTTCGATTTCGGAATGCCGATCATGTTTTGGCAATGTCAGTTTTATTATATGCAAACTATTTTTCCTTCAGTGATCCTCCTTGTATTCAAGGAGATTATGGTAGCAGAAACTAATTTCCTGAGTGTTGGATAAGCTTACTGGCTAGAGCTTGGTTTTCTGTTAACTGTTTGGTTTAATTAATGAGAGCATCATTTTTTTGTATTTATACTTTTATTTAGGATTTTTTTTCTGAAACATTATTTTAAGTCCAAAAGTCTTGAGGCATCATTCCCTAAGAGTATCTAACATGTAACAGCTGTTTGTGTTGCAAGCTGCAGAGATTCCTCTTATCAGCGCCTTAATTACACCATCTTTTTTAAAATTGTAATATAAGTTATAGTTATGCAAAATCTCTCCGAATTTCTTGAAGGCAGACATGCTTAAAGAAACAAACATATGTCAATTGAGTAAAAATCTAGGATGATATTCTTTTACATTTCACCTTGGAGCTTTAATCAACAATCTACCCTCCTATTATTGATCAAATCAATAATTTAAACTTTCAATGACTTGGACAACTAATGCGGCCCACTAAAATATATTTCAAAGCCGTTACAAAATAAATGAAGTTATAATTTTTCATAAAAAAATATTAGAATTAACTTCACTAGATTTGTCTGGAAATAAAGTCAACAATTTTCAATCAATATACATAATCTTAAATTGATTCCACTATATGGAAGTACTATACTAGCTCCGCCCCCACTGAGCGTCAGTCTCATTCATTCAATTTGAGGGTAAAAAACTTTCATTCCCATATTATGTTCAAAAAAATTAAAAAAAATATCTAAAATTACAATAAGGATTTATAATTATTATCGTAAACTAAATAAATACATAATTTAAACACTTCCTTATAATATTAACACAAAAAACTAACCGCTTTATATCATACAAGACAATATATGGAAAAGACTAAAACCCCAACTAAAAGACTGAACAAATGGATGAAGGTCTCAACATCGTTTGACAGTCTTTTTATCATAGTTGATTTGAGGTCTATGTTATAAAATTATGTGTTTTCTAACATGATTAATTATATATTGAATCTTTAAAGATTTTAATACTTTTTAAAAATTATTAAAAAAATAATAGTGTTCAACGGTGTATTGCGTTAGTCGTATTCAACCGTGTGCGACGCTCGCTCTAGACTCATTTATTGGAGAATGAGACCACTCGTTGGGTTCGATTCATGTACTTTTTAAATTTTGAAATTCCAATTAACTCATAATACCAAGACAATATAACTAAATTATATGACTTAAAATTATCAAATTGGAGAACGAGAATTAAATCTATAAGTAACATATAATATATGGAACATTTTAATTTAATAGATTTCATAATTATTGTACAGTAAAAAAATTAGATTTTGTCAGATGTAAATAGGGTATAATGTAAAAAAAAACTAATTAATTAAAGTTATGTCACAATAATCCGTGAACGGGACAATGAATATGATAGAAAGTAAGGGTAGACGAATTCCTTTCATATATAAATGTAAGAGTATTTGATTTAATTTTTTTAAATTTATTTTGTCTAAATTTAAAAATAAAATTATATAATCATCTATCAAAATAAAATATTTTTAATCGTTTAAAAATAATAAACGTAAAAAATAAGATTATATTTCCAAAATTTTATATTATATAAATGAAAAAATAACTAACATATTAATTAGCTAGTATATTTTCTATACAACTATTAAATATATGTAGATGGGTAAGTTACCTACTGGGTAGATAAAATTTTCTTCGACTAAACTGATATTAAATTAATTATTCCTTAAAAATGACATGTTATGCGATTTTTCATGAGAATTCTATATATTATTCTTAATATTTATGAAATTCCCTATCAATTCAATACGCATTAATTTAAGGGTTTTATTTTGATGCACAAGCTGTGTAAATTTTTTTTACACAATCCTTTTATAAAATTTAAAATCTAAATCACAAACCCTAGCAACCTATACCCTAAACCCTAAGCCTTAAACTCTAAACTCTAAATTCTAACCATAAACCTTAAATTATATACCCTACATACTAAACCCCTAAACCCTAACATAAAACCCTAAACCCTAAACCCTAAAATTAAAGAGCTTGTGTAAACTAAAGTTTACACAGCTTGTGCATCAAAGTATTTTCCTTAATTTAATTGTTTCTTTCAAGAAGTCTATGATATTATAAGCATCTTTTATATTTTAATTTTATTTTATGTACAAAGATGCTTCACCTTATTCAAGTTGATTTATGTAGTTTAACTACTTTTATTTATTCCCATATTACGATCTATTTTTTATATAAAAAGTATTAAATAATTAAATGCAACATGGGATTAAAAATAAGGTTTTTATAGTTATTAGATGCACCAAATTGGTATAAAAGTGTACTTTTAATATGGTTTAAAAAATAATTGAGAACAATATTATAATCTGACCAAAATAAAATAAAAATATAACATGGAGTTTTTGATTGACTTATTAATTTCATACAAACCAATCTTCCCCTAAATTAAATGTCACATTAGAGATCATAAGACAATTTATCTCATTTTGTTTTCAATATGTAATAGAAAAAATATTCAATACACATGTTGCATAACTTTTTTGTTTTAAGGATTAAAGATTAATTTAGGGTTTATAGATTAATTTTGTAAATTTTAAGATTTAGATTTTAATTTTTAAGAATAAATATGTATAATTATTTTTTTACACAACATGTGTATAAAAAATTACTCATATACAATAGGTTGCATTTCATCCTTGTGTTGAATAGAGACCATATATTGTAACATCCTGGGCATATTGTGAAAGCAACAACATGATTTCCTTTTAAATTTCTCTTGCGATTTTTTTAACAATATACCAATTGAAATTATTAAAAAATAAAGTAGAAAAACATTCCAAACGAAATGAAAATGTAGCAGACAAATAACAAAACAAAGTAAAACTAAGTTGAAAAAAAAACTAAAGAAAAAAATATCATACCAACAAAACAAATATTCAACAAGTTGCAACAAAAAAGATGAGATAAAACATTGAAAAAAAAAACACAAAATAAAACTTTTTTTCTTTAACTGCCTACATACTTAAGAATTGAAATAACGAAAGAATGGTATAGAGACAAAGGTGAGATGCCATGATTTCAAGCAACCATGACATGAGACCAAATTCCATCACATCTTCTAGACACTCAACAACAAGGGGATATGATATGCAACACATACATATTTATTAATAATTTATATATACCCACACAGTTACATTTTACATATTAATAGTACATATTACATTAATTTTAAAATAATAGTGTATTTTATATAGTAAAAATAGTGATGAGCAATAGCTTGCTTAAATGAGCAATACAAGTTCCAAAATGCTTGTTAATCTCCCACACGCCAAGCAAACCCATGATCTTAGCTAGCTGGCAAATGGCAATAGATTTGTATTCAATTTATGGATTAACTAATTCGAATTAGATATTATAATTATGGGTGATCTTTCAAACTTAAAACAATTCTGATTTTGAATATCTAACTTTACTTCAGAGATCTAACATTTCATCACTTTAGATCAACTAGTTATGGGTTAATTGCCCTTTTTCCCTTTTTTAATCCATTAATTATTTGCTAATCTAATATCATTAATTGGTATTATAATGGTTGCAGTAACCAAGAGGTTATAGATTTGAATATGTTTAGGTTGAATCAGGGATTGACTAATAGGATGTTGGAGGGGATAGTCGCACCCCTGAAAATTTTAAACTTTCATATAATTTATGTAATTTCTTTATATTTTATATCGATGATCTAAGTTCGCATCCCTAAAGTTTTGTAATTTCACACCCTTAAATTTTTAATATAACTCTCTAACAGTTCACACTCTCTAACATAAAATTTTGCCTTTGTTCCTTGGTTGAATGATAAATACCAGTAAAACTAAAACTAAAATTAAGGAAGATTAAGAGTTATATATGAGAAAACGATTTGGTTTGTATGGTTTCAACAATCCAAAGACCAAAAAATTAAAAGAGAAAATCCTTTAGAAGTTTATAACCCTACATGGGTATGTATATATATATAAACACCTTTTGTCTCCCTTCCCAACTTCATGTAATATTAGATCCTTCAATGGCACAGAATAGCATGTGCTAACAGTCTGTCCTTCACATGCAACAAATTCACCCTCCCCAATACATAATAGAAGATTCAACTAGGATCTCATCCCCATCACAAAAACTATGCATTAGTTCTCACTTCTCTTTGCCAATGTCACTTTGTTTACATTATCTAGGGTTATCGGATCGGATAAAAGAACCTCGAAAAAATGAGCAAATGACTTAGTTCTAATGTCATGCTAAAGAAACTTGGGAATTAGCTCTAATACCATGTTAAACTTGGGAAACTAGCTTATAAAGTGAAGAGTTTACTCAAATGCATTCATGAAGGAAAACAGTAAAGAGAAGTTGAAATCAAGATAATAAAACAAATGTAGGAGAAAGAAACATATCCACCAACAATTATAGGTAAAAGGCATATATGGAGTGTAAGAATTGTGGAGCAAGCTAGACAGCAATGTTTGAGTGACTAAACAAAACAAAAAGCAATGAAACAAGAATACTCATCTTGATCTTGGGGATTCTTTAGTTGTCAGTGTAGGTAATAATATTTTTACCCAAAGTAGGAAACATTATGATTTGAAATGGTGCTATAGTCTGCAGCTGTGGTGGGTTGAGTGTATATGGAACAAGTAGTAACGGCGGTGGTAGAAGTAGGAAGAGGAGGCTGAGTGGTGGGGGGTGGAGGTGCAGCTACTGAAACAGCCCCAGGTGAGAGCATGGGTACATGGGAAGAAGGTGGTATAAGGTTAGCTTCCCTACACTTGTATTTTATTATCTCAGCCCTTACTGCATTCAGTTCAGCTTGCAAAGATTGAAGTTGGTGTTGCAAAGCTGAAATGGCACCCATGCACCCATACACCGGATCTCTTAGCCTCACATTGGCCTCGTAAACAAGACTATTGGCCGCGTCGGCACGTTGGCTCTCCGCTACTTCCTGAATTACACAGCATGAGAACAAATTAAGCGAACATAAAACAAAATCTAAAAGCAGGGGTTAGGGTTAATTTGTTATACCATTAGCATCTTGGAGACATTGCTGGCACCAAAGACTTTATGAACGGAAGCAAACTTGTGGGGCTCATGGGGGGAGAAATACGGAGAAAATGGGCATTCTTGAGCACACCTACGCCTCAACAGTTTGCAGGCAGCACATGGTGTAATGGTATTTAGGGTTCCAGGAGGACCCAACATATGCCTTCTTCCCACATCTGCTTCTCTCTTCATCTTCTTGCCTATCTCATCAAATCTCTCCCTAAATCACCACCAAACCACACAAAACAAGAGTGTTAACATAACAACCTAATCCTTGTCTGTATTATCCAAAAATAATATGGGAAAATAGCTTCATATACAAGTAAAAGAAGCAACATGAAGAGATGTATATACATACACAGAGAGAGAGATACTTATTGTTACCTTTCTGTGGACATTCTGGCATGCTCTCTCGAGTATGGAGAACAAATATGTGAGGCTGATGAAATGAAGAGAAAAGAAGGGAAGAAAAAGAAAGAAAACGAGAGAAAGGGTGGGAAAAGAGTGCTTAAAAGGCAAGATATATACAGATGGAATACAAAATGGAATTATAAATAATAGACAAACAAAAGGGAATGTAATGATTACACTAAGTCGAGAATAGAAACCAAAGGAAACCAAACAGAATGTGTGGGTTGTTAGAGGATTCCTGGGATTATGATTTGCTACTTTGAGAGCAGAAGCTTTAATGGAAGCTCAAGGGAGAGGGGAGACTGAAATTTATGATTCTTATTTTTGTACTAGAAAAAATGCCAGCTCTTTCACTGCTTGCTCACGTGCAACTCCTTAAATGTTTTGACTTTTTGTAATTTTATCCAATCTCAGGCTTGCCCACACGTGGTCTTTGCTTCTTTCTCAGGAAAGACCCTAATCTTAGTCTCATTTTTGAATATGTGTATGTCAATTTCAAATGAATGAATTTAAATAATTTAGAGCTTGATTATCAAAGTGTACAACTCTCTCACATTATAATTCTCTTTTGGCTTTAGTTACAATTTGAGAGGCTTTTTTGCATGTTTAATTCTCTAACAATACTGCCCCTGTAAAACAAGTTTTATGTACATGAAAGACTTGTAGTCCAAATATAATCATATATAAAATAGGAAAATGGGGGCGGATCATACTCATGGAGATGTGGTTTTAATTGTGAATTAGGCCAGCCGAGCATGTTAGTTTCTTGTCAAAATCAAGAAGCCATCTCCACTAAAAAGGACCAAATCTTGGGATCTTCAAGTTTTCCAAAATGAAATTTAATTATTATCAGAATTGCCGTGTACTACCCGCCATTTGTTGTTTCAAGATGACTGGCCAGTTATAGCTTGTTAAGAATTCGAGTCGAGTTCAATCTAAGTCGAATGTAGACTAAGTCGAATTTAAGTAGTTCGTGATATATCTCGTCTCATTTACAGTCATATTCATAATAATGATAATTGTTGAGTGAATGTATATAACAACTACAACAATATCCGACAACATACACTTTAGTTCAATTTAATATTAAAAATTAAAAATATAGTATATTACATTTTCGAGTCGGGTATCAAATAGCTCAATTAGTCTTATTAAGAATTCGAGTCGAGCTTTGACTGAGTCAGACTCGCGAGTCAAACTGGAGTAACTCGGGATCTGCCTCTCATTTACAACACTACAGTGGGTTCAGTTATTGTAACTTCACAATAAATAATAATTTTTAAAGCATACATATCAATCCGGATGGCCATTGTAATTTTGTTCAGGATCAGTGAAAATGATAACCATTTTTCCAGGTTAATAATACTAGTATGGTTCTAAAATTTGTAGGTAGCAATACTTTTGGCCTAAGTTATTTCTGTTCTCTGTTCTCAAGCTTTATCATTAGGATATTTTGCTTACCCGTTGAACTCTGCAATTTCATAATATGCTTATATCACGATCCGCACCCATGGAAGCACCTGCACGGGCTCGCACAGCAGCAGGACAGGACGTGCATACGAGTTGGCAGAAGTTTTAGGATCCTAACATTTGTCTATGCATTGGTTTCTCATTTGCCTCCTTCTAAACCACCAATCGCATGGTCGACCCGGACTTGATCGTATCAGATTCACGTCCCCGATATGGGAATACTCAATTCTTTCTATGTTTTATCCTATATATTTAGAGGATTGTATTCTCTATCTCATGTCCGAATAAGTGTCGAACAAAATACTATAAGAAAAATGAAGTGCCCATGTAACATAGCAACTTGTATCCTCTTGAGGAACCCTCTTCACATGTTCTTTTACCTCAGCAGCTTCTTATCACACATTCTATGTGAACATCTTTTGCAGTCACAGTTTGCCTTCCAACCAGTTAGACTTTGCTAAAGCCCTGTATCATCTAATGCTTTGCCTATCTCAAAACTTTCCACCTCTTCTCGTCCGGTTCTCTCGACAATTCTCTCCTAATCATAAACGTATGTCGAATTGTGCAGCTCGTAATCTAGCGAAACCACTAAAACTAGGAGGGTATCGTCCCATACGCACACATTTTCGCAATAAACATATGTGCTTTAAGATAAAGAAACTACAGGCATGGTCAAACAGAGAATTAAGAAATGAACAAGGAAAAAGCAAGAAGTAGCATATAGAATGCATTGTCCTAAAAGGAACAATACAAGCCGGTTTTGTAAACAGGACAACTCAAAAACTGTTAAAGTGCAAAAGCTGAGCCGGGTTAAGAAATTTGATCTCACCGTTCTAAACTACCAGACCTACCACTTCAGAACACATAAAGATGCAAATGCCTCATACAGAATTCTTAAACCGAGGCAAGTTCTCTTATTGTTTCTTAAGTAACTCAAACAAGTGACGGAAGCACAAACTCAGACATCGAAGTTCTTGACTTAAAACCGGACTCTGCAACTGCAAATGGAATGAAACAGCACATTTTCTACTCAGTTTCCATAACTATACATCGGGTAACTTTAACAGTCCAAGTACGAAAGAATTTCAGCAGTTTCAGGTGCATTTCATTTTAAGCTACTATTATGAAACATGCAAATATCCGACTCAAGCAAGAGTCCTGGCAATAAATATAGATAAAGGATCAAGGCATAAAGCAAAGATGAAGACATTGAACAATATAGGTCCCATTTCTTTCTTGTCTAGTTAAACCTATTCAGTTCCAAAGAAACTCCTTAACAATATCTCCTCTAACATTGAACAATATAGCTCTAAAAGTAAACTCCCGCCCTGTAGACAAATAATACCTATACTACTTGAACTTGAGAGTGACTGTAAACTTTTTCTAAGTGTTTCCATGTATTTGAAGGATCCGAGAGTCATATCAATTCCATACCCATATCCATATCAGGCATCAGATAGAGGTTCATTTTCGTCTTACCAGTAAGCCGAGGAAAACAGAAAAACAATTTATTTTGGTCAAGTATGGTGTGATTTCTTTTCATTGTAAACAAAATTAATGGATCAAATTGCTACGCACATTATGCATCATCCACTTCAAGAAGTAAAAGCAATTAATTAGGAACCTCAAATTTAAAATGTCAAAAAGTGTACCAAGTGTAACACGATGAGAGTAGAAGAATATCGAATTCCAAAGGAACATTGAACTAAGTTAACATCATCCTCATACAAAAAATTGCATGAGTTTGTACCATAAAAAATCAAGGTCCAAAGTAACTGAATTTGACAGAAACAACTCATTCAATCCAGCTATCATGCAAACATTCACTATGCTAATAAAACTGGATTAACTTTACACTTTATTAGGGCTTTAACAACATTACTATGCACAAAAAGTGATGAAATCATACTCTAGATGAACTCAGAAGGAGAACTGGAGTCAGGTTTCCCATTGTCACCTAATCCTCCAGGATGCTGCAAATTTTGTAAAACTTGAGGAGGCAATCCCCCCAAACCAGCTGCTAAACCATCATTTGCTGAGCCATAAAACTGACAGAAGAGCCTAGCCATGACACCGAGAATCTGCATTTGATTCTGGCATGCTTCCATATGCATTTGCATCATGGCTTTCTCATGTTCAATCTGTAATTCCAACAACCGACCCTTCCACTCCATGGCTTCCTCTTCGAGCTTCTCCTCGATTCTCCTCCTCCTCCTCCTCTCCTCATCCAATTCCTTCTCTAACCTCAATCTTCTTTCACCTTCCTTCCTAGCCCAAAACAGCTCCCTTTCCTCCAAGTCTATTTCCCAATCCTCCATCCTCTCCTCCCTCTCACTCCATAGCTTTTCTTTCCCAAACTCCAATTCCCTCCTCTTTTGCTCCCTCTCCATCTCACCTTTCTCTCTTACAACCTCTCTTTCCTTCCTCTTCTCTTCCCTCCTCACCATCCCATCTCTCAATTCCAATACTTTTGTTCCAAGCAATCCGAACCCCTTACTTCCTCCGGCACCTTTCCTCTATTTTTGAACTCGAGAAACACCGATGTCACCGAGTTCCCTCTCCCCTCCAAACTCACCCTCACCACCATCATCCGCGTCCCCGTCACCATCGACACCATCATCTTCCTCTTCCTCCTCAAAATCCTCACTATCAATTGCAAACCCCAAGTCACAACAATCCTCAAACAAATCACTGCCATTACCATTGCTTTCACTGCCTTTCTTCCCTTTAACTTCAAGTTCCACATCACCAAAAACCTCTTTGTACTTCAAGAAATTTTCCCAGTGATTCTCACCATCTTTCCAATTGAACTCATCCTTGGAAATCCTAATCTTCTGCTTCACCCCCAAATACTGGTGCCTCATGTTTTGAACCTTAATAGATACATCGCGCCATGACCACTTGAAAGGGAAAGTAACGGGATCTTGAAGATGATGAACTGAGTTAACATGGTCAGCTACGGGCTTGAACTTTTTCTCTCTGGTCTTGAGTTTGGATAAAGTTCCTGAATTGAGAAGATCGGAGTATTTGGATAAAAGGGTTTGTTCTTCAACCTCTGACCACTTCTTACGTTTCATTTTTTTGAAGGAAAAATCTAATGGAAGGGTTTTGATTTGATTTTGGTTTGAAAATTGTCCGAACAAAGGCTTGTACTTCGCAGGTTGTCTGAAAAAGGCCGAAGGGACGGAACTCGGAACTTGTTTTGAGAGGGTTGGGAACTTGGGATTAATTTTTCTTTTCTTTTTTAGAGTAAAAAATAGGCTTATTTAGAGAAATAATAGGAAAAAATAGGGTTAAGGCTACCCAAAATTATTTAGGAATACAAGTCAAATTTTATAATTTTATGTGTTAACATGAATATGAATAAATGTGTCAAAAAAAGATAGAATAAGAATAATGCAAACATAAATAGTGTATTGATTTTGGATTATATTTGATATATAAGTAAAAAATATATATACAGCTCTTTTTTAGAATAATATAAATTATTAAATCTAAAATACTAAACTTTAACCTAGATTCTAATTATAATTTCCAAATTCTAAATAATATAACTTAAATCCTTAAATTTTAAATTCTAAATCTAAACTTTAGAGCCTAAATTTAATAAGTTTGCGTAAAGTTTACACATACTTATGTATTAAAGGTTTTTATGTTCTAATTTATAAGTGGTGAAAGATTTGAATAGTATATATATTGTACACTAAATGTTTAAAAATAATTTTACTTTAATAGGATATTGACATTTTAAATTGTTTGAATATAATATTTATAATTTACTTTTATTTATTTAGATATATGTATATTTAATTTAGTCTTATTGATTGATTAAAATCAAAGTTATGTACGAGATTCACTAATTGACATAGTGATTAAAGATGTTCATATTGTCTTATCTTATATGAGTTATAATTTTGGTACGAAAATATAATACCTCTTTATTTAATAAAAAAATTAAATTTATGTGTGTCTTTGTTTTAGAACAAAAAAACTCTTTATTCTGGTTCATTTTTTAGTTCATTCAATTTAGTCCTAGCGGCTTCAAAACAGTGGACTTTGCAAAGCTATATTCATTTTTTATAAGAAAACGGGGTATCGTTATTGTGTGCCTCATTAAAAAAACCTCTCTAAACTTAATGGAGGAAAAGAATGTGCAACTTGATTGCACTTCCTAGGAACCAACTTTACACATACTAATAGGAACCAAGTCCTCGCGTAATAAATCAACAACAAAATTAAGAACATAATCCAAAAGAACTAAATCGAGATTCGAGAGACTTGCACGTTTTGCCAAAGCATCTGCAACTTGATTGCACTTCCTAGGGATAGCACGAATCGAGATCCGCCAATCTCTTTGGACCACGTCCTGTATAGCACGAGTGAGAGCGAGAGCGAAACCATCACGCTTTACTTGATGAATAAACTTGATAGCTTGAGCATTATCGGATTCCACCTCAATGTTCCGAAAACCTAGATCCCACGCAAGAACGAGACCCCAGAAAATACTCCATAATTCTGCTTCCACGACTAAACAACAATCGATAAATTTAGTAAAACCATGCAGCCAAGAACCAGAATGATCCCTTATCACCCCACCACATCGAGATCAAAAAACTTAGCAATCTTGGACGACCGAACCATGCGTAACCAGACCGGTTGGATAGCTGGACAAGAACGCAATATATGCTCAACAGACTCATCCTACCCGTGACATATTGGACAACGCAAGTCGGACGTAAAATGACGACGACCACACTCAACATTGGTCATTAGCTTCTCCCGACATGCTAGCCACATGAAAAGCTTGATCTTCTGCATACCACGGAACTTGTGGATTAATGCCTAAACACGCTCATGATTACCCGTGAGGGGGCCGAGCCGTAGTGCATATGCTGATTTGATAAAGAATCGACGATCCGCGGTAAGACCCCACCCAACTATATCACATGGATAAGTCGAACATGAAGGCTTCAATGCTGCCAACCTCAGCAGGACATTTAGCGGTAGTAAATGATATAAATCAGCCCAATGCCATTCCCCATCAGTAACCACCATACGCGCAACCGGGATATGGGGAAGTTGCATTCGAATCGAAAGAGAAACATGTGTCGACAAAACCCCAGTATCCGAAACCCAATTATCAAACCAAAAGCCAGTGCATAAGCCATTACAAATAGTCCAAGAGAGATTAGTCTTAACATCATCCCATATTAGAGCCAGTGCCTTCCATATACGAGAATCGGAACGACGCACGGGAAACAATGGATCATTGATGTTCCATTTATATTTGGCGCGTAAAAAGCGCACCCATAACGCTTCATTTTTAGCTACAAGAAAGAAAGCTAATTTCATCACAAAAGTGTAGAGTGTCCATAAGTTTTATATTTTGTACACATTTCTGCCCTTATTGTTGTTGTCCTTAAGCTCATTTAGGCATATTTAGGTGCATTGCATGCATAATAACAATATTTGCTCTTTTACCATGCTTTTATTGAATATTCTATGTTTGGTTAAGAAAACATATTGTTTTAGTTTAGTTTTCATTTTCAGGTGCTATAGCTGTGTAGAGGAGGAGATGATATGAAAGCAGGGAGCAAAAGAAGTTGTACTGAAGCAGTTCTAAAGTGCCGCCAAGGACGCCGCCGCCGCAACATTGCCGCCGACTACCGCCTAGGCAAAAGTTAAACCGACTTAGTCAAGATGGATTGCGATTGAAAGATGATAATTTCCTGAGTCTAATTAGACCAATCTTGTAATTTTCCGAAGCATGTAGCGGTATGAAGAGCTGATTGAAGAGGGATAAGTAAAGTGATTAATCTTTACTTGCTGGAGAAGGCAACGTCCAAAGAGTCCACATTCAAGTCAAAAAGGAGTCAACATTTAATGTAAAGCTACTTTAAGGACTTCTACTCCAAGAATGACTCAACTTAGGCTAAGCCCTATATATACCCATGCTTGTAAGGGTATAGGGACATAGATAGAGAGACAACGTTTTTGGACAACCCTAGCTGATAGTCTTTCATAGGGTTTAGGTTTTTGTATGCAAGGTAGTTGTGAAAAATGGTTGTAATAATTTAAGTTGTGTTTGTAATAAAATACTCTTAGTTTGCTTAATTCATGTGCTTCACTTCTTCAATTAGTTCTAAAAGTCCAGTTGAAAAAATCCATTTGTCGGGCACGAGAGTGTCAAACTCACGAAAGAATTAAGCACGGTCTCATCATGTCGAGGTGTTGACTAATTCGGCTTAAACATAAGTTAGAATTTCATTGGCTAAAAGGAGCAACCAAACGTTGACTGCATGTGTTAGGTTTACGCTGAGATTGCTAAGTATTGCCTACATCACGCAGCAACAGAATCCTAGCCTAGACATAGGTAGGATCACTTCATAATTGCTTCGCCGAACTTGCAGTATCTTTCAGACTTGACGCCAGGACTTCTTTTCATCTCATCTGTCGAGACAACGAAAATTGCAAGAGCAGAGTTTTGTCGTGGCAGCGAAAGTTGTCGTCGCCTCAATCCTCCATTACCCACCAAGGCAACAGATCGTGGCAGCGCAAAACACACATAATCTTTACAACACAATCTATACACTACTGAGCTACAACTACCTGACCCTACCTATCAACCTAATTTCTCTTTCTCTTAAATTACTTGTGTTTTTACTTTTATGCTATTTAATATTTAGAAATTTAATTGTGCAATTTATTATTTTTTTTGTACAGAAAAACACTCATAGAAGCTATTCCAATCTATGTGGGAGACGATATCTTATATACTATAACTTGACAAGAGTGTGCACTTGCGCTCATAAAAAGAGAACACCCAAACGCTCTACAAGTTTTCAGCGTCGTTACTGGGGATTGGAAACAACAACTGCGTTTGAATTCCTGCACTTTTACTTTTAGTTTTTGCATTTAAATTTCTGTTTATTTTATTGTTCAAAAAAAGTATTACACCTCTTGTTTGTCTTTGGTATGACCAGGGCAAACACAGGACCATCATTTAGCCGCTAGGGCGGCAAAGACGGCAAACAACACCCACCTGAGGAGAAGAAGGACATACATGGACGAAGAGTCAAACACAAAATTCCAAGGCACCCATTGTGTTCCCCTCACTCATCACCAGCCTCTGCGTCAATTTTCGTGTGTCGCCGCATCCCAAAGATACTATCATTGCCGCCAAGGAAGGGTGGACAAGAAGGCTCGCCGCCAGATGATGCAAGAGCCAGAGGTGACACGCTTGTGGAGAAACGAGACCCCCCAAGTATTTACCCAAGTCATCAACTTCAACAAACCCAAAGCCTTCACTAATCGCCTGCTTAACACTCATCGAGATAGTAATGGAATAAAAAATAGTAGTTTTAGCAATGCTTACTTTATGGCCAGAAGCTACCCCAAAATCATCTAAAATCCTCTTAATAAATTGTATTTGACTAATCGACGCCTCCGCAAATAACAACATATCATCTGCAAAGAACTAGTGAGATATAGGAGAGCTATTTTTAAAAGACCGAAAAACGATCCAAGAACCCTTTTGTACATTCTCCCTGGATAGATTGTGCTAAACGCTCCATACACAACACAAATAGGTACGGAGACAGTGGATCGCCCTGTCTAATACCTCTAGAAGGAGTAAAAGCTGCAGTCGATGACCTATTCCATAAAATTTGAGTCGAAACAGAAGAAATACAACTCATAATAATCAAGCGTAAGTTATCCGGAAGGCCAATGTCAACAAGAGTATATTCAATAAACCCCCATTCTAATCGATCATAAGCTTTCTCTAAGTCCACTTTAATAGCCATCCACCCTTGCTTACCTTTCTTCTTTTTCATAGAGTGTATTATTTCCTGGGTAATAATAATATTGTCAGTAATGGCTCTCCCAGAAACAAAGCTAGTTTGGAACTCAGAGACCCATTGTGGAAGAAAAGGTTTCAGGCGAGAAAAAATAATCTTGACGATTGCCTTGTAAACCACATTACAGAGCCCAATTGGTCTAAATTGTGTGATAGATTCTGATGTATCTACCGTAGGGATCATAACAAGAAGCGTATGATTCAGATCAGGGGGAATCACACCATCAACAAATACTTTACGAATAGAAGGACCAACTATACTCTAATTACGTTGATAAAACGTGACATGTAATCTGTCAACCCCTGGGGCCTTAAGCGGACTCATATCAAAGAAAGTTTGACGAATTTTATCATTCGGGATAGGGCATGCAATTAGATCTAAAGTAGGACTCGAACAACTCGAGAACTGACCATAAGTCTGATAATTCCTTCTACCAGCTCCGGATGAGAAGAACAAGGCAGAGTAAAAATCAAGTGCATCCTTCTAAAGTTCCTCTTGATCATTGCACCAAGAATTTCCATCTAACTTTAATCTAGAGATAAAATTTCGCCGACCTTGGGCCAAGCTTTTTAACTCCAGAGACTCTCTTCTTGACTCATCACCTCTTCAAGCTCCAGCCGCAGTTTACCCCCAAGTTTAACAAGAGAATCAGAATGAGCATGAGCAAACGCTCTATCAATCCCATGCAGCCGAGCCAACAAATTCTTTTTGCGTTTACCAATATGTCCAAAAATATTCGAATTCCACTTCCCAATATTGGCATGAAAAGAAACCATATTGCGCCGGAAATCAGAGTCATTCCATACAGAGGAGGAAATTACTAAAAATCAGGGTGATCCTGCCAAGCAGATATATAATTGAACGGGTGTGGCGAACGAATCACATCATGATCGGAAAGACACAAGAGAAACGACCTATGATCTGATCCATTCTGGTTCAGATAGCAAACATGAGAAGTCGAAAACGCATCAACCAAACAAAATTAACAAGGCACCTGTCAAATCTTTCATACAAATTACCTCTCGACCAAGTAAACGGAGGACCTCGAAAACCCAAATCAATAAGACATGTTTAAGAGATAAAATCAGCAAACGGCATACTACCATTAACATGCCCATCAAAACCACCTCGACGCTCATCCGGTGATAAGATAACATTAAAATCACCTCAAATAAACCAATGGACATTAGGACCATGATCTAAAGCTTCAAGCTAAGACCACAAAGCCTTGCGTTTGTTGCTACAAGGACTAGTATAAACAACCGTAAAATAAATCCACCCCGAAGTATCGGATACACAATACGTGCCATTGATAAATTAATTAGCAACATGCATAATCTCCATGTGACTCTCATCCTCCCAACAGAGCCAAATGCCCCCACTAAAACCATACGCCTCAACTCGAAACGATCGTGTAAAACCAAACTTTGCAATCACCCTATCAACACGTCGCCCACTTATCTGTGGTTCAAATAATGCCAAGACTTTTGGTTTATGCTCCCGGATGAAATTTCTGAGATAACTACAAAAGTGGTGCTCGCAGCACCTTGTGAATTCCATAACATAAACATGGATAATAAAAAGAAGAGAAAGAACCCCACTTACTGACTAAGGCTCATGGCCTTTGCATTCTCAGTTACACCCGACTCTACAGCTTGCAACACACTAGAGGAAGCAACATGGCCAGACTTGGAAACCTCGAGAGTCCCCTCACCGTTGACGACTACCTTTGGACATCCCCCCGGCTCAAGCTCCTGTTGTAAGGCGATATGATTAAGTTGGTTATTCACATTATCCACCCACTCAGAAATAATCGTTTGTTTGATGGTTTTTGTCGCTGATGTTTTGCGGATCGATAACCCCTTCATAATGTTCTCCTTCGACGCCCTACCTCTCAATCCTCGCCCTTTCGCACCCGTTCCAACATCTGAGGACGCCTTATCAAAGCCCGACTCAATAAGAGAGATCGAATGGTATGCCATCATTGATTTCCTCACATCATTAGCAACCACACGAACCTGCTGCCCAAGTACAAGGGGTACTACTGTCGCTCCACTAGCCATGAGCTGCTCCGAAATAACTCTCTTAGAACTAGCACGCGTCGATGATGCAACCTTGTTCCCCACTCTGGATCGAGTAAGAAACTTTGGAGCCATGAGAGCTTCAACCACATGTGCTGAAATATTGCCTTCACGCTGGCCTTGTTCGATCATGTCGGGTTGCATGGGATCCTCCCCGGAATCCACGTCGACCATATTTAAGACCGAGAACCCCCAGCAACTTCCACATTAACGCTCTTGCCCTTGCTATCCTGAGGTTTAGCTTGAGGTCGACACCGTTTGTTCTTTACAATCATCCATGGACCAAAAAGGTCGACCGAGTCACCTGCTGGATGAGCACGCCCAACCGAGACGAGAACATTCAAGCATTCATTAGCAATACAACCATCAGCTGAAGCATTCTTGGGGCAAGATTCCTTACCATGCCCGTAAATACCACATGAGAAACAAATATTGTGTAAGCCTTCATATTCAATATTCTGCACAAAATCATCAATGCCGATGCAATGGATCAATGGTTTATTCAGGTCCACCACGAGAGCAAGCCTTGCGAATCTCCCCCGCTCACCCGCCTGAGTGCCGTAATCCACTTTAACGACCATACCCAACACTGCCGATATACGATGAAAAAGAGCTTTAGTATAGTAACGATACGGTAATCCAAGCAATCGAACCCAACCCATAACATGCGACAGATGCTTCTCAGATGTGGAGAAAGATCTACTCCAAGGCTGGACTGTGAGATAGCTCCCATAATTCGTCCAAGGTCCCTCAGTTAACGCCACCTCATACTCTCGAGGGTCCTCCAAATGAACAAGAAAATAATTTTTTGCTAGATCAATAAGGTGAATCTCTCCCTTTGGCTGCCAGAGAGAATGAGTTCGGTTCAGGAGAGTCTGGTACCCAATGCTACCTACAAACGAATGATAACAGATTGGCTCATACTAAGATCGATTTGATCATGGACGTGCTCCGAAAAGGCGATTTTAGGGAAAGCTCCAGAACGATCCACAACACAATCCTCATCGCGGACTACAACTTTATCCGAGGTAAAGTCCGTAAACTCATAACGAAAAGAATCAGAAATAGCAATACCCTTGAGTTTACTTGCATAAGAAGCTTTCCTCAGAGGACCCGGTGCTTCCTTAGGATCCACATGTTGGTCCAAAAATGGTTGTTGCATCGAAGACTCAGCCACACCCTTACCGGATTCATCCAACATCATTGGAGAGGAAGCAACCATAATAACCGTTGTAGCCGCAGTATTACATACCTTCTTTGAGTAGCGCTCATCCTCAAGTGTCGGGTGGGGAACCAGGCCGCTCCAAGGTAGGAGGTAAAGACACCATAGGTACCAGGTCCGGTAGACGGCCGCCAACATGACCCGAAACCGAAAGAGAAACGACGGTAGCTACCGCTGGGATCAAGTCACCAAGAAAATTAGGGTTTGCCATTTGAATACAACCCAGTTAAAGCTATATTCATTTTATTTAGCTGAAGGCTGCATTTATTTATTTATTTATTAGGTGGATAGAAATTACATTTTTAAGATAAGGGTTTAAAACCCACAAGCCCATCATTTTCACCGATTCTTCCCTTGTCTTCAATGGTTTAGTGCTTATACACTTTACTTTGCCAAGGTTCGAGAGCCGGTAATTAAAAGAAATTAATGTACATTTTAAAGACAAATATTTGTATTCGATTTCAAAGATTATATTTATTGGATAAAAATTCTCTAAACTTTGATCTATTTCCATCCACATTTATTAAACACAGTAAATTTGATCTATTTCCTAAATAGTTTTCGGAGGCCTAACTAGTAGTAGTATTTTTTTTTCCTATTATATTTTCTTAAAAATTCTAGACATAGAAAACTTGACTCGAGATTCGAACTAAGACCCGAAATCGATCCAAACACGATAAACCGAATTTAATTCAAAATTCGAAACAAAAATAAACCGAACCGAATTTCAGTTGAACCAAAAATAGGCATGAATCGATTTTCAATAAAACTGAATGGACCCAAACTATTTTTCAACCAAACTGAATTGACCTGAATCGAAATCAATCAGAACCGAAGGCAACCCGAAATAAAGAAAATATATTAAAATAAATAAAGAAAGATAGGACGCGAACTGTCACACAACTCAAAAAAAACCAAATATACAGGTTATATAAAGTTATATATAGGGTGTAAAAACCTAAATCGACATGAAAACCCGATTGAAACCAATCGATCTCCCATTAATCTGATATTGACCGATCTAAAATTAACCGAACCGAAAGCCAACCGACTACACCCGATATCCGACCTGAAATCACCATGAATTCGAAGTAAAATCGAACTAGACTCGGATCGACCCGAACCAAAATTAAACAAAATGTAGTTAGACCCGAAATGATCTGAACCAAAATAATCCGAACTAAATCCGAACCGAACAACCGATATGTCAAGTAAAACCCCAATCAGTAAGGCTGAGGTGGCAAAAAGAGACAGAAGACTTTTAGGGACATTTGTTTAGAAGATTACATTTTACCATTTCCTTATCTTTCTTTCTATCTAAAACTCCAAAACCCCATCAATGAACCGACTGCCATGGAATCAGCTCTGAATACAGATTTGAAACCCAGCTTCAAATTCAATCTCAAAGATTGAAACTTTTTCAACCTCTTCTAATTGGAACCCAATAAACAATGTCTTCCACCCCTCTTTCTTCTTTTACTACTTCTCTCTTTGTCCCTTCAAAAGTTTCATCTTTGTCAAATCATAAGCGCGGACTCATCCAATGTTCTCTCGGCGGTACTTTTCTTTTTATTTAATTTCAACTTTTTTGTTCAATGTTTAAGATTTTATTTGTTACTTTGTCGTTTGATGTGGGTTTTTTTCTGTTTTTTTTTTGTTACCTAGACCAAGTCAAAATTTTGGAAGATTAGAAAATTAGGAGCTTAAGCATGAGAACCTCTATGTTTTAAGTGAATGAAGCTCTTTTTTTTCTTTCTTTCTGGGTTTCTTTGTGGAAGAGTTGCTTCAAAATTTTCAATGAGCTAATCTCAGTTGTGAGAATTAGTTGTCTTTGTTAGATGTGATGGAGAAGGGTGATTAGTTATAATTTATTAAGTTTCAGCTCAAGTATTGGGAATGGTTAACTGTAGTTAAAAATGCTGGAGGGTAGAACTAGGAATGTGTTGACAATTGAAACAATCATTAGCTGTTTATGTGATGAGACCATTACATTATGATAGGACAATGACTTGCTTTCAAATGAGAACAACCATTGCATTGAAAGGCATTGGGGCTCTTCTTTTCTCTTTGCATTTTTCTTGGGAAAATTCGAAAGAAAAATACTGGTAATAATGATCTTCTATTCTATGTTCGTTATTGATGTCTGTGGTTCTTAATTTTTACTGGTTATACAACAAAACTTGAGTAGCATGCTTAACTAATGCTTGATCATGACTGTGCTGTGCTATCGTGGCATGTTCGATGTTGATAATTGATTGAGAAAGTGTAAATGATATTCGTCTGATTGAAATTACCTTCAATCTGTATATTTTCAGCGTGACATAGTGGTTCCATACTTTTGATCCCCCTGTATGT